>CM066034.1:1004502210-1005702210 GCA_033557465.1 Ichthyophis bannanicus | reverse complement strand
GCTCCATCTCCTCCACTGTCGTCCCTTCCATCTCTCATATTCTCATCTAAACTCACTACCTGCTCCTCTGATCCTGTTCCCACCCATCTCCTTAGCTCCATCTCCTCCACTGTCGTCCCTTCCATCTCTCATATTCTCATCTAAACTCACTACCTGCTCCTCTGATCCTATTCCCACCCATCTCCTTAGCTCCATCTCCTCCACTGTCGTCCCTTCCATCTCTCATATTCTCATCTAAACTCACTACCTGCTCCTCTGATCCTGTTCCCACCCATCTCCTTAGCTCCATCTCCTCCACTGTCGTCCCTTCCATCTCTCATATTTTCATCTAAACTCACTACCTGCTCCTCTGATCCTGTTCCCACCATCTCCTTAGCTCCATCTCCTCCACTGTCGTCCCTTCCATCTCTCATACTCTCATCTAAACTCACTACCTGCTCCTCTGATCCTGTTCCCACCATCTCCTTAGCTCCATCTCCTCCACTGTAGTCCCTTCCATCTCTCATATTCTCAACTAAACTCACTACCTGCTCCTCTGATCCTGTTCCCACCCATCTCCTTAGCTGCATCTCCTCCACTGTCGTCCCTTCCATCTCTCATATTCTCATCTAAACTCACTACCCACTCCTCTGATCCTGTTCCCACCCATCTCCTTAGCTCCATCTCCTCCACTGTCGTCCCTTCCATCTCTCATATTCTCATCTAAACTCACTACCTGCTCCTCTGATCCTGTTCCCACCCATCTCCTCCACTGTCGTCCCTTCCATCTCTCATATTCTCATCTAAACTCACTACCTGCTCCTCTGATCCTATTCCCACCCATCTCCTTAGCTCCATCTCCTCCACTGTCGTCCCTTCCATCTCTCATATTCTCATCTAAACTCACTACCTGCTCCTCTGATCCTGTTCCCACCCATCTCCTTAGCTCCATCTCCTCCACTGTCGTCCTTTCTATCTCTCATATTTTCAACCTATCACTCTGCACTGCAACTTTCCCTGCAGCCTTCAAGCATGCTGTGGTCACTCCTCTCAAGAAACATCACTAGACCCTACCTGTCCTTCTTTCTATTGACCCATCTCCCTCCTCCCCTTCATTTCTAAACTACTTGATCGTGTGGTTAACTGCCGTTGCCTCGACCTTCTCTCCATTTAAGCCTTTCTGGATCCTCTACAATCTGGTTTTCGTCCTTTACATCTACCAAAATGGGAAAGTCTACAGTGACCTGTTCCTGGCAGAATCCAAGGACCTTTACTTGATCCTCATCCTTCTTGACCTTTCTGTTGCTTTTGACACTGTTGATCACAACCTTCTCCTTGATGCCTTGCTTGGTTTTAAGAGCTCTGTGCTATCCTGGTTCTCTTCTTATCTCTCCCCTTGCTCTTTCAGTTTTTGTTCTGGTGGATCCTCTACTGCTATCAGTTGGTGAACCCAAAAGATCGGTCTTGGTTCCTTTTCTCTCTCTGTACCCAGTCCCTTGATGCACTCATCTCTTCACATGGCTTTCAGTGCCATCTTTATGCTGATGACTCCCAGATCTACCTCTCTACACTTAAAATCTCTCCGGAAATCCAGGCCAGGATCTCTGCCTGTCTTTCTGACATTTCTGCTTGGATGTCTCACCGCTGCTTGAAATTGAACATGGCCAAAACTGAGCTGCTTATTTTTCCCCCTAAACCCTACTCTTCCCTTCTTCCTTTCTTAGTCTTTGTGGATAACTCTCTACTCCTCCCTGTCTCCTCAGCTCGCAACCTTGGGGTCGTCTTTGACTCCTCTCTCTCCTTCTCCACACACATCCAACTGATAGCTAAAACCTGCTGTTTCTTTCTCTACAAAATCAACAAAATTCACCTATTCCTTTCTGAACACACTACTAAGACACCTATTCACTCCTTAGTCACCTCCCATCTAGACTATTGTAACCTGTTCCTTGCTGGTCTCCCTCTGAGTCATCTCTCTCCTCTTCAATCTGTTCAACACTCTGCTGCTCGGCTAATCTTCCACCAGCCTCATCATGCTCATATTACCCTCTTCTCAAGTGTCTTCATTGGCTTCCTATCCATTTCCGCATCCAGTTCAAACTTCTCCTGCTGACCTATAAGTGCATTCACTCTACAGCTCCTCACTACCTTTCCTCTCTTACCTCTCCATACACCCCTCCTCAGGAACTCCGCTGTTCTGGCAAATTGCTTCTGCCTGTGCCCTTCTCTTCTATTGCTAACTCCAGACTTCGCTCCTTTCACCTTGCTACTCCTTATGCCTGGAACAAACTACCTGAGTCTGTACGTCAGGCGCCTTCTCTGACCCTTTTCAAATCCAGGCTGAAAACTCACCTCTTCGCTGCTGCTTTTGGATCCTGACTCACCTGATCTCCTTTGTGTTTCCTGACCATTCCCCCTAGACGTATCCCATGCCTACAGCTACTGCGTTGTCTATCTTGACTAGATTGTAAGCTCTGATGAGCAGGGACTATCTCTTACATGTGTCTGTGCAGTGCTATACAAATGTTCAGCAATAGTAGTAGTAGTAGTAGTAGTAGCTTTTCATCTATCTGTGCTGTACTCATGCTTTAGGTGTATCAGTGTGAGGCCTGCCTGGGGCTCTGACATAGATTATCTGTGCTGTACTCAAGCTTTATGCTTATCAGTGTGGTTACTGCCTGGGGCTCTGATGTTGATTCACTCTTCAGCTATTTGTGCTGTTTTCATTCTTTATCTATAGCAGTATGAGGCCTACCTGGGGCTCTGATGTAGATTCAGTCTTCAGATGTCTGTGCTGTGTTCATGTTTTATGTGCATCAGTGTGGCACCTGTCTGGGGCTCTGATAAAACCGCACATTTCATCTATCTGTGCTGTATTCATGTTTTACCTATAGCAGTGTAATGGTTGCCTGGGGCTCGTAGATCTGCTTTTCATATATCTGTGCTGTATTCATGCTTTAGGTCTATCAATGTGACACCTGCTTGGTGTTCTGATAAAGATTTGCTTTTATCTATCTATGCTGTATGCATTCTTTACATGTATCAGTGTGGCATTTGCCTGGGGCTCTGATATACCTTCATTATTTGGTTGTCTGTGCTGTATTCATGCTTTGGCATAGCACTGTGATGCCTGTCAAGGGCTTCAATGTTGATTCAGCACAGCAGCACTGCATGAGTTACTTAGTTAGGTAAACTATACCGAAAGGCACAATAAAGTAGCACGCCTCCTCCACTGGAAACTCTGTAAACACTACATCACTGTTACTAAAAAGTACTGGGATCATGATCCTAAAAGAATAACAGAGAATGAAGAGATTATGATTAACTGGGACATTCACATTCTGACAGATAAGAAAATGAATACTAGGAAACCTGACATGGTGGTAAAGGACAAGAATACCCGAACAGTATTGATAATAGAAGTGTCGGTACCAAGTGATTATTCTGTGAATCACATGGAGAGGCAAAAGATCCTGAAGTACCAAGAAATGCAGTCAGAGATGAAGAAAATGTGACAGAAAGAGAAATCTTTCCCATTGTATTGGGAGCTACAGGCTAGATAAAAAAGAATTTTCAAGGACATCTTGACAAACTACCCATACATGTTACATCTTACAAACTCCAGAAGGAAGCTTTCTTTGTCACAGTGCAAGTATTACGCCGAGCATTAGCAGTAAATTTGAGAGATTAAGATCATACTCCACATACCCTAGCTTAGAAGTGAGGTTCACGACTGCCATAATATGTGCAAAACTAACCCATTTGGAGAAACTACCCCGAGTAAAACATAACAGAAGTGACTAAAGAGGAGAAGCCTTCAGGAGTAAATTAAAATGAAATTGAAAATTTTCTATTTCTAACTACTAAGAGATTGCTATTTTGTTTAGTTTTCAATAAACTAAAGAGACATGAGAGGTGTAGGATAAGTGGGAGGCCCGCCCGGGCCGCCGGTGAAATACCACTACAATTATCGTTTTTTACCCATATTGAGTAGGATCCAATACAAAATCATATTGACCACTTTCAAATTAATTAATAAGATTGCCCCATCATACCTGTCCACATTGATTTATAACCCACCTGACAACAGAGCAAGAAGAAGAAGGAATCTCAATACCATTCTAGTGCCTGACTCAGTAAGGAAGACCAAACAAACAAGCAACAGCGCCTTCTCATATATTGCACCAACTTTGTGGAATAACCTCCCTGATCAGCTTAGAGAGATAAAAGACCTACAAATGTTTTGAAGAGAACTAAAAACACACCTTTTCACACAGCATTACATCAATATGGATTGTGACATGGATATGACCTCACATCCCCCATAATACAGTCTGATTCTATCTTTCCCATACAATTTACTACTACCCACATTTCTACCTAAGCCGATATCTAAAACTTGTATATATGTAGAATATGTCAAAAAACTGTAAATAGTTCTGAACCTCCATAACTGTACAAAGTTGCTTAAAGTTACTTGTACTTGCTGATAGTTACTTATGGTTTCTCTGTATTTCACATTGTTCTCTGTATTTTTGACTTTTGTTTGATGTAAACCGCCACTGATCTTAGGAATTGGCAGTATATAAAAACGTTGCAAATAAAAATAAATAAATAAAGTTACCAAATGGACAATTTAATCCTTGAGAAGTTAACAGCTTGGCTTAAGTTATTGCTTTCCTTAGCAATGGAAGGTGCTCCTTGGCTGCAGATTCACAGCTTTGAAGTCACCGGGCTACAAATCCTTGGGGAAGTGAGAACAACTGCTGGCAGGTCCAGTGCCTTTCTGTCTTTGGCTATGCTTACAGGCAGACTGAACTGCCAGGCAGAAACCTGAAGCTAAGATTATACAATTTGGAAACTGCACATCTTGTGCTGACGGGAAAAAATGGGAGCGCAGTGAAGATTGCGGGACGTTTACTTCATTCTTGCAATTATCCCTTTCAGGAGAATGCCCCTCAACATTTCCAGAATTTTTTTTCTTGTAGTTTTCTTTTGTATCTTTAGTCGATGTATTTTTGGAGTATCGACTAGCAAATTACAAGCTACTAACATTTGTGGGGAAGGGGTGGGCTGTTAGTGAAACGTGGAAAGTTAGGATGACTGTCAGATGTTTATGTTTTTTAAAAGCTTGCTATACCACTCCTTGTGGCCATGGGCAAGTCACTTAACCCTCCATTGCCTCAGAATAAAGGCCTGGCGATCTACTTCCGGTCACACTGCCAAGAAAACCCAGGAGCTGCTGGGACACCAGGAATCAGCATTGACTTGAAGGCACACATACGGCCCAAAACCCTGCTACATTCCGAATATTTCCCAGACTGTGCATGTATATGTGTTTGTGTGTGCATCAAGGAGGGGAAAAGGGGGGAGTGGTTGAGAACATAAGAGAAGAGGGTGATATAAATGGAAAGAGAAAGGCAATGCTGGACAGTGGAGTGGGGGTGGGGTGGGGAAGGTAAGAGACGAGGAGATGCTGGACAAGGGGAGCAGGGAAGGGAAAAGCAAAGGAAAGGATGGTGCAGGAGAAGGGAGTAGGGAACGAGAGAAGTTGGATATGACGAGTAGGGAAGGGGAGATCGTGGACAGGAGATGGGGATGAGATAGAGAAGGGACGAGATAATAAGAGGCTGTGAAAGGAGAGAGAGAGAGGGGGAATAGGAGGGCTGGGGTGAGAGAGATGGAATGCTGTGTGTAGGGAGATGGAGTGATAAAGAGGGAGGCTGAGGCCTGACCGTGAAGAGGGATGACAGCTGAGTCAACAAAGAGGCAGAAGAATACGGGGAAGAAAGCTGAACGTGAAAGATCCATATCAGGGATGAATGTAGCAGAGGAAGTGAAGACAGGAAGAGCGAAAAGAAATGGCAAATGGACAGTAAACCCTAGAAACAGAGTTAAAAGACAGAAAGGAAAGCAGGAACCACAGATTGGAAGTGAGATGATTAGAAAAAATAAAATGGAAAGACAACAAAGGTAGAAAAACAAATTTTATTTTCAATTTAGTGATTGGAATATGTCAATTTTTGGAATTCACATCTCATTATCTTTATATTTTACGCAGGTGGGGAGAATTCACCTCAGTTTCTACCCTGGAGCTGCAGTACATGATTTCATTTTAATATTTCTCTATATATTTCTGGGGGGGGGGATAGTCAAAATGATTAATGTGGCTAGCAGATGCTAACTGCAATAATCTTCTTGGCTGGGATATTCAGAGGCTGTAATAGGGTTAGTGCTGCTGAACAGCTACAGGTGCCAATGCCGCACATCGTGATATTAGCCATCTAGCATCGGGGCATTTCAGAGGTGGCACCTGACAATAACTGGGCAATGGCGATAATGAGCCGCAAGCCGTTATGGCAAAGCAGCGAAAGAGGCACATTACAGACTGGCCTAACGTTTGCCGCAGAAACTAACTAGGCGGTGGCTCAATATCACTGCTACCCAATGCTATTTGACCATCCTGGATATTCAATGCCGATGGTCAGATATAACCCTGGTATTATCTGGGGTCATGTTTCAGCGGCAACGGCTAGCCACTGAAATAGTGTTAGCTGCCACCCCTGAATATCCCCCCTCCCATTTTTAGTTTGTGCTCATTTATCCTGCATTTGGTGAGGGTCTGTCTGTGTTCAGTGTGCATGACTGAGGTCAGGTATTCTGTTAGCATGGAATTCCTATGGAGGGATCTGTAATAATCCCTCTCGTCCAGTTTTCCCATTGCAATATTTACAGTACTGCTTTTCCCTGGAGTTTTATCTATTTGTATTTAGCTTACACCTTTGAAATCGTAGTTCAAGCTGAGTTATATTCAGGTATGTAGGTATATCCCTGACCCTGGTGGGCTTTCAATCTAAGTTTGCACTTGAAGCAATGGAGGGTTAAGTGACTTGCCCAAGGTCACAAAGAGTATCTGTGGGATTTGGACCCTAGATTCCTGGGTTCCCAGCCTACTACTCCAACAACTAGGCTACGTCTCCACTTAGTGGTTTCTGTGGGGGAAAGATGACGACTAGTACTATTCATTTGTGTAACGCTACACAGTGTACACAGTGCTTTACATATACATGTCAGAAACAGCGCCTTCTCGTCAGAGCTTACAGTCTAGTTAAGACAGACAACACAACAACTGGGGATTAAGATGTCGAGGGGAATGGTAAAGAAACACCTGGAAGGTGAACAGGATGCTGAGGGGATCAAGAACCGAAAGCAATCTCAAAGAGTTGAGTTTTTAGCCTGGAGCTGAATAGGGACAGCGATGGAGCCTGATTTGTTCCAGGCATAATGTAAACCAGGGGCTCCACTTGGGCGTTACCTTACTTTACCTTGAGGAGTGTCATGGTAGGCAGGCTAGCCTTAGGTAAGCCACAATGTAACCTTCCAGCTTACAGAGAAAATCTCTTTTCTTTTTCCTACAACGCACCTCATATTTCTAAATAAGGAATTACCAAGGGGCGAGAACTCTCCCACAATAAATCACATGAGCAAGGTTCACATTTGAAAAATTTCCACTTTTAGTTTCAAAATAATATAAATTCAATGTTTGTAAACAAACAATAACATTCCTAATAAAGATTTTTCATTAATATTATGAAATCCTTTCAACTTCACCAACTCATCTCTGACCCTATCTATACTAAAGAATCAACATTGGACCTCGTTTTTGCATCCAAATAGCTCTCAAGCACCCATCTCAGCATCCACATAGATCCAGTTTCATGCCATGATATCTTACATTCTATCATCTGGATCCCAGAGCCAGACCTCCCCCAAGCAGCAGCTCAGCAACCACCACTTCAAACCTCTTGACAAACAGTCTTTCCTGGATGATGTCTCCCCACACCTTGACACCAACATACACGACCTAGACTACATACTACACACCTGGAACAAAGTGATGACCATCACAGCAGCCATCACCCCACAAATGAACATCACCACCACCGCCAATCAAACACAACCATCCTGCTACTTCGGCAAAGCCAGAGACCTCAAATGAAAACGTAAGAACATTGAAAGAAAGTAGAGAAGAACGCATGATGAATCCCTAAAACAAGAATTCATGACAAAACAGAATGAATACAGCAACCAAATCCACAACTGCAAAAAGGAATACTACATGAACATCATAATGAAGTCCCTTAACTGACCTAGAGAGCTATTCTCCATTGTTTCTTCCCTTACAAAGGATCCCACTAAAGCAACCTCCAGAAATATGAAGACATTGCTGGACCCACAGCTTATGGCAAATTATTTCTCTAACAGACTCTCACCAACAATACATTACCACAGCGCCCCCCCCCCCCTAGTCCACTGGTCATAAGATCCCATGTCCACCGATGGGGACACATTCAGTTTGATCTCATTGCAAGAACTTACCAATGTCATTAGGGACATCAACACCATTACCTCGCCATTAGACCAATGCCCTTTGATAAAGACTCTTCAAACTGAATTCTCTCCATTAATCCACAAGATTGTCCACACCACTCTCTCACAAGGATATCTACCCCAAGTCCTGAAACAAGCTTCAATAATACCCATTCTAAAGAAGCTTTCACTTGACCAATCTACCCCTTGCTCCTACAGGCCTATAGCAAGCATCTGCTTCATAGCAAAAATGATAGAAAAAGTGGTTCAACACTATCTCCAAGATCACATCAACACCTACGCACCCCTGGACCCCCAACAGCATGGCTTCTGACTTCTTCACAGTGTGGACACCCTCTTTACATCACTCTTTGACACTCTTATCAAAGGTATTGACAAACCACAGCAAAGTTTCATAATGATATTCCTCGATATCAGTGCTGCCTTTGACTCCATTTGCCATCTCACACTCCTATCAAGACTAAAAGAAATAGGACTATGCAACACCACTCTGGAATGAATGGTTTACATCCTACCTCTCTGAAAGACAACAGCAGGTCAAAATTGGATCACTCCTATCTAACCCATTCAGACTAAAACAGGTATCCCACAATATATACAGTATATACATCAAGCTATTTGCAACCTACTAAGAAAACTCAAAGTACACTTTCATTTATACGCTGATAATATTATATTTTACACACCCTTCCACACACAAACCCCTGACTATTCAACCATCTCTGACTGCTTCACTGCTGTCACTGACTTACTCGCTAAGCTAAATTTGGTAATGAACAGCAACAAATCCAAAGTGCCTCTAATCTCAAGGGATCCCTCCTTCAACGCCCCTCCAAATGTTAAACTACACCAATCGGATATCATGGTTAAAGAAGAGGTCAAATACCTGGATATAACCCTTGTCAAAAACATTAACATGCTCTCCCACATCAACAAGGAAGCTAACACTGCATACCTCAAGATGAGATCACTCCAACACCTACCGCCACTACTTAACCACACTAATTTCAAAACAGTTTTCCAGGCATTACACTGCACCTCGACTATGGGAACATACTATACCAGGGCCTACCAAAACATGCATTGTATCCACTCCAACTGGTGCAAAATATTGCTGCTAGAATTATAACATTTTAAGACATCAACACATCACACCTACACTTAAGAGCTTACATTGGCTTCCAAAGCTCAAAGAATAAAACACAAGGTTGTGACTACAGTATTCAAGATTATACACAACTAATCAGCCCCCTGTCTCAACTTTCTAGTCAGAAGGGCCCTTGCAACAAGACTAAGAAGATCTATAAACCAAAACCTACTATCCATCCCACCTCGCAAGATAAAATGCACCCAACAAAAACAACAGAGCCTTCACCCTCTTCACAACCTCAATATAGAACTCCCTCCCAGAACCCATAAGAGCTTCCCAGACAACTAATGGCCTGAAAAGGTTGCTAAAGACCTCTCTCTTCATCAAGCATTATGGGACTGATGAAATCACCTAACACCATAAGGCATGAACAGCACCCTCTCATTAAATATGTTTAACCAACATTCACTGTGTTCATTCCATGTTACACTGGTCAACATTGAAATTGTTACTGACTTTAAAAGGCCCTAATCTGTAGCATCTTGGTGAGCTGAACACGAATATAACATTAAAAAAATGTATTGGCTCTTGTTTTGAAGATATTGCATGTAGTTCATTTTTGACGTTTCACTGTGTAAATTTATCCAGTAGGACATCAACAACATCCCAAATAAGCCTTGAATGATGTAATATTGCATCACATTGCATAATACCAACATGCACACATCATCCAGAGTTGATTGCATCACATTGCATAATACCAGCATGCACACATTATCCAGAATTGATTGCATCATTTTCTGATGCAATGCAATACTACTGCCAGACGGCTGCTGAAGCCATCTGACGTCAGCAGTATACTATACGCAGTCGGAAAGGAAAGAATCTGGTATTCTGTTCCGATATTGAAAGCCTCATGAATGCCTTAAAAATCACTCATGACCCACAAGACTGGAGACTATTTATAGACTCTTCAAAACTGAGTCTGAAGGTTGTGCTTTTGAACAATGGAAACCGTCTTCCATCTATTCCAGTAGCGCATGCCGTCCACATGAAAGAGACATACGATAACTTAAAGCATCTACTGACTTCCATTAACTATAACAAGTACAGCTGGCACCTCTGTGGTGACTTGAAGGTAGTTATCCTTTTAATGGGACTGCAGCAGGGATATATAAAATACATGTGTTTCTTATGTGAGTGGGATAGCCGAGCAAGGGATTGGCATTACTTGCGGAAGGAATGGAATTGCAGACAAAATGTAACAGTTGGAGAGAAGAATATCCAGCACCCAGCTCTGGTTGAGGCTCACAAAATCCTGCTACTACCCCTTCACATCAAACTAGGTTTGATGAAAAACTTTGTGAAAGCCATGGACCGCACTTCGCCAGCTTTCCGATACCTGCATGAAAAGTTCCCTCGACTCAGCGAAGCAAAGATTAAAGATGGAGTTTTTGTGGGTCCTCAGATTCGAGAGCTCTTCAAAGATGACCGGTTCAATAACTTGCTGCAGGGTGATGCGAAACAAGCATGGAATGCTTTTCGCCTAGTGTCAACAAACTTTCTCGGGAATGTTAGGGCAGAAAACTATAAGGAACTAGTAGAAGACATGCTGATGCAATATCAGAAACTTGGCTGCAATATGTCTCTAAAGATCCATTTCCTTGATTCCCATCTCGATTTCTTTCCTGACAACTGTGGTATGGTTAGTGATGAACAGGGCGAACGTTTTCACCAGGATATCGCAACGATGGAGCAAAGATACCAGGGAAAATGGTCCACTACAATGCTGGCTGACTACTGCTGGACACTCCCCAGAGAAGCTCCCGAACAGCTGTACAAGAGACAGGTGAAAAAATCTAAGAAGTAGTGTGGTGGAGAAGCAGGCTCAGAAGGCAGAAAAAGAAAGGGAAAACAGACTTTTTTTTCTTTTCCCAAAGAAACTGCAGGCACAGGAAGGGTTAACACCCAAACTAGAGACAAAGGTTCCCTGCAGAGGAGTGCAGAGTTAGAGACACGCCCTGTTCCCATGGAGACCGAGGGAGGAGATGGGAGTGGTTTGGGGCGGAGTCAAGGGCCATAGGACAGCCCCAAACATTTAGGCAGGGAAGTGGCACTCACAAACAGATTGGGAAACAGATACAGACACGGCAGGCACAAGAGAAACAGAAACGGATTGAAAAGATTGCACAGACGCAGTTTGAAAGCAGACACAGAGGCTCTGGGACAAGCAGAGTTGCTGCAGAGCCAGGGGAATGAAGAAAGCTGACCCAGGACAGGAACAGAGAGGTGAGAAGGCCAGTGGAGAGCTCAGGGGAGGATTCCTCTGAGGAGGAGATATTCTCCAGAAGCTCATGGCCTGGCCCTTCTCATTCTAAGGAGCCTACAGGAAGGAAAAGCCCTGCTAGCAAGGTGAGCCCTTTACAAGCTTTGAAAAAGCTGTTAAACAGGAAACCTTTTCCTGCCCTTCCCCCACAAGCTCGCGTTCTGTAAATTGGGAGCAAGTGTTGAAAGCTTTACAACCTGCAAAGGCTTCTCAGGCAGACGCTGAGGAGAGTAGATATCAGAAGGAGCCCAGTGAGGAAGGAATGGACCTGGGGGACACTTTTGATCGAAGCAGTGTTTCAGACATGGAAATTGATTGTGCTATCTGTGCCAAGGAAGAATGAAGAACTGAATGGGGTTTTTAGTAAGCTGGAGGAAAACCCAGGTGTTCTTAATAATTGAATGTGCTATCTGTGCTAGAAGAATAAGAACTGAATAGGGTTTTAATAAGCTGGAGAAAAAACCAGAAGTTCTTAACAAGGACATTTTTATGCAAAGCCCACAACTTTTAGCTAGGCTATTTAATGACAGCTTAGTAGGAAAAGCTGCATGATTAAGAAAGCCAGGAAGAAGCTAAAAGTTCCAATTGTAACTGAAAGAAATACTACTGCATTTGGAAAGTCTGTTGGTGGACCAGGGAATATTGCTATACTTGCTGTGAAAGGAACAGTGGAGATTTATAGTGCCTCCTGGGGACCGGAGAACAGACTGCTGTTGTAGAAGATATTTTTACTTGTGGAAAAAGGTGTTTAACTAAGCCAAGCCAAGGACTGTTTAACTAGGCTTGCATTTGTCATTGGAGAAATATCCTGAACTTTATGTTTGTAGTCTTCAACAATTCTTACCAAAGAATTTGAATTGGTTGGGAATCCTTATTTCTTGAATAAAAGAAATTTCCTGCGACCTTTGAACTTGGCTCTAATCTTTTAAAAAGACACAACTACATGCTATTGAGCTAACATTCTACACAAAGGACAATCGGAGCCCTCTCGTACCACTAGGCACCTGCCTGGCCACACGGGGGAGCTCCGACAGTAGTCTATGACTTGGGGGTATGTTTACTAAAACGCCGGTAAAGTGCGGGCCGCGGTAGAATGCAGATGCCATATAAGGAGTGGGCATTCCGTCCTGAAAAAGAAAAGCCGTAATTTAAATATTCGCTAAGGTACACCTTAGCACATCAGATGGCTGCGCGAGAGGCATATGTGGCACACTGATGGCCAAGCAAAAGAGCAGAGCCACAGCACAATGGTTAAGGCATCTGCCAATGGTGCAGGGATCAGGGGTTTGATCCCCCACAGAGCCCAATAAAGATGGCTGGCTGATGCATTAATCTAGGAGGCAGAGAAATACTGGGCTGCACACTGATGTTTTGGGCGGCGTAAGGCGGAGCGCAGATGGCCATTAGGCGTGGCGCTATTGATTTAGTAGGCTGTCCAATTATTGAGAGGCATAAGGCGGCACGCAAATGTGCAACTACAGGAACAGAACCACAGCACAATGGTTAAGACACTGACCAATGATACAGGGATCAGGGGTTCAACCCCCACTAGTGCCCAATGAACAAGGCTGGCTGAGGCATTGCATATTATGGGGAAGAGTGCTTTAGGGGTCATTTTATTTTTACTTTAATTATCACTACTAGCAAACGCACCCTCAAAGCGTGTTAACATAAGGCGCCCTATAAGGCACATTGTCAAGTGCACTGTCCTCCAAGGCACCCTACAATGTTGCTTATAGGGTGCTGTAAAGGTTGCCGTATGAGGTACTGCAAGGTCAGAGTACTGTTTCTGATGGCAGCACGGTGCATTGTAAGGAATGAAAAGCATAAGTAGGTGCGCTGACATGCAAGGAGGAGCAGCAGTGGAGCACAATGGTTAAGGCAGTGACTGCTGATACAGGGGTCATGAGTTTGCTCCCCAAGGTGCCTAATACGTAAGGCTGGCTGTGGCATCAGCTTTGTAATGTACATATTTTTTCCTGCAGCACCGTATGTTTTATGTAATAATTGCTGGCAGCAAACATGCCCTCACGTGCCGTAATGGAAGGTGCCGTATAAGGCACCCTATACGGCACTCCATAGGGCACATTATAAAGTGCACTGTCTGCCACGGCACCCTAATATGTCTCCTATAGGGCACCCTATACGTTGCATCACAGGATAATGTATAGTGCACCTTATATGGACGGGAACCATAAGGTGCCCTATAGGGTGCCCTATAAAGCGCCCTCAGAGGCACCCTATGGGTACAGTACGCTGAGGGTGTTTTTGCGGCCATCAAAATATATACATTAAATAAAAACAATGCTTTAGACAACCCTATCAAATAACCCCACTGTGGGTTTGAACCCATGACCTCTGGCTGCACAGGCAGTGAAGTAACCATTGGGCTACAGCTCTATAGCTACTAGCAAGCACCTGGCTGGCTGCAGAGAGGCTGCATGTCACCACACAGACAGTCTGCTGTGGTCCCCAGGATAGGGTTAGCCCACCCGTACCCATGATGCACTGCACATGCAAATCAGCTGTCCACAGATGAACACAAGATGGGGAATGCACCCCCACAGCACCTCGGCCTGGTAGGAGCAAGTGACCGGGTGCACCCACACAGCACCTCGGCCTGGTAGGGGATACTGACCAGATGATTTACTGGCACAGAGTAGCTACACACCGTCACATTGTGTAGGTACTGTGCTCACCCTGAGTGTGCGATGAGGTGCCCAGGACCAGGTCCACAACACCTTCCATGGCTGATGGAGGCCATGCTAGAGGTCCAAAGCAGTGTTAATGTGCAAGATACATAGTTTCTGCATAAACACCATGGATATCTTTGTCTGTCTCAGTCAGGTATAGCCCCCATGGTGGGCCATGCACCCCCCCAAGAGCAGCAGCAGCAACAGCAACAGCAACAACAACAACAACGGTCTCCCATCAATAGATCCACATTCTACCTCCCTACAAAAGTGGCAGTAGAGGGGAACATCAATCCCAGTCCTGCTGAGGAACAGACACCCCACAGGGCAGTCAATGCAGCTCAATACACATCCATAACACAATAGCAGACAGACATTAGACCAGGATATGGTAAGCTGCACCCCACTACTATCTGATATTCTCCTGCAGCAAGCCATCAGCCACTGCACCCTGCAAGCCACACCAGCAAAACACAGACCAGCTACAAACAGTCTGCTACTTAGTCCATATTCCCAGTGGAGATGTCAGCATACACACCAAGCAGATCAATCAGTGACTGGGCCCAAAAAGGAATCCCATATCTATCACATGAGAGAAATGCTATATAGCACTATGGGGGTGCCTAGCCATGCTGTGGTCACTGCACAGTCAGGGTGAGAGTGATCTCTCAGCAGGACATACTGAGGTCACCCTGTCTGTGTAGGTGGTGGCCGGGCACTATGCCCTGTGCAGATGCACCCTTGCCAGGCCACCCTGTCCGTCCTATACCCATGGTACCTTGCTCCTCATTATGCACATTGGCAGCCCAATACTGGCAAAATTGCTGGCAGTGTGGGCTGTGGAAGGGGTTTGCAGCCAACACACACTGGATAGACAGACAGCCACCCCCACACCTATGCCAGCAGTGTGCTACTATAGAGGAGTCCAGCAGCCATACCCACCACACCAGTCCTGGGCACAGTACATGCATGGATATGGTACGCAATACCGTTGGGGGTCACACCCCAGGGTGGTAAACACTGTCAGAGACCAGACCTGCAGCACACACCGCAGACATCTGAAGGATTGTTAAGGTGGAGCTCAATGAGCAAAATGTGCTTTATGTAGGAATTGCTATCTGCCAGCTATCACAGGAAACGTTTGATAGCTGTGTACCGTATACCCAGGTGTAGGGTGGCATTGCTAAGGTATGCAACTGCTGGTATTGGGGGATACAGGCAGGGCCCAATGTCCTGTCTCTCCAGGAGGCCCTGGCCAATGGGGCCTGTGGGGGTGTGTCTGGCCCTGTTGGCTGCTGCTTTACGGCAGAGTTCCCCAACTCCATTCCTGGTGTTCCAAACACTGTTCGGGTTTTCATACTGTCCCTCATAAATATGCATGAGCTACATCTGCATACCATGGGGGTGGTGCATAGATATGCAGCACAGGCATCATTATTAGAGGCAGCATGGAACCTGAATGGTGTGGGGCCCTCCAGGACTGCATTTGGGAGACTCTGCTCTAGGTGATGCGGCTGTTTATGGTGTCTGTGATTGGTGTGGTAAAATATAGGCGTATTAACCATGCATATGTTCTCAGCTATACAGCTTTGTCCTTACTATCACGGTTTAGTTGTGGGAAAAACATGTGGACAGGATTGGCAGTAGCCCCAGCTGGGCTTTGAACCTGTGCTCTTCTGTTCTTGCACACACTGTCTGTGTGCACTGCACCACTGTGTTGCCACAGATGTGCTGTATGTCTTGTGGAGGCCATGACTGTATATCCGACAGAGCCTGTCTGTTGCGGTGGATGGTGCCAGCCTGCACAGGCCTAGGCCACTGTGTGCTGTGGCTTGCAGCTACTGGCCCCTCCACCACCTGCACCCTTCCGTCAACATGCAGACATGTTCTTATCTTGGTAAAAGCATATGACTGGATTAAGTTGTGGCACTCCTGGATTGCATTTGGGGGACTCGGCTTTAGGTAATGGCATTTGGTATGGTTTGTGTAAAATATGGGTGTTTGCACCATGCTTATGTGCTCTGCAATACAGGGGTGTCCTGACTGTCACTGTTTAGTGGTGGGTAAAACTATGGGGACTGGGTTGTCAGGTGCCCCAGCTGGGATTTGAACCTGTGACCCTCTGGTCCTATAGGCACTGGCTGTGTCTGCTACACCACACTGTGGCCACAGAGACAGTGTAGTCCCTGGAGATAGATAACCTGACCGAACGGCTCAGAAAACCTCTGCACAGTTTTACTGTGGGCTCATTCACCTTGTATGGTGACAAAAGAGCAAATAACCCTCAAATATGACCTCGAAAAAAGGGGAAAAAATACATAACCAAGCTGGGCTACATTGATATCAATGGCCAACAATACAAACATTCCCAGGTAGGCTCCAAAAAAAGAAATGATTTTTGGAGCTCCGTAGACCCTTCCATAAATCATTCCTTTTTTTTGGAGCTTTCCTGGGAGTATTTTTTAGTGTTGGCCATTGATATCAATGTTGGCCAGCTGGCTTATAATTTTTACATTTTTTGTTGTGGTCATTTTCAGTTGTTATTTGCAATTTTGTTCTGTGCACATGTATCACACTGCTCACGGTTTTTAGGTTTCCCTGGTTTGCCTTTACATTGCTGACGGAAATGGTTTCTCTTCCCTTTAAATGCATTCTACCGCGAGTTTCACTCGCGGTAGTTTTTACTTGGAAATTCGGCCCCGCTCCTGTGCGGGGAGCCTCTCCCCTCCCACTCTCCACCCATTGACCCCGTCCCTCTGCCCCTCGTGGGCCTTCCTCCGCCCTCCGTAAGCCTTTCCCCGCCTCTATCGCACATCAGCGCCCCGCACACGTGCGTGTTTTCGTCGCACATGTGCGGGGCCCATTAATGTGACGCGCACACGTGCGGGGCGCTTAAGAGCACTTAAGTGCATCATTTTAGCACGCTCAAGTGCGCCCCGCACAAGTGCGCCGTTTAGTAAACATACCCCTTGGTTTTTTTAGAGGTATTAACCGAAGGTCTATTATATTTACTATTGACATGTATTTCGTGATGTAAACATTAATTCTTGTAGATTACAAAAAAACTAGAGCCAACTTTGCAATTTCACAGTCATATTCGTGTTCAGCATATAAAAATCGATAAGAAATGACTATTTCAGTTTGTTCAGTGTAAACCGCACTGATGCAGAATAGCACGGTATATAAGAGAATGTAAATAAATAAATAAAATAAATAAATAAATAAATTTTTATTTCAGTAACATGATTTTTGTAAAAATTTGTTGACCGGTGTTATCAGTACCTTTATGCTCTATGTAATCGTGAGTTTGTTTGCTGTTCTCTGTAAACTGCTGTGGTCTAAAAGTGGTATATAAAACCTGTTAAATAAATAAATAAATAAATGTCCCTTTGACAATGCTTTCAAGTAGTTTAAAGTTTCTATAACAACCAGTCTTCACAAACACATTGGCAAACTTCACTGTAGTTTTAGTCAAGTATATTTCAAAGTACTTGTACTAAATACAATCCCTGCATTCACATAACAAAAAGAACCTTTATCTTTTTTTCTCTATGAACAATTGCTTAAATATTTCTATTTTTCAACAGTGGTACAATATGGACCTTTTCAACAACAGGCAAATGTTAGTTAACCTATTAAAGGCTTGAAGTTTCTCTACTTTGTAGTAGAACTATTCTAACACGGTCTTTAATCTATAACTTTGCAGGTGAATGGGTGTTACTATTCAGGTAAGGAAACCTTTTGTTTCTCTCTTCAAACATGTACTAGTGTTTCAAATAAAAGTCACTGTGGTGTGTCAGTCACTTATCTCAATCTTCTTTTCCAGGTCTTGCTTTTTTCTTGAACATTGGGTGCCTTAGGATCCTCGCTACTCTGGCGATGTCCAGCTTCAGACAGGATATCTCAGGATACCTCTCTCTAAAATCAATAAAAGAAGCTATCTCCTTAGCTATGAGTGCAATAACTAGAAAGGTGTTCCTATCCTTTTTTTTTGTCTCCTATTTCTCTTACTTGTGAGATTTGCTATTCCCCAAAAATAAAAGATAACAAGTTCCCTATCTTTTCCTCCCAGAGAGCTCTCTGTGCCAGTTTTTTTCTTTGTGCGTCAGAGCCAATCTTTCAAGACTGCCAATCAGTTCTGGAGAACTATACCAATTGGCAACTAAATTTAGTTTTCTTAAATATGGCATAGTTTTTTTTTTCATTTATACATACATCCAATCCTTTTCTCTCTCACACATGCACTCTCTTTCTCACTGAAACAGTTCAGGCTATTTCAAGGTTAATCAAATCCTTTGAGCAGTGCCCAGTTTAAAACTGAGCGCTTTCAAGGTTTTGTTCACTTCATTGTTAGTTTTATACTTTCAGCCTTATTTTTCTTTCAGTGCTTGAAGGACCCTAGTGCTATTGAAAGCAAGTCTCTCACA
The DNA here is from genome assembly GCA_033557465.1 of Ichthyophis bannanicus. Lineage (NCBI taxonomy): Eukaryota > Metazoa > Chordata > Amphibia > Gymnophiona > Ichthyophiidae > Ichthyophis > Ichthyophis bannanicus. The sequence goes on along the minus strand of CM066034.1, from coordinate 1,005,683,304 downwards.
CTGTTGAACTTTTAATCAAAACAGAGCTCAAATTAAACTCACTCTCAGATAAATCACTTCAAATTCTCATTCAGCTTGGTTTTAAAGCTCCTTGAATGAGTTTCAGGGCTCTCTCAGCCTTGTTCTATTCACCAAGGAAAGCGGAGTTACTTACCTGTAACAGGGGTTCTCCGTGGACAGCAGGATAAGTCAGCCACACCTGGTGACGTCCTTCGGGCGGCGCCATGCGGAAGTGCTCTCTAGGTAGAACTCTGACTGCCCAGGTAGCCCACCTCCACGCCCCGCCCCTAGCTGGGCCAGTGTGTTCCTAGTTGTGCCTTCCCGGCTAGGGGCGAGACTATGCAGCGGACCTCCTCCAGGGAGGTGGGCGGGATTGTGTGGCTGACTTATCCTGCTGTCCACAGAGAACCCCTGTTACAGGTAAGTAACTCCGCTTTCTCCATGGACTAGCAGGATTGCGTCAGCCACACCTGGTGCCTCCCTAGCAGTGCGGAGCGCCAGGTGGAGGAGGGGGCGCACATAAGTAAAGAGGACGCATGTCTGGCAACAATTTTAATGGAGCCAAGAGGGTACAAGAACCTGTAGAACTGAGGCAAACATTGCTTAAGGTGCATTAACAAGTGTGGAAGCAGTGCGGTATAGTGCAGTTAGGTGCAGTAACAACACAGAAAAACACAACAGCATGATATAGTGCAGAAGTGCGAGAGTGCATAACAGTGCATAATGTGCAATAACAGTGCAGTATGTGCAACACAATAACGTGACAAGTCCAGAAAGCATGAGGAAGTCCCAGCCCTTGGCTGTAGAGAGCCTTAGCCGTTATTCACTGGGGATGTCAGACTCTCTCTGACAGCGGAGGCTAGGACAGCCACTCCCAACGCGCAGTCCTCCTTTGATCGGAGATCCAAACAGTAGTGACGCTGGAAGGTTTGCGGAGTAGACCACGTGGCAGCCTTGCAGATGTCGGAGATAGGAACGGAGCGCAGGTTTGCCAGAGAGGTAGCCAACGCTCTGAGTCGGTGCGGGCCAACTCTCGGCGGGGACAGATTGTCCGGTGAAGCCAGGCAGAAGGAGATGCAGGAGGCCACCCAGTTGGAAAGTGTCCTTTTGGAAACGGGCTGGCCAGGCCTGTTCGGGTCGAAAGACACAAAAAGCTGGTCACACTTTCTGACAGTGCTTGTCCGCTGGAGGTAGATTTTGAGTGCCCGGAGGCAATCTAGGGTATGAAGGCGTTGTTCCTCAATGGATGAGTGAGGCTCCAGAAAGAAGCAGGGTAGTTCGATGGACTGATTGACGTGGAAGGGCGATGCGACCTTTGGAACAAACTTAGGGTTGGTCCGCAGGGATGCCCGATCCTGGAGTAAGCGAGTGTACGGGGGATGCGCCACCAGAGCCTGCAGCTCGCTCATTCTTCGTGCAGAAGTGATGGCCACCAGGAACAGTGTTTTCCATGAAGCAAACTTTATCTCTGTAGAATGAAGTGGTTCGAAGGGTTTCTGCATTAGGCGATGCAGCACCGAGTTAAGATCCCAGGTAGGGGGCGGGGGTCTGATCGGGGGTTTTAGGTTCGCTAGTCCCTTCATGAAGCGTCTGGTTATGGGCAGCGTCGAGATGGAGTCGGCCCCTTCAGCTGGATCATGGAGGGCCGATATAGCGGAGAGGTGCACCCGGATGGACTGTGTCTTGAGTCCGTTTGTAGACAACAGGTTGAGATATTGAAGAACTTGCGTGACAGGGCAAGAGGTGGGATTGAGGCCCTGTTGTGCACACCAGATGGAGAACCTCTTCCACTTTAGGCCATAGGATTTTCTGGTGGACGGTCTGCAGGCCGCAAGGACGACGTCTTGAACTTCCAAAGGCAAGCGTAGAGCCGAGAGACTCAACCTTTCAACCTCCAGGCAGTGAGCGCGAGGGCTCTGAGGTTGGGGTGTCTTGTGTTGCCTCTGTTCTGTGTGAGCAGGTCCTCCCTGGGGGGAAGGCGCACTGGGTCCCCGTGGGCCAAACGTAGCAGGAGCGAGAACCACATCTGCCGCGGCCAGTAGGGCGCAACCAGGATGACGTGCGCTTTGTCCTGGATGATCCGCTGCAAGGTTGCTGAGATGAGGGGGGTCGGTGGGAAGGCGTACACTAAAGACCACTCCCCCCAGAATACGTCGAATGCATCCGCTGCCAGCCTGTTGGGCGCTGGGTGTCTGGAGCAGAACACGGTGCATTTCGCATTCAGTTCCGTGGCAAAGAGGTCTACCGACGGTTTCCCCCACTGTTGGAAGAGAATATTCGTCACCTCTTGAGAGAGTGACCATTCGTGAGGTTGCAGCTGCCGACTGAGTTTGTCTGCTAGGGTGTTCATGTCCCCCGGTAGGTAGGAGGCCCGTAGCTTGCAGCCATTTTCCTTGGCTAGAAACCATATTGCAGTCGCTTCGTTGCAAAGGGGTCGCGAGCCGGTCCCACCTTGCTTGTTCACATAGAACATGGCTACTTGGTTGTCCGTTTGTATGAGAATGGCTTTGTCCCGCAGATGTGGAAGGAACGCTAGGAGAGGGTATCTGATGGCTCTGAGCTCGAGAAGATTGATATGCAGGCTCTTCTCCTTCTTGGACCATGCGCCCTGGGTACTGAGGTGTTGGAGATGCGCGTCCCACCCGGTGTTGGACGCGTCCGTGGTGAGAATCACCTGATGCGCCTGTTGATGTATGTCCTTGCCTGAAGACAGGTTGGAAGGGGTAGTCCACTAGCGCAGGTGAGCTCTGATGCTTGGTGGCATCGCCACCCGGGTGGATAGTGTCTGGGAATGCTGATTCCAGAGGGAGCGCAGGTGCCACTGCAGTGGTCGCATCCTCAACTTCGCCGTGGGCAGGACCGAAGTAGTTGCTGCCATATGCCCTAGAAGGCGAAGGATCGCTCGCGCCGAGGAGAATTCTGTCTCGGCCGTCTTGGTTGCTAGCAAGACAATGTTGTTCAGCCGGCGCTCCGGGAGGTAGGTTCGGGCTGTCAGAGTATCGATTACTGCCCCAATGAATTTGAGATGTTGGGACGGTTGCAGATGTGATTTGCTGTAGTTGATGACAAATCCCAGAGAAGTGATTATTGCAGTTGCTTTCCGCAGGGACGCCAGTAAGTCCGGGGCTGAGGGCGCCGTGAAGAGCCAGTCATCCAGGTAGGGAAAAACAGACATCCCAAGCTTGCGGAGGTGTGCCGCGACCACGGCTACACACTTCGTGAAGACTCGAGGCGCAGGGGAGAGGCCAAAGGGAAGAACTCTGTACTGGTAGTGCTGCCCCAGTACCTGAAAACGAAGGAACCTCCTGTGTGATTTGTGGATGAGGATATGGGTGTAGGCTTCTTGTAGGCCCAGGGACGCCATGAATTCGCCCTGTTGTATCAGGGGAAGAATGGCGTTGAGAGAGTACATCCTGAACTTCTCCTTGATGATGAACTTGTTCAGTTTGCGAAGGTCGAGGATAGGGCGCCATTCGCCTGTCCTCTTTGGAATGAGAAAGTATCTTGAGTAGAATCCAGAGTTGATTTCGGAAGGAGGCACTTCCTCTATGGTGTGAGACTCGAGGAGGTGTATTAGTTCTGTTGTCATGGGACGTTGGAGGTGCGGAGGAAGAGAATTGTCTGGTTTGCTGTTTTGGTAGGGAGGCGTGCAAAATCGCAACCGGAATCCTTCCTGGATGACTCGTAGGACCCAGGAGTCTGTGGATATCTTCTCCCACTCCTGTAGGAAGCGTGACAGGTGACCCCCTATTCGGGTGGGCGCCTGTGGAGACGTGGACAAAGGAGGAGCCTCCTTTGGTGGCTGGAGGGTTGGTGCCTTTTTTCTGTCTGCGATCTCTCTGGGTTTGCCGCTGGGTAGAGGCCCCTTGATAAGCGTTAGATTTGTACTTTGGAGCTTGCCACTTCCGGTTTGGGGGGTATCTCTTGTTAGAGCTGTAGGAATTGTTACTATAGTAGGTTTTGCACTGGTAAGCTGCCCTTCAGAGGGGCGCTGCGGCGTTCAAATCCTTCTTCTGCCAAGGTTTGGAGGGTGGTGCAATGCTCTTTCATGACGTTGACTGCGTCTACCACCTTTTCTCCAAATAGCGAGTCACCCGAGCAGGGTGCGTCCGCAATCTTGTCGTGTGTATCTTCACTGAGGCCGGAGGCCCTGAGCCATGCCAATCGCCTGGCAGATATCGCGGTGCCAGCGGTCCGGACAGAGGTGTCGAAAGCATCAAAGGCTGTGCTGGCCAGATGCTTGCTACACTCAGATAAGTCAGCAAGTGAGATGGCGATCAACGACTGAGTGTCCTTAGGAAGGGCTGAGGTGGCCTTCTTTATGTTCGCCACGCAGGTGTCCTGGAACAGAATGTGTTGGAATTGATGAGAGGCGATTCTGGCGTTAAGCATCGCTCCCTGGAAGGCCTTCCTGCCTATCTCGTCGAGTAGTTTTTGATCTCGCCCAGGCAGGTGGTTAGCATGCGTTCGAGAGGATCTAGTCCTTTTTAGGGCAGAGGAGACCACGATGGATTGATGCGGCAGCTGTGCTACCGTGAATCCTGGTGTGGGTTGGATTTGGTATTTAGAGTCCAGACGTCTGGCGAATGGGCGCCAGGAAGCGGGAGTCTGCCACACCTTGAGGTAGTTATCCCGCAGCTTGCGATGCATAGGTAGAGAGAAGGAAGGCTTGGGAGAAGCAAGATACCTGAGAACCTCCGGGTCAGGCTCTTCGGTCTGGTCGGGAGAAGTTAGAGCCAGGGCGGTTGCTACCTTTTGCAGCAATCTGGGGTAGGACCAGTCCTCCGGTGGAGGAGGGGGCCCTTCTGGCTCTGGAGAGCGTCCGCCCTCTGGTGCAGTTCCGTCGTTGGAAGCAGAGCCCACGATGGCTTCAATAACGCGCTCTTCCGCCGTGCTGTCCGGGGAAGGGTTAATGGGCGAAGGAGGCTGCACATCCAATGTTTATGCGGGGGGGGGGGGCGCCCGCGGTGGGACCCGCTGAGGGGGCAGGTTTTGAAGCCGCAGGGGGGGGGGGGGGCGCGGTCTGCTGGACTAACTGAGTCAGGAGTTTCAAAATAGCCGAATTATTAGCTGTGTCGGTGGAGTGGCTGCAAGACCTCACCTGGCGTCTTCTGCTGGAGGAAGAATGTCCTTTGCTGGCCCCATGATGCCCATGTCTGCAATGCCTCTTATGCGCTGGTTCCCGGCTGCCCACAGAAGAGTCTGAAGAGCTGGAAGGACTTCTGCACTGTTTCCTGCCTTTATGTATCCGGCGGTGCTTAGGAGTCCTTCCATGGTGTTGCCAGCGTTGATGGCCGGAGGAAACGCTGTCCGGGTTCGTAGCGGCGCCAGGGAAGAGAACAGTGTCCGGGGGAGCAAGCCCTGCAGCGAGAAGGAAGCCCACGGTGCTGGAGAGGTGGGCGGAGCTTTCGTGGGCGGAGCTATCAGATGCGTCGGCAGCGTGAACGCTATGCAGACGGTGGGAGGAGCTGGAGGACTATTCAGCGTTCCTGGAGGACTTCTCCAGGGCGCCATTGTTGGACTCCACATGGCCCCGAGGGGAGGAAGTAGACAGTCCAAAGCCCTCGGGGTCAGCCGTAACGCGGATGATGGACCTCGAGGGAGTAGGAGCAGGCCTTACCTCGGCGGAGCCTTGGATAGTCACAGCGAGGAAGGTCGTCGGCAAGGCCTGGCTGGGGAAGGAGGCCCTATCGGGCACTTCCCGGGCCGCGGTCCCAGACGGAGCAGGAAGGCTTAAGTCGGTGGCACGGCTGGGGATGGAGGCCCTGTCGGGCACATCCTGAGCCGGCAGAGGGCAGACAGTGCCTTGGGATCCCATGTCCGATGCCGGATGCAGTCCCGTCTCTCTGCAAGCACCAGAAGAGGGTCCTCCACAGCGGGAGCAGCCATGTGAATCCGTGTAAGTCCTGTGCCCGCAGCATGGGCATTTTTTGAACACCGATTTGGGCATAATCCGGAGAAAAAGGGGTAAAACAAAGAAATAATAAGAATTTGGTGTAGAGCAGGGTCCGTCTTGCTGGCAAGGCGGAAGGAAGAAGACTGGCCCAGCTAGGGGCGGGGCGTGGAGGTGGGCTACCTGGGCAGGTCAGAGTTCTAGTTAGAGAGCACTTCCGCATGGCTGACGCAATCCTGCTAGTCCATGGAGAAAAGGTTTTCCCTTATAAAATTAAGTTTACTCTTCAGCTTTCATTCAAGTTTCCCACACACTTCCTCTCTAATAACTTCTCAAGTTCTCAGAGTTCTGAAACCAAACAAACCTTTCACACAGACATTCACTCTGGCACATCTTACTCCATCAGAATCTTCTCCCCAAGCTTTAAAGTTCCTACATCAGTATTATATCTTCATTGAAAAAATGTTCTTCCACCTAGCTTTGTTTGAAAATAGTCCCCTTTCAACTAATACAACACTCTTTCAGTGTTTTAAAGCCCCTAACAGACTTTTTTTTCACATATAAATGTAATTTTATAATCCAGTTCTTGTAAAGTTTGCTGAGTATCTATATTATTTATTTTCAATTACTTCATGGGTTTTCGTCTCCTGTGAGCTCTTCCCATGCTGGTTGGACACCATCTCCCATACCCACACTATATAAGCACTTACATATGCCCACACACTGGCAATTAATCCATTTTACTTCATTTACATGTTCTTTCCCTTTATTACAGGTTTATTTTATTTTATTTTGAGCTCTTCATGGCACTTTGTATTGCTTTTTTATGTTGCAGTCACTTCATTTTAAATTTTTTTTTTCATTCTAGTTACTTTTGCTTTAGAACCACTCTCGAGGGTTCAATTAGCCCCTCTGACCTGAATCGGGTCAGAACAAGCCTTTTCTGTGCCTTTATGTAACATTAATTTCATTTATTTATAGTATTTTAAAAATTGCTCTGTGCTTACTGCTCCTGCCAGCCCCACTTCCGACCTGGAGTAACTTCCACTCATGCACACCAATCACGCATACGTGTTCACTTCTGAGTTTGGGCTGGACATAAAAAACTTTATATGTAAGCTGGGCCAGCTCTGGGGCACAGCAGGAACCCTTGGGCTCACTTCCCTGCAGCTGGCCGATGCCCCCAGAACCATTTCTGGGCCCCGGCTGACATCACTGCATGCAGGGGCTTCCATGCGACCACCCCTCAGCCATTCTCAATACCGTGGCAGAACCAGGGGGCCAGTAAACATGCTCCCTTGTCTCCCTGCAGCAACAGAATTCCCCAGACTCTGCAACCCCCCCCCCCCCTCCAAATAAAACATAGCAGATCCTGGTATTTTTTAATTTTCTCTGCCTTTACACTAATGATGCCTGATGAGTGTCGGTATATCAAAAATATTAAATAGGAAACTTTGTTATTCGATTGGTTTGCCCCTCTAAACAAAGATTGCAACAAAAACATTTCACTTGCATTTTTTGACTGAGTTTTTATGCTCTTGGACACATAATTTTGATGGACTATTAGCGAGTTTAGATCTACAGTATATTGTGATAGATTACATTAAAAAGCAGCAAGGTGGAAAGATCGAAGTCTGCAATTGGCAGTGGAAGAGAAGGGCACAGATAGAAGGGATTTGCCAGAAGGCGGAGTTCCCAAGGGGGGCTCCTGTGGATGCAGTGTATAAGTCTGCAGTTAACGCCATGAAATTTCAGTGTGCAGGTTCAGGGGTTGATATTTTTTATACTACGGCCCTAGGCTACATAATTTAACTGCTACAATTTTCACTGAGTATAATCAATGATTGGAATGTTTTCATTCTTTACTATATGATCTGAGATTTGAAGTTGAATTCTTTTTTTGGGCCAATTGCCTGACCTTTATATATTTTATAACCTTTTTATGTATTTTACCATTGGTCACAGTTTTATGTATTATGTCTTGTCTACATGCATTGTGTGATTTATGTATTTTATGACTTTTTATGTATTTTATTATTGTACACCGCCTTGATTGCACATGATCGTGGTGATCTTACGCTTCTGGTTTCTCTTGATCTATCCGCGGCTTTTGATTTAATCGATCACACTCTTCTTCTCACTCGTCTTGCTGAGGTGGGGTTACGTGGGGCGGTTCTTCTTTGGTTTCGTTCTCTCCTCACTTCCCGCTCCTTTTCTGTTACTTTAAATGGTAAGTCTTCTAGTTCTTTTCCTCTTACTTGCGGTGTCCCCCAAGGTTCTGTTTTGTCCCCTTTGTTGTTTAATATTTTCCTGGCCCCTTTGCTTCTGGTATTACAGCAATATCCTGTGTCCTGTTATGTCTATGCAGATGACATTATTTTGCTTTTTCACATCTCTCCACTTTCCCTTGATCTTTCTCCCTTCAATGCTTGCCTTTCTCACGTGGCCTCCTGGCTCTCCCATCACTTTCTTCGTCTTAACCCTTCCAAGTCCACTGCTATGTGGGTTTCATTGTCTGGGTCCTGTCCATCAGTTGCACCTATGATTGATTCTATTCCTATCCCTCTGGTGTCTTCTTTTCGGTATCTCGGGGTGATTCTTGACTCTTCTCTCTCTTTTCACGATCATATTTCTTCCCTCACTAGACGCTCCTTTGCTATTCTTCGTCGTCTTCGGGCTGTTCGCTCCATTCTTCCCCTTGGGTCCCTGGTCACTCTTGCCCTTGCACTTATCATTAGTCGTCTGGACTACTGTAATATTTTTCTGGCAAACCTCCCCAAGTATCAATTACATCGTTTACAGCTCATACAAAACACTGCTGCCCGTATTATAACCTTCGCTCGTCGTTTTGATCACATTACTCCCATCCTCATTCGTCTTCACTGGTTGCCCCTCCGTGTTAGGTTTCATTATAAACTTCTGATTCTTATTCATCGTGCACTTTATACTAATAACCCGTTATATTTGGCTGATTTAATTTCCCTCCACACGCCCTAACCGTCAGCTTCGCTCCCTTCACGCTAACCGTTTGGTCTTACCGTCCCCATCTCATGCCCACCTTGAAAAGACCCGTCAGGCTGCTTTCTTTTTCCTGGGACCTTGGTTGTGGAATGCCTTGCCTGCATCTCTCCGCTTAGAATCCTCCTACTCACAGTTTAAATCCTGTCTCAAAACTCACCTGTTTCATAAAGCGTTTGAGCTCCCCCCTTGATTTTCCCCTCTGGTTTTTCCCTCCCTGATTCCGTCCTTGGTTAAGTGTTTTGTTTTAGTCTGGTTGGTCCTGTCCCCCTTCTGTTTGTCTTGTTAGTGGTACTGTCTGTTTCTTTGTTTATATTTTTGGTGTTAATCATTGGTTAGTATTTGGATATTGTTAATTTGGCGGCTATTTATTGCCTATTATTGTTTTGGTTTTATTTTAACTTATGTTATCATTGTTTAGGTTTTATTGTTCTTAACCTGTTACTTGATTACTGCTTGTTGTTTTAACTTGTGCCCTCGTTAATTGTTATTTATTATTGTTTGTACAGTTTTGTGCTATACTTTTCTTTCTTTCCTATTATTTTGGCGTTCCTTTTTCCGTAGTTTGCAGTGCTGCCTTTTTATTTTTGTACACCGCTTTAATGTTTCTAACGTAAGCGGTCTATCAAGTGTGGAATAAAGTTAAAGTTAAAGTTAAAGTTGATTGTTTTGAAAGGCGGTTTTTATCAAATTATTAAACCTTAAACCTTCCCTTCCTCCCTCCCCATACCCTAACAAGAGCTCTGAGGAAGCCCTCCATTTTACGCGCCTCGGGGGTGGGGGGACATCATCTCATCCCTTGCCTCAGGCAGCAGATTGCCTTTAGGACCTCACAACTACTCACATTCAGCAGATATGATCCTATCGAAGCTTCTTTAATGAAGGATCATGTGGAAGGCCAGATGATAAAGACAAGAACCAACTCTTCTCTGAGGAGATCAAATCAAAACTTCCATGGGGAAGCAATTTTCTGGACTAAAATAATAGACTTGAAGCTAAAATCAGACATTTTGGAAAAAGACTCAAAGATAAGAGCTTTTAAACTCACGTCAGTACCGGGAAAAATGGTAGAAACCATCATAAAGAATAAAATTACTCAGTATGTAGATAGTCATGGCCTAATGGGAGACAGCCAACATGGCTTTAGACAAAGAAGATCTTGTCTTACTAATCTATTATGTTTTTTTGAAAGTGTGAATAAACAGGTGGACAAAGGTGAGTCAGTTGATATAGTGTATCTGGACTTTCAGAAAGCCTTTGACAAGGTCCCTCATCAGAGACCTTTGGCAAAACTAAAGAGTCATGGGATAGGAGGAAGTGTACTACTGTGGATCAAGAACTGGTTAAAAGATAGAAAGCAGAGGGCTGGGCTAAATGGCCAATTTTCCCAATGGAGAAAAGTGAATAGTGGTGTACCCCAGGGATCTGTGCTGGGTCTTCTGCTTTTTGACATATTCATAAATGACCTGGAAAGTGGAATAACGAGTGAGGTTATCAAATTTGCAGATGACACAAAACTATTTAAAGTTGTTAAAACCCAAGAGGATTGTGGAAAATTGCAAGAGGATCTTGATAAATTGGAAGACTGGGCATCAAAATGGCAGATGAAATTTAATGTGGACAAGTGCAAAGTTATGCACCTAGGGAAGAACAACCCAAACTATGCTTACACGATGCAAGGTTCCACATTAGGAACCACCACCCAGGAAAACGATTTAGGTGTCATTGTGGATAGCATGTTAAAACCCTCGGCCCAGTGTGCAGTGGCAGCCAAGAGAGCATATAGAATGCTAGGTATCATAAGGAAAGGAATGGAAAATAAAACAAAAGATATTATAATGCCTCTATATCGTTCCATGGTGAGACCGCACCTTGAATATTGTGTGCAATTCTGGTTGCCGTATCTTAAAAAGGATATAGAGTTATTAGAAAAGGTTCAGAGAAGAGCCACCAAAATGGTAAATGAGATGGAAGGATACTCCTATGAAGAAAGGCTAAAAAGGTTAGGGCTCTTTAACCTGGAAAAGAGACGGCTGAGGGGAGATAAGATAGAAGTCTATAAATTAATGAACGGAGTGGAACGGGTAAACATAGATCGATTGTTTACGTTATCAGAATATAGAAAGACTAGGGGACATGCAATGAAGCTACAGGGTAAACTATTTAAAACTAATAAAAGACAATATTTCTTCACTCAACGTGTAATCAAACTCTGGAATTTGTTACCGGAGGATGTAGTAAAGGCTGTTAGTGTAGCTGGGTTTAAAAAAGGTTTGGACAAGTTCCTAGAGGAAAGGTCCATAAACCATTATTAAGAAGGGACCCAGGATATCAATGCTTGACCCAGTACAAGCATTGTGGAACCTGTGTCTTTTGGGGAAACTGCTAGGTACGTATGACCTAGATTGGCCACTGTTGGAAACAGGATACTGGGCTTGATATTGACCCAGTATGGCATATCTTATGTTCTTATCTTCTTAAACTCATAATAAGCCATGAAATTGTGGTTACTTTCCCCTTCCAATAATATATTTATTTTTATTCATTTATTTATTTATAAAATTTATATCCTGCTTAACCAAAGAGTTATGGAGCCAAAGAATTACGGAGTTTATGTGAAAGAAGAGCATAAAATACCAATAGAATAAAATGCACTAAGAAGTCCATAACAAAATAAAATAAAATAAACAGAGCCTATCTTCCAGCATACATTTCCAGTGTACCAAGTTCTTAACAATGTGCCTGTTTGAAATAATATGCTTTCACGTATTGTCGAAATGATTTAATACAGATCATCATAAGAAGTTAGTTAAGGAGCTTATTCCACTCACTGGGGCTAGGTACTGATAATGTTTCTCAGATCTACTAAATGAACTTGACACGAAGATGGAATATGCAGCTTTTGAGAACCCGCAGACCATAATAATCATGGAGGCTTGCAAATCCTCAAGACTGTACTTAAATACATGAGTGCTGACCCACACAATAAATCAAACCAAGACTTAAATCTGTCTATCCAAGACATAACTTGTCCACACCTTTTTTAAACCCAGCTACACTAACAGCCTTTACTACATCCTCCGGTAACAAATTCCAGAGTTTGATTACACGTTGAGTGAAAAAATATTTTCTTTTATTAGTCTTAAATAGTTTACCCTGTAGCTTCATTGCATGTCCCCTAGTCTTTCTATATTCTGATAAGGTAAACAATCGATCTACGTTTACCCGTTCCACTCCGTTCATTAATTTATAGACTTCTATCATATCTCCCCTCAGCCGTCTCTTTTCCAGGTTAAAGAGCCCTAACCTTTTTAGCCTTTCTTCATAGGAGTATCCTTCCATCCCCTTTACCATTTTGGTGACTCTTCTCTGAACTTTTTCTAAAATCGCTATATCCTTTTTAAGATACGGCGATCAGAATTGCACACAATATTCAAGGTGCGGTCTCACCATGGAACGATATAGAGGCATTATAATATCTTTTGTTTTATTTTCCATTCCTTTCCTTATCTCACCTAGCATTCTATTTGCTCTCTTGGCCGCCGCTGCACACTGGGCCGAGGGTTTTAACATGGTATCCACAATGACGCCTAAATCTTTTTCCTGGGTGGTGGTTCCTAATGTGGAACCTTGCATCGTGTAACCATAGTTTGGGTTGTTCTTCCCTAGGTGCATAACCTTGCACTTGTCCACATTAAATTTCATCTGCCATTTTGATGCCCAGTCTTCCAATTTATCAAGATCCTTTTGCAATTTTCCACAATCCTCTAGGGTTTTAACAACTTTAAATAGTTTTGTGTCATCTGCAAATTTGATAACCTCACTCGTTGTTCCACTTTCCAGGTCATTTATGAATGTCAAAAAGCAGCGGACCCAGCACAGATCCCTGGGGTACACCACTATTCACCTTTCTCCATTGGGAAAATTGGCCATTTAGCCCTACCCTCTGCTTTCTATCTTTTAACCAGTTCCTGATCCACAATAGTACACTGCCTCCTATCCCATGACTCTTTAGTTTTGCCAAAAGTCTCTGATGAGGGACCTTGTCAAAGGCTTTCTGAAAGTCCAGATACACAATATCAACTGACTCACCTTTGTCCATCTGTTTATTCACTCCTTCAAAAAAACATAACAGATTAGTAAGACAAGATCTTCCTTGTCTAAAGCCATGTTGGCTGTCTCCCATTAGGTCGTGACTATCTACATGCTGAGTAATTTCATTCTTTATAATGGTTTCTACCATTTTTCCCGGTACTGATGTCAGGCTCACCGGTCAGTGGTTTCCCGGATCACCCCTGGAACCCCTTTTAAAAATTGGTGTTACATTGGCGATCCTCCAATCTTCAGGTATTAGAGATGATTTTAATGATAGTTCAAAGATTACTAATAGCAGGTCTGCAATCTCATATTTCAGTTCTTTCAACACCCTTGGATGTATACCATCCAGCCCAGGTGATTTGCTACTCTTCAGTTTATCTTATAGTTGTAATACATCTTCCCGATGTATCGATATTTCCTTCAATTCTTCCACACCTTTAAATACCACTTCAGTCATGGGTAACATCCCTACATCTTCCTCAGTAAAGACCGAAGCAACGAATTCATTCAGTCTCTCCGCTATCGCCTTGTCGCCTCTTAGTGCTCCTTTAACCCCTTTATCATCTAATGGACCAACTGACTCTCTCACAGGTTTTTTGCTACGAATGTACTTGAAAAGGTCTTTATTTCGCGTTTTTGCTTCCGCAGCAAGCTTCCTCTCAAATTCTCCCTTTGCCTGCCTTATCAATGCCTTGCATTTGACTTGCCAGTGCTTGTGCTGTTTCCGGGTTTCGTCGTTTGGCTCTTTTTTCCATTTCCTGAAAGATGCTTTTTTGGCAACAACAGCCTCTCTGACCTCACCTTTAAACCATGCTGGCAGTTTTTTGGACTTCCTTTCACTTTTCTTAAAACGTGGAATACAGCTGGTCTGGGCTTCCAAGATAGTATTTGTCAACAACACCCAAGCTTGATGTACGTCTTTAACCTTTGCAACTGCTCCTTTTAGTTTTTTCTTAACTGTTTTCCTCATTTTATCATAGTCTCCCTTTTGAAAGTTAAAAGGTAGTACTGTGGATTTCCTTACTATCCCTCCTCCACTAATTAAATCAAAGGCGATCATGCTATGATCACTATTGCCAAGTGGCCCCAACACCCTTATCTCTTGCACTAGATCTGGTGTTCCACTAAGGACTAGGTCTAATACCAACTACGATACCGAAGGAGCCTACATCGACTTTTTTACCGCTTACCATGCTACCGCCCATGCTGACCCTCGAATCCATTTCCGGTATGGAGATGCCGGCACTGCAACCTTCAGCTGCCGGCTTCGAGCAGTATCAAGTGTGTGCAGAGCGTGAACACCCTGCCCATCGATACTTTGAGTCTTCTGACTCCGATTCGTCAGACGACGAATCGGCCGGTACCTGGGAAATGAGAACTCTCCCGGAAGACCCATCTCCATCCCCACAACGCCTCATGTCCCCTCTGGAGGACATGTCTTTCCAAGACTTTATTTGTGATGTTGCTTGAGGTCTGTCCATAATGGTGACTTAGGAGGCAGAACCTAGGGCTGAAGAACTTGAAATTCTTCAACACCCTGCAGCCCCAAAGGAAGCCACTATGCTCCCTATTCAATGAATACTTCACCCCTAACCATCTCTCCACATACTCGATGACTCGATACAATGTACCGGGTACTGCAGTGTCCCGGCTTCCAGAAGATGCAATTACCACACCATTCCATGGTGGTGGAATAGGTAATGCGTTGAATAAAAAGTGCTAGGACACATTCCTCAAACCCTCCAGGCAGGGAATCGAGACCCTTCGACGCTTTTGGTCATTGATGTTTTCAGGCCTCCATGTTATCGGACAGAATCAGTTCCTACATACTCTAGATATGTTCCTTAGGGAGGTGGCTAACGATTTGGAGTTGATGGCATGCCCAAAATGTTTCAAAATTTGTTAACAGGGCAACTTTTGACTGTTTTGAATGCATCAGCAGAACTTCAGCTATATGCATTGGTGCACGCAGGATTGCTTGGCTCCAAGCATCTGATCTTGAACAATGGGTTCAGGATAAGTTGGGTAATATCCCTTGCATCGGTGAAAACCTTTTTGGCAAGGATTGGCAGGACAAGGCTTCTCAGCTAGAATCTGAGAACACTACTCTTAATAGACTATCTAGATCTACTGCCAACCCAGCTAAGGCAGCAAAAAAACCTTTTCCAATAAGAAAAAAAAGTACTACCCTTCCTACACCCCTGCAGTGCACTGTCCAATCCATGCTCCCTAGAAGGGGCAGCAGCCACCAGAACAACAGAGGAAGGCTCAGACTACCAGGTCACAGCCACCTCAGGAGACCCAACCTCCTCAGGGTCTTTGACTCCTTTCTGGAGAACATAGCTGTTCTGCCTCTGGAAAGTCCAGATCCCATCCACATTCCTGGCAGACTTTGTCACTTTGCCCACAGGTGGCATCTTGTAACATCAGAACAGTGGACTCTCTCCATAATACGGGAAGGGTACAAGCTTCATCTACGAAGTCTACCCCCCCCCCGACTCCTCCAAGAGAGTTCTGTTCTCAACCCCCTCTCATCGCCCTGTTGTTGCAAGAGGTCACCTCTCTTCTCTCACAGGATGCAATAGAGGAGATGCCACTCTCCCAGCAGGGTATGGGCATCTATTCTCCATACTTCCTCATTCCAAAGAAGACAGGAGGATACCGACCCATTCTGGATAACAGAGAACTGAACAAGTATCTAATTTGTGAGAAATTCAAGATGATCTCCCTAGGTATTCTTCTCCCCTATCTCCAGAGTCCGGATTAGCTCTGTTCTCTAGATCTAAAGGACACATATACTCACAGTCTTATTCACGCATAGCACAGAAGGTTCCTGTGTTTTCTGTTCCAAGGGAGACATTAGCAATATAGAGTCCTGCCTTTCGGCCTCGCCTCTGCCCCAAGAGTCTTCACAAAGTGCATGGCAGTGGTAGCTGCCTTCCTAAGGACTCTAGGGATATTTGTCTTCCCTTACTTAGATGATTGGCTCATTCAGGCAAGCACATCTCTAGAGGCCAATCTTTCCCTCTCACGTACCATGCAGGTGCTGCAACAAAGTCCCAACTCATTCCCTCTCAAACTCTGGAGTTCATAGGGGCTTTTCTGCCCCAAGCCCGCTGTGCTCGACTCATTCAGCTTGCATCTCAAGCATACCTCAAGAACTTTCTCACGGCTCGAGAAATGCTGCAACTTCTGGGTCATATGGCATCAACAGTACATGTTGTTCCATATGCTCATCTACATATGTGTGCAACTCAATGGATCCTGGCTTCCCAGTGGTCTCAGGCATTGGGTCGCCTGGGAGACAAAATAATGGTCTCTACACACCTAATCTTGTCTCTCCAGTGGTGGCAATCCCCAGAAAACCTGCTAGTAGGGTCACCTTTTTAGATGCCTCCACATCAATGTACCCTGATGACGGATGCCTCCAAATTGGGCTGCGGAGCTCATCTGGACAATCTCTCCACTCAGGGACTTTGGTCTTATCAGGAGTCACAACCACATAAATCTGCTGGAAATGAGAGCCATCCACAATGCTCTTAAGATGTTCCAGGACCATCTTCTCCATACAGCATCAAATTCACCTACTTGCGGTGTATCTTACAGGAAAACAGAATCTCTTGACGGAAAACACAGTCGAGTCCTGCTACCCCACAAGTAGTCTCTCCATGTGGACAAGGTTGCTCACATTTTTCAGATCTGGAGAATCCCAGACATAGACCTGTTCGCAAGTTCTCAGAATGCCAAACTTCCCCGCTTCTGCTCCAGGATGCCTGCTGAGAACAACCAGCAGGTAGATGCCTTTTACTTTCACTGGGGTCAAGGCTTCCTATATGCCTTCCCTCCCATTCCCCTCATTCCCAAAACTCTTTTCAAACTCCAGAGAAACAGGGGCTACATGATCATTATAGCCCCACATTGGCCACGACAACCATGGTATCCTCTCCTCTATGTCTGTCTCAAGCTCAACCAATAGATTTAGGGTCTGCTCCAGATCTCCTCTCGCAGGAGGATGGGACACTGCTGCATCCAAATCTGCAGACCCTACATCTTACAGCATGACTGCTGAAGGCATAGCCTTCAAGGATATCAACCTTTCTCAACAGGTAGAAACTATCCTTTTAGATTCTTGGAAACCTTCCACTAGGCGCTCCTATGCCTTCAAGTGGCGTAGATTCTCTCTCTGATGTTCTGAAAGGGATTGTAACCCCTTTTCAGCTCCGGTGGATGCATTACTTGAAAATCTTCTCCACCTTCCGGACTCAAAACCAATTTGGTAAGAGTACACCTAAGTGCAATTGCGACCTCTCACATGCCCTTAGATGGTCAGTCCATCTCTTCTCAGCTGCTTGTAGCATGCTTCATGAGAGGTCTTCTATTAACTAAGCCTGCCATTAGGCCACCCTCAGTGGCATGGGATCTCAATGTTATTTTAGGACAGCTTATCAGGCCACCCTTTGAACCTCTAACCACTACTTCTCTGAAGTTTCCCATCTGGAAGGTCACCTTCCTAAATGTCCTCACTTCAGCAAAATACATTAGTGAGCTTCAGGCTTTGGTGGCTGACCCTCCTTATACACGATTCCACCATGATAAGTTAGTCTTTAGGACTCATTCCCACTTTATGCCAAAGGTGGTTTCGCCCTTCCATATAAACTAGTTGGTTTACCTCCCTGTCTTTTCACCTAGACCTCATTCCTCTAGGGCAGAAGCAATCCTTCACACTGTGGATTGCAAATGTGCTTTGGCTTTTTATCTCCAGAGAACTCAGGAGCACAGAAAAGCTTCCCAGCTTTTCATCACCTTTGACTCGAGTCACCTGGGACTGCCAGTATCCAAGTGAACTCTCTCCACATGGATAGCAGATGGTATGTCTTTTGCTTACAAAAGTGCAGGTCTCTCTCTGGAGGGTCACGTCACTGCACATAATGTTCAGGCCATGGTTACCTCTATGGCAAATCTACACTCTGTAACGATTGATGAGATATGCAAAGCAGCAACCTGGTCTTCTGTCCACACTTTTGCTGCTCACTATTGCCTAGACAAGGACTCCCACCGGGATGCCTTGTTTGGCCAAGCTGTTCTCTAGCATCTCTTTCAGACTTAGATCAACTTCTACCCTCCGTCCTGGGTTTCCATACCAGACATCCTTGGAGGATACATGACTTACTTATGTATGCCTGTAATCCACAGCTCACCGCAGGTCATCTCCCTGGCATCTTTGAGCTAGGGAGTCCCATATGTGAAGACTACATTCCTGCTTGTTCCTGGAGATAGCATAGTTACTCACCTGTAACAGGTGATCTCCAGGAACAGCAGGAATTTAGTCTTCACAATCCACCCTCCTCCCCTAGGAGTTGAACTTTTCCTCCTCTTCTCCTTCTCTCCTTTCACCTCAGCTACAAACTCAACTCAGATGATATAGTGATATTCATCTACATCAACATCAATAAACTGGATTACTTCCAAATTACAGCATGCCTTGAAGCAATATCAGAGTGTCTCAAATTACAGAATCTTATGATTAACTTTAAAAAATCTGAAATGATGCACATCACCAGAAATACTAAATTCTTCCCACCAGATTCACTCAAGATCCTAGACTACACCCTAACCAACAAAAAATATCTCAGAGTAACCTTTGACCAACAACTCAGCTTCTAGCCGCACATAAAGAAGACAACCAGAACAGCTTACCACAAGATGAGGACTCTGCGCAAACGTAAACCACTTCTAACAGACAATGACTTCAGAATAGTATTCCAGACCATATTATCCCCTATAATAGATTACTGCAACGTGATATATCATGGACTTCCAAGGAAAACAACACTCCCTTTGCAACTCATGCAAGGATCATTACAGGAACTGCAAAATACAATCATATAACCCCAACATTTCACCAACTACATTAGCTTCCTGTCGCTGTCTGTGCTAAATACAAAAGCATATTAATAATCTTCAAAATACTAAACAACCTATCCCTGCCGACTCTTCAACCCTTGATCCAGAAAGCAAGTCCAACCAGAGCAAGAAGAGGTACAGACATCAACATCATTGAAACTCCAACAAGCTATAGAACATCAAAGCAATCCACTTGCACCAGAGTCTTCTCTCTGTATGCTCCCCAACTATGGAATCACCTGCCTGCCTCAATAAGAGCAATCAAAGACCTACTT
The DNA here is from genome assembly GCA_033557465.1 of Ichthyophis bannanicus. NCBI lineage: Eukaryota > Metazoa > Chordata > Amphibia > Gymnophiona > Ichthyophiidae > Ichthyophis > Ichthyophis bannanicus. Next base: position 1,005,664,116 of record CM066034.1, on the reverse strand, counting down.
GACTTCAGAAAAGCCATCAAGACCCATCTATTCCTCGAATACTACGGTCCCACCTAGTATAACAAATGCCACAGAGAGATAATATAAATGATAATGGACAACTGCTAAATGAAGCTATATCACCTCAACCTGCAACACTATTACTGTACATAGTTATCCATTGCTAAATGTATTTATTACCCCACATATTCCTCCAAGTTCTTACTCCCTGTTCTATGTAAAAGCTTATTGCTATGTTTGTTTCATGTGAACCGCCTTGAATTAATGAACTGAGGAGGGAGAGCTGGAAAGGCGGGAAGGCAGCTACACAAGCGCAATGGGATGCTCCCAAAGGCTTTCCTATTGGATGCTGGGGAGCGTTCCTGCGTGGGCCCCATCAGTACAGACATCACCCATATGTGAAGACTAAATTCCTGCTGTTCCTGGAGATCACCTGTTACAGGTGAGTAACTACAATATATGCCATACTGGGTCAGACCAAGGTCCATCAAGCTCAGTATCCTGTTTCCAACAGTGGCCAATCTAGGTCACAAGTACCAAGCAGTTTCCCCAAAAGACACAGGTTCCACAATGCCTGTATTGAGGCAAGCAGTGGATATCTGAGCCCACTTTAATAATAGTTTATGGACCTTTTCTCCAGGAACCTGTCTAAACCTTTTTTAAACCCGGCTACACTAACAGCTTTTACTACATCCTCCGCAGGGCCGGCCCGTCCATTGAGCAAGAATGTTTTTTGCACAGGGCCCCGCGTTTCAGGGGCCCCGCGCAAAGAACATTCTCCTTTTTTTCAAAATTAAGTTAAAAAAAAAAAGCTGGCTGCTACCGCTGCCGCTACCACCGCGGCAGAATGGAGTGTCCCGCGGGGCCCCCTCTGCCCGGCTGAGTCCCTCCCTCCCTCTGCGACAGCTGAGCCCCTCTGTGCCGGCTTTCAGATACGCGAAGGGAGAGTGTCTCCCTCGCGTCTCTGTTAAGCCCGCAGGGGCTGATGGGAAATGAGGCCCCTTATGCAAATGAGGCCCCGCACCGAGTCTCCGCACATGGCCCCGCACCCCCCTTGGGCCGCCCCCGATCCTCCGATAGCAAATTCCAGAGTTTGATTACACATTGAGTGAAAATATATGTTCTCTTATTAGTCTTAAATAGGTTACCCTGTAGCTTCATTGCATGCTCCCTAGTCTTTATATTTTGATGGCGTAAACAACTGATCTACGTTTACCTGCTCCACTCCGTTCATTAATTTATAGACTTCTATCATATCTCCCTCAGTCGTCTCTTTTCAGGGTTGAAGAACCCTAACCTTTTTAGTCTCTCTTCATCGAGGTAGCTTTCCATCCCCTTTACCATTTTGGTGGCTCTTCTCTGTACCTTTTCTAATTCAGCTATATCCTTTTTAAGATATTGTGACCAGAATTGCACACAACATTCAAGGTGCGGTCGTACCATGGAACGATACAGGGGCATTATAATATCCTTTGTTTTATTCTCTATTCCTTTCCTTATGATACCTAGCATTCTATTTGCTCTCTTGGCTGCCGCAGCACACTGGGCGGAGGGTTGTAACATGTTATCCACAATGGCACCTAAATCTTTTTCCCAGTGGGTGGTTCCTAATATGGAGCCTTGCATCGTGTAACCATAATTTGGGGTTTTCTTTCCTAGGTGCATAACTTTGCACTTGTCCACATTAAATTTCATCTGCCATTTGGATGCCTAGTCTTCCAATTTATCAAGATCCTCTTGCAATTTTCCACAATCCTCATGGGTTTTAAGAACTTTGAATAGTTTTGTGTCATCTGCAAATATGATAACCTCACTCATTATTCCCATTTCCAGGTCATTTATGAATATGTTCAAAAGCAGCGGACCCAGCACAGATCCCTGGGGTACTCCACTATTCACTATACCACTTTCTCCATTAGGAAAATTGGCCATTTAGCCTTACCCTTTGCTTTATGTCTTTTAACCAGTTCCTGATCCACAATAGTACACTGCTTCCTATCCCATGACTTTTAAGTTTGCCAAAGGTTTCTCATGAGGGACCTTGTCAAAGGCTTTCTGAAAGTCCAGATACACTCTATCAACCGACTCACCTTTGTCTACCTGTTTATTCACACCTTCAAAAAAAACATAACAGATTATTAAGACAAGACCTTCCTTGGCTAAAGCCATGTTGGCACTCTCTCATTAAGCCATGACTATCTACATGTTCAGTAATTTTGTTCTTTATGATGGTTTCCACTATTTTTCCCAGTACTGATGTCAGGCTCACCGGTCTGTAGTTTCCCGGATCACCGCGGGAACCCTTTTTAAAAATTGGTGTTACAATGGCCATCCTCCAAGCTTCAGGTATTACAGATGATTTTAATGATAGTTCACAGTTCAACACCCTTGGATATATACCATCCGGTCCAGGTGATTTGCCACTCTTCAGTTTATCAAATAGTTGTAATTTATCTTCCCTGTGTACTGATATTTCTTTCAGTTCTTCCACAGCATCTCCTTTAAATACTATTTCAGTCACTAATAAGATTCCCACATCTTCCTCAGTAAAGATTGATGCAAAGAATTCATTCAGTCTCTCCGCTATGGCCTTGTCCCCTCTTAGTGCCCCTTTTACCCCTCTATCATTTAATGGTCCAATGTCTCTCTTACAGGTTTTTTGCTACGAATGTACTTGAAAAAAATCTTTATTATGCGTTTTTGCTTCCATAGCAAGTTTCTTCTCAAATTTTCTCTTTGCCTGCCTTATCAGTGCCTTGCATCTAACTTGCCAGTGCTTGTGTTGTTTCCAGTTTTCGTCATTTGGCTTTTCTTTTCCATTTCCTGAATGATGCTTTTTTGGCAACAACATCCTCTCTGACCTCACCTTTAAACCATGCTGGCAGTTTTTTGGACTTCCATCCACTTTTCTTAAAGTGTGAAATATAGCTGGTCTGGGCTTCCAAGAAGTATTTTTAAACAACACCCAAGCTTGATGTAAGTCTTTAATCTTTGGAACAGCTCCTTTTAGTTTTTTCTTGACTATTTTCCTCATTTTATCATAGTCTCCCTTTCAAAAGTTAAAAGGTAGTACTGTGGATTTCCTGTCCATCCCTTCTCCATTAATTAAATTAAACGCGATGATGCTATGATCACTATTGCCAAGTGACCCAACACCCCTATCTCTTGCACCAGATCTGGTGTTCCACTAAGGAATAGGTCCAAAATGGCTTCCCCTCTGGTCAGTTCATGAACCAGCTGCTTCAAGAATCAGTCATTTATTTCATCTAAAAGCATTATCTCCCTAGCATGTCCTGCCGTGACACTGACCCAGTCAATTCCGGGGTAATTGAAATCACCCATTATTATTACTGTGCTGTAACTTTTGTTAGCTTCCCTGATTTCTTTGAGCATTTCATCATCCATTTGTTCATTCTGGCCAGGCGGTCGATAGTACACCCCCACTGCCATTGCCTTCCCCTTCCCCTTTTTAAATGGAATTTCAATCCATTGAGATTCTACTGTGAATTTTGTTTCCTGCAAAATTTTAATCCTTTGTGACTCAATGCCCTCTCTAACATAGAGCACAACCCCTCCACCAATTTGATCTTCTCTATCATTATGATATAGTTTGCACCCAGTTATCACAGTGTCCCACTGGTCCTCCTTCCAGGGCCGGCCCGTCCATTGAGCAAGAATGTTTTTTGCACAGGGCCCCACTTTTCAGGGGGCCCCACGCAAAGAACATTCTGCTTTAAAAGTACAATTTAAAATTTTAAAAAATCTGTCTGCTGCCACTGCCGCTGTCGCCGCGATGGCAACGGCAGAATCGCATATCCCTCAGGGCCCCCTCCCCCCCCCACCTGACAGAGCCTGCCCTCCCTGTATCAGCCCGTCGGCTTTCAGAGCTCGAAGGGAGACTAGTTTCCCTTTTGTGGCTCTGTTAAACCCACAGGGGCTGATGGGACTTTCCCATCAGCCCCCCGCGGGTTTAACAGAGCAGCGAGGGAGAAGCTCTCCTTTCGCACTCTGAAAGCCGACAGAGCTGATGCAGGGAGGGCAGGCTCTGTCGGGCAGGGGGGGGGGGGCCCGCGGGATATGCGATTTTGCTGTTGCTGCCGCGGCGACGGCAGCAGCGGCAGTGGCAGTGGACAGATTTTTTTTTATTTTAAATTTTCCCTGGGCTGTTGAGGTGGGAGTTAGCACTGGAAATGGGCTAATGGGGTTAGGACTGGAAGAGGGCTGATGGGGGTTTAGGACTGGGGCTATGGGGAGCTAAGTCTGGAAATGGAGTGATGGGGGTTAGGACTGGAAATGGGCTGATGAGATTAGGACTGGAAGAGGGCTGATAGGAGATTAGGACTGGGGCTATGGGGAGCTAAGTCTGGAAATAGGGTGATGGGGGTTTAGGACTAGTAATGGGCTATGGGGGGCTTAAACTGAAAATTGGGTGATGGAGGTTAGGACTGGGAGTGGGCTGATGGGGGGTTAGGACTGGTAATGGGCTATGGGGGGCTTAAACTGAAAATTGGGTGATGGGGGTTAGGACTGGAAATGGGCTGATGGGATTAGGACTGAGAGTGGGTTGATGGGGATTTAGGACTGGTAATAGGCTATGGAGGGGGGGGGGCTAGGACTGGTAATGGGTTGGGGGGTTCCTAGGACTGGAAATGGGCTGAGTGGAAGGGAAGGCTTGAATTGCAAATAGCTGATGGGGACGGGGGCTTGGAATGGAAATGAGCTGAGGGGAAGGGGGGGGGCTTGAACTGCAAATAGCTGATGGGGAGTGGAGCTTGGAATGGAAATGGGCTGAGTGGAAGTGGGGCTTGAACTGCAAATAGCTGATGGGGAGGGGGGCTTGGAATAGAAATGGGTTTTGAGGGGAGGGAGCTAGGACAGGAAATGGGCCGATGAAGGGGGCTAGGATAGGACTGGGAATTGGGTGTTGGTGGGAGCTAAGATTGGAAATGGGCTGTGGTGGGGACTTGGATTGAAATAGACTTATGGAGGGGCTAGAACTGGAAGTAGGCTCATGGGGGGCTTGGATTGGAAATGGGCTGAGTGGTGGGGAGCTAGGATTTGACATGGGCTGATGGTGGGGCTAGGAAAGGACTAGAAATGGGCTGATGGGAGGCTGGTATTGGAAATGAGCTGACGGAGGTACTTGGATAGGACTGGATATGGATGGGGGAGCTAGGACTGGAAATGGGCTGATGGGGGGGGCTAGGACTGGAAATGGGCTGATGCGGGGACTAGAAGGGAGTGGATACTGGGTGGGGCTGGAACTAGAAGGGAGCTGATGTTGGGGGAGATTGGAATGGTATGGAGCTGGGAGAGTGAAATGGAGAGGGGAAAAATATTTTGGGTGGGACGGAAGAAAAATCTACAATTGGCTGGGTATTGGGAGAGTAAGTGGGGATTGAGGATGGAGGGGTAAAATTTGAGTGGATGAAATAGGAATGAGGAAAGAGTAAAAGGAGAAAGATTAGTATGTTAAAGCAGATGTAGAGAGAGAATGGAAAAAAATTAGAAGAGAGAAGAAAGGACAAATGGACAGCAGATGATGGAGTGTTAGCAGAAGACACAAAGAAACCAGAAGAAAGTGGCTGGAGCAATTGCAACTGAAAAAAATGCACAAAAGGTAGAAAGATATCTCTTTATTTTGAATTTATTAACTGGAATATGTCAGCTCTGGGAAATGTGCATCATTAACGTCTGTGCTTTGTTTAGTACAAGAGGAAATTAATTTATAGTTTTATTTCTACAATGTTGTTGTACATTCCAAGTTTGGCTTTTGGGGTTCCCAGTTTAGTTATTGCCTTCCTGTTTCTAAATTGTGATTCCTTGTTTGGTGATGGTCTATGTTCTGCATGTGTAACTGAGCTGAGGTATTCTGTTTATGTAATTCCTATTTGACATTGCCACTTGTTCCCTTTCACCAGTAGGTCATGTATTGTTATTCTCTGAAATGTTTAATATTTGCAGTGTTGCCTTTTGATAGGTAGGGTGTGATGCTTTGTGAGTCCTGGTAGTGCTGTTAGGATACGGCAGGTTTGCTATGGGTTCTAAATGTATCCAATTCAAACTTGATTCCCCTAGAAAATCTCACCATATATTTAACCCAATGTGAAACAGCCCGAATATGATTTCCTAATCTAACTAATCTCCACACTATATATATGCCCTTAATTTTTTGTCGGATCATTCACCATGAGAGGAAACCTTCCCTCTCTCGAGGTGAACCCTCCATTTTACTCATTTTATTAACTGGCCCATTACCGGTCTACACCGACAAAAACAGCACTTGCTGTTGTCAGCACAAAAATTATGTGAAAACTGTTTGTTTAAAAATTTGTAGAATCATCCCTGAACAACGGGCTACAAAAACAATCCTCCAGCTTGACAGTCCCCGTCAACAATATGTATTCACTCAAAAGGACTTAGCTGCAAAGGAACGGAGGCTTCTGCATTGTCCACATCAATGCCGTCAGCTCGCAAACGAGAGCAGGAAAACTTTCGGCAGCAGATAAGCAGACTGTTGGACTCCTCCGCACCAAATAATGAGGTTCAGGCGACACCGATGGTGTTTCAAGCCGATGGCAGCTAAGTCCCCTTGGGCCACCCCTGCCTCCTTCCACCATGTCTCTGAGATACCAATCATATCTAACCTCTCATTTAGTGCTATATATGCTAACTCTCCCATCTTATTTTTTAGACTTCTAGCATTTGCATACAAGCATTTTAGAGGCTGTATTTTATTCATGTTAATCTGGCTATCGGTAGGCAGGGGTAGTTTAGAATTTTTAAGCTCTGTCTGCTCTGTACTCAAGGGCATTTGGGCTACTTTTACCTTTATTTGAACCTTTATTACCTTTTACCTTTTACCTTTACCTTTATTGATATGCCCTAACTTCAGTCTTTTGCTAGTATCCTTCAAGGATACATTGTTCTGAACCATGAGCTCTTGGGTGACTATCGGCTTTCCCCTATTATCTAGTTTAAAAGCTGCTCTATCTCTTTTTTAAAGGTTAGTGCCAGCAGCCTGGTTCCGTTCTAGTTAAGGTGGCACCAATCCCTTCCGAAGAGCCCCTCCTTTCCCCAGAATATTCCCCAGTTCCTAACAAATCCAAAACTCTCAACCTTGCACCATTGTCTCATCCACACATTGAGAATCTGGAGCTCTGCCTGCCTTTTGGGTCCTGTATGTGGAATGGGATGCATTTTGGAGAATGCTACCCTGGAAGTTCTGGATTTCAACTTCCTACCTAAAAGCCTAAATTTAGCCTCCAGAACCTCCCTCTACACTTTCCTATGTAATTGGTACCAACATGTTGCAAGATAGCAGACTCCTCCCCAGCACTATCTAAGACCTCGTCTAGGTGGCGTGTGAGGTCCGCTACCTTCGCACCAGGCAGGCATGGCACCAGGCAATCCTCACGTCCATCAGCCACCCAGCTATCTACATGCCTAATGATCGAATCACCAACTATAATGGCTGTGCTAACCTTTCCCTTGTGGGCACATGGCCCTGGAGAAATCTCCTCAGTGCGTTTTACATCACTTGGAGGACAGGTCCTAGCTACAGGATCACTTCCTGCTGCACCAGGGTAATGCTCTCCTGTCACATGTCCTCTCTCCTCTCTGGCAAGAAGCATATTTTAGTTATACTAGACTATGCTACCCTTTACCCAGAAGCCATTGCTATAAGAAATATGAAGACTACTGCAATCACGAATGCCCTCTGGGAAGTATTCTCGCAGGTGAGAATACCCAATGAGTTCCTCACAGATCAGGGAATACCCTTTGTATCCAAGGTAATGAAGCAAGCGTGTGCCTTGGTGAAGGTCAAGATACTGCGAACATCAGTCTGTAATCCACAGATGGAAGGCCTCATCGAGTGATTCAATAACACTCTGAAGCAGATGTTAAAAAGGTTTGTGCAGTAGAACAGAAAGAATTGAGACATTTTCCTACCCTATTTGATGTTTGCCATTTGCAAAGTACCTCAGAGGTCCATGGAGGTTTTGCCTTTTGAGTTGCTCTTTGGAAGACGGCCAACTACATTATGATAGTTTTTAAGCTACATAATAAAATTGTCTCTCCCCATACAAAGATTTGACTTGTTCAAACCATGGTATTTTCAATAACATCATATGGATGTGAAAGCTGGACAGTGAAAAAGATAGACAGGAAGAAAATTGATGCCTTTGAATTATGGTGCTGGCGGCGAATACTGTGTATACCATGGACTGCCCAAAGAACAAACCAGTCGGTACTAGAGGAGATCAAACCTAAGCTTTCTTTAGAAGCTCAGATGACAAGACTTCGACTTTCATACTTTGGACACATCATGCGAAGAGAGAGATCATTAGAGAAAGACATCATGCTTGGCAAGATAGAAGGTCAACGCAAAAGAGGAAGGCCAGCAATGAGATGGATTGATACAATAACAGAAGCTACGGGTACCAGTCTGTCAACAATGAGCCTCCTGACTAAAGACTGAACACAATTTAGGATAGCTATCCAGAGGGTCGCCATGAGTCGACTCCGACTCAATGGCAGTTAACAACAACAACAATAAAATTGCTCCATCATACCTTTCCACACTACTTAGCTTACCTGAAATCTTAAGAACCAGAAGGTACTGTTCACAAAACACATATGTAATACCTACGCACATCCGAAACACCAATCAAGCTACCAGTACCAATACCAGAACTTTCAGCCATAGCACTTGCCAAGCAAGTCTACTACATCCATCTGACTAACTCTCTTGCCTCCGATACTCGACATCTCTTTAGTACTCTCAGTTCTCTTCTCAATGTGCCTCCACCTCTGATCCCTCCTTCCCTTCCTGCCCAAACCCTGGCTGACTACTTCCATGACAAAATCTATAAGATCACCCTCCAATTCCCCACTACCCTTACTATTCCTCCTCCCTCCCAACTCTCCCCCTACCTCTGCTATCCTCTCCTCCTTCCCTGTGGTCTCCGAGGAAGAAACCGCTCTCCTTCTTTCTTCCTCCAAACCCACCACCTGCTCTTCTGATCCCATTCCCACCAGTCTCCTAAGCCCCATCTCCTACATCATTGTCCCTTCCATCTCTCATATCCTCAACCTGTCGCTCTCCACCGCAACTTTCCCTGCTGACTTCAAGCATGCTGTGGTCACACCCCTCCTCAAGAAACCCTCACTTGATCCCAACTGTCCTTCTATTTATCGACCCATCTCTCTCCTTCCTTTCATCTCTAAACTACTTGAGCATGCGGTCCACCACTGCTGTCTTGATTTCCTCTCCTCTCACGCTCTCCTTGATCCTTTACAGTCGGCTTCTGTCCCCTTCATTCCACTGAAACGGCTCTTACCAAAGTCTCTAATGACTTGTTCCTGGCAAAATCCAATGGCCTTTTCTCTGTCCTCATCCTTCTTGATCTCTCTGCTGCTTTTGACACTGTTGACCACAACCTTCTCCTCGTCACCCTGTCCTCACTTGGTTTTAAGGGCTCTGTACTATCCTGGTTCTCCTCCTACCTCTCCCATCGCTCTTTCAGTGTGTGTTCTGGTGGCTCCTCCTCCTCTGCCACCCCACTCCCAGTTGGTGTACCCCAGGGTTCCGTCCTGGGACCACTCCTTTTCTCTCTCTCTACCCAATCCTTTGGTGCCCTTATCTCTTCCCATGGCTTTCATTACCATCTCTATGCTGATGACTCTCAAATCTACCTCTCTACACCTGAAATCTCTCCAGCTATCCAGACCAAGATCACTGCTTGCCTTTCTGACATTGCTACTTGGATGTCTCACCGCCACTTGAAACTGAACATGGCCAATACTGAACTCCTTATCTTTCCCCCCCAATGCCTCCCCTCCTCTTCCCCCTTTCTCATTCTCTATGGTTAACTCTGTAATCCTTCCTGTCTCCTCGGCCCGTAACTCGGGGGTTATCTTTGACTCCTCTCTCTCTTTCTCCGCACATATCCAGCTTGTAGCAAAGTCATGCCGTTTCTTTCTCTACAACATCAGCAAAATTTGCCCCTTCCTTTCTGAAGTCACTACTAAAACGATTCCACTCCTTGATTACCTCCCGCCTTGATTACTGCAACCTTCTCCTTGCTGGGTCTTCCTACAAACCACCTCTTTCCCCCTTCATTCTATTCAACATTCTGCTGCTCGACTAATTTTCCGTCAGCCTCGCCATTCCCACATTACTCCTCTTCTCAAGTCACTTCACTGGCTTCCTATCCATTTCCGTATCCAGTTCAAACTTCTCCTCCTGACCTATAAATGCATTCACTCTTGTCTCTCCCTACATCCCCTCTCGGGAACTTCATTCTTCTATCAGTCTACGTCTATCTATGCCCTTCACTCGTACTGCTAATTCCAGACTTCGCTCCTTCCACCTGGCTGCACCCTTCGCCTAGAACAATCTACCTGTGTCAGTGCGCCGGGCGCCCTCCCTGGCCCTCTTCAAGTCCAGGTTGAACTCTCACCTCTTCACTGTTGCTTTCAGATCCTGACTCCTGTGTTGTGACTTGATTAGATTATAAATGCCGTGTTTGTGTTTGTGCTTTTTGCCCTGTCTAGATTTCTCCCTGAATATTTGTTACTTTGTCTTACTAGATTGTTAGGCCTGATTTGTAATTTGTGTTTTGTATTTTGTCTTAACTAGATTGTAAGCTCTGATGAGCAGGGACTGTCTCTCCTACTTATCTGTACATCGCTTCGTACGTTTGCAGCGCTATATAAATGCTCACTAGAATAGAACTTTCACATATGTTGCCCCAACACTAGGGAATGCTCTTCCAGACAACATAAGAGCAATAAAGGATATAGAAATGTTCTGCAAGGAACTTAAGACACACCTATTTATTTTATTGCGGTAACTCCATTGACAACTCACAACATCTAAAAACCTAGCTTTATCTCATACTTTCAGACCTATTTCTATGTTAACTCTCAGAGAATCAACTTCTTAGTATTTCCACTAACTACTTTTCTATAAATAGTTGCTGTATATAGTGGTTAGCAATTAACATGTAGATAGTTAATGAGTTAATTATTGTTCTGATGTAAAGTTCACAGAATTCAACTATTGTTACAATGTAAAGTTTCTTGTTCTGTTCTATGTAAATTGCTCCATCACTGGAAGAGGCGGTATATAAAAACGTATAAATAAATAAATAAAAATAAATAAATAAGAGACATATTAGACTTGGTAAGGGAATCCTGGGAAAAAGAACCCCGTGCTGGGTGTAATTTGGTAATACAAACTAAACAACTCTCAAAATGGTTCATACACTGAATATTCACAGACTCAAAAAGAACCAAAGTGTAAAGTCTAATAAACGCTTCCCACTAGGAGAACAAGGGACAAGACCACAATTATAAGACATCCTCTGAGATAAGGGCATGCCTCCGTGAGAGGGGCAGGGGGATACACTAGCGGCATGCGGCAGCCCCACAAATTAGCTAACTCTCGCAGTTTCAATCATAGGCCAACCAACTACATTTTTGATTTTCTAAATGCGTTTGTTAGCTGGCCAAGCTGATCGCAACCTAGCCCGTTTGAAACAGAAATGGATATTTACATTAAAGGCTGTCCAACCCATTGGCCTGAACGGTTCTATTGAGTGATTGTCAGCAGTTTGACATCATCAGTAGCTCCTTTTACCATTCATTCATTATTTATTTTTAGGCTTTCACATGGTTTATTTTCCCACGTGGTTTGGGAGCAGTTGATTGGTCTGCTTTGGTGATGTCATTCATTCCCCTCTTTTAAGTCTTTTGTTTGGCGTTCAGCTTGTTTTGGAGAGGGAACTGTTTCCTCAAATCTAAGTGTCCTGAAGCAGCCTTAGCAGCAATAGGCGAAACTCGAGTTGACATCTCCATGCTATTTTATAGCACATTCAGTAGGATTTTTGCCTCTTGAGATTTCGACGTCATGTCAGCAGCTTGAGTTGAGAGCCTTGGCATTGTCTTTGTGGGTGCTGTTTTTCCTGCTAAGTTTATTGTTCTTTTTAAATGTATTTAGAAAATAAAAAATTTAGTTGGTTGGCCTATGATTGAAACTGCGGGAGTTAGCTAATTTGTGGGGCCGCTGGGTCTTTGTTACGCTAGTGCATCCCCCTCCCCCTCTCACTGAGGCCTTCCCTTATCTCGGAGGTTGTCTTATAATTGTGATCTTGTCTTTTGTTCTCCTAGTGAGGAGCAGTTATTAGAAGAACATAAGAACATAAGATATGCCATACTGGGTCAGATCAAGGTCCATCAAGCCCAGTATCCTGTTTCCAGCAGTGGCCAATCTAGGTCAGACGTACCTAACAGTTTCCCCAAAAGACACAGGTTCCACAATGTTTGTACTGGGTCAAGCATTGATATCCTGGGTCCCTTCTTAATAATTGTTTATGTACCTTTCCTCCAGGAACTTGTCCAAACCTTTTTTAAACCCAGCTACACTAACAGCCTTTACTACATCCTCCGGTAACAAATTCCAGAGTTTGATAACACGTTGAGTGAAAAAATATTTTCTTTTATTAGTCTTAAATAGTTTACCCTGTAGCTTCATTGCATGTCCTCTAGTCTTTCTATATTCTGATAACGTAAACAATCGATCTACGTTTACCTGTTCCACTCCATTCATTAATTTATAGACTTCTATCATATCTCCCCTCAGCCGTCTCTTTTCCAGGTTAAAGAGCCCTAACCTTTTTAGCCTTTCTTCATAGGAGTATCCTTCCATCCCCTTTACCATTTTGGTAGCTCTTCTCTGAACCTTTTCTAATAACGCCATATCCTTTTTAAGATACGGCGACTAGAATTACACACAATATTCAAGGTGCGGTCTCACCATGGAACGATATAGAGGCATTATAATATCCTTTGTTTTTTTTTCCATTCCTTTCCTTATGATACCTAGCATTCTATTTGCTCTCTTGGCCGCCGCTGCACACTGAGCCGAGGGTTTTAACATGTTATCCACAATGACGCCTAAATCTTTTTCCTGGGTGGTGGTTCCTAATGTGGAACCTTGCATCGTGTAACCATAGTTTGGATTGTTCTTCCCTAGGTGCATAACTTTGCACTTGTCCACATTAAATTTCATCTGCCATTTTGATGCCCAGTCTTCCAATTTATCAAGATCCTCTTGCTATTTTCCACAATCCTCTTGGGTTTTAACAACTTTAAATAGTTTTGTGTCATCTGCAAATTTGATAACCTCACTCGTTATTCCCTTTTCCAGGTCATTTATGAATATGTCAAAAAGCAGCGGACCCAGCACAGATCCCTGCTGTACACCACTATTCATCTTTTTCCATTGGGAAAATTGGCCACTTAGCCCTACCCTCTGCTTTCTGTCTTTTAACCAGTTCCTGATCCACAATAGTACACTGCCTCCTATCCCATGACTCTTTAGTTTTGCCAAACGTCTCTGATGAGGGATCTTGTCAAAGGCTTTCTGAAAGTCCAGATGCACTATATCAACCGACTCACCTTTGTCCACCTGTTTATTCACACCTTCAAAAAAACATAACAGATTAGTAAGTCAAGATCTTCCTTGTCTAAAGCCATGTTGGCTGTCTCCCATTAGGCCATGGCTATCTACATGCTGAGTAATTTTGTTCTTTATGATGGTTTCTACCATTTTTCCCGGTACTGACATGAGGCTCATCGGTCTGTAGTTTCCCGGATCACCCCTGGAACCCTTTTTAAAAATTGGTGTTACATTGGCGATCCTCCAATCTTCAGGTGTTAAAGATGATTTTAATGAAAATTCACAGATTACTAATAGCAGGTCTGCAATCTCATATTTCAGTTCTTTCAACACCCTTGGATTTATACCATCTGGCCCAGGTGATTTGCCACTCTTCAGTTTATGTAATAGTTTTAATACATCTTCCCGGTGTATTGATATTTTCAGTCATTTCTTCCGCACCTTTAAATACCACTTCAGTCATGGGTAACATCCCTACATCTTCCTCAGTAAAGACCGAAGCAAAGAATTCATTCAGTCTCTCCGCTATTGCCTTGTCACCTCTTAGTGCCCCTTTACCCCCTCTATTATCTAATGGACTAACTGACTCTCTCACAGGTTTTTTGCTACGAATGTACTTGAAAAAGTCTTTATTTCAGGTTTTTGCTTCCGCAGCAAACTTCTTCGCAAATTCTCCCTTTGCCTGCCTTATCAATGCCTTGCATTTGACTTGCCAGTGCTTGTGCTGTTTCCAGGTTTCGTCATTTGACTCTTTTTTTCCATTTCCTGAAAGATGCTTTTTTGGCAATAGTCTCTCTGACCTCACCTTTAAACCATGCTGGCAGTTTTTTGGACTTCCTTCCACTTTTCTTAAAGCATGGAATACAGCTGGTCTGGGCTTCCAAGATAGTATTTTTCAACAACACCCAAGCTTGATGTAAGTTTTTAACCTTTGCAACTGCTCCTTTTATTTTTTTCTTAACTATTTTCCTCATTTTATTAGACTTTACACTTTGGTTCTTTTTGAGTTTGTGGGTGTAATTTGGTGGCATACATTATACAAATGCAAGACTGGCTGAGGAAAGCCAGAGAGATGGCTAAACTCAGTCTGGGAAAGCCCAAGCCAAGCAGGCTAGTGGCTACAATTGGGTAGCTGTGCACCACATCTTCCAACTGTGGGACAGAGTTTTAGTCTTGTTTCCCTCATCTGAGGGCAAGTTAAATGGCAGGGGCTCTATGAGGTCGGAGAGAAAGTAGAGCCTGACAGATAAACAGAAGAAAGCCAAAATTTACCATATTAACCTATTGAAAAAGTGGACTCCAGTGATAGAGAGATGACTTGGGGCTGAAACTATCAGCTCTATCAGATCTAGCTCACGTCCCAACTTGAGACCATCTCTCTACTACACAGAGAAGAGATCTAGAAGGTTTGATCCAGTGGAACTTGAAGGTGTTCTCCACCCGCCCAGGACGAACCCACCTCATTTGTCATGATATCATTACTGACCCTGGAGTGGTTATCTGACAATGACACTATCAGATTCCGGAGGCCTGGCGACAAGCAGTTGCCAAGAAGCTGGAGATACTTAACTTGGGGGTTATAGAAGAGTCCATGAGTGACGGTTGTCACCCATTGTCTTGGTTCCTAAACCCGATGGGAGACTCAGATTCTGCATTGACTTCTGGAGGGTCAGTGCAGCTTCTAAATTGGAAGTGTATCCCATGCCCAGATTATTTATTTATTTATTTAGACAGATTTGTATACCACCTTATCCTACAATCAAAGTGGTCACATCTTTGTATACCACCTTATCCTACAATCAAAGAGACTTGAAGACCTAAATATGTACACTTTGGAGGAGAAGAGGGACAGGGGAGATATGATTCAGACCTTTAAATAGTTAAAGAGAAATGATGAACAAACAAACCTCTTCAAAAGACGGGGAAGCTGTGAAACTAGAGGGCATAACATGAAGCTGCAAGGTGGTAAATTGAAAGGCAATGTCAGGAAATATTTCTTCACTGAAAGGGTGGTGGATGCTTGGAATGCCCTCCCGATGGAAGTGGTGAGGGCAAACACGGTGATGGAATTCAAAACGGCATGGGACAAACACAGTGGATCCCTTTACAGCAACAGGATAAAAACAAAATAAACGGTACCATCTAACTTCTGAACTATCTAGCGTCTCAACAAATAAGGGTGTCCTACATGGAGTGGTGGGTTCACCCCAAACAAAAACAAAAACATGGGGAGGGGTGGTCTGCACAGAGCGACAGGTGCACCTACTCTTGCCATCTTGCTGGGCAGACTAGATGGACCATGCTGGTCTTATCTGCTGTCACTTACTATGTTACTATGTTACAATTGGATTGTTACATTTAACATGAGGGTACTTAACAACATTTAGACAGCACATGCTTTATATCACCCTTGGATCTGACCAAAGGGTTTTGGGAGGCATCCTTGACACCGGCTGCCAGGGAGAAAACTGCTTTTTCAACCCTGCAAGGTCTGTTCCAGTTTACAGTGCTGCCGTATGGATTACATGGGGCTCCTGCTACATTTTGACGCTTAGTCAACCGCCTACTGAGACTGCACAGAGAGTTTGCGGCTGCCTGCTTTGATGACATAGTCATCTACAGCAGAGACTGAACCACCCATCTAACCAAGTACAACCATGTTGACTAGCTTGTGGAAGGCCGGGCTGAAGGCCAACCCCAAGAAATGTTTTCTGGGAGGTTGAGATGTTCAATTCCTGTGGTATTTAATCGAGAATGGACAGATACAACCTCAACTACGAAAGGTGGATACCATTGCCCAGATCCACACTCAAAACTCAAAGAAAGGGGTTTATGCCTTCCTTGGACTAACTGGCTGTTACCGCTGCTTCATTCATACTTTTGCAGAGGTGGCAGAGGCATTAACCAATCTCCTCCGCAAGAGCACTCCCAAACAGATCCAGTGGTCACCAGACCTGGACCTGGCCTTGGCCTTCCAGTTTCTTAAGAAGGCCATGTGCTCTGAACCCTTTTTGAGTAGCCCTGATTTCTCTCTACCATTTATTGTGCAAACCAATGCCTTGGAGGTGGGCCTAGGAGCCATTCTGGCCCAGGAAGTCAGGGGTGAAGAATATCCTATTGCATTCATCTGCAGGAAACTGCTTCCTTGGAAGAAGCATTATGCAGTGATTGAGAAGAAGGCACTGGCTGTCAAGTGGGTGCTTGAAACTTTCAAATACTAGCTGGTTGGCTGTCAATTTATGCTAATAATGAACCCCCAACCCTCAAGTGGCTGGCTTGGCATAAAGAGTCCAACGGCTGTATTATGTGGTGGTTTTTGAATCTCCAGCCCTACAAGTTCCAGGTCCATCATAGGACCTATCTGAACACAGACTTCTTTCCTGGGTGGGGGTCCAGGGCATGGTTGAGCTGAGGAGGAGGGTGTGTGACAGGGTCTATAGAGTATTGCCTGTCCCTCTCCAGGGGGATTATCAACAGGCCTCTTTAAGAGAATCTGCAGTCCAGAGGTCAGGGCTGGGAGGGCATGACTCCTAGAGAGAGGTTAAAAACCCAGCATGCTGAAGGAGTGAGAGGGCCCGTAGAGCCAGAGAGCCTTTCCAGGCAAGCCATGTGAAGGTAGGAGCTTTAACTAAGACTGAAGGAAGGGCCAGAAAGGCCAGACTTTTAAGGTTTAACAGCTGGGATAAAATAAAGCTGACATTATTTTCTTGACTGCTGCCATCCAACAGATAGGATCCCTTACTCATCTCCTCCTCTAATCTCTCTTTCTATCATACGGTAGGCTGCATGGGCCAGCAAATGCACCTGTCGGATCCGTCAGCCTAGGTGGCTCTGAGTAGGTGGTTGTGGGGTTGGTGGTGGGGCAGGCCTGGTTAGCCAGGGTGCTGATGTTGGAATAGGAAAGTGGAGGAAAGGTAGTTGGGTGACAACGGCAGTGGGGCTCCATCCTCCAATGCAGATAATGTGAAGAAGGATGCTGCACTGGTGAGCAGATGTTAAAGATGAGGCCAGATGTTAAAAAGTAAGATTAGCTCACAGACATAAGATCATACACTACAGAACAGACCAACGTAACACCTCTGTGAGGGGGCGTTTTTCAGAAACAGCTTCAATAATCTTAAGATCAGGATACTTAACGGAAAATTTAAAGCAAACTAAGAACATAAGATTGTTGAATCGAAAATAATTGGATATTTCATAACACACAAGAAAGGAATCAGCAAAGACCTAGGTTCCTTAATGTACTACGAACTAACTTTGTACTGTCTGTCACCTGATCACCCTCACAGGTCAACCCCCCTTTCTCTTCACACTATCACTAAATTGTGTTTTATGATTCATTTATATTTTCTGGTAATATCATTTTTTGCTCATTCCCTTCACACCAGAGGAAGGGGCCTTAGCTCCCAAAAGCTAGGCAAGAAACCTCTTTAATTTATTTTGGGATTTATATCCTATCTCTATGCCCTTTGAGACAACTTGCAGAAATTTAATAACAATGTATTTCTACACTATATAACTAATACAATATTCATCCTCTTAACTACAAAAAAAAATAAAAACACACCATCCTAATGAATATCATAGTATAAAAATAATCTTACATCAGATTGTTCAATCCACTGTGAGAAAAGTCAAAGTTTTACTTGTTTATAAAATTTTAAATAATTTCATTCCAATCTTACATCCTTAGGAAGATTATTCCAGATCTTAGGTGCAATACCCAACAATGTTTTTGATTCCTTGCAGTTGAGTTATTGAAGGAAGTCCCACTAATATGTATGGCTCATATCTCGGAGAAATGCTGTGGTATATATACATTCACAATCTGAGAAAAATACTGAAGTTCTCAGCCCCAGACATTTGTACACCTATGAATTCAGTCCAATAATAAAGGTTATCACCTTCTAATATTGTGTTTGTTAACCTTTATTTCTGAATTTCCCAATGTATATTTTCACTAGACTGTGAGCTCTATGGGGAAGGGACTTTCTCTCTCTCTTCTGTGTATTTGCACAGTGCTGCCTATATTTAGTGCACTACAGAAGTGACGTTGTTGCATCAGTACATTTACTGTATGTAGATGTGGATATCAAGATTGACAAACAAGTTGTAAGTGAGACAAACTTTCGAGAGTTATTCTCTCTTTGTCGGGACTAGGATGAGGCATAGGATGAGAATGAAAAGAGATAGACTCAGGAGTAATAAACAGAAATATTTCTTTACAGAGAGTGGTAGATGCAGCAGGCTGTACTACCTAGAGATGAGGTCAGTATCTGAATTCAAGAAAGCATGGGACAAACACAGAAGATCTCTAAAGGAAAAAGGAGACCATGGTATTTGATATGGAATGGTAGACTAGATAGGCCATATGATCTTTTTCTGCTGACATGTTTCTATGAAGAAATAATGCAGTTGCACTGGGTTTAAATAATGCAAACTTTGTATGCAGATACAATTATTTGATAATAGCAGAAAAAGAAGATTCCCAGTTTAAAGACATCCTCAAAGTTATTTAAAATATGCTTAGGTCAGCTACATAGAGGATCTGTACTGCATATTGTCGGACAAAGTTGAATGTACTTTGGACTCTTTCTCAGAGTCTCCACCCTATGCTGGATAATGAAAATAAAGAATCCATTTCACCAGTGTCTGAAAGACACCGCCTCTGTAATATGTTCTCTTTAACAGAGAGGGGATGTGGGAAGAACAGGAAATTCCAACAGGAATAATGGAATAAATCAGATTATTGATTCCATCCTGCTGCTTTTGATTCTTGGTGCTTGGAAATACAGACTGGCTGCACTAATAAATTAGTTAAATACTTCTTGTCCAAACAAGAGGTCACCAGTCGGCCCTAAATAGATTGTTTTTAAAGTGTTCACTTACTAATAATCCCTTTGGATCACGGAGAGCCAGAGATTGTGCTGCAGCCCCCGCAGGCTCTTTTATGAATGTTTGGGATTTCCTAACATTGGTATATGAAAGTCTTAAGAATGTTAAACTAACTAGTAGCATCTCAGAATCAAGGAGGAGAAATTATTTACAACAAGGAGATACAATGCATGCCCCATTGAAGAATTTCTTGATAAATGGCTGATAATGCTACTACACTCTATTTTTTAAACCCTGTCCCAAATTCTTCTGCAACGAGTTTCTGTCTGTCTGTCACTGCAGAGACTCTGCAGCTTTCTGGTAGTAGACAGCCTGCTGCAGCAGCCCAGCCCACTGCAGTCCCTCGGTCCTGAAAGACACATCCACAGCTAAATCCTGCAGGACACGCCCAGGACCCGCTGCAAAGCTTTCAACCAGAAGGCTGCAGTGACCGTCTAAGGCACAGTGTCAAACCCAATGGAAACACTCACATCCCACCAAAATCCTCGTCCTGCAGGATACGTGCACAGCAAATATTCCTCAGTGCAACTTGAGATAAAGTGAGGGGGGAGGGGGGATACTTCCACAGAGGAAAAGGAAGGGACAGAATGAAGTAAGAGAAAACACTAGAAAAAACACACTGACTACATATGTAGCAAACCTGCCCCGAAACGAACAGTAACACTCAGAACTCAAACAGCGACAATCTAGACTACGAAAGCAGGCAGGTGCAAACTGCCACATGCCCTAAGACATCAATACTACGTCTAGTGGCAGTTACAGAGACATGGTTCATGGAAAACCATGACTGGGATGTAATTATACCGGGCTATACTTTATTAAGGAAGGACAGGGAAGAAAGAATGGGAGGAGGAGTGGCACTATATGTAAGAAATAATATTAAAGCTATAGAATTGCAGGGCTTAAAAGGAAGAGAGGAGGCACTGTGGGTTAAACTAGAAAGAGGGAAAGGGAAATCCATTTGCACTGGAGTTACATTTAAATCCCCCTCACAGGAAGTAGCAGTGGTCGAAGATTTAATACAAGACATATGCAATATTGCCATGAAAGGAGACGTGCTACTGAGAGGTGATTTCAATATGCTGGATGTTGATTGGCACATCCCTGCTGCGGTATCTTCTAGAAGTAAGGACATCCTGGATTCTCTACAGGGGGAACTATTCTGGCAACTGCTAACAGAACCCACATGTGAAGGGGCCATGCTGGACTTGGTGCTTACCAATGGGGAAAGTGTTTCTGATGTTACAGTGAGAGATCAACTTGCATCCAGTGATCACCAGATGGTGTGGTTCAGTATTAGAACTAGGCAAAGATACAAAAAGAAGAAATAACCAATGCAATAAAATGCAGGGATAAGACATTTTTCAGATATGTTACTGTGAGGAGGAAGGGCAAAAGTGGTATTGTCAGACTCAAAGGTGAAGGGGAGAAATATATAGAAACTGATG
Organism: Ichthyophis bannanicus; assembly: GCA_033557465.1. Classification (NCBI taxonomy): domain Eukaryota; kingdom Metazoa; phylum Chordata; class Amphibia; order Gymnophiona; family Ichthyophiidae; genus Ichthyophis; species Ichthyophis bannanicus. The sequence continues at coordinate 1,005,643,305 of CM066034.1, read as the reverse complement.
AGGATAAAGCAGAATTGCTTAACAAATATTTCTGTTCTGTGTTCACTGATGAAGGACCAGGAGCAGGACTCAGAAAACACCCACAAATAGGAACAGAAGTGATGGGGATCTCAAACGATTTTCAGAAGACTGTGAACTAGCTAATCTAAAAGTAGACAAAGTGATGGGACCGGATGGGATACATCCGAGAATACTGAAGGAACTTGGGGTCATTCTAGCGGCTTCACTGACTTTCAATGCCTCCTTGGAGTTGGGAGTGGTGCCAGAGGACTGGAAAAAGGCACATGCGATCTGTTTACACAAAAGCAGACCTAAAGATGACAATGAGAACGACAGGCCAGTTAGTCTAACCTCTGTAGCTATTAAATTAATGGAAAGGCTACTACAAGAGAGAATAGTGAGATTTCTGGAGTCCAGTGGATTGTAGGATCCGAGGCAGCATAGATTCACCAGAGGCAAAACAAGTTCTTGGGAGAATTTATCCAAATGGGTTAGTTTTGCACATACCATGACAGTCAAGAGCCTCACTCATAAGCCAAATATGTGAAGTACGATCTCAGTCTCTCAAATTTACTGCTTCAGCTCTCTGTGGAGGGGGATCTGGGGTTTCGAACTCCAGGAGAGGCTGGGGACCTGCAGGGGAAGAAGGAGCAGTGAGCAATAAGCAGTTCTTTGAGGAGGGGGAGCAGGGGGCAGTGAGCGGTTCTCAGGGATGGGAGTGGGGCCAGGGGCAGTGAGTAGCTCTCTAGGAGGGGGCAGTGAGCGGTTCTGAGGGATGGGAGTGGGTACAGGGGCAGTGAGTAGCTCTCTAGGAGGGGGCAGTGTGCGGTTCTCAGGGATGGGAATGGGTACAGGGGCAGTGAGTAGCTCTCTAGGAGGGGGCAGTGAGCGGTTCTGAGGGATGGGAGTGGGTACAGGGGCAGTGAGTAGCTCTCTAGGAGGGGGCAGTGTGCGGTTCTAAGAGATGAGAGTGGGTACAGGGGCAGTGATAGCTCTCTAGGAGGTGGCAGTGAGCTGTTCTCAGGGACGGGAAGGGGTACAGGGGCAGTGAGTAGTTCTCTATGAGGGGCAGTGCGCGGCTCTCAGAGTTGGGAGTGGGTACAGGGGCAGTGAGTAGTTCTCTAGGAGGGGGCAGTGAGCAGTTCCTCAGGGATGTGAGTGGGTACAGGGGCAGTGAGTAGCTCTCTAGGAGGGGGCAGTGAGCAGTTCTAAGGGATGAGAGTGGGTACAGGGGCAGTGATAGCTCTCTAGGAGGTGGCAGTGAGCTGTTCTCAGGGACGGGAAGGGGTACAGGGGCAGTGAGTAGTTCTCTAGAAGGGGGCAGTGTGTGGTTCTCAGGGATGGGAGTGGGAACAGGGGCAGTGAGTAGCTCTCTAGGAGGGGGCAGTGAGTGGTTCTTCAGGACAGGAATGGGTACAGGGGCACTGAGTAGTTCTCTAGGAGGGGGCAGTGCGCGGTTCTCAGGGATGGGAGTGGGAACAGGGGTAGTGAGTAGTTCTCTATGAGGGGCAGTGCGCGGCTCTCAGAGTTGGGAGTGGGTACAGGGGCTGTGAGTATCTCTCTAGGTGGGGCAGTGAGTGGTTCTCAGGGATGGGAGTGGGTATATGGGCAGTGAGTAGTTCTCCAGGAGGGGGCAGTGCGCGGTTCTCAGGGTTATGAGTTGGTAGAGGGGCAGTGAGTAGCTCTTTAGGAGGGGGCAGTGGGCGGATCTCAGGGATGGGAGTGGGAACAGGAGAAGTGAGCAGTTCTCCAGGAGGGGGCAGTGCACGGCTCTCAGGGACGAGAATGGGTAAAGCGGCAGTGAGTAGATCTCTAGGAGGGGGCAGTGCATGGGTTCTTAGGGATGGGAATGGGTGCAGTGCATTGAGTAGTTCTCTAGGAGAGGGCAGTGTGCGGTTCTCAGGGACGGGAATGGGTACAAGGGCAGTGAGTGGTTCTCTAGGAGGGGGCAGTGAGCAGTTCTCAGGGAAGGGAGTGGGAACAGGGACAGTGAGTAGCTCTCTAGGAGGGGGCAGTGAACGGTTCTCAGGGATGGGAGTGGGAACAGGGGCAGTGAGTAGCTCTCTAGCAGGGGGCAGTGAGTGGTTCTTCAGGACAGAAATGGGTTCAGGGGCAGTGAGTAGCTCTCTAGGAGGGGGCAGTGAGTGGTTTTCAGGGATGGGAGTGGGAACAGGGGCAGTGAGTAGCTCTCTAGGAGGGGGTAGTGTGCGGTTCTCAGGGATGGGAAATGGGAATTGGGGCAGTGAGTAGCTCCCTACGAGGGGGCAGTGAGTGGTCCTGAGGGAGCCGAATGGGTACAGGGGCAGTGAGTATCTCGCTAGGAGGGGGCAGTGAGCGGTTCTGAGGAATGGGAGTGGGAACAGGGACAGTGAGTAGTTCTCTAGGAGGGGGCAGTGCGTGGTTCTCAGGGTTGGGAGTTGTTAGAGGGGCAGTGAGTAGCTCTATAGGAGGGGCAATGAGCATTTCTCTGGGACAGGAATGGGTACAGGGGCAGAGAGTAGCTTTCTAGGAAGGGGTAGTGTGCGGTTCTCAGGAACTGGAAGGGGTACAGGGGCAGTGAGTAGCTCTCTAGGAGGGGGCAGTGAGTGGTTCTCAGGGATGTGAATGGGTATAGGGCAGTATGTAGCTCTCTAGGAGGGGGCATTGAGCAGTTCTCAGGGATGGGAATGGGTACAGGGGCAGTGAGTAGTTCTCTAGGAGGAGGCAGTGCGCGGTTCTCAGTGATGGGAGTGGGAAATGGGGCAGTGAGTAGCTCTGAATGAGGGGGCAGTGTGCAGTTCTCAGGGACGGGAGTGGGAACAGGAACAATGAGTAGATCTCTAGAAGGGGGCAGTGAGTAGTTCTCAGGGATGGGAGCGGGTACATGGGCAGTGAGTAGTTCTCTTGGAGGTGGCAGTGCACAGTTCTCAGGGATAGGAATGGTTACAGGGGCAGTGAGTAGCTCTCTAGGAGGGGGCAGTGAGCGGTTCTCAAGGACAGGAATGGGTACAGGGGCAGTGAGTAGCTCTCTAGGAGTGGGCAGTTAGAAGTTCTCAGAGACGGGAATGGGAAAAGGTGCAGGAGTTGCTCTCTAGGAGGGGACAGTGAGCAGTTCTCAGGGATGGGAATGAGTACAGTGGCAGTGAGTGGTTCTCTAGGAGGGGGCTTTGAGCAGTTCTCAGGGAAGCGAGTGGGAACAGGGGCAGTATGTAGCTCTCTAGGAGGGGCAGTGAGTGGTTCTCAGGGATGGGAATGGGTACAGGGGTAGTGAGTAGCTCTCTAGGAGGGGTCAGTGCACAGTTCTCAGGGATGGCAGTGCATACAGGGGCAGTGAGTAGCTCTCTAGGAGTGGGCAGTGAGCACTGAGCAGTTTCTCAGGGATGGGAGTGGGTACAGGGGCAGTGAGGAGTTCTCTAGGAGGGGGCAGTGCGTGGTTCTCAAGGATTGCAGTGGGAACAGGGCCAGTGAGTAGCTCTGTAGGAGGGGGCAGTGAGCAGTTTCTCAGGGATGGGAGTGGGTACAGGGGCAGTGAGGAGCTCTCTAGGAGGGGGAAGTGCGTGGTTCTCAGGGATTGCAGTGGGAACAGGGCCAGTGAGTAGCTCTGTAGGAGGGGGCAGTGCATGGTTCTCAGAGATGGGAGTGAGAACAGGGACAGTGAGTAGTTCTCTTGGAGGGGGCAGTGAGCAGTTCTCAGGGATGGGATTGGGTACAGGAGCAGTGAGTAGTTCTCTAGGAGGGGGCTGTGCACGCTTCTCAGGGACGGAAATGGGTTCAGGGGCAGTGAGTAGTTCTTTAGGAGGGGGCAGTGAGTGGTTTTCAGGTATGGGAGTGGGAACAGGGGCAGTGAGTAGCTCTCTAGGAGGGGGTAGAGTACGTTTCTCAGGGATGGGAACGAGAACAGGGGCAGTGAGTAGCACTCTACGAGGGGGCAGTGAGTGGTTCTGAGGGACGGGAATGTGTACAGGGGCAGTGAGTATCTCGCTAGGAGGGGGCAGTGAGAGGTTCTGAGGAATGGGAGTGGGAACAGGGGCAGTGAGTAGCTCTATAGGAGGGGGCAATGAGCATTTCTCTGGGACGGGAATGGGTACAGGGGCAGTGAGTAGCTCTCTAGGAGGGGGCAGTGAGTGGTTCTCAGAGATGGGAATGGGTATAGGGGCAGTATATAGCTCTCTAGGAGGGGGCATTGAGCAGGTTTCAGGGATGGGAATGGGTACTGGGGCAGTGAGTAGTTCTCTAGGAAGAGGCAGTGCGCGGTTCTCAGTGATGGGAGTGGGAAATGGGGCAGTGAGTAGCTCTGAACGAGGGGGCAGTGTGTGGTTCTCAGGGATGGGAGTGGGAACAGGAACAGTGAGTAGATTTCTAGAAGGGGACAGTGAGTAGTTCTCAGGGATGGGATTGGGTACATGGGCAGTGAATAGTTCTCTTGGAGGTGGCAGTGTGCGGTTCTCAGGGATTGGAATGGTTACAGGGGCAGTGAGTAGCTCTCTAGGAGGGGGCAGTGAGCGGTTCTCAAGGACAGGAATGGGTACAGGGGCAGTGAGTAGCTCTCTAGGAGGGGGCAGTTGCGCAGTTCTCAGGGATGGGAATGGGAATAGGGGCAGTGAGTAGCTCTCTAGGAGGGGGCAGTGAGTGGTTCTCAGAGATGGGAATGGGTACAGGGGCATTGAGTAGTTCTCTAGGATGGGGAAGTGAGCGGTTCTCAGGGTTGGGAATGGGTACAGGGGCAGTGAGTAACTCTCTAGGAGGGGGCATTGAGCGGTTCTCAGGGATGAGAATGGGTACGGGCAGTGTTAATTTTCTAGGAGGGGACAGTGAGCGGTTCTCAGGGATGGGAGTGGGTACAGGGGCAGTTAGTGGCTCTCTAGGAGGGGGCAGTGAGCTGTTCTCAGGGAAGGGAATGGGTATAGGGGCAGTGAGTAGTCCTCCAGGAGTGGGCAGTACGTGGTTCTCAGGGATGGGAGTGGGAACAGGGGCAGTGAGTAGTTATCTAGGAGGGGGAAGTGCGCGGTTCTCAGGGATGGGAGTGGGTACAGGGGCAGTAAGTAGCTCTCTGAGATGGGGCAGTGTGCGGTTCTCGGACGTGAATGGGTACAGGGGCAGGGAGTAGCTTTCTAGAAAGGGCAGTGAGCGGTTTTTAGGGATGGGAGTGGGAACAGGGGCCGTGAGTAGCTCTTTGAGATGGGGCAGTGTGCGGTTCTCAGGAATGGGAATGGGTACAGGGGCAGTGAGTAGCTTTCTAGAAGGAGCCAGTGCACGGTTCGCAGGGATGGGAAAGGGTACAGCAGCAGTGAGTAGCTCTCTTAAATGGGGCAGTGTGTGGTTCTCAGGGATGGGAGTGGTTAAAGGGGCAGTGAGTGGCTCTCTGGGAGGGGGCAGTGAGCTATTCTCAGGGATGGGAATGGGTATAGGGGCAGTGAGTAGTCCTCCAGGAGTGGGCAGTGCGCGGTTCTCAGGGATGGGAGTGGGAACAGGGGCATTGAGTAGTTATCTAGGAGGGTGCAGTGCGCGGGTCTCAGGGATGGGAATGGGTTCATGCTCAGTGAGTAGCTCTGAGAACCGCTCACTGCCCCCTCCTAGAGAACTACTCACTGCCCCTGAGGCAGTTCTCAGTGATGGAAATAGGTCAAGAGGCAGTGAGTAATTCTCTAGGAAGGGGTAGTGAGCGGTTCTCAGGGATATGAGTGGTAACAGGGTCAGTGAGTAGTTTTCTAGGAGGAGGCAGTGAGTGGTTCTAAGGGACGGAAATGAGTACAGGGGCAGTGAGTAGTTCTCTAGGAGGAGGCAGTGAGTGGTTCTAAGGGATGGAAATGGGTACAGAGGCAGTGAGTAGCTCTCTAAGAATGGGCAGAGAGCAGTTCTGAGGGACGGGAATGGGTACAGGGGCAGTGAGTAGTTCTCGAGGAGAGGGCAGTGCATGAGTTCTTAGGGATGGGAATGGGTACAGTGCATTGAGTAGTTCTCTAGGAGAGGGCAGTGTGCGGTTCTCAGGGACAAGAATGGGTACAGGGACAGTGAGTACTTCTCTAAGCGGTGGCAATGAGCGGTTCTCAGGGATGTGAGTGGGAACCGGGGCAGTGAGTAGTTCTCTAGGAGGGGAAAGTGAGCGGTTCTTAGGGATGGGAATGGGTACAGAGGCAGTGAGTAGTTCTCTAGGAGGGGACAGTGAGTGGTTCTCAGGAATGGGAGTGGGTACAGGGGCAGTGAGTAGCTCTCTAGTAGAGGAGTGTGCGGTTCTCAGGGATGGAAATGGGTACAGAGGCATTGAGTAGTTCTCCATGAGGGGACAGTGAGCGGTTCTTAGGGATGTGAGTGGGAACAGGGGCAGTGAGTAGTACTCTAGGAGGGGGAAATGAGTGGTTCTGATGGATGGGAATGGGTTCAGGGGCAGTGAGTAGCTCTCTAGGAGGCGGCAGTAAGCGGTTCTCAGGGATGGGAGTGGAAACAGGGGCAGTGAGTAGCTCTCTAGGAAGGGGCAGTGAGCGGTTCGCAGGGACGGAAATTTATATAGGGGGCAGTGAGTAGCTCTCTAGGAGGGGGCAGTGTGCGGTTCTCAGGGATGGGAATGGGTACAGGGGCAGTGAGTAGTTCTCTAGGATGGGGCAGTGAGTGGTTCTCAGGGATGGGAATGTGTACAGGGGCAGTGAGTGGCTTTCTAGGAGGGGGCAGTGAGTGGTTCTCAGAGATGGGAGTGGGAACAGGGGCAGTGAGTAGCTCTCTTGGAGGGTGTAGTGAGCGGTTCTCAGGGATGGAAGTTGGAACAGGGGCAGTGAGTAGCTCTCTAGAAGGGGGCAGTGAGCAGTTCTCAGGAATGGGAATGTGTACAGGGGCAGTGAGTCGCTCTCTAGGAGGGGGCAGTGCGCGATTCTCAGCGATGGGAATGGGTACGGGGCAGTGAGTAGTTCTCTAGGAGGGGGCAGTGAGTGGTTCTCAGGTATGGAAATGGGAACAGGGACAGTGAGTAGTTCTCTAGGAGGGGGCAGTGAGTGGTTCTCAGGTATGGAAATGGGAACAGGGACAGTGAGTAGTTCTCTAGGAGGGGGCAGTGAGCGGTTCTCAGGGATGGGGGTTGGTACAGGGGCAGTGAGTAGTTCTCTAGGAGAGGGCAGTGAGTGGTTCTCAGGGATGTGAGTGGAAACAGGGGCAGTGAGTAGCTCTCTAGGAGGGGGCAGTGAGTGGTTCTCAGGGACGGGAATGGGTACAGTGGCAGTGAGTAGCTCTCTAGGAGGTGGCAGTGTGCGGTTCTCAGGGATGGGAATGGGTACAGGAGCAGTGAGTTGCTCTCTAGGAGGGGACAGTGAGTGGTTCTCAGGGTTGGGAATGGGTACAGGGGCAGTGAGTAGCTCTCTAGGAGGGGGCATTCAGCGGTTCTCAGGGACGTGAATGGGTACGGGGCAGTGTTAATTTTCTAGGAGGGGGCAGTGAGCGGTTCTCAGGGATGGGAGTTTCTACAGCGGCAGTGAGTGGCTCTCTAGGATGGGGCAGTAAGCTGTTCTCAGGGAAGGGAATGGGTACAGGGCCATGAGTAGTCCTCCACGAGTGGGCAGTCAGTGGTTCTCAGGGATGGGAGTTTGTACAGCGGCAGTGAGTGGCTCTCTAGGATGGGGCAGTAAGCTGTTCTCAGGGAAGGGAATGGGTACAGGGCCATGAGTAGTCCTCCACGAGTGGGCAGTCAGTGGTTCTCAGGGATGGGAATGGGTATGGGGCAGTGAGTAGTTCTTTAGCAGGGGGCAGTGAGCGGTTCTCAGGGTTGGGAGTGGGTACAGGGGCAGTAAGTAGTTCTCTAGGAGGGGGCAGTGAGCGGTTCTCAGGGATGGGAGTGGGTACAGGGACAGTGAGTAGTTCTCTATGATTTGGCAGTGAGCGGTTCTCAGTGTTGGGAATGGGTCAGGGACAGGGAGTAGTTCTCTAGGAGGGGGCAGTGTGCGGTTCTCAGGGTTGGGTGTGGGTACAGGGGCAGTGAGTAGTTCTCTAGGAGGGGGCAGTGAGCGGTTCTCAGGGATGTGAGTGGGTACAGGGACAGTGAGTAGCTCTCTAGGAGGGGGCAGTGAGCGGTTCTCAGGGATGGAAGTGGGAACAGGGACAGTGAGTAGCTCTCTAGGAGGGGGCAGTGTGCGGTTCTCAGGGATGGAAGTGGGAACAGGGACAGTGAGTAGTTCTCTAGGAGGGGGCAGTGAGCGGTTCTCAGGGTTGGGTGTGGGTACAGAGGCGGTGAGTAGCTCTCTAGGAGGGGGCAGTGCGCGGTTCTCAGGGTGCGAGTGGGTACAGGAGCAGTGAGTAGCTCTCTAGGAGGGGGCAGTGAGTGGTTCTCAGGGTTGGGTGTGGGTTCAGGGGCATTGAGTAGTTCTCTAGGAGGGGGCAGTGAGCGGTTCTCAGGGATGGAAGTGGGAACAGGGACAGTGAGTAGCTCTCTAGGAGGGGGCATTGAGTAGCAGTGGGAGCAAAGGCAGTGTGCAAGAAGCAGCTCTCTGAAAGGGATCCTGAGGGCAGTGAGCAGCTCTCTGAAAGGGCAGTGGGCAATGACAGGTCTCGAAAAGGGGAGAAGGGGGCTGTGATGTAGTAATATTGGAGGGGAAGTAAGGGTGGTGAGCAATGAAAAACTCTTGGACAGGAGAGCAATAGACAGTGACAGCTCTCAGAAGGGGGAGCAGGAGGCTGTGAGCAACTCTGTGTGGGTCAGCAAGAAGGCAGAGAGCAGTTCTGCGGCAGGAGCAGCAGGGGGCGGTGATGAGCAGTGAGCGGCTGATTGGAAGGGGGCCGTTCCTGCACCTCTTCTCTGCAGCCGGCCCCGCCCCCAGTGCCGGCCCCGCCCCTCCATCCTCTCCCGAGTCCCAGCTTCAGTGCCGCAGTCGCAGGTTCTCTCCGCTCGGAGCTTTGCCGGGACAGCAGCGCCCAGCCATGTCGGGTCCGGAGCCCCCCAGTGAGAGCCGCACCGCAGGTGAGCAGGGGGAGGGGGGTTAAAACACTGCGGGGAAAGAGGGGAGGGGGAGATCGAGTCGCAGGCAGACCCTGCTGCTGGAGAGCACTGACTGTACCTCCCCCCCCCCCACCCCTCCACCGGGCATGCTTCACCTTGTTCGCCCCCACCTCTATGTGCTGGGTAGTAGGACGGGCGCGATCTGACACTTGTCAAACCCCGAGAGCCCTCTCCTTCCTTCTTTGATCTTGCTGTATTGGTAGGATAATGCGTATTTTTTTTTTTACATCAGAAATTGGTGCTTCCTCTTGTATCGTTTAGGAAGTGTGCGCTCAGATTATGCAGCTTTTCCTTCCCAGTATTTCCTGTGCACCTCTGCTAAGTGCAGGGTGGTTGGTAGAGAGAGGGGTCTGCTTCTGTGGGGGAGGAGGGGCAGTGCTCGCTGTTGCCCCTCGCCTGGGTCTCTGGCATTTACCCCTGCCGCAGTGAGCCTCTGGAGAGTTTGTGCTGCAGATCCAAGAGAGGGGGTGATGCGATTATTGATTTATGATTTCACTTGCTCGTGTATTACCCCAAGGGCTTCACCATAAGTATATGTCCCATATTTTAAAAATGCCTATAAAATGCCACCCAGCACCCCAGCTCCATCTTAAACCTATCTACACACAAAATAATTTCATCAGGAGCTTCATATCCCTAAATTTGACAAACCAGTACAGTACAGTACTGAGTCTGGGTCTGTGCCCTATGCTGTCACTCCCCCCACCCCCAGAGCATGCTGAGACTCAAAGCACGCCTAGTCTTGGTCCGTGTCCCCTCCTCCCATTCTTTTAGGGCATATTAAAATGTGGGGCATGCCTAGTCTCTGTCCATGCTCCACGCCTCTTTGCATTCTCTGGGTGTGCCTAGTCTTGGTCCGTGTCCCCTCCTCCCATTCTTGTGGGCTGCTAAAATGTGGGGTGTGCCTAGTCTTTGTCCATGCTTCTGCCCCTTCTCTCTCTCAGGGTGTGCCTAGTCTTGGTCCGTGTTCCCTCCTCCCATTCTTTCAGGGCATGCTAAAATGTGGGGTGTGCCTAGTCTGTCCATGCTGTACGCCTCTTCGCTCTCTTGGGGTGTGCCTAGTCTTGGTCAGTACCCCACACACCCTCCTCTCGGGGAGTGACTAATCTCTTTCCATGCCCCACACCCCCTCACTCTCTTGGGGCATGCTGGGTCTCGGTCAATGTCCCACGCCTCCCCTCTCTCTACCATATTGGTGATAAAAGCCTCTCTGTGTCCTACAGATGGTTTGTGAGTCCCTGTGCTCAGAAGATCAGTTTAACCAGTGCCCACACTATGCACCATCTTTCACATCTATCTAGGAGTTTTCCTCTATTTTATATCCTGCCCCTCCTCAATACAATCGTTGCAGTGATTGTCGTCAGCTAGAGCTTCAAACTACCGCTACCTCGAGTTTGGCTAATGTAGAACTTACATTTGGCCACTAGGGGTTGCTGTAGCACAATGACTCGAGCTTCTGTCCTCCTGGAAGCTTGAAACATTACCTCTCTGGCATTTCCAGCCTCAGATGCCATGGGGCCAAAGGCCAAGCTCTGAAATCAAGTTCATACCACCAGACTCCAAGTTGGGCCCCCTAAACTTGCCTTAACCACTTTTCTAAACCTTCCAGTTTACTATTAGAGAGGAGAAGTTGGGATTGAGCCAATACTCGGGGCCCCTCAGACCAATCAGGTTCGCAGAATAGTCCTATTGTATTGGTTCGTGAGAGAGATGTGCTTATATCAGTCTGGTTCTTTGATCCAGTCTATGTAAATGCATATTATACATATTCACTGGAGCTATTGTTGGAAAACAGACTGATATGCAGAGTGCTAAAGACTGATATAAGGGCCACTGGTTAGGCTGCAGTTCAAGAGAAGCCCTGGGGCATGAGTTCAAGACTCTGCTGTGGACGACCTTGAGCACATCACTTTATCTCGTAGTGCTTCCAAGACTTGGGCGGAACATGCTTCACGTGCTGCAGTGCTAGGGTTCATACATTAGAATGTGAGGGATGTCCCCAGCCTGAGGTCATATGCTGCTGATCCCTCTCCACCTCCCAAGTGTGCAATGGGCTGAGCCAGGGGCTCAGATCCCTCTTCTGTCACTGAAACCTCATGTGACCTTGGGCAAGTCACTTAGAACCTAAGGCAATGGGAGATTAAGCTCTTCATGGCACTTCCTCCTTTGGGGTAGTCTTGGCCAATAGTCTTTCGAGGGCAGTGTCTCCAAATGGGTTAGTATTGCACTTACCTTTACAGTACTGAACCTCATTCATGAGATACTGTTAATATTGTATGTATTTCTTGTTGACCTTGAGGATAACCTTGTTGCAGTTCCTCTGCCATCCTTTAGAACCACAAGGGTAGATTTAGCATGTAGCTGGTTCCGGTCCCACCACAACACTCTCCTTTGGTATTGTGTTCTGACTGCTCTGTCTCACTACTTTCTGCTCCATCCCTGCTCCAGCCACTGGTTGGGCTCTCAGGGGCAGTGTGTGTATGTGTGTAACTGGAGTGCAAAGCTCTTCCCAGTATCTCTTCACTCTGCTAAGCGGGGCACTAGTAAGGAAATTCTGGGCTACTGAAAGTTGCACTGGAAATCTGACAAGGTGGAAGGGGAATAAACATATTTTCATGTCTAAGCAGAAGAGAACATGGGGGGGGGGGGAGGGGATTATGGTCTTATATTTTAAGAGTGCTCACTGTAGGTCCCACATGTCATGATGGAAAATTCTCTTATATTTATTCTAACATTTTGTAAAAGGGAGGTTATAAGCCCAGTAAGAAGTATAATGTGTCTTGAACTGAGGTTTGGAAAGCTGATTATTTAAATCAAAAATCTGGGAGGGGTGACTGCTTTGAAACCACAGCCAGTGACGGGCTCTTCAGTGGTCCCTGGGAAACCGGTTTAATTCATTCAATGCTGTGATTGCTGGACAGTACTCCTGTGCTTGAAACAGATAACGCAACTCATAGAGATTTGCTTATACATTCCGCTTCAGTCCAGAGCGCTCATTTTTCCCAGATGGCTGTAATTCATGTTTAAATGTTGGCTTGGAATAAGGACAGGAGACAGAATGAATTGACCACATGGCCAGGAGGAACAGATGAATTTGCAAAAGCTCCTGGATCAGGAGATGTTTAGCTGTGGTTTTTTAGAACTAAAATTATATTTGCATGTTAGAAAGTGCTTGATGTTTTTCTTGTGTACGATCTAACTGGTTGTGTATATTGGGGATCGGTGAACCCTGAGTTTAATGGATCTCCTAAACTTTATATTTCACAGGCTGGAAACTGGGAGGGTCTCTGAGCAGATGGGCAGTTGAACATTTGCTGTACACCCCTAGCTTGCCACTATCTGAGGCAGGATGCAGGGTGAGATGGACCATCTGGTTTCATCAAGTCTGGAGCCTCTCATATTCCTAAACCAGTGGTTCTCAAACTAATCCTCCACCAATCCAGCCAGCTGGGCTTTCAGGCTGTCCACAATGAATATGCATGAAATAGACTCAGTGCATGCAAGTCTATTATATGCAAATTTGATCTCATGCATATTCATTATAGATAGCCTGAAAACTCTGCTGGTTGTGTGTGTCCTGAGGATTGGGTGAAGAACCACGGTCCTAAGCTCTTAACTGTCAGTGGAAGCGGATGCGGATGCATGCATTTTTGACAAAGCATTTCTACCTCATTAAGGTGCATGCACAGCAGCCAGCTTTTCATGCACATCTCTGGTTGGGTATTTTGGACACCTGCTTTAAAGACAGGAAGTGGTGGGACCTCTTCCTGCAGGATTGGGAGAATGAGCTTTATAATGTGATTAAACTTTGCCGTGGATTCCTGTAGAAACAAGATTATTTGTTCTGCTGTAATTTTTCTTTAGTGTAAACTAGCATGTGTAGCTTTCTTAAGCTTTATTGTGACTTGCAGTGGGATTTGTTGTTCAGTTCTGCCGAATCGGTGTTGACTCCTGGTGACTGTGGATATTTGTCCATGATGTGGCCATCCCCTGGGTTTTCTTGACAAGGTGTGACTGGAAGTAGATTACCAGACCTTTCTTCTGCCTGTAAGCCTATAGTACTTGGTATCCAGGTACGAATCAGGCACAACCTTGCCTAACTTCTGAGATCAGACAAGATCAGACACACTCAGCCACATGCATGGCCATAGTTGAAATGTTTTTATAGCACTAAATATCATTCAAGAAAAAAATGGAACATCCTTATCATCTTGCCAGATAAGTCCAGACGTATGGGTTATGCTTCCTTGGCAGCAGGTGGAGCCAGACTTGAGCATCTTTCAGTGACATCATCACTTGATATATCTGCAGGTGAAGCGCTGAGAGACCCAACAGAGGGGAGAGAAGGATGCCTTCCGCAATTAATTGTTGAAAAGTAGCGGAGGTTTTTTTATGTGTATACATTTTTTGTTTTCCAGGAGCCTGTCCCGTGTTATGTATTTTTGCTTCTTCTTTTGTATCACACATCACGATGTTTTTTAATGTTCTTAAATACCATTATTGCTTGTCCTGTTTTTTAGCGCCTTCTTTGGTGTCCCATACAAAGGCTTTATTTTACCCTGTTTCTTTTATCGATGTCATTGTAATGTTTTATTTATTTAATATGCATTTTCATATACATCTGTTTGTCCAATGACGTTTTTCATTACACGGTGCTTCACAATTTTACTCAATTTTAGTATGGCGTTTGTTTCTTTACTTTACATGGTGCTTTATCTCTGTTTGTCTACAATGTGGTCTGTTATCGCAGTACCTTATATGTACCTCCATACAGTGTCCATAGCTTAATTTGTTCCATTCTATTTTACATTTTTTCAAGTTCATGTACACGGATGTACTACATTTAATGTATATATATATACATTTTATTCTTTTATATTTTATTGTTTTCCCGTCTCTCCTATATGTTTCTGTTTTACTTCTTTGTTTTTTCTTTTACCAGTTTTACAGTTCATTTGTTTTTTTAAAGTAATAGATTTTGACACAGTGTTTTGCACACGTTTATACTATGTTTGGTCTTATTTGACTAATTTTATTTCTTCATTTTAGATTGTGAGATATTGATACTGCTCCGGTCTCCCGGACTGTTTCTATGTCCTGTTTGTACATTTATTTTGGTAATGTATTACTCGTTTTGTTTGTATATGAAGTTTTTATATCTTTATATTTTAATTGTGTTTTTATATGTCTGTTTATAGACCCCTGACAAAGGCCTAGGGCCGAAACTGTTTAGTTGGGTCTTCAATAAAGTTTTTTGGACAATCCTTGTGTTGGCCGTGGTCCTTGTCCTCCGCTACGTTTCAAGCAGCTCTGAGAGAAGCCAGTATTTTCTGCCTCCGGCAGATAGCAAGGTGGGGGAGCGGTGGCGCAGCGCAGATAGGCCTGTCTCCCCTGGCCCAGACTACAGTCCTGTGGCCAGTCTGACTGAGACCTGTAGGCCCAAGGTTGCTCAGAGCGTGGGTATGCCAGTCCTCTTGAGCTGCCAGCTGTCTTGTGTCCAGTGTTGCTACCTGCGACTTCCAGCACTGATGGGCCAGAGAACAGACAGGAGGGCCCAGGTCCCACTTCCCTCTTGCTGTCTGTTTTCCGATTTTATTTTTTTCTCCCTTTCGACTTCAGTAGGCTGTATTTGGCTCTTGCTACTTGTAATAAAACAACTCCATAATTTAAAAAAAAAGAAAGAGCTTTCCATATCATCCTGCTAGACCAGTCCAGACAAGGGGATTGTGTTCCCCTACCAGCAGATTGGTGGAGACAAAGAATCAATGAAAAGCCCAGGTTTCAATGTCATCATTCCTATGTCTCTATTTGCCTCAGGTTTTTTCAGTATTTCTTTGTCTCCAGCAGACAGTTGATGGATTTAATTCTCTCTGTAGAAAATCTGAGGATTAAGAGGAGAAGAGATTTATTAAACGCTCGTGAATGACCACCTTGAGTACAGAAAGGTGACTTTCACTTGAGCGCAATGTGGGAGGCTCCACTAGACTACGGTCTTTTGGGTAGCCACAGAGGAGAGAAAACTGGTTCAGCTCCATGCTCTTATCATGATAAGGGCCTATTCAGCAGTCACAAATTTGAAGGATCTGGAAGAGTGCAGCAGCCTTACACAACCTCAGTGTCCCCTCTCTCTTTCTATGTTCCCCCTGCTCTCTCCTGAAGATCACAGAAGGCTCTCGACGGGATCTGCCTGCCAGCCACCTTAAATGGATGCCCCCTTGCACAGTCTCATGTGGGGCTTGCTGAAAGTGGAAGCCCTGTTTGATTACCTTTGGCTAAGCGTCCTCAGTGAGGGGTGACCCCTGGAGATGGGGAACAGCTGGGAATTATCCGAGATGCTGACTATGTCTTTTATTCAGATGGCTCGGTACTCGGCTCTGATGTGGATGAGGAAGTGCTCTCACCTTCAGAAGATATGCAGAGGCCAGCATGATCCCCTTATTCTGGAGGGAGGAGCTGGCAGCGTTGATTGCCAGCATCTCATCCGCCTTGAACTTGATGGATGCTTCCGGCACAGAGCAGGAGCCGAAGGTACACCCACTCCTTCAAGGGGTAAAATCACTACTGTCTTCCCGTGCACAGATGTGATCAAGGATATGATCCGATTGAAGTGGGACTCTCCCAATTCCCTACCTAAAGGGTTAAGGGTGTATAAACATATCTATGCTCCCCCGGAGGAGGAGTGCATCCAGTGGTTTGGTGTTCCCAAGATGAATGTGCAGGTCACTGTGGTTATCAGATGGGGCCACCATTCCTATGGAAGGCGGGTTAGCCTTAAAGTATTTTCTGGAACGTAAGGTGGATTCCTTGCTGAGGAGCCAGTTTGTCATGACGGGGGCTATTCTGCAGCTGGTGGTAGGTACCAGCCTGACATCTCGAGCCCTATTCCAGTGGATTCAATCTCTTCCTCCAGATGATACTACTACCCCTCTTTTGGAGCCTTCTACGGTCTTCCTTTCTGACCTGGTACATTTGGTGGTCAGGGATGGTGCCCTGACAACTGTGTCATGGCGTTGGATTTAGCTCTGGCACTGGGCAGCGGCCACATCCTCCAAAGCCTGGTTGACCCAACTGGTTTAAGAGGAAGCTTCTGTTTTGAGCTGATTTGGAGTAGCTGATGAAGGACCTGGGTGAGACAAAATCTTACTGCCTTCCGGAAGACAGGCCCAAGGGGCCTGTGAAGCAGGCTGGTGCTCTTTTCTCATCAGCCTCTAGCCATCCACCAAGGGCACACTGGCTGGATTTTCAGGGGTTTCAGGGCTCTTGTCATTACCGACCTAGAAGACCTTTCTTCCGCTCTGCCTCTGGGCTTTGGGCTTGTTTGCAGTCCTCTAATAGAGCGCTTGGACCCAGGGACTCAGTCCTCTCCAGGAAAGGACCCTTCTGGGCTGCGCAGTGAAGGTTTGGGAGCTCCTTCTTCCCTGATTCCTCCGCTTGGAGGCAGGCTTTCCCTTTTCTTTCAGGAATGGGCCTGGGTTATCAAGGATCTCTGGGTGCTAGACACCATTCAGTTCTGCTATATCCTGGCATGCAAAGAACTGATTCTGGATGCTTTTATCATTCCCCCTTGTGGGTCTGCCATAAAAAGAGCCACTGTGTGGACATTCTTGGACAAGTTGCTGTGCCTAAAGGTGTTGATGCCTATTCTCCCCAGACAAGCAGGGCAAGGGCGGATACTCCATCTATTTTGTGGTAGCAAAAAAGCACGGTTCCTTCCGGCTCATTCTGGACCTCAAGAGGGTAAATGAGCACTTGCACGTCCTGTGCTTCTGCATGGAAACCTTGCACTCTGTGATTCAAACAGTGCACCGAGGGGAGTTCTTGGGATCTCTGGATTTGGCCGAGGCATATTTTCATATCACAATCCGGATGGATAAGCAGACAATCTGTATTTTGCCATGCTTGGCTCTCATTAGAAATTTGCCACCCTATCTTTCGGACAGTCCATTGCCAAAAGGACATTCTCTAAGGTCATAGCTGCAGCGCCAAGGGATCTGTGTCCATCCTTATCTGGACGACTGGCTCATCCGAGCCCGTTCCCATTCAGAAGCATCTCGGGTAGCATCCCATGTGGTGTCCTTTATGAAAAGCCTTATCTGGGTGATCACAGTAACATAGTATATGACGGCAGATAAAGACCAGCATTGTCCATCTAGTCTGCCTAGCAAGACAACAAGAGTAGGTGCACCTGCTGCTTTGTGCAAATCACCCCTCGCCATGCCTTTGTTTAGGGGTGTACCTACTGCTCCATGCAGGTTACCCCTATTTGTTGAGATATAAGAGATAATTACGTTTATTTTGATTTTATCCTGTTATAAAGGGGTCCACTGTGTCTGTCCCATGCCATTTTGAATTCTGTCACTGTATTTGCCCCCACTACTTCCATTGGGAGGGCATTCCAAGCATCCACCACTCTTTCAGTGAAAAAGTATTTCTTGATGTTGCCTTTCAGTTTACCTCCTTGCAGTTTCGTTATGCCCTTTAGTTTTTCAGGTTTCCCGTCTTTGAAAAAAGTTTGTTTGTTCATTAATACCCTTTAAGTATACATTAGGTCTTCAAGTTTCTTCTCATATGTCTTCTGGCGCAGACTCCAAATCATTTTGGTCGCCTTCCTCTGAACTGTTTCCAGTCTCTTTATATCCTTTGTGAGATATGGTCTCCAAAACTGAACACAACATTCCAAGTGAGGCCTCACCAGTGACTTGTACAGTGACATTAGTACCTCCTCCTTTCTGCTGGTAATTCCTTTCTGTATGCAACCCAGCATCCTTCTGGCTTTGGTCACTGTCTTGTCACACTGTTTTATGGTTTACGGTTTTGCCACCTTGAGATCCTCAGAAACAATCACTCCAAGATCCTTCTCCTGGTCCGTGAACACCAATTTCTTGCCCCCTATTCCATACAATTCTCTTGGATTTCTGCATCCCAAGTGCATGACACTGCAGTTCTTCACATTAAATCATAACTGCCAAGCATACAGCCATTCTTCCAGCTTTTGTAGATCTTTCCCCATGCTATCCACTCCCCAGGAGAGTCCACTTTGTTGCAAATTTTCATGTCATCTGCAAAAAGACAGACTTTTCCATTCAGTCCTTCACTAATATCACTTACAAAAACATTGAACAGTAGTACCAGTCCCAGGACCGATCTCTGGGGCACACCACTAATCATCTTCCTTTCATCATAGTGAGTTCTGTTTACCATCACCTTCTGTCGTCTGTCAGTCAACCAATTTCTGATCTAGTTCACCACCTTGGGACCCATCCCCAGGTTGTTTAGTTTATAGATAAGCCTCCTATGAGGAATCATATCAAAGGGTTGGCTGATATTTAGGTAGATCACATCCATTGCGTGCCATTGATCTAGTTTTCTGGTCACCCAGTCAAAGAAGTCAATCAGATTTGTTTGGTATGATTGTCCTTTGGTAAAACTATGTTGCCTTGGATCATGCAACCTTTTGGTTTGGAGAAAGACCACTAGTTTCTCTTTCAGGTACGTCTCCGTTACTTTTCCCGCCACCGAGTTAAGGCTTACTGGCCCTATTACCACTTTTGTGAAGAGGTACCACATCAGTCCTCCTCCAGTCCTGTGGAACCTCTCCCATCTCCAAGGATCTATTGCAAACATCCTTTAAAGACCCTGCAAGAACTTCTCTGAGCTCTTTCAGTATCCTTGGATGCATCCCATCTGGTCCCATGGCCTTGTCCACTTTCAGTTGGGGAAAGAGCCAGTTTTTACCTTCCCAGTCCCTGGAGTTTCTGGGAAAACGTTTCAGCACTCGAGTTGGCAGAGTTTTCCTGTCAGAGGAGAAGTCAAAAGACTGTTTGATTACCTGGCACTGTTCTGTGCTCAGTAGGCTCCCAGAGTCTGGGATTATCTTCAACTCCTCAGATTGATGGTGGCGACCATAGAGATGGTGCTGTGGGTGTATGCTGACATGCGACCGCTCCAGCAGTCCTTGTTGATTCTGTGGTCCCTGAGTTCTCAGGAGTTTGAACGCAGGCTTCTGCTCCCATTGATGGTGAAGGTCAGCCTGCAGTGGCGGCGGCAACCTTATCATCTGAGGAAGGGTGTACCACTGGATGATTTCTCCTGGATCATCCTGATGACTGATTTCAGTCTCTCAGGCTGGGGAGCCCATTGCCAAGACCGTACAACCCAGGGCAGTTGGAACCACAGGAAAGTGGTTTGGCCCATCAACCACCTCGAGGAGAGGGCCTTCAGGTTGGCTCTTCTGCTTTTTCTGGCACTTGGTTGAGGGCCAGGCAGTTTGAATGTTTTCAGACAATGCCAGGGTGATGGCTTATGTCAATTGGCAAGGTGGCATGAGGCATGCCTGGGTAGCTCTTGAGATGTATCTCCTGTTTGTCTGGGCAGAGAAGAACCTCCTAGCCTTGTCAGTCCAGCACATTGTTGAGGTAGACAGTGTGGAAGTGGACTTCCTTAGCCAGAACTCTCTGTATCCTGGAGAGTGTGAGTGCAGTCATGAGGCATTTCAGTTGATTCTGTGCTGCTGGGGTCATCCCAAAATGGATCTGATGGTGACCTGCTCCTTTGCCAAAGTTTGCCGTTTCTTCAGTTGCCACATGAAGATGGGGTTCCAATGTCGTCAATGCCCTGACCCAGCTTTGGCCAAGTCAGTGACTGCTGTATGTGTTTCTTCCATGGCCCCTGGTGGGGCATATGATGTGGCATATAGAACGCTACTCAGGCAGGATTGTTCTGGTGATGCTGAATTAGCTAAGGAGAGCATGGTTTGGAGACCTGAGGCTGCTGCTGCAGGTGCCTCCTGTTCGGTTGCCTCCATCTCAGGGTCTGTTGAGGAAGGGACTGATCATCACGGAGGACCTGGATCCCTTCTAACTTATGGCATGGCTCTTAAAAAGAGATGGCTAGCGCATAAGGGCTACTCTCCAGCAGTGGTCTCTATTCTGCTTGGTTCCTGGAGGATGTCTACCAAGGTAGCATACGTACAGATATGGTGCTTCTTTGTGCATTGGTGCCACACACGGCAGTTGGCTCCTGAGGCAGCCAAGGTGTCCTTCCTGTTAGCCTTTCTACACGATGGCCTAGAGAAAGGCCTTTCCCTTAGATCTCTGAAGATTCAGTTTTGGAGACCATATCTTGCAAAGGATGTAAAAAGACTGGAGACTGTTCAGAGGAAGGCGACCAAAATGATTTGGAGCCTGCGTCAGAAGCCTTATGAGAAGAGACTTGAAGACCTAAATATGTATACCTTGGAGGAAAGGAGGCACAGGGGAGATATGATTCAGACCTTTAAATACTTAAAGAGAAATGATGAACAATCAAACCTCTTCCAAAGACGGGGAACCTGTAAAACTAGAGGGCATAACATGAAACTGCAAGGGGGTAAATTGAAAGGCAATGTCAGGAAATATTTTTTCACTGAAAGGGTGGTGGATGCTTGGAATGCCCTCCCGATGGAAGTGGTAGGGGCGAACACGGTGACGGAATTCAAAAAGGCATGGGACAAACACAGAGGATCCCTTTACAGAAATAGGAAAAAAACCCAAAATAAACGGTACCATCTAACTTCCGAACCATCTAACTTCCGAACCATATAACGTCTCAACAAATAGGGGTGTCCTATATGGAGTGGTGGGTTTACCCCTGAACAAGGATATGGAGAGGGGTGGCCTGCGCGGAGCGACAGGTGCACCTACTCTTGCCATCTCGCTGGGCAGACTGGATGGACCATGCTGGTCTTTATCTGCCGTCAACTACTATGTTACTATGTTACTATATTCAGGTGGCACCTCTCGCCTGTTTCCAGGGATTCAGTGGCCGGAATGTCTCAGGCCTTGCACCCGGATGTCTTGCGTTTTTTTCAGGTGGTTCGGCATCAGCATCCTCCCCTCCAGTCTGTGATCCTTTCCTGGGATCTGGGTCTGGTGCTCAGGGCCTTGATGGTGGTGCCCTTTGAACCATTGAAGTGCGCTATCTTAAAGGATTTGATGCTCAAGAAGGTCTTCTTGGTTGAGATTTGTTCCGCTAGGCGGATTTCGGAGCTGCAGGCTCTGTCTAGCCAAGATCCTTATCTGTCTTTTTCAAAGGAGACCGTTTCCATTCAGCCTTTGCCTTCCTTCTTGCCTAAGGTGCTTTCTCCCTTTCACATGAACCAGATAGTCTGCCTGTCCTCATTCCCAAAGGAACAGTGTCTGGGAAAGGATAAGGAATTTCATCTGGTGGATGTCCGGAGGTTACAAATTCATTTTATAAATCTGACCATCTTTTTGTGCTGTTTACTAGCCCACACAAGGGTGAAATGGCTGCCAAGTACTCTTTGGGGCACCAGATTAAGGAGGACATTGCCTCGGCATATCTGATGTGGAACCGGCTGCTTCTGGGGAGTTTGCGTGCCCATTCTACCCGAGTACTAACATCCTTGTAGGTGGAGCGGAGCTCGGTAGCCCCTGCAGATATTTGTCGAGCAGCATCGTGGGCATCACTTTCCACTTTGTCAAGTATTACCGCTTGGATGTCCATGTGTGGACGGAATTGGCCTTCGGTTCAAGGGTTTTGCAAGTTGCCATGTCTTCTTCCTGCCCAGTGGAGTTGTAGCTTTGGTACATCCCACTTGTCTAGACTGGTCTAGCAAGACTCAAGGAAAGGACATTAACTGGTAGGTAAAATGTCACTTTGCTTGGCAGCCAGCCTCCCAGGCCTGCGTGGGCATCTGGGGTTTCCCTGCTCTGGGTTTCCTGGTCAGCCTGACAGCATTGGTATTTCATTTTTGCCATGGCTCTGGCTTTTTTTTCAAAGGGTTTTTTTTTTTCATGGTTCTTACTCTTATGCTGCTGCAGTGCTCAGCCAGGTGGCCCAATATAGCCAATGATCCTCACTGTGGTTTTTTCTACAGCTGTTTTGTTTTTGTGATGAGAATGCTTTTTCTTTTGTATTTTGTGGGGTTCCCAATGACATTTGTGTGACCCCTGCTGATCCTTAGCTGTTTTTTCCCCATCTTTAGGCTCTGCAGCCATTTGAGATGTTGCTTGGGCCCAGTGGAGATGGAGCCTGATGGGATGATCTTAGCCTCAAGTCCATTGGCCCCTGGATGCCCTCTGGGCACCCCTCTTTTCAACCAGCTTGAGCTGCAGCTCCTGAAACAGCTTACAGGCTGTTTTCAGTCTCTACTAGCTGCTTGGCAGCCTCCTTCATGGGGGCCTGAGCCGCGGGCTTCCCCCTACAGGGTACCTGGAGCCCTCAAGCACCTCTGTCTTGGGCAATAAGGGGGTCAAGGCCCTTGCTTCATCCTTGCACTCCTCCGTTCTTTTTAAAGGCTGTAGAAAAATCCATTTCTTTAGAGGGAAAGTTGTGAGAAGGATGGGATGATTTCCCCTAGTGGGAAGCTGGGATCTCTATGACCCACCTATTTCATGCAAGGGTCCTTCAGGACGTTATGGCAAGTCTGCTCTCAGATGTGGTTAGTAGGTGGGCTCCTCACTTTTTGGAGAGGTTTTCCCGGTGGCTATTGCGTCCACTGGATGAGTGTCAGAGCTGCAGGCCTTATTCTGAAGGGAGCCTTTCTTAGTCATCTCAATGGCTTCCATCTCCTACAGACTGTGCCATTGTTTCTGTCAAAGGTGTGGGCCTCCTTCCATCTTAAACAGACTATCATCCTACTTTCATTCTCAGGAGGATTTTCAGAAGGATCCCTTGCTGCGTCTAGTGGACGTGCAGATGGTATTGATCAGATACCTGGAAATGACTAATCCCTTCTGCCAATCAGGTCATCTGCCCATTTTGCCATTCCAAGAAAGGGTTTGGCATTAGTCAAGTGCTCCATTGCTCACTAGGTTAAAGAGGTCATTGGGTCAGCGTATCTTCTGGCTGGTAAGCATGTGATGGAGAAAGTTGGAGCTCACTCCATTAGGGCACAGATCTCCTCATGGATGGAGTCCAACTTGGTGTTTCCAGAGGACATCTGTAAGGCAGCTACAAAAGGCTTTTCTGAGCACCTTTGTGAAGCCCTACAGATTGCATGTGGGGGCTGGAGCAGATGGCACAGATGCGTGCCTCGTTGAATTTGTGTACCACATAATAGTCTTTTCTGCTAACCGTGAATCACCTTGCTCCAGAGTTCTACACTTTTTGTGTTTTAGGAGTGTGAGTGCTCTTGTTTGGGACGGCATATGGCACCTTAGGTAGGGATCTGTGCTGGGCCCACTGCTATTTAACATATTCATAAATGACCTGGAAATGGGAATGATGAGTGAGGTAAACAGCTTTACAGATGTAACAAACTTATTCAAAGTTGTTAAAGCACAAGAGGATTGCGAAAGATTGCAAGAGGGCCTTGAGGAACTGGAAGACTGGGCATCCAAATGTCAGATGAAATTTAATGTAGACAAGTGCAAAGTTATGCACTTAGGGAAGAACAACCCAAATTATAATTTCATGATACAAGATTCCACATTAAGAATCACCACTTAGGAACAGGATCTGGATGTCATGGATAATACATTGAAATCCTCTACTCAGTGTGCAGTGGGCTGGTGGCCAAGAAAACAAATAGAATGTTTAGAATCATATGGAAAGGAATGGATAATAACACCAAGGATATTATAATGACTCTGTATCGCTCCATAGTGCAACTACACCTTGAATATTGTATGCAGTTCTTGTTGCCATATCAATAAAAGGATATAGGGGAATTAGAAAAGGTATAGAGAAGAGTGATCAAAATGAAAAGAGACGACTGAGGGTAGATATGATAGAGGCCTAAACTAATGAGTGGAGTGGAACGGGTAAATGTAGATCAGTTGTTTACATCTTCAAACATAGAAAGACTAGGGGACATGCAAAGAAGCTATAATGTAGCACCTTTCAGACTAATCAGAGAAAATAGTTCTTCACTCAATGCGTAATCAAACTCTGGAATTCATTTCCAGAGGTTGTAGTAAAAGCTGTTAGTGTACCTGGGTTTAAAAGAGGTTTGGGCAAGTTTCTGGAGTAAAAGTCCATAAACCATTATTAAAGTGGACTGGGGAAATCCATAGTTTAGCATGATGTGGAATATGTATACCTTTTGAGAACCCGACAGCTACTTATGACCTGAATTGACCACAGTTCAGAACGGAATCCTTGGCGTGATGAATCGTTTGGTCTGACATGTTGCATATCTTATGTTCTTACATGTGCTTATGGCACAGCAGTTCTGCCCAGAGCATCATCTTCCTCCTGCCCTAGGTTCTAATTGCTTGGGTACTTCCCATACATTTGGATTGGTCTAGCAGGATGATAAGGAAGGACAAATTGCACATACCTGATAATTTTCTTTCCTTGAATCCTGCTAGACCAGTCCAGGACCCGCCTTGCAAGACTTCTCCTACAGGTTTGGGAGTCCTGCCACCTTCTAACTGCCTTGTCAGTCTCAATATCTGACGTGGGTTTATTTACAGTAAGAGAACCAAATATTTGTTCCAAATGTTTGCAATTTGTAGTTGGTGTTTAATGCTGGTAGATTTTCTTGTGAACTTTTCAGAGTTTTTCAGTCTTGTTTATTGCTTGGGAAGTTTCATACTGACTTTTCTCAGTGCTGTACCAGTGGATATACAGAATGATGACATCACTGAAAATTGCTCAAATCTGCCTCCACCTGCTGGCAAGGGAGCATTAACCTATATATTTGGATTGGTCTAGCAGTATTCAAGGAAAGAAAATCATTAGGTATGTAAACGTTCTCCTGTATTTTCTCCATAATCCTAGAGACTGGCATATGTGAGGAAAATTCCCCTTTTTCTACACCAGTGCTCGTAGGACCCAGTAAGAAACTTGGGGGCTGCTACAAATAACTGTATGAAATGGTCATGTGTGATTAGTCTGTCCTTGATGTGATTCTGGTAGCTGTAGATGGAGGACTAGATGGAAACATCGGCCATTCACGTGTTTGCTGATGTCCAGGGATGGGGAGCGTGTAGGTTCACGTTGTGCCAATGACACCAGGAAGGACTGCAGCAGGGGGCTCTAGTTCTGAGACAGTGTGCGCCATAACATCAGTTGTATGTTCACGAGCTGTCAATCCTTTCAGCTTTTCAGCAACACTTAAAAGAAATACTTCCATTCCGACTGATAAAAACCTGGATGCGAGTAAACTGGATATAGCGGTGAAAGAGAAAATCACCACAACAGCATTGATTATAAAGGGAGGAGTGACTCCGTGGTTGGGACAGGTTACCTCAGGCCAGAGGGTTGGGGGTTCAATTCCCGCATGGGGACAAGCAACCTCAGGCTTTAGGGACTGGGGTCTCTAGTCCTAGGGCCACTTCTTGTGGCCTTGGGCAAGCCACTTAACCCTCCATTGCCTCAGGTACACTTAGTTGGTGAGCCCTTTGGGGACAAGAGAATAAAAGGTACCTGATAGTATGCATGTAAACCGCACTGATGCACAAATAAAGGGCGGTGTATCAAGTGCCTAAACCATAACCTGTTTCAAATGAATAGCTTTGCATTATTGTGTGATAAAATTATTCTGCTGCTGGTGTGGTGGAAATAAATGTATTCTTGAATTGAGAAGTATCTTGAGATAGCCAGGGGCCTGTCTTGAAAATTCAGTTTTATGGTCAGATTCAATCCCACCAAAAGGAAAAGCTTTAGAGACTCCTTCAGATCTTGTCTGTGGGGTCATATCATAGCTTTGTGTAGCAGTAGATCCACACTGGGGAAAAGCTGAGCTGGAAACCCAGCATTTTCATGTATGCCAGGGACATGGGCCCATGGCCAGAATTCAAATCAGCTTTGGGGCCTCCAAGAACATTGATGAATATGTTTTGGTAGTGGGAGAGGGTGCATGTAAAAAGGCAGAGATTTTGATTTTGTGTGTGGCATAGCCAGAATTTGAGAGCCATGGAGGTTTTGGGGTGGGGAGAGGTAGCCATTGCTCCATTTTTAATTGTTCTGAGTAGCTTGATGTTCATATGCAAACAATTCTGCTTAAATTTCGCTAGTTACTAGGTTTTCCCCATTCTGTGGGTGTATGGAGGGGTCTTTGCTCCCAGGAATGTCGCAATAGACTGAGGCCCTCCAAAGGCTTTAGATTTCGGAGGGTACTCCAGGTGGTCCACTAATGGTAGAGTTTTCTTATTTGGAGCCAAATGGCACTCGCTTTCTTGTGGACTTTGCAGTACAAATAGCAGAATTACTTAGGGGCTTGTTTACAAAGCCATGGTAGCGGCTCCGATAACGATCGCGAACCGCTACTGCGGCTTTGTAAACAAGCCCCATAGACTCTTTACAGCTTAAAATGGAAAGCACTGTAGAAGACGTTTCCAACCTTTTTGGTTGTATGGACCCCTTACTAACCTGCAAAAAGTTCAGGGACTCCCCCAATTCATCCCTCCCCCCCATTCTTCCTGGACCCTATCCCTTCAGTGCCAAGCTGGTCCCCACTAACCCTCTTTATCTAAGCTTACCACAGGCAAATCTGGGACACTTATCCAAAGCTGGGGAGGAGGGGGTTGTTCCAGGTTGGTTCAACAGAGGGAGGGGGAGGAAGAGGAGTCATTTCCTCTGCCCATTCATCCCGTGACGGGCAACACTATCACTTCCAAGTAGACAAGTCAACAAATAGAAGCAGTAGAGCAAATGAAACATTCTCCGCTCTCCTTAGTGTGCAAAATATGGGAATAGCAGCTGTAAATTGCAGAGACTGACATACTGCAATCCAGTGAAGTGAAAATTAACCATTCAACCTTTTGCTGTCTGGCCATTTTTTATTTATTTTATTTTATTTATTTATTTGTAAGTCTTTTTTATACCGCCACTTCCCAAGATCAGTGGCGGTTTACATCAAACAATAAGAAGTACATAGAACAGCTCAATAATAAAACTGGTACAATGAACGGTAATCAGAACTAAAAACAATATGTATAAGCATATTTTGAACTATTTACAGATTTTTTACAATATTTTTATATATATACATCATGTTTTATCATGTGTTCAGTTATGTGAGTAGTGTCGTGATTATTAGGGCAGAAGAGAGCCTTGGTAATTTATGGAGGATGGGAGGCCTTGTCTAATTTATTATCTATGTTAGAGTAATATTGAGAAAATGGATATGTTTTTAAGTCTTTTCGGAATTGCTTTAGGTCTTTTATCTCCCTTAATTGAGCAGGGAGATTATTCCACAATGAAGGGGCTACAAATGAGAATGCTGTGTTGCTTGTACTATGTTTTGTTTTTCTGATTGAACTGCGCACTAAGATGGTATTGAGGTTATTCCTACGTCTTATCCTGTTATCTGAGGGATTATGAATCAATGTGGATAGGTAGGATGGTGCTATTTGGTTAATTAGTTTGAATGTGATTAGTAAGATTTTGTATTGTATTCTACTTAGTATAGGTAGCCAGTGCAGGGAATAGAGTATCGGAGTGATGTGATCGGTCAGTTTAGCTTTAGAAATTATCCTTGCTGTTACATTCTGTGCCATTTGCAGAATTTTTAAGTTTTTTCTAGGTACTCCTGATAGAATTCCATTACAGTAGTCAATATGTGGAGTTATTAGAGCTTGCGTGATAGTTCTGAAGTCTTCATTTTCTAAGAGGGGCCTCAATTGTTGTATTGATCGTAGCTTATAATAAATTGTTTTGGTTGTTTTCTTAATGTGGTTTGTGAAATTAAGGGCCCTGTCGAGGGTGATTCCCAAGTATTTAATCTCTTCTTTTATGGGAAGGGTAAAGTTCAGAATTGTGATATCAGTTGGTGGAGTGTAGTTTATGTTTTTTGAAGTGATTAGTATCTCTGTTTTCTTAAAGTTAATTTTCAGATTATTTGAGCATAGCCATTTTTTGGCTTCCATGAGGCAGCTTGATATTATGTCATAGTTTGGGTCGTGTATATTGAATGCAGTGTACAACATAATATCATCAGCATATATGTGATAATTCACGTTGTATTTCTGGAAAATGGTACAAATTGGTTGAAGATAAATGTTGAATAAAAGAGCCGATAAAGCAGAGCCCTGAGGTATTCCTTGTTCTTGAGGAAAGGGTGGTGATGAGTCCTGATTCACTTTTACAAATTGTGTACGGTCGGATATATATGATTTAAACCAGTCTAGCGTTGTTTTCCTTAATCCTATTTGAAATAGTCTTGATATTAGTATGTTGTGATTTACACTATCAAAGGCAGCAGATATATCTAGGAATACCAGTAGAAATGCCTGTTTTGTATTATCTAGACCTTTATTGAGAGTGTCCAATAGTGCAAGCAGGAGGGTCTCTACGCTGTGAAATGGTCGAAACCCCTATTGGTGATCATCAAGAGGGGCATATGTATCTATAAAATCTTGGAGTTGTAATTGTACAACCTTTTCGATAATTTTTGTGAGAAAGGGAATGCTAGCAATTGGGCGATATGAGGTTGGGTCAGTCTCATTTAATGTTTTATTTTTCAAAATCGGGCGGATTGCAGAGTGTTTTAGTTCTTGAGATAATTTCCCTTCTTGAAGGGAATTGTTTCCTATATTTAACATAACGGGGGCAAGTTCTTGTTTTATTGTTTTGATCCATGCAGGATTTTTACCTCATCATCTCATTTCCAGCCTCTGGCTTTTGCTTTTTTCTTTTAACACTGTTCCTGTGGTGTCCTGCCCATTCGTCATTTCTTTTCTCTCCGCCTGTCTTCACTTCCTCTCCTATATGTATCTGTGACATTGATCTTTCTGCTTTCTTGCATGTATTTGTATGTTTCTCTTTCCACTCCAGTGTTGCCGCTCCTCATTCTCACCGTGCTTTACCGCATCTTCCTACAGCTTTCCAGCTCCCTCATCCCAGGCCCCCCATCCCCTCTCTTCCCATTTCTCTTCTCCCTGCCCTGTATCAGTATCTGCCACTCTCTTCTTTTCTCCCTGCTCCTTGTCCAGCACTTTCCATGTCGTTCTCCTTCCCATCTCCATGCTGTGTATCTAATAGTTCCCCTTTCTTCCCCTCCCAGGTGTCCAGCATCTTCCCTCTACCTCAAGATTCCAGCATCTCTCCTTTCCTTCTCTATCTGCCCCCCTTGATATCTCCTTCCCTTAAGTTACTTACCTCCCCTTCCTCTGCACGCTCACTCAAGCATCTCATGGATTTCTTCCTGTCCTCTTCCAGTACCCACCCCTCCCCCTTAAAGGTCCTGCATGTGCCTAACACTTTCCTCATCCCACCCTGTTCGACACAAACATCCTGTTGAGGGGGAGGGACACGATAGACTTTGAGCATGCAAATGCACTCAAAAGCCTTGTCAGTTACCTTTACTATTGCTACTATGACTACTACTTATCCTACCGATCATTTGTATAGCGCTACAAGGCGTAAGCAGTACTGTCCATATAGATGTAAGACACAATCGCTGCTCATCAGAACTTACCATCTAATCAAGATGAAGAACATCACAAAACTGAGGTCTAGAATATGGTAAGAGAGGGAGGAGCATCAGGATCCAAAAGCAGCCTCAAAGAGGTGGGCT
The DNA here is from genome assembly GCA_033557465.1 of Ichthyophis bannanicus. Taxonomy (NCBI): domain Eukaryota; kingdom Metazoa; phylum Chordata; class Amphibia; order Gymnophiona; family Ichthyophiidae; genus Ichthyophis; species Ichthyophis bannanicus. Next base: position 1,005,613,885 of record CM066034.1, on the reverse strand, counting down.
TTTAGCCTGGATTTGAACAGGGCCAGAGAAGGAGCCCGGCGCACTGATTCAGGTAGTTTGTTCCAGGCATAAGGAGCAGCAAGGTGGAATGAAGGAAGTGGCAGATAGAAGGGATCTGCTAGAGGAGTGGACATCCCGAGGAGGGGTGTAGAGTGAGATATGTGAGGAAAGGTAGTGAAGAGCTGCAGAGTGAATGCACTTGTAAGTCGGTAAGAGAAGTTTGAACTGGATACAGAAACAGATAGGGAGCCAGTGAAGTGACTTGAGAAGAGGGGTGACATGAGCATAGCAACACTGATGGAAGATAAGCCTTGCAGCTGAGTTTTGGACAGAAGGAGAGAGAGATTTCAGAGGGAGACCAGCGAGGAGAAGGTTACAATAGTTTAGACAAATAGAGCGTGGATAGGGTCTTAGTGTGCTCTGAAAGGACACGTGTTGCTGATGTCGTAGAGCGTCCAGCAGGCTGTGAGCTGTGCCTCCTGACTCATCCCAGAAGTATAAGTCATTGTGCCAGAGCCATAGCCCTTTCCTCATACCTGCTGTCGTGGGCATTGGGATAGAGCCACAGTGGCTGGCTTTCTGCGGATGTGCCACTTTCCTGATGGCCAAGCCCTTCATAGAAAATATTTGCACACTGACCTCTGGTGGTACTTTGCAAGCATAACAGCATCAGTATAGGGACCATTGAATGAGAATGTGCAGAAATATTTATTTAAAATCACTTGCATGTTTTTGCCTGTTCTCAGCCGCATTCAGACAAAAGATATACAATATTTCACATACAAAACAAACACAAAAAAACAATAATAAAACTCAAATTACTTAATGCCAAAGGCCTATTTAAAGAAAAATGCATTTGCCATCCACCTGAACTTCAAATGATCCTTTTCTAAACACACCTGAAGAGGTAGTTTATTCCAGAGAGTTGGGTAATGACATTAAAAGCTCTAGACCTAGCCTCACTCTTTCACAGGCCTTTCACAGAAGGAACAGCCAACAATATGTGCCCTTCAAAGCGTAAAACCCGATCAGGACAGAATAAACACAAGCGCATATCAAACTGTGCAGGAGGTTTTTTTGATGCCGTTGTGTATTTTCTATAATGCAGCAAAGGGGGAAAATATCAGAACGTACACGGTTGGCTTGTGAGGGGTGTGGAGAGAATGTAGGCTCCGGATGGAGGGCAAGGTAGGGAAGGAAAAGAAGTCAAGAAAAGGAGAAAAATACAGCCTGGAGGGTTGATTTGGTGAGAGATGATACAGTACAATATTAAGGATGATATTAAGCGTTTGAGAAGAAAAAGCAGCAAACTGAATGGATAAAGCAGAGGAGGAACAGATGGGAGAGGAGAGAACATCAGACGGAGACAAGTTGATTTGATCAAATAGTTACTGTTCTCTTGCATTTACCATTTGCTGTACAATTTAAATTCACTGTGCAGTGGTTACCCCTGTAAAGTAATCCATGATAAGTAATGAAGCCAAAGCACCCCTGTTGTTGCTGGCCTGTGTAAAAAGAGCTTGTGATGCAGGCTAGTGGGGACTTGCAAGGTGTAAACTCAGCCAGAGGTGTCTGGAGCTCAGCACCACAAGCAACCATTTCTGAAATAGGCCGATCAGCTCGTTCAGCCTTCAAGTTTTGGAAATGCTCTCTTCCTCTACCGGTATGGTTCCAGTGGGTGGCAGCAAGAACATGCTAAGGGGGCCCGAGAAGCCCAGTTGTGAGGACCTCCTCCACATCCACCCCCGAAAGAGGCAGGAATAGACAGAAATGTTTTCCTTACCTCAACTGTCAGAAGCAACAGTACTGCAAGAAATGGGATTATGTAGGATCTTGACCGCCGTCGCGTCTCTGGGAAGTGCTCGGATTGTGGAGGACACTTTTCCCCATCCTTCCCTCCTCCATTTTCATTTAACAGAGGAAATGTTGGGAAATTAAGAATTTTGGAGAATTTAAGCTCTGGGAGTGTATAAGGGAATGGGGAAGATCTGTGGCTAGTGTTTTGGGAATGTTGTCCCTTCATGGACAGGACGGCTGACCTTGCATGCCAGCAGTTCCTTACACACTGCAACTTGCTAAGACCATGGCAGTTTGTCACTTGATTGTAATAGGTATTTCTGTGCATAAGTGCTGTTCTTTTCCCTGTGGGATCTATGGCGCTGGGATGAATAAGTATTTGAGCAAGACAGAGACAAGTGCGGGCACTGGGCAGGCATTTCTGAATTCTTGCCCTTAGATTGTGGTGACATCATGGCCTGCCCATTTTCAGGGACCCGTATCACCTTAAAGCTTTACGTATCTGAAAAGGGATTAGTGTGATCCATGCATAAGTTCATGAGGCAAAACAGAGAAAGCCAAAGGGCTCATCTTTGCTCAGTTTGTCCTCCCACAAGCATCTCACCCAACGTTTGTATAGTAAATGTTTTTACTTGCTGTCTGCTTTGCTTCATCCTTGATTCTGGCCTTGAAATGGGTGAATCGAGCCCTCTGAGTATAAAGGGCTTGCAGTGCGTTTTGGAACCACTAGTATTACAGTTAAGGAAGTATGTCCCTATTTTATTTTCGAACAGCGGCAAGTGTCTGACACCATGAAGTGTAGTGTTGTAGCCACTCATTTGTGATCTTAAAATTTCCAAAAATAAAAGGAAAGAAGACTCCATAGCAGTGAGAGGTGATATGAATGAAAGGCTAATAGGTAAGAATTAAGGGCCCTATATTTAGTGGCAGTGACTAGCTGCCGTCGCTGAAATCGAAACCCAGATATTCAATGCCGTTGAGTATCCAGGTTAGCCACATTTGTCGCTCGCTAGCGAGGCAGCAGCAATATTGAGCTGCTGCTCGGTTAGCAATATGCAATGAAAGTTAGGCTAGGGTTCCCTGCTCCTGGCTTTTGCCATGTATCGCTAAGCAGACAGCTGCTTGATATCGCCATTAGTGATCGATGCCGCCCCAGAACACCCCCAGCGTGCATCGGGGTGTGCAGAGGCGGCAGCTGCAGATATTCGGTGGCACTTAGTGGCATTTACATGGCTTGCCTTTGAATATGGGGCCCGCTAGTCAAAAAACAGCTGAGCTTCTAAATGTAAGACTCCTAAGTTAGGCGTTTATATTTGTGCCCTATTTTCAACCACACTTAGGAGCCTAAGGTTTTAGCTGAAAAGTCATCCTAATTTAGGTGCTTAAAATTTATGCTCCTAAATTTAGACCTGCCATTCATGTGCCTGGATTTTTAAGCTAGTGCTGAAAATCAGTGCTAAGTTCCTAACTTATTTTTTCTCTGCCCTAAATCCACCCCCATTGCCACCTACTTTTTATGCTCTTAAATTTCGGAGTTTAGTGAAACTCGTTTAGGCACTTTCCCCTAGAAAATTTTCGAAGAGGCCAATTTAGGAGCGTAACACTCAAAGTTAGGAACATATATCCTTTGAATATCGTGACCTTTATTTTTAAACACAGTGGCCATAGATGATAGTTTTATTGATAGGGTGTAAGAAATGGCAGCTAGTTACTTGAGTGTTCCTTGATATAAAAGATGGTAGGTTAACAAGAACCACTTAGAATGATGAATTGCCAGATTGGTGATATTTAAGTTTTAATAAATGAAATTAAAGAATGCAGTAGAGGCCTAGTGGTTGGGGCAAGTTACCTCAAGCAAAGGGTTCGAATCCTGCTAGAGGACAGCAACCATGGGCCGGAAGGACTGGGGTTTCTAGTCTCACAGGTGCTCCTTGTGGCCTTGGGCAAGCCACTTAACCCTCCGTTGCCTCAGGTACAAAAAAAACAGATTGTGAGTCCTTTGGGGACAAGGCAAAAATATATATACAATACCTGAATGTACACCACTTTGACTGGTAGAAAAACAGTATATAAGCCTAATTAAATAAACAAATAAATGAATTACGGGCCCTCAGCTGTGGAATCAGTTGTTGGCAGAAATTAGAAGTTGCAGAATATCTGAGATTTAGGAAAATATTAAAAGCTTAGGAAGATATTTGAAAGCATTTACATGGTTCACTGCTGCTACATGTCCTGATGCTAATCGGTGATATTGAGCTATTGAGTTGCTGCCCGGTTAGCGATACACACTGAAAGTCAAGCGCAGGAAACCCTAGCCTGACATTCACCACAGAAGCTGAATATCGTTGCTGCCTGGTTAGCTTTGCAGCAATCTGGGAGGCCCTGAGATCCAATGCTGGAGCCCAGATACGGCCTTGACATTAAATATCCAGGTTTAAAGTTCAGCACCGGCAGCTGGATACTTTAGCAGCACTAGCTGCCGGCACGGAATATCGAGCCTTTATTTTCTTCTTCGGGCTTTTGAGTCATGACTCCCCCCTTTTGCTTTTTTTTGGAGAAATGGCTGTATGTGAATAGTTTTAGTGATGATGTATTAGGGGTTTCGGTATTAAGATAATGGCCATGTTCGCTAAACAGTAGCACATTCCGGGGTGGCTAAAGATAATCTGCTGCTTGAGGCGAGAGATGATCTAGTGCCGCCTAGGGTTGCCAACTGGCTCCAGATGCGCCCGACAGGCTCGATCCAGTCCTGGGTTTACCCCATTGCATGCAGGGAGATGTATTCCGATTTCTCCATTGCACTCTATAAGAAAAGCAAGACTACAAGTCCCTGTATGCCAGAGGTACTCAAATCCAGTCCTGGAGGGCCGTAAACCAGTCAGGTTTTTGGGATATCCCTAATGAATATGCATGAGATATATTTGCATGCGCTACCTCCATTGTATTTGAATCTATCTCATGCAAATTCATTAGGGATATCCCAAAAACCTGACTGGTTTGCGGCCCTCCAGGACTGGATTTGAGTACCTCTGCTGTATGCAATGCGGTAAACACAGGACTGGATCAAACCTGTCGGGTGCATCTGGAGCCAGTTGGCAACCCTAGTGCCGCCCCCATCCCCCCCACCAGCCAAAATGGAGGGGTCTAATCAGATTTATAATCAGGGAACAGGGGGTCCTCTCACTCAGGACACCAGTCAGGTGGTTGCCCCAAGAATAAAGAAAGCAATATATTGCCAGGTTTAAAAACAAAAAAACAAAAAACTTTTCAATGATGTTTATATGGAGCAAAAATTGTAGCAATTTAATTATCTAGCCTGGGAATCTTTATTTATTTATATATTTATACCAGTTTTATAATTACAAGCCATGTTCCCTGTAAAATAGTTATCTCCAAGTTATAATGCCCTGTTCAATGTAGTTTCAGTTTGTTCAATGTAAACCGCACTGATGCAGAATAGCGCAGTATATAAGAGAATGTGAAAAAATAAATAAATAAAATAAGCCAACAACAACTTGATTATGAAATGTGGGTGCCCATATACAACAATGATAAATCCAGGAAAACAGCAAAAGAAAAAAAGCATACAATAGGAAATATACACAACAGATACCCATCCTTTAGCTCACAAATAAGAGATCCAAGATGGCATCTGCCGTCCGTCCCCCCCCCCCGCCATATCCAGCATCTGCCCTTTCTCCCCATCTCCCCCATGCTCAGCATTTGCCCTCCATACCCCACGTCCTGCATCTGCCCTTTCTCCCCTATGCCCCCCCCCCATTATGCCCAGTATCTGCCCTTTTCCTTTATGTCCTCCCTCCATGCCCAGAATACACCCACAAATAGGAACAGAAGCAACGGGGATCTCAAATGATTTTCAGAAGACTGTGTTCGTGAGGAACTAATTCAACTAAAAGTAGATAAAGCTATGGGTGTGGATGGGATACATTCAGGAATACTGAGGGAACTTGGGGATGTTCTGGCGGCTCCACTGTCTGACTTATTCAATGCTTCTTTGGAGTTAGGGGTGGTGCCAGAGGACTGGAGAAAGGCATGTGTGGTCCCTTTTCACAAAAGTGGAAGTAAGGATGCGGTTGAAATCTACAAGCCAGATAGTTTAATCTTGGTGGTGAGTAAATTATTGGAAACACTACTAAAAGAGAGAACAGTGAGGTTTCTGGAGTCCAATGGATTGCAGGATCCAAGGCAGTATGGATTCACCAGAGGGAGGTCTTGTCGGTCAAATTTGATTGATTTCTTTGACCGGATGACCAGGGAGTTGGACCGAGGGAGAGCCCTAGATATGATGTACTTAGATTTCAGTAAAGCCTTTGACACCATTCTGCACAGGTGACTTAAACAAACTGAGCACCTTAGGGATGGACCCTAAAGTTATTGATTGGGTTAGAAATTGGTTATGTGGGGGATCCAAGATGGACACCGCCTATGCTAGCTGAGTGGGCTGTGTTTCCTGATGCCAAAACGCAATGGGGAAGCTTCGGGGGATTCCTCCCCAACCGTCGCAGTCCCCTTCACTTCTTCCCTCAGTCGGTCCGATGGATTCCTTTTTGCAGCCGCGCTCGGAACACTTGGAGGAAACCGGGGGAAAATGCCTGGCTGTATCGATGCCGGGAATGGGTAGTCCGGTGTTGTCCTCAGGCTGTAATCTCACCTTGGATCTACAACTCCTGCCTGCCATTCCTGCTGATTTACTGTGTTTGAGCTCGCCTGAGGTAGCAGGTCCCATTGCAGGGAAGTCTGTGACCTCGTTGGGGGGGGAGGTGAGCCCTGGGAGACCTTCTGTGGCTGCAGGCATGGAAGAGGGGGCAGGACTTCGAGACTCCCAAGGCAGCAAGTTGGTGGAGCAGGAACCGGGTGCTCTGGCGAATCCTGTTGTGGCCAAGATTGAGCAAGCTGCTATAGCTCCCTTCTCTTTGGTGAAACTAGACAATATTACTTTGGACTCGATTTGGACAGCCCTTACAAAACGTGGTGAGTGTTTAGTTGCTCATACTAACACCAATTTACAGCATATTGGTGTGGATGCAGGGGCTGTTGTTCCAGCTACTCTGGTGATTTCATTGGCACTGGTCTCAGATCTAGAATGACTGTTGAAGATGTATTTTAGGAAAAGATCTGTCCGTTCGTATGTTTCCAGATTTGAGCCGGGATACTCAGAAAAGGAAGAGGGAGTTCTTGGTTCTTAGGCCTGGGGTGACTCAGTTGGGGGATTTATTTTTCCTTAAATTTCCTTGCAAATGTTTGATTAAGTTGAATTCTATTTCCTGTATTTTTTATGACCCTTTCAATTTGGCTACCTTGATTAGTTTCTGCCTTGCAGCGGCCCCTGGGAGGGATGTTGTTTGATCTGCTTTTCTGTAGATATTATATAACTTAGTGTTTAAGCATAGTCCACTTTCCTGTACATTGATATATTTTTCTTTTTTCTTTTCCTTTTGTCTTGGATCCCGTTAGTGTGAGAACTTGTGAGCAATGGGCATATGTGTGTTACCTCAGTTGTATTTTTCATAATGTAAGACTGGTGCTTTATCTGCTTCGTTTCTCTTTACAGTCATTGTTTTTGCTTGATATGTTTATTAACATTGCATAAATAATAAATTTAAAAAAAAAAAGAAATTGGTTGTGTGGGAGGCAACAAAGAGTACAGGTAAATGGACCACACTCTGAGGCGAAGGTGGTTGCCAGTGGTGTGCCTCTGGAATCTGTCTTTGGTCCGATTCTTTTTAACATCTTTGTTAGTGATATTGCAGAAGGGATGTTGGGTAAGGTTTGCTTGTTTGTGGATGATACCCAAAACTGCAAAAGAGCAGACACCCAGGAAGGAGTAGATCTTTATCTTTATCTTTATTAAAACTTATTATACCGCCTGAACCTAGAGGCATACAGCGGTGTACAATAAAATATAAAGGAGACTACTGTCAGAAATAGAAAGGAACACCAATTCATTTACAGGAAAGGATAGCAAGGAAGAGAGAAATAAAAGAAAAGTTAAAAGAAAAGTACAAACGGGTTGGGGAGGAACAGTCAGCTGCCAACAGCAGAGGAAAGGGGGAAAGGAAGGTCAAAAGCCGTGCAAAAAAGGTGAGTCTTAAGTGAAGCTTTAAAGGAGCGGAAGGAGGAATCTAGACGTAAGGCTGAGGGAAGGGAGTTCCAAAGACGGGGGCCAAGAAAAAAGAAAGCGGAAGAACGTGTAGATACAAGGCGAGCCCTAGAAGGGGGTGGGAGAAAAAGACGATTAGCATGAATTGACCGAAGAACTCTAGAGGGACAGTGAAAATGAACCAGATCCGAAAGATAAAGAGGGACACCGGTGTGCAAAGCCTTGTGAACAAAGATCAGAATCTTATATTGAATACGAAAAGGGATAGGCAACCAGTGTAATTGAATAAGAAGGGGAGTGATATGAGCCGAGCGGGAAGAATTAGTGAGAAGATGAGCAGCGGTGTGATGAACTAATTGAAGACGGTGAAGCTGAGAAAGAGGGAGACCGGCCAAGGAAGCATTGCAATAGTCTAGACGAGAAACTACGAGGGAAAGAAGGAGCGTGGTCATAGAAGGGAGGGAAAGAAAAGGCCGAATAGCACGAAGTTGCCGAAGTGTGTGGAAAGAGCGCTGAACAACGGAAGAGACATGATCCTTGAAAGTTAAAGCCGAATCCAGGGTGACACCAAGATAGCGCATAGATGTGACAAGAGGGATGGGCCCAGCAGACAGAGATGGGGTGAGGGTGGGAATGGGAGCACCAGCGGTAAACCAAATAGCAGAAGTCTTAGATAGATTAACATGCAAAAAGTTCTCAGAAAACCAGGAAGAAACAGCGGAAAGACAAACATTAAGGGGGCCAATATCAGGCGTGAGGGGACAGGTGTGATAAAGAAGGAGGATATCATCTGCGTAATAGTACGCAGAGATACCGTGCTGCTGGATAAGTAAAGCAAGAGGGGCTAAGAAAATATTAAACAACAAGGGGGCTAGTACAGAACCCTGAGGGACACCACAGGGAAGGGGTGACGAAGCAGATGAATCAGAACCCGATGAAACTGAGAAAGACCGGTTAAAAAGAAACGAGTGAAACCAATGAAGAACCAGACCAGAGAGACCAATGGAACGGAGCCTTAGGAGAAGAGTGCGGTGATCAACGATATCGAAAGCAGCAGCAGAAAGATCAAGGGAAACAGCTACAGAAATAGAACCGTGATCGTGAGCAACGTGCAAGTCATTAAGAAAGGAGATGAGAATAGATTCGGTGCTATGCCCGGGGCGGAAACCAGATTGACGGGGGTGAAGAACCAAAGAATCCTCTAGATGTGAAGACAGCTGAGAGAAAACCAACCTTTCAAGGAGCTTAGAAAGAAAAGGGAGATTAGAGATAGGACGCCAATTAGAAGGTGAGGAGGGATCCAAAGAAGGTTTTATCAAAAGAGGTCGTATAATAGCGTGTTTCCAGTGGGAAGGAAAGATACCGGAGGAAAGACTGGTGTTAAAGATAGAAAGAATCCGAGGAAGCAGAGCAAGAGATGATTCAGTGAGCCACTGAGAGGGAATAGGGTCAGATGGGCAAGTCGTTTTCCTGGTCAAGGAAAGGATACTGGACAACTGAGGGAGTGTGTTAGGTTGGAAAACAGACCAGCAGTGCGAAAGCGGAGGAACACAGGAGGAGGACACTGACGAGGAGGGGACTGGGGAAAGAGGGGGGGGGAGGTGAGAGAGGAGGGGGACAAGAGGGGAAAAGCTGTCGAATGGAAAGGACCTTGCTGACAAAATGAGAAGCCAGAGCATCAGAGGTGGGGTTATTAGTAGAAGAAGAAACAGAAGGTACCACATTCGGAGACGAGGAGGAAGCAGAGAGGGAATGGAGGACACGATAGAGTTGGCGGGTGGAATTTGTTGAGGAAGAAATAAGGTTTGAGAAATAATCCCGCTTAGCGGAGTTTAGAAGGATACGATAGGAGGAATGACAATAACGAAACTGTGAAAGCGTGACCGGGGAAGGGGACTTATGCCAACGGTGGAAAGCCCGACGAAGGTAGGAGCGGTGAAGGCGGAGGCCAGGGTGATACCAAGGGGAGTGAGGGTGACGATGGGCAACTGGAGGGGGACGCAGAGGAGCAACCACATCTAAAGCAGCAGTAAGAGTGGAATCCCAGCACTGGGCTTGAAGATCCACAGAGAGCAGATGACATGAGGAGGCATCTAGCTAAGTTTGAAGAATGGTCTAGAATTTGGCAGCTGAAATTTAATGCTAAAAAATGCAGGGTCATGCATTTGGGCTGCAAAAATCCAAAGGAGCGGTACAGTTTAGCGGGTGAGGTACTTCTGTCCAGAAAAGAGGAGCGGGACCTGGGTGTAATTGTGTCTGATCATCTTAAAGTAGCTAAGCAGGTAGAAAAGGCAACCGCGAACAATAGAAGGATGCTTGGGTGTATAGGGAGAGGAATGGCCAGCAGAAAAAAGGAGGTGATAGTGCCTCTGTAAGTCTCTGGTGCGACCTCATTTGGAGTATTGTGTGCCAGTCTGGAGACCGCACCTTTAAAAGGATATAAGCAGGCTGGAGTCAATGCAGAGGGTGGCTACTAAAATGGTTAGTGGTCTTCGTTATGAAGCATAAGAGGACAAACTTAAAGATAATATGTATACTTTAGAAATGTTTAGAGGAAAGGCAGGATAGGGAGGAAATGACAGAGATGTTTAAACACCTCCATGGTATAAATGCACAGGAGAGTCTCTTCCGATTGAAAGAAAACTGCAATGAGGGGACATAAGGTGAGGGTGAAAGGGGATAGACTCAGGAGTAATGTGCGAAAATATTTCTTTACGGAAAGAGTGGTAGATGAGTGGAATAATCTCCCAGTGGAGGTGGTAGAGATGAGGACAGTATCTGATTTAAAAATAAGCATGGGACAAAGGGCACTATTGTAGTTGATGGAAGGGTAGATTAGATAGACAATGTGGTCTTTTTCTGCCGTCATGTTTCTGTTTTTCCGCCATTCTCCATCCTTCCTATGGCAACCCTCTGTCCACTGCCCCTCTCATCCCATGGTCAGCATCTGCCCTCTGCCTCCTCCCCTGTGGTCACCATCTGCCCTCTCCCCCTATGGCCAGCATTTGTCCTCCTGCCCTCCTTTGTTCAGCATCTGTCCTCCACCTCTGCATCTCCCCACTCAACGACTGACCGACCAAAGCCCAATGTAGCCTCTCTCTCCCTTCTTGCCACCGCTGCTGCCTCTCTCAACATCAGCGGTGGCAGCAGCAATGGTTTAAAAAAACAAAAGCAAGCCAAAGTGTGGGGTCTGCCGATCTGTTCCCCCTGTGACAGGGTACTATGCATCAGAAGGAGGCAGAACCATTAGGACCTTACAAGCCCTCTGGAGACAGGAAGATCCCATGCTTTTGTTTGATTTATTGTTTTAAGCTGTCACTAGTCATCTGCGTCGGGAGGGGATGATTGATGCCACCTCAGACCTGGGAGAAGCAGCGACAATGATGGTGGTGCAGTAGCAGCAGGCAGCAGTAGGTCTAGGCAGAGTGAGGCGGCCGCGGCTGGGCTGTTTTGCAGGACATTTCTTCCCACCCAAAAACTGCCGCCTGAGGTGGCCGCCTCACTGGGCCTAATAACCCCTGGTGCATTCTGTCCACCACCATGCCCATTGGAATAACATGGGCTTTGCAGCCGATAGCGTTCGCTAACATTTAGTAAATATGGTCCTATATGTGTTTTGGAGGTTTTAAAATTGTAAAAGCTTCCTATTTCGTGTATACTTTATCATAAACTGTTGAGAGATATTTTCATGAATGAAAAACGCTTTCTTGAGGTCGGCACTCGGACATGCAGTCTGTTTAGGGGCTGCCCCTAAATATAACTTCCATCCATGCCATTTAGATGTTTCAGGGATTCCTGCTCTTTGTGTGGCCATGGAACTTGTATATATGATTTATTTTTCAGGGCTCAACAAACCCCAGGTTGCCATAGCGTCTAAAAAAAACAGACTGGGCACCTGGGGCTTGGAACACTTGCAGCATGACTGGCTGCCCACGGTGATCTGCTCTCCCATGGGCAGACATGTGGTGGGCATCGTCCCTTGCTGCCTGCAGGGATCCCATCCCCATGGGCAGAATTGCTTCCTAAAGCTGCAGTTATGGTGGTACCGGCACAGGCTGCAAATCCCTGTGGGCAAAAGGACTGCCGAAGGCCATGATCGCAGTGGGAATTGGGCCTAGCTGCCCGTGGGGATCCCATTTCCTGCAGGCAGAAGAGGAGGGGATAGTCGCGATCACAGCACAGATGCAAGCTGTCTGTCTGCGGGAGATGGGATCCCTGCGGGCAGAGCAGGAGGGGGAAGCAGGCTGTTCCTGGAATCCCAGCCGATCGGGGCCTGCATTAAAAAAAAAAAAAAAAGGTTAGATGGGAGGGGGGTGTTAGTTTAAATTTTAAAGGGCCAGAAACGTAAAAAGAAAAAGAAAGAAAGAAAGAATTGTGGGAATCTAGGGAAAGGGGGTGGGAGTACTAGGGAGGGAGGAGGGGTGGGAAGGAGAGAGCCTGGAGGGGGAACAGAGAAAGGCTAAAGGGATGAATGCACAATGACTGTTTACCTAAAGGTGCATTCCCTTCCCCCAAGAATACACACACAGAAGCATATCACACCACACACACACACACACACACACACACACAGGCATCCCACCTCCGCAGGAAAGACATGTACCCAGCTCCACACTACATGCACACGTACACACCCAGGAACCTCACCTCTGCACCGCACACACAGAAGCTGCCCAGCTCTGCAGCACACACACACATGCACTGCAGCCCGGCACACCACCACACAAAGGCACCTACAACCACATCCGACACACAGACTGGCACACCACGGTTGCACTACACATCCCCACAGAGACTCGCTATCTGAAGCTATAGCTGTTATCTAAAGATGATGCACAGTGTAGCAACTCTGGCGCTGGTCTCACAAGACTTGAGAACATGAGACCAGCACGAGAGGACTGCGGGAGGGGGGGGGGGAGGAGATCATGAGTGCTGGCTCCTAAGATTTTAGTTTGGCTCCTAAATTCGTACAGAATTTGTCAAGGCCTGATTTATTTATTTCAAACCTTTGTAGCAGCTGAGTAACATTGCTTGCATGAATTATTCATGTAAGTGACGGCGCCCCAAGAGAACTCCAAATTCGGTGTCTATTTTGGGTGTATAATGATTTATTTGTCCACCATTCAGATTAAAATACATATGTGGTGGGTAGTGGCACTGATCACATCTAGATATCAGCTTTCTAGTTGGGGGGAGTCCTGGCAATTTCCTCCTCCTTTGGATTCTACTCATTGGGAATTGGAGTTGGCTGCAGCACCGTAAGCTTTTATTCACAGCCACTTGGTAACTCTTACTCTATTTTGTAACCCCAGTCATCACAGGGACCACATTTGAGAACACTGTGATCATAAGCCCAACATTCAGCCACCAGCTACCTTTGCTATGTGATGATGGGCTCTGAGGTTTGTATCCACAGCATCTCTAGATCCTGGTTTTCAGGGAGTGGAGGAGCAGTGGTCAGAAATTAGGGAACCCAGGATTCAAATCCTACTAATGCTTCTTGTGGCCTTCGGCAAGTCCTTTAACTCTCCATCACTTTAGGTGCAAACTTAGAATGTAGACCCACTGGGGACAGCAATTTACTTACTCACTGTATCTGAACGTAGCTTGCCTTGAGCTGAAAAAGGTATGAGCTAAATCCTGATCCACCCCCCACCCAGGGAGCTCTCTACATTGGCTTTCTGTTTATCGTGTGCAGTTTTGACTGGCTGAAGTGGCACGCTCATATTTTAACAGCCAAGTACTCTCAACTTCCTCTTACCTACAGCCATTAAGCCCTCTGCTGCTGAGCCGAATGGTGTAACCTTTTCAAAATGGAGTTTGTACAGCAAAATATACGGTGTGCACAGTTTCTTTTGCAGGGGGCGGGAGGTTGCATTCAGATATAAAGTCAAAGTCTGTTGTGTATGTAGCAAGTTTATAACAGCATAAGAGCAGAACTGTCTCTGGTCTGAGTCCGGGTAGAGGCGGGGCTCAGTCCACCTACCGTTTTGGACTGGCCCATCCCAGGTGAGACAGTGCCCCTCTGAAACCACCTTGTCCCCTTCATTTCTGCTACTACTGAAGTAGTGCCCCCCTCCCTCCTGGTGCCTCAGGCAGTTGTCCACTTATCCACTTCTTCCAGTGGGTTTGAGCATGCTCTGCATGGTCAGAGCAAAAAGAAAGAGAGAGAGAGAGAGAACAACTTCAAAGGAGGAGAGCGCAGAAGGTGGACAAGGAGAGAGACCAATGTAGTGCATGAGAGCAGAGTCAAGCCCCTGGGATGGAATGTCCATACTGGAGGTTCCCTGTGATTCCTAGACTCGGAATGTGTGTAGCACTACTAGGGGATTTCCAGAAACACTGGGGGGAGAGGGGAGTCTGGCCCAGAGATCACACTGAATTTGCTGTAGACATCAGAGGGTTAAAGGGGAGATCGAACCCTCATTCCGTGCAGTTCTTTTAAAAGTAGTTTATAGTAGTTTGCTGCAAATCAAACTAGGAACTGTTAAGCTCACTGCTTCCTGCGATAGGGCAAATTCCGCTCTTAACATCTCTTGTAAATAAGTCCAACCCCAGTTTGGGAATTCCACAGGTGGCACCTGCATGTGACAAGTGCAGAATTTTCATTTGTGGTGGAGAAGACATCTATCTTCACAGTGCGCACCTTTTACCCTTGGCCCACTAGGATCCTTTCTGATAGAACCCCAAAACCGATCAGGGCCACCCTGCTGACACCACGGTTACATACAAGAAAGAGCTGGAAGCCTGGCGCTTCCTGCCTGACAAACTTCCACAGATTGCCAGTCCTGGCGACTTGAAGGGCCAGATGGTGAAAGTGACTCACATTATATATATCTGCAGCAGTATTAGAGCCGTTTGGTGTCGGGGGAGGATAGGCTGGTATGTTGCCAACTCTTTCTCCCCTTGTCATCTTGATTTGTGTGGTAGCAGTTATGCAATCTCACCTTTTTATATTTGATTTTTGATGGATTCTGCTAAGATAAAACAATTTTAAAAAGTCTTATTACCAACTGCAGGGCAGGGAGCAAACATGCTGCTTTCAAATGACTGCATACCACCCACATCTTCTTCTGCACAGCAGTAACAAGCATAGATATGTTTTCCTCCTGGCAAGCTGCTTTGTGGCGTTCATTTCCAGTGAGGTTTCTATTCCTTGCTCTTTCAGGATAGTATGGAAGAAAAGTCAAGGTTCGCGAGTGCTAATAGCTTACTGGGCTTGCATGGAGGGAGAGAGGGACAGGGAGGGCTAAGGGACGTGCTCTCGGTGGTGCAGTGTTCTGGCATGAAAAAAGAAATGTTAGCCAGAACGTCCTGCTGTCATCTGCCTTTACTGAACCAAAGGAAAAAGTATTTTCCACAGAAAAAAAAAGCTGAAGAGTCGGGTGAGTAGGAAGCTGGAGGGCAGGAGATTCATGGGAAATAAACAGGATGGAGTCAGCGCAGAGGGCGATTACTAAAGTGGTCAGTGGTCTTTGTCATAAAGCATATGGGGGACAGACATAAAGATCTCTTTGGAAGGAAAGTGGGAGAGGGGAGATGTGATAGAGATGTTTAAATAACTCCGTGGCATAAATACACAGGAGGAGAGCCTCTTTCAATTGAAAGAAAACTCTGCAACAAGGGGGCATAGGAAGAAGAAAGGGGATAGACTCTGAGGTAATGTGAGGAAATATTTCTTTATAGGAAGGGTGGTGGATGTGTGGAATATCCTCCCAGAGGAGGTGGTGGAAACTAAGTCTTTATCTGAATTCAAGAAAGCATGGGGCAAGTATAGAGGATCTCTAAGGGAGAGAATAGAATTGTATAGCTTAGTAATTGGTAAGAATGTTAAAGAGAAGGAAACCCTTCTTATGTGACAGATGGTAGATGCCTGGAGTAGTCTAGTGACAGAGATGATGGGAATCAAATTGAATATGCCTGGGATAGAGGCAGAGTGCAATAGTAAACATACCATGAGGAGGAGAACAGAGATTGAGCAGGTTCTGTGATCACACATGGGGCAGCTGGATAGACTAGATGAGCTTAAAAGTCCTTTTCATGTCTCCTGATGACCATGTTATGCTTGCTGCCCCCCTCCACCAGCCAAGTAAAGCAACTAATTAGGTACTATACTCTCCTCTAAAACATGAGACCTAGCTAAATCTTGTGATTCTCAGTGGAAAAGCAGGAATGAGTCCTCATGTATGGATGATGTCCCCAATAGAGCCCCATGTGAGAACGCTCCCCGGGTTCTGTTGGAAGCCTTTGGGAGGCTCCATCGTGCCTGCACACCTCCTTCCCACCTGCCGCTGTGGTGCCATCTTGATTTAGTCTTTTGTTTTCCATGGAGCCCCACGGACGTGTTCCAGACATCTCCGTTGATTAAAAAAAATAAAAGAGGACTCAAGGGTCGTGAGAAGCAGCACGAATCACTTTTTGGTACTCAGAAGTCCATTTCATTGGCATTGACAGCAACAATCTCTATGGCTTCCAAGGATGCATTGGATGCTGTCAGTGCATCAACGCAGAGGGGTTCTTGAGCTCAATCAGAGCCGAGCACTCATAGTGCCTCAGAGCATCGGCCATCAATCACTCTCCAAACGAATATAAAGAAGGATTCGACCGCGTCTTCTTCAATGCCAAGGGATGATCATACCGAACATTGCGTGAAGACTCTTGTGCATCAGCATCAGAGCCCATTGAGAGCAATGGGGGGCTGCGTTAGTGCCCCTTGAAGGTGCCCTGAAGGGAGGAGAGCTCCTCTCCCCGATATAGGAGTGGAACCAACAGTTGAGATCCAGCCACCAATATCCCTGTACACCTACTGAGTACATTGGTCAAAGTTGCTCAGATCCTGCAGCCTTTGGAATCAGCAGCCTTGGAGAAGTGCCTTCTGCAAACGCTTGAAGAATGCATCACAGCGTTGCTAGTGAAGCAGCAAGTCGGGACCTTGATGTCTGCTGCATCAATATAGGTCACCATGCAGCTGTTCCTAGAGCTGCATACACTGCCTGCAGGAGAGTCTTCAACATTGAGGCATCGAAGGACCCTGACACTGGTGCTTGCCTGGTCAATATCCCTATCTAGCGTCTCGGGGTCCGATGCACCCTTGAGATCTAGAAGGCTATCGGTGCATCATCACTCCCAAAGGAGCTCCTGATCCCCTTAAAGCAGGAAAGTGATCAAGGCAGAGACTCGGAAGTACTTTGACTTCCTCTCTGAGTCTGACTCAGAAGGCTGGGTCATCAACATGGAATCAGTGGATTTGTTGGAGGGCAGATCCCCTGAACTCCCATTGGACCCTTCTCCAATTCATGAGCAGTGCAAGTCCCCTTCTGAGGATATGAACTTCAAAAGAGTTTGTGCTGGATATGGCGAAGGCCATTCCATTTCCTTTGGAGACTGAGTCCAGGACAGAAGAGTTGGAAATCCTACAGTACTCCTTGGCTCCTAAGGAGGCGGTGACAATGCCTGTGCACTGCATCCTGCAAAGGGTACAGATGCGAATGTGGGAGAACCCCCTCACTGTACCTCCAGTTAGCAGAAGACTTAACTTCATGTGCAGAGTTCAGAAGGCTCCCGGATTCAAGAAGCCTCAGCTTCTGCACCATTCCATAGTAGTCGAATCCACCCTAAAGAGAATCAAGGGTATCCAGGAAGGGAGGCTCTGACATTGGACTCTTCATGGAAAAGATGTTTCCAGAGCTCCATGTTTGTTGCCTGGTTGGTCTCTTGCCAGCAATACGTGGCATGTTCTTAAAGAACATCATGTGCGACTTGGCTGATCTGGCCCAGTTCCTCCCTCCAGAGAAATTGGATCAGTATCATTCTCTAGTGGCCCATGACAAGGACTGCTTGAAGTTCATGGTCTGAGCGACCTATGATGATATCAAGATGGTTTTTAGGAATGATGCCATCGGTACTGGCGCCTGGAGACTCACTTGACTTCAGTTGTCAGATCTGGAACAGTCAGTGTAAAACAAGCTGGCAGACATCCCATGCTGCAGAGAGAATCTTTTCAGGGAACAGGTCAAAGAGAAAGCTGGCCATATCAAAAAGCAGCATGTTACTCTTTTTTTTTTTTTTTTTTTATGTACTTTATTTAAATTTTTAACAGTACAACGTAAGTAATATCCACAGAATCAAGCAGATCTTAAACAAAAGAAGATACTCCACACAAAGAAGTAAGATAGACAAACAAAATTAACTAAATAAACCCAAGCCCCCCCTACCCCCCCCCCCCACCCTCAGCTCCTTGCAATAACTAATATAACATGATTAAGATGATATAACAAAATCCTAATGCGACAAACTGGCAACATATTCATCAAACGGTGCCCATTTTTCCATGTTGATCAACATAGATCCGGTGTGATGCACCAAAGTATAAGTCTTCTCATAACTTGCATAAAGAGATACAGAATTCCACCATACATTCCAATCTAGATTACGGAGGTTTTTCCAATTACAAAAAATAGTTTTAAGAGCTACCGCAATCATAAAATTTAACAAAAAATGATGACTTCGAGGAAGAGGTAAAAGACTAGCTGCGGACCGCAAGCATATAATAGGCCAGGACAACGGGACTGAGAACTTTAGAACTGCCTGGATTCTGCGCCAAGTCGGAGTCCAAAACCTTTGGACACCAGGGCACTCAAGGATCATATGGGACAACGTACCCGGCTGTTCATTGCATGTCCAGCACCGCCCATTATTTTGCTTGTCCCATTTAGATAATTTTATGGGGGTAATATGGGCACGGTGCATGAAGAAGAACAATGATTGTGTAAGCGCGGCAGATCTGGCCACCCTAGTGACCGATCCCCACAAGTGCACCCACATGTCCGGAGTAATCGCAGAACCTATGTCAGCCTCCCACACTTTTGAAAGACCTAATAGTGACCCCGGGAAGCACTCACCTAAGAACATATACAGGCGAGAAATTGCCTTCGGCTGGTCAGCGACTTCACCAATCTTCTCAAGTAGAGGACAGGATTCTGGCAAAGTGGTAATATCTCCAACTACGGACTGGATACAATGTTTTAGCTGAAACCATTGGAAAAAGCAAACCTTCGGTAACGAAAATTCTTTCCGCACCACAGCAAAAGGTTTCCAATGGTTTTCTAAAAGCAGCTGACCAACCGTCCAAATCCCACACTCCTGCCAGATCCTCCAAGCGAAGGTATTTCTCTTTATTTGAAATAATGGATTTCGCCAAAGAGGCGAAGTTCTAGAAAGGCAGCTAGTAGAGGGCGCCCTAGTGGTAACAGCAATATAAGCTTCCTGAGTGTTGATCACCACCCCCAAAGCCCCACTGATATCTACCATTCTAGACCCAAGGAGTGCCTGCATAGGATAAGGGGAAACCAATCGGGCCTCGACTTCCAACCATATGGGAACGTTATGCCCATCCCTGGGCGTGCACCATAGCGCCCCCTGCTTTAAAATAGACGCTATGTGGTAGCGATAAAAATCTGGGAAAAATACACCGCCTTTATCTTTAGGCATTTTCAATTTACGCAGCGCAATTCTGGGAGGCTTCCCTTGCCACAAAAAGCTAAGCAGAGAACGTTCGAGAGATCTGTATATTGTCTGGGGTAGCAGCAAGGGGAGCATGCCCAGTACATAGTTCACCTTGGGAGCGACAGTCATTTTGATTGTTTCCATCCTGCCCCACCAGGACAAGTGTAATGGGGACCAATGTAAAACTAACTCCTTTAACATATCTTGCAATATCTTACAGTTAACATGGATGATCTGGTCTAAAGAGGCACAATAGCGAACGCCTAAATATTTGATTGGGCCAGCCTCCCACTGAAATGGGAAGGCGGCCATAGAGGACGCTGTGGCGAGGCTATTTAAAGGGAAAGCAACAGATTTATTCCAGTTGATCTTATATCCTGAGACTGACGAGTAATGCTCAATCACCTTTAAAATTTCGGCGACCGAGCTGGGTTGAGTAAAAAGCAAAAGATCGTCTGCATAAGCAGAAAGTTTTACTTGCATATCGCCTATTGTAATCCCTTGAATAATCTTGGATTGCCTAACAGCTAAGTTGAGTGGTTCCAAAGCTAAATTAAAGAGCAAAGGAGATAAGGGGCAGCCTTGTCGGGTACCTCGCCGCAAAACAAACAATTGAGACAGCAAACCATTTGCAAATATACGCGCTGTTGGCTTAGCATACAATACTTTCAACATACGACAAAAGACCGGACCGAAGCCGAACCATCTCAAAACTTCAAACAGAAAATGCCATTCAAGTCTATCAAATGCTTTTTCAGCATCCAGGGCTAAACCCACTAGCGGGAAGTCCAGGGTATTAGCTTTACATATCAGATTGCACAACAATCGGCCATTATCTGCAGTTGAACGCGTAGGGATAAAACCGCATTGATCCGGGTGAACTAATCCTGGAAGAACCCGTGTCAGCCTCCTTGCCAAAACCGTAGCATAAATTTTATAATCCGCATTCAATAAGGATATAGGACGATAGTTACCTACTCTAGTGGGGTCCCTACCTGGTTTCTCAAGAACAACCACAGTAGCCTCGGAAAAACGTCCGGTCTCAACTCGAACCTCTTGCAGAGAATGAAAATATTGCAACATCCAAGGAGTTAAGTCCTTTGCAAACGTTTTATAAAACTCAGTCGGAATGCCATCCGGCCCAGCGGCCTTCCCATGAGCAAGAGAGCCAATAGCCTCATGAATCTCATCCTCCCTCAAAGGGGTATCTAGTTCCCCAACCTGGGCATCCGTTAAAGCTGGATGCTTAAGAGGTCCCAGGAAGCCCTGGATCCGCTCCCGAGAGGCAACTACTTCAGAATCATATAATTTGGCATAAAACTGAGAGAAAGCGTCCAAAATTTGTTCGTTATTATTTAACAAATGCTGCTCGTCGTCCACCAGGGTGGTTATGCGTACCCTATTACGTTTACCTTTTAACATTGCTGCCAACGTTCTACCCGCCTTATTCCGTTCCACATAATACCGAGATTGCTGATGATGCATAAGGTGCTCAACTTCGGCACTCAACAAAGAATTATATTGACAGCGCAACTTTTGTAATCTAGCAAGGATACAACTAGCAGAGTTGTTGGACCACAGTCGCTCCCCCGCCTTAATTTGATCATCTAAGACCTTTAGCCGCGCTTTCCTTTGTTTGGCCGCCTTAATGGAATAGCTAGTTATCTCGGCTCGCATTGTTGCTTTAAAGGCCTCCCACCAGGCCCAGCTCGCTGTATCCGAGGGGCATTTAATTTAAAATAGTCGGCCAGGGCCGTTCTAAGGGTAATACGAAAGTCCTCCTCCGAAAGAAGAGACCGCCGAAAAGACCATTGCTCAGAGCCCTTCACCTCCTCCGCTAATTGGAGACCTAAGGTAATGGCCGAATGATCAGAGATATGCCGAGCTTCAATACCAACAGAGATTACATTTGGGACTAAGGACTTAGAGATTAAAAAATAATCTATACGAGATAAAGAATTGTGTGGAGCTGAAAAAAAAGTGAAATCTTTCTCCGCCGGGTTAAAAGTTCTCCACACATCTATTAGCCCTACAGAGTCCATGCAAGCTTTAAGGACCAAGCTAGCTTTAGAATGGCTCTCCCTTTTACAAGGATGACGGTCCAGTAGGGGATCCAAAGCCATATTAAAGTCCCCACCCATCACCAGGGGAAATTGTGCCTCGTCTTGTAAACTAACGGTGATCGACTGAAAAAATCCCGGGTCATCCATGTTCGGAGCATAGACATTGCAGACCACGAATTGCAGACCATTAATTAACAACCTTACCATGGCCCACCGCCCTTCCAACCCACTCCTGGAAGCCTCAACTTTCGCCCCAAGGGAGCTACGCACCAGGATGGCTACACCATTTTTTTTTCCGCACTGCCGGCGCGTACCCGGCTAGCGCAAAAGATCCCCCCGCTAGTTTCTTAGTCTCTTCTGCGCCTAAATGTGTTTCTTGAAGTAACAAAATGTCAACATGATGCTTTTTACCATAACATAAAATCTTTTTTCTTTTGATTGGATTTTGAATGCCTTTCACATTGAGAGACATTACAGTAAACCCACTAGAGCCTGACGCCATCGTTATACATATATACAAAGATCATAAATGCCAGAGTCGCCTTACACAAAATATTGATCTTACCCCTGACTAAACCAACAAGCAAGGAGCTGACCCCAACCCCAATAGGGCCAAAACCCACCCTCAGGTGAGACAGTGCAAGACTGATGGTCCCCGTTCACCCATACTTTCACATACTAAATAACCCATCTATCTGTGTTGGCAGCAACTACTCCTTAGAGAGGCTGTCCTCATCAAGAACACCAGGCAAAGGCCGGTTGGGCAACCAAAACATATAGAACATAGTTACTCATAAAAAAAAACATTGCAGAACCAAAGAGAAAGAAAAAAGAAGGAAAAAGAGAAAAGGAGAATAAAAGAACAGAAGCAATGATGCAATGATAGTCATGCCCCAAACCGGCTTCCTGAAACTTGCCTCGGAGATGCCATCAACAACAGTCGTTCACAACACAATATTCTTTTGTAAAACAGCGCCCAGCTGTCAGCACATTTGAAGCGCCTCCTGGTCTTCAATAAAGGCTGCTAGAGATTTAGGATCCTCAAAAACCTTGGTGGAATTATTTAGAGTCACCTTAAAACGTGCTGGGTAGAAAAGCCCATAACGGGCTTGCAGTTTCTGCAATCGGGGACGAAGAGCAAGAAATTGCATCCGCTTCTCAACCGTGGTTTTACTGTAATCAGGGTAAAAAGACAGCCTCCTGCCCTCAAATTGCACTTGCTTCACAGATCTCGCAGCCTCCATTATTTGAGAAACATGTTGAAATCGCAAAACACATAATATCATGGGCCTTGGCTTGCCGTCGCGCACTTCCCCCCGAGGGGGAATACGATGGGCTCTTTCAAGCTCAAAAGATTGTTGGAACTCTATTTTTAACAGCTTTGGTATCCACAGTTGCAGGAATGCGACAGGATCTTTACCCTCTGCCCCTTCAGGAATACCAGTGATGCGAATATTGTTACGGCGCGAACGATTATTCATGTCCTCCAACACCCGTTCTAGCTTCTCAACACGTTGCAGGGCTTGCCTGGCTTCTTTGACGCTTCCCTCTTGTGCCGCAACTTTCTTCTCAATTTTGTCAATCCGAGTAGTCAAGAGCTCTAGTGAACAGCGTACCTCTTTGAGATCCATTTGCACAGAAGTTAGGGTATCTCCACTAGACTCCACCAACGCCCGCATAGATCGGATCTCGGCCAGGATTTCCTGAAAGGCCTCTGGGGACTCTTTCTGCGGCGCCATTTTGTGGGGAGACAAGGGATCAGTTTTAGATCGTTTCGATCCGGTATTTGACGTCCCCGCAAAGTCCAGACGGGTCTGTTTGGAGCTGGTCATTGCCTGTGCCTCGAAGGGACCAAAAGCTCGATCCAAGCTTATCGCCAACACAGTGGGTACTTTGGGTTGTCGATGGGTTCGCGGGAGAAGCAAAGCTATGCGACCATCACCGTCTGCTGCTGGCTCCGCCTCCCCAGCAGCATGTTACTCTTACCAGGCTTTCCAGGTGCATGTCTGAGCATGCCTCATATTGTAGGAGGTACCAAGGTGGAAAACAAAAAAAGACATATTACTCTCGCAGGTATAGGTACTTTCCTGGGCCCCAGACCTCACAACCCAAGCAGGCCCCCTCGCCAGCAGCAACAGTGTAAGAAGCCTCAAAAGAACCAGGGACAGGGTTTTGACTGGTTCTTGTGGACCATAACCAATCTTCCAATGGCTGCCATAGAAAAACCTCCAGTCACGGGAAGGCTCACTCTTTTTGCACAAATTGCATCCAAACTGGGGTGGGGAACTCATCTTGATGGTTTGCACACCCAGAGCAATTGGACCATCCAAAAAAGTCTGTATCAAATCAACTTCTTGGAATTAAGAGCAGTGGCGAACGCTCTTAGGGCTTTCTGAAATTGACTGGCCAACTAAATTGTTCTGATTCAGACAATCAATTAGGTCATCATGTTCTATATCAACAAGCAGGGAAGAATGGGTTAGTTCGTACATCCTGTGTTGGGAAGCTGTCAGGTTGCGGAAGTTTGCCATCATGGGTGGGATGGACTTGGGCAGCATACCTGCCAGGTGAGCAAAACGCTCTGGCAGATAGACTGAGGCAAGTCCTCCAGCCACACAAGTGGACGCTGGACAGGGAGGTTGCGACTTGCATATTTCGAGAGTGGGGCACCTCCTCGACAGATCTGTTTGCCACCCTGCAGAATGCCCAGGTGAATCAGTTCTGCTCCAGAGTAAGATCATACAGCAGACTAGCGTTGGATGCTTTCCTCCTTCACTAGGGGGGACGATCTTCTGTATACATATCCTCCAATACCTCTCATTGCAGAGACCCTCCTTTTTATCGCTCCCTACTTGCCTAGACAGCTGTGGTTTCCTCTCTTGCCACAGCTCTCCAATGAGGAGCTGCTACGGCTCAGCCATGCACTTGATCTCATAATGCAGTAAGATGGGACGATGTTGCATCCCAATATCCTGCCCTTGGCCCTCACGGCTTGGATGTTGAGAGGCTAATATTGTCTCAGCTCAACCTGCCAGAGGGTGTAACCAAAGTCCTTTTGGCCTCCAGAATAAGTTTGTACCTGATGCAATGGAAGGCTAAGGCACTTGCCCAAGGCCTCAAGGAGTACTAGTGGGATTTGAATTCTGGTCTTGCCGATCCTGGGCTGCTACCCTTACCAGTAGGCTACTCCCCCACTGCATAGATTTGTGGAGGTAGAACAATATGTGAGCTAGCAATAGGGTTGCCAACTAGCCAGTTTTCAGCTCACCTTGCTGGTTTTTATATGGCCACGTTCTCTCTCTCTCCTTGTTCCCCCACAGCTATCACTCAATCTCTTTCTTTCTCTCTCTCCTTGCCCTGCACTCCCCCTCATTGTCCTGCACCCCCCCCCCCCTCGGCATGTCTTTTGTACAAGGCTCTGCTCTGTCTAGGCTCATTCCATCCTGGCTCCTCACACTTGTGTCAAGCCGAATCCTCCCTTCACTGCTTTTTCTCCTACTGCTGCCCTTCACCGCATCACATTTCTCCCACCTCTGTCCAGCATTTAATCTCTTTCCATTACTCCTTTCTCAGCACCTCTCTTCCCCTCAACCTTATTTTGTTAGTAGCAGCGACAATCACAGAACCCCCTTCCCCACGAATGATAAAGCATGGCTGCACCATCCATGGGGCCTCCCAGCCCATGCGATCTTGAAACCGCTTCCATGTCTTGCCCCCTCAGCAGGAGGAAGTGTGTGTCAGAAGGGTGGAACATGCTTTATTGTTCATGGGGCTTTTTTTTGGTAATTGTTGTCGCTGCCTCGGATAAAATACGGTTTGAGGGGAGGAGAGATGCTGGCAAGAGAGAAATAAGGAGGGGGATGCTGGATGAGGGTTGGGTGTTGGGGGAGAGAGAAAGAAGAAGGATGCATTGCGCTGGATGATGGAGCTGAAGCATGGGAGAAGAGGGCAGATGCTAAGGAATAATATAGAGTCTGGAACTGGAGAACGGGACTTATGACTGACATGGGGGCTGAAGATGGGAGAAGAGGAAAGATGCTACGGGATGGGGATAGGAGAAGGAGTCTGATGCTAGGACTGGGAGAAGGGAGCCAGGGGTAAAGTCAGATGTTGGGCTGGGATCTAACACAAGGGCTGAGGTTGGAAATGGCAGAAGGAGGAGGCTGGGGGAGTGAGGACGGAAGGGCTGTTGACGTTAAGGTGGAGGAAAGGCAGGGTAAATGGATGCTAGAGGATAAGGTAGATGGGCGGATACTGGGGAGGGGAGAAGGAAGTATGGGAGATGAGGCAGAAGAATAAGGAATAAGAAACACGGATGGGAATGGGAGGGCTAGAGAGAAGTGGAAATCTGGTAAATAGACAAAAGGTGGAAAAAGGAAGATTTGAGTGTAGGGGAGGGGATGAGGAATGAAATATAGCTACAGGTAGATAAAAAGTCAGAAGAGAGAAATGGACAAAAAATAGAAAACAGAAGATCGAAGTCAGAGACAGATGTAAGTGGGAAGTGGGAGAAGACAGGGAGAGTGAAGAAACAGAAAATAGAAATGAGATCCTGGAAAAAGACTTTGGAAAAAAACAACATGAGGAAGTAGTAAAGAGAGACCAGGATCAACCTGGACAACAAAAATACAAACTAATTTTAGAGAATGAAATGTCAGCTTTGAGAATTTGGAATTTTTGTTCTCTACAGGAGAGAAGACATTTCTTTTTCTCTTTCTTCTCTGTTTGGCTGCTCACAGTCTTGTTTCTTGGTTTGTCCATTTCATTTTTTCTTTAAATGTTTTTAGTTTGTTGTCTCTTATTTTTTTACGATGTGATGGTCTGTTTTCCTTGTGTAACCGCAGTGAGGTTTTTTTTTTTAACATGTAGGTTCTGTGTAGGCATCTAAACCAGTCTGGCTTGTTCTCTTTTCTCAACTGGAGGTGTTATGGTGCATTTCAAGTCCTTGGACTTTGTGCTGGTACCTGGCAGCACATTGTTTTGCTGCCAGTTTTTTTGTTTTTGTTTTTTTTTGCATTTTATATCTTCCCTCCTTATCATTAACTTGGTCATAGCATTGACCAAATAAATGTACAATACAGGGGGAAATGCATTTCTGTTTCTCTTGTGTTTTGCTTGGTGAAGGCCTATCTGTATTGTGTGCTTGTGCGACCGATGCTGGGTATTCTGTTTGCCACACATTCTTAAACTGAAATTCCATGCTATCTGGCTTGTTCCATTTGCACATTGCCCTCTCTGCAGTTATTGTTTGGGGGTGGGGCAAGGATGGGGCGGAGCATAGTTAGCCACAGGTGGCAGGTATTTCTCTTTCAAAAAGTTGGCAACCTAACCCGCACTAGGACGAGGGCAGCTGGCAGAGCTACAGTAGCCTAATGTGACGCTGACGGGCAAAATTGATGATCTGGAGAGCTGCAGCTGGTGAAATATAAGGCTTATTGGGCTCCTGAATCTGTTAAGGAACATGAATTAGGGAATTTTTCTGAATGGCGGTTGCCAGAAAAGATAGGTAAACAGATGGTGGAGGAGCACCTTAGATCTGAGCGGGTGCATAGAATCGCCCCCTCTTTTGAGAACATTGCTAAGCCCAGGGCAGTAATCGAGACGACAAAGTGATGCCGAAGCGGTCCTTCTGCAAGGAAAAGAAGGTATGTCGTAATAGCCACAAATTAATGATTTTCAATGACTATTTAGTGAAAGCTGTGGCGCAACACAAGGAAATGGCCGTAAGAGTGTGCACGCTTTGCCCTGTTCCTGGTGAAATTTAGAAGTACAGCATGTGGGAAAAATGGTCGACTTGAACACCAGGGAGGAGGCCTAGCGGTATGTGAAGTGCCAATATGGGGGTGGTCCATAACTGTACAGTAAATAGTGCCAAGGACATTGGCCTCTGACTGGGGCTTCTTTCCAGAGGAGGTTGGCTAGAATCTGAGCTGAGCTGAGCTGTTGTTATAGTTTGTCGCGTACCAAATTGACTACTTCAGATGGCTTGGAACAATTTCTGAAAAGTAAACAATCTCATCCCAGGTGCGGGACTTCTCCACCCCGACTTCCCCTTGAAAGCGGACCCCAACATTGTGTGAAGAAAGCATCTTGAGGGAGCTTTCGACTGTTCATTGGGGCCAGCAGGGACATTGGAGACGGGCATGAACATTGGAAATGGTCAACAAGCCCCTAGACGGTCATAGTTTGAGCTTGGGTTTGAGGGCCACTGGAGTGGAGACCAGCCTGCATTTGGAAGGAAGTAATTATGCTAGTAGGGCTGCACTATTGAGAAGGAGTATTACTATTACTACTTACCATGTCTATAACACAACTAGGCATATGCAGCATTATGCATTTATTTATTTAGCTGCATTTATATCCCGCTTTTCACCGGGTCAAAGCGGTTGGGGGATACATTTAACACGAGGGGATATGAGACACATACACTAATACTTACAGGGAACATGGGCAATGGAGGGTTAAGTGGCTTGCCCAAGACCACAAGGAGCACCTGCGGGTCTAGAAACCCCAGTCCTTCCGGCCCAAAGTTGCTGTCCTCTAGTGGGATTTGAACCACTGACCTTCCGGCCTGTAGTACCTTGCCCCAACCACTAGGCCACTACTCCCTCCTAAACACATAACAGACAGTCCCTCCTCCGCAGAGCTTACAGTCTTGAAGTGAGGGTGGTTCTGACTGGGGGGGGGGGGGTAAACAGAAAGGAGTTTGAGTGGGATGGTACAGGAGGGAGGGGAGAGAGAATGATTGTTGCGGGAGCATAATCATAGGGTGTGCAAGAGGACAATTAGGCAAAGGTGAGCACCGAAGATTTTTAAGTGTAGGGGAATCTCTGTGGATGGGAACCCGACGGGAGCTCTGGTGGGAGTCCCTGGAGGATGAGTGAAGGGGTAACAGAAGAACTGTGGTCCAGTCAGGTACCAGAAAGAGCTGGCTGACACAATTCTGATTAGGGGGAGGGGCCTGCACTCTCCGGTAAAGAGGATCAAAGTGTTAAAGAATTGTAAAAAAAAAGTGGGAGAACATGTGGCGTTCTTACGACAAACACATTTAACAATACAGAGCATAAAGCCTGAAGAGAGGCTTGGCGAGTGAGAATCTCTTTGGCCTACAGTAAAAGGCAGAGGGATGTTGCAATTCTGTTAAATTCAAATGTGCCATTACAGACACACACAAGACATACAAGACTCTGACAGATGGTACATGCTGCTGCTGGGGACTTTGGAGAGAGAGACTCTGTGCCCCATATGTTCATGGTTTTTTGCTGGTGAAAATGGTGGTATATATTGACTATACGCTAATTATAGGAGGAGACGTTAATGTGACTCTGGACCCCTTAATTGATTGCAGACTGCCAAAAGACACTACTTCTTGAGTCCTGAGCTAGGCCCATTAGATATGTGACATACACTCCAGCCACAGAGCTTGAATTTACCCATTATTCAGGGGCCCACAGGTTATACACAACATTAAATTGCTTTTTAAGAATATCAGAGCAATTGCTTGGCACTTGGAGGAAGTAAGGATTGAGGCCCTTGTGATGCCTGACCACTCCTGAGTGATACTCTGCCTGAGAAGGCTGGAACTAGGGAGAGCTAGGAAACTGAATCCTGCATGGTACCTCTAATTTCCGCGCCTTCCCGACGAAGGCCTGGCAAGGTTCTGCAAATGAAAAGATGGTGGACGACATTAACACTGCCATCTAGTGGGAGGTAGCAAAAGCAGTGCTGTTATGGAAATTATATAGGAAAAGACAAGAGAAGGAGCTGCTCCACACCAATCAAGCCCTGCACGAAAGTAGAAGGGACCACATTAGAACAATGAGGGAAAAGGACCGGAAAAAGTGATAGCAGCACTTTTGAGTCTTGCGATTCCACCTCTGATCTTCCTCCTCTCCCGAATATACCTGAAAAAGGTTTTGTCGCCACACTTCAGATCTTTAGCCATCTATTCTTCTGCCTTTGATTTTGCTATCCTTATTTCTCTTTTTGTCTCTTTGAGTTTGATCTTGTATTCTTTTCTGTTTTCCTCTGTTTGTGGGTTTTTGAATTTTGCGAAAGCTGTGTTTTTTTGCCTTTATTTGTGCAGCCACTTCTTTGGAGAACGAAATAGGTTTCCTTTTCCTCTTGTTTTTATTTAGCTTCCTTACATATTTATCTGTTGCCCCTTTTATTGCCACCTTTAGTTTAGCCCATTGCAATTCCACTTCCCTTATCCCCTCCCACCCTGCCAACTCCTCCTTTAGGTACTTGGCCATTTTACTGAAGTCAGTGTTTTTGAAGTCTAGGACTTTGTGCTTGCTGTGATTGGACTCCGCCTTGGCTTTTATCTCAAACCACACCGTGTGATGATCAGTGCTGCTCACATGGGCACTCAGACATTCAACACACTATCTCTGTTGGTGAGCACTAAATCCAGCATCGAGCTTTCCCTGGTCGGTTCCATCGCCATTTGTCTAAGTAATGCATCTTGGAAGGCATCCACAATTCTTTTACTTCTTTCCAGATTTGCAGAAGGAATACTCCAATCCACATCAGGTAGGTTAAAGTCACCCAATGTGATCACTTCCCCCTTCGTGGCTATCTTTGCAATATCAATTATCAAGTCTCTATCCATTTCTTCAGTTTGAGTTGGAGGCCTGTAGATTACACCAGTATGAATGACAGTGCCATCTCCTCTTTCCAACACAGTCCACAGCGCTTCTTCCTTTCCCCACGTCCCCTGCATTTCAGTAACTTTAGAATTGTTTTTGACATATAGAGCTACTCCTCCTCCTTTTCTACCCTCTCTGTCTCTTCTAAATAGATTATAGTCAGCTATGGCTATATCCCATTCATGTAACTCGTTAAACCATGTTTCTGTAATGGGCACAATGTCCAAGTCTATTGCTACCATGAGGGCCTCCAGGTCAGGAACTTTGTTGGCTAGGCTGCGAGCATTTGTGCTCATTGCCTTCCAGCATTTGTTGACTGGCTTGCCTCTATTTCACATGGATTTTGTTCTGCTTGCCTTTTCCCACTTGCCATTTGTGTGTGGGTCAATAGTGTGGCTGTTTCCAATTTCCTTATGTTTTTTTGCTGGGAGTGATGTCCTGAACTTGTTTTTCTCCATCCATCACCCACTTTCCCTAGTTTAAATGCCTGTCAACATACTCTCTGAATTTTTCACTTAGGATCCTTTTCGCTATGACAGAGAGATGTAATCCATGCACACAATGCAACCTCTTGTTCCATCTATTTCCTCAGTCGCCAATATATCTAAATCACGTTAACTTTCATGAATTCACGTAAATGTGCGCTAAGTGCTGGCATGGCTCTTTTATGTCTGTGGGCCGTGGCAGCACTTAATGTGCTGTAACTGTAGGTTAATGCATGCTAACCTTGAGTACACATGCCCCAAGGTGTGTGCAGACACGGTTGTTTCATAACTTGTGACTGCCCATGTTCTACCCAAACTCCTCCCCTGAGTACGTCTGCTGTGAATGGACGGGCTGGCTTGCATTGTGTATAACTTTGGTAAGAAACCGTTTATATGCTTAAAATGCTGTTGCATGTGCATAAAAAAGGTTTGTAAAATTAACCATAGATGGTGTTTGGGAGATGCAGTTCTGCTTTTTTCAAGGCTCATTTACTAAATATTTACTGCCATTTACAGTCTTTATGGGAAACATGTTTAGGAGTCTTAGTTTGATACAGAAAACCCCCAAGTTGTTCAAATAATGTTCCATTGGCCCTGTGGAGTAGCCTAGGTGGTCTCAGGTGGAATAAGCTGGTCTGAGTTTTGGTGGGCTTCTGCATAGTACTTGTGTGTCCTTACCATTCCCCCTAAATGTAGCCCATGTCTACACCTACTGTGTTGTCTGTCTTGACTAGATTGGAAGCTCTGATGAGAGGGACTGTTTCTTAATGTCTGTGTAGTGCTGCCTACGTCTTGGAGCGCTATACAAATGCTCAGTGGTAGTAGTTCGACCCAGCTTGCTCCCCATTTCTTTACAGTTTCCTGGGGGAGGAGGTCCTCTGATCAGTATTCATATTGTAGGAGCTGGGACTGGCAATAGAATGCGGCTTAAAGGTTGTTTCTCATTTGTAGCATCTGATGACTCTCACCGTTTCCAGTACAGCTTGGACAGGAAGGGAAGCGGAGTGCGAGCATGATCTTTTCTGTAATCTTTTGCACACGGGTTTAAGCAATGTGTTGATACCTTTGAACTACTTTGTTGTGGGAGCAAATGAAGCTTCTCCAGGACCAAGCAGGAAGTCAGTCCTCACATATGGGTGACGTCGGCGCAGACGGAGCCCTCGTGCGGATCATTTCCCCAGCTTTCAAAGAAAGCCTTTGGGAATTGCAGCGCGCATGCGCGGTCCCCTTCCTGCCCAAGGGTGCCATCTTGCTCAGTCTTCTTTTTTCCGCGGAGCCCGACGGACGTAGTTCGTTTTTCCCCGAGGAAAAAGTTGATTTCCCTGTTTTTTCTTTTTCTACTTCGGTTCGACGCCGGATCCTTTTCCCGCCTTGGCCCGATACGCCGGTATCGAGTCCACTCTCTCTTTTTCGTTTTTTGTCCTTTGTGACTAGCGTTCGCGCCATTTTTCTTTTTTCACTGGCAGCCCGGTCTTTTGACCTCGCAGGGGCCCTTTTTCCCCCGATGGCTACCAGCGGGTTTAAAAAGTGTGATCGGTGAAAGAAACCTATGTCTCTTACCGACACACATGACTGCTGCCTCTGCTGCCTCGGACCCGATCATGACCCGATGATCTGTGGTCCGTGTGGCAAAATGTCCTCAAAGGCATTTGAGGAGTCGGCAGCACCAGAAGGATAGGATTTTCTCTGACTCCGCGTCCGGACGGGCCCGGACCTCGTCAGAGGCCTCGACGTCTCGGGACTCCGGCCCCGAGCAGCGTCAGGGTTCCTCTGAGCGGGGGTCTCCTTCAAGGGAACATCGCAGGAAGAAGAAACCCATGAGGGCGGCGTCGGTGGACGCTCCTGGTTCCTCGAGGGCCAGGTCGCATAGCCCCGATAGCCGTCCTGGGTCTTCGGAGTCGGAGAGGCCTGCCAAGCATCCTCGTATTGAGATGGAGTCTCCTGGACACGTGAGTGCTGTAGTCCTCGTGGACTGTCCTCCAGGGGAGCCGATGTCGGGCCCGACGCCGTCGGGGCCCGAGTCGGGGGCTGCTGGGTCTCCTGAGCTCGGACTCAGGTTGACGGCCTTGGAGAGCAGCCTCGCTGCCTTCATGGAACAGCAGCGGGCATTGATTGCCGGTCTCACCGGTGCATCTGCCCCGACCACCGGGACCTCGACGTCCAAGTTGACCCCGGAGGCCGAGCCGATCCTCGAGTCCATGTGGGCTCGAGTCAATCCTCGGCCGCGGTCTCCCTCGGCCTCCCGTTCGGGACCGAGGTCGTCGAAGCCGGTACCCTCGGCGTCGGGGCGGATGGCATCGGTGCCCGCCCGACTGGAGCCGCTCGATTCCTCCTCCGAGGAGTCGGGCTGGGAGACGGAGGACGAAGAGTCACCCGACACTCATCGGACTCGGTGTGTCCCATCGGACTCGCCGGAGTCCGAACCTCGGAGACGATCCCCACCGGAGGATACCCGGTTCTTGGACTTCGTGCGGGATATGGCCAAGGCCTTGGCCTTCCCCGCGGATCCCGAGGAGGAGCCTCGAGCCGAGGAGCTCGAGGCCCTCCAGTATGACTCTCCCCCAAAAGAGGCCTTTACTGTACCGGTTCCTCCGATGCTGGAGCGGCTGCTCTTCCGCATGTGGGAGACCCCGGCCTCGACGCCGGTGTTAAGCAAGTGGGTTGATTCCATCTATCGAGTCCGCAAGAGCCCCGGGTTCCAAAAGGCACAATTACCGCACCACTCCATGGTTGTGGAATCGGCCATGCATCGACTGAAAAGTCAGAAGATGCAGTCCTCGGTGCCTCCCGGCCGGGAGGCTCGGAACCTGGATGCCCTCGGTAAGAAGTGCTTCCAGGGCTCTATGCTTGCTTGCCGTGTCCAGACATACCAGCTCTACATGGGCATGTATCTCCGAGACCTGGCAAAGGAGATTGCCGGGTTCTCTGCTGGTCTCTCCGAGGAACCTTTGCAGAGGTTCCAGGCCTTGTCCACCGGTATTCGAGAGTGCTCGAAGTTTATCTCTCGAGCAGCCTACGATGGCTTTGAGGCTTCGGCCCGAGTAGCTGGGGCCGGCATCGGTGCCCGCCGACAGGCTTGGCTACAGTCATCCGACCTCGAGCCATGGGTACAGGACAAGTTGGTCGATGTCCCCTGCCAAGGTGAAAACCTCTTTGGCAAGCCCATGGCTGAAAAGGCTGCAGAACTCGAGACCGAGACTCTGACCAGAACTAGGCTGTCCAGAAAGACCTCTGTCCCTTCTCAGAAAAAGAAGGGCTCGGGAAAAAAGACCTTTTACCCGAGGAAGTCATCTGCCTATAAACAATACCCTCATTATCAGGCCTCTGCAGCTCCCCAACAGGGTCAGCAGGCCAAGGGGCAGGGTCATGGGCCCCGTAGGCAGAAGGCCCCCAAGCCACCAACACCGGTCCCCTGCTCAGCAGGGTGGGGTTTTTTGACTCAGACAGCATAGCCTCTTCTCCTCAGCTGGCTTCTCTCAGCACAGGAGGCCGGCTGGCCCACTTTGCCCACAGGTTGTCAGCCGTCACATCAGATACCTGGGTTCTTCATATAGTCCAAAAGGGCTATCTTCTCCATTTTCACCAGGTGCCTCCCTCCTATTTTCCAGGGGAGCCTCCCAGACTCCCTCTGCACAGGGACCTACTCCTTCAGGAGTTGGCAAGTCTACTAAAGGACCAGGCTGTGGAACCGGTGCCCCACCACCTGAGAGGTCACGGCTTTTATTCCAGGTGCTTTCTGGTACCAAAAAGAACAGGAGGCCTCAGACCCATCCTAGACTTGCGCAACCTCAACAAGTTCCTGGAGAGGGAAAAGTTCAAGATGCTTACCCTTGTAATCCTGCTGCCCTACCTCCAGTAGGGAGATTGGCTATGCTCCTTGGATCTAAAGGATGCTTATACGCACATCCTTATTCATCCAGACCACAGACAATATCTCAGATTTGTTGTGGGAGGAAACCACTATCAGTACAGAGTACTACCCTTTGGCCTGACCTCCGCTCCCAGGGTGTTCACCAAGTGCCTGGCAGTGGTGGCGGCCTACCTAAGGCTTCAAGGTCTCTTTGTGTTTCCGTACCTGGACGACTGGCTCATAAGGGGCCAGTCTTCCCAGGAGGCCAATCAAGCCACCCTTCACACTGTGGCTCTGCTTCAGCACTTGGGGTTTGTCATAAACTTCGAAAAGTCCACTTTGCTCCCGTCCCAGAACTTAGAATTCATAGGAGCAAGGCTGGACACTCTTCAAGCGAAGGCTTTTCTGCCAATGGACAGGGCCCACAGGCTGATGGATCTGGCCAGGCAGTTTCACAGCAATTCCCTGGTCTCTGCCAGGCAATTCCTGAGACTACTCGGCCATATGGCTTCCACGGTTCATGTCACCCCTAATGCCCACCTGCACATGCGGCCTGCTCAGTGGAGCCTTCGCACTCAGTGGCATCAGGCCACAGGGAGCCTAGCGGACTCAGTAAGAGTATCCGACCTGCTGGTCTCCTCTCTCCAATGGTGGCTTCATCTTCCGCATCTGGTACTCGGAGTGGTTTTTCAATCCCCTCCTCATTCTCAAGTGCTGACGACAGATGCTTCTCTTCTAGGTTGGGGAGCACATTGCCAAGGGACATGTACTCAGGGTCTCTGGACCCCCCTGGGAGGCTGCTCAACAGATAAACTTCCTGGAGCTACGGGCGATACGCCTAGCTCTGAGAGCCTTCTCCCATCTCGTCTCTCACCAGTCTGTACTGGTCCAGACGGACAATCAAGTTGCCATGTTCTACGTGAACAAACAAGGAGGCAAAGGCTCCTTCCTTCTATGTCAGGAGGCACAATGGCTGTGCTCTTGGGCCGTCAATCACGGAATCCTCCTCAAGGCTGCCTACCTCCCAGGTCAGGAAAATTACCTGGCGGACAGACTGAGCAGGATCCTGCAACCACACGAGTGGAGATTGAACCCGTTGGTGGTTTAGCAGATCTTTCTTAGGTGGGGCCTCCCCACCATGGATCTTTTCACCAGTCCTCTGAACCGGCAACTCCCGAGATTCTGCTCCAGACAACCGCATCCTCTCAGAGTAGCAGCGGATGCGTTTCTGATCTCGTGGTCCACAGGCCTGCTGTATGCGTTTCCTCCCACGCCACTAGTGTCCCGAACACTGTTCAAAGTCCTCCAGGACGGGGCCTCAATGATTCTGATAGCCCCCAGGTGGCCGAGGCAACCGTGGTTCCCACTTCTGCTGCAACTGGCGGTGGCCACCCCTCTTCCTCTGGGGTTTCAGCACGATCTCCTGTCTCAAGATCAGGGGACTCTCTT
This sequence comes from Ichthyophis bannanicus, assembly GCA_033557465.1. NCBI lineage: Eukaryota > Metazoa > Chordata > Amphibia > Gymnophiona > Ichthyophiidae > Ichthyophis > Ichthyophis bannanicus. Next base: position 1,005,577,964 of record CM066034.1, on the reverse strand, counting down.
GCACCCCAACCTCCAGTCCCTTCATCTGATGGCCTGGCTGCTGAAAGGGTAGTCCTGGCTCCCCTCCTACTGCCCTGTGAGGTGGAAGATGTAGTCTTAGCCTCTAGGCAGCAATCCACCAGGAAATCCTACGCTCTTAAGTGGCGTAGATTCTCCACATGGTGTGCTCAGCACAGCGAGAATCCCTTCTCGTGCTTGGTAGCGGTAGTGTTACAATATTTGCTTTACCTCTCCAATCTAGGCCTTAAGTCCAACTCTGTCAGGGTTCACCTCAGTGCTCTCTCAGCGCACCACTCGCCGGTGGACGGGAGGCCTCTTTCCAGCCACCCTTTGGTGGCTCGTTTTCTCAGAGGCCTCCTCCTACTTAAGCCTCCTTTGCGTCCACCAGCCCCTGAGTGGGATCTGAATGTGGTCTTACAGCGGATTACTTGTCCGCCATTTGAACCTATGGCTACCTGCCCTCTCCGTTTTCTCTCCTGGAAAACCTTGTTTCTGGTAGCTCTTACCTCTGCTAGGCGAGTAAGTGAACTTCAGGCACTAGTGTCTGATCCCCCTTACACTAGGTTCTACAGGAATAGGGTAGTCTTACGGACTCACATGAAGTTTCTTCCTAAGGTTGTCTCCCCTTTTCACCTCAATCAGGAGGTGGTTCTTCCGACCTTCTTTCCCAGGCCGCATGCCAACCGGGATGAGATGGTCCTGCATACCCTGGACTGTAGGAGGGCATTATCCTTCTACCTCGACCATACGCGGGAGCACCGGAGGGCTGTTCAGCTCTTCATTTCTTTTGACCCCAATAAGTTGGGGCTACCTGTCTCCAAGCGTACTTTGTCCATATGGGTCGCTGACTGTATCGCCTGGGCTTATGAGGCAGCCGGCCTCTCATTGGAGGGTCGAGTCACGGCTCATCGTGTCAGGGCGAAGGCTGCGTCAGTGGCTCATCTCCGCTCTGTTCCGTTGGCAGACATCTGCCGGGCCGCTACTTGGTCTTCAAGCCAGACTTTTGCGGCCCATTTCTGCCTTGAGAGGGAGTCCCGCAGGGACAGTGCTTTCGGACAGGCAGTACTCCATAATCTCTTTGGGGTTTAGGCAACTCCTATCCTCCGGCCCTGGTGTTGGGCTACCTGTCGGGGGCGTTCTCAGAGAAGATTCCTTCCTTACGTACTGACGAGCTAGAGGGAGCTCATTTTTCCGCTTGAGGTCTCCGGTAGCCTTAAGCTGGGGAGTCCCATATGTGAGGACTGACTTCCTGCTTGGTCCTGGAGAAAGAGTAGTTACTCATCTGTAACAGGTGTTCTCCAGGAGCAGCAGGAATCAGTCCTCACAACCCTCCCTCCTCCCCTTGGAGTTGCAGTCTTATGATTTCTTTTTGCTAATTTTTTGCTGTCTTTTAGCTATGTCATCAGACTGAGCAAGATGGCACCCTTGGGTGGGAAGGGGACCGTGCATGCGCGCTGCAATTCCCAAAGGCTTTCTTTGAAAGCTGGGGAAATGCTCCGCACGAGGGCTCCGTTGGCGCCGACGTCACCCATATGTGGGGACTGATTCCTGCTGCTCCTGGAGAACACCTGTTACAGATGAGTAACTACTCTTTCTCAGGGCTCTAGAATATTCATTATAGCCCTTTCCCATCCACATGCAGTGAGGAAAAAGTCTTAAACTGCTGAGCAATCATGAACCTGTTTCTTGGAGCTTTTTATAAGGAATTTAAGCACTTGTCTCTGCGACGCAACACCCCAGGAGAGCCATGATCTGAAATGGATGATGGGAGAGAATCAGTGGGTGGAGACATCACAAAAGCACATTGAGCCGGAAGTTACCAAACTAAGTTAATTTTAACCTGAGCACCAAATGCCGTTCGTAGGCAGATGAAAGAGAACAAAAGGACTTAAGTGCTGGCTTCATTCTCCCTTTTCACTGATGATGCAGGAGGTGTTTCTCTAGCTTGTTTGTGACGTTGCCTCTCCGGAGCTGCGTCATCTCCACTCATCAGTGATTGTCTTGCTGTCTGAAGCCTTCTCCCTCCCCTGCTTTTGAGTCATCAGCCAGCTGATTGCTCATCTGGGCTGTTGGGTCACAGAAAGCAATGCTTGAATTCTGTGCAGAAAGTCACCTGGGAGTTTGCTTTAATGCTTCCTGGAATATTTATTTAGCTGCATCTGCAGCTGATTTACCTTTTGCAGTGGCTTCTAGGAAATGAAGTAAAAAACCCCTACAAATTCAAGTTGACAGCCATTCCTGGGAAAACGGGAAAGTGAGGAGGATGGGGAGCCTAGAGGCTGTCCATGTTTTTAAGGGTCGGACGCATTTCTATGTCATTTGTACTCATATACCAATTTAACATCGTAAAAAGCAATAAAACATCTAATACACACATAAAACCCTAATTCAGGGGCACTCACTCGATCTCGGCTACATTTATTTAAATGTTTAGCTCATGCCTTTCCCAGTAGAGGTTCAAGACAAGTTGCATTTAGGGATAATACTTATTTCCCTGTTCCCAGAGGGCTTACAATCGAAATTTGCACCTGAGCTAACAGAGGGTTAATTGACTTGCCCAAGGCCACATGGAATGCCAGTGGGATTTGAACTCTGGTCTTTCTGGTTTTAAGCTGTTGCCCTAACCACTAGGCAGCTCCTAATCACAGAACCTCCATGACTCATTCATGGTTCTCAAAGAAGCACACCAAAGAGATAGACCTCTCTGGTGTGTCCCGTCAGAGCCACTTGCCCATCATGTTATGCCCACTTTTCACTCTCTGGCAATGAAACCATTGGGGCTGTGGCCAAAGAATCCATCTTGGTGGAGCTATAAAAAGAAGGGTTCCTATTGCAGATTAACCTCGGGTGGACAGGGGCCTTCACACTTGCCTCTTTTTGGGCTGTACTTGCAGTGCCTTGCTATCTTTTCACCTCACTCAGCAGCAGTATCGTTGGGTAGGACCAAAGAGTCCATTCTAGCAGAACTATTAGGGAAAAAAGTTCCCATCTGATCCAAAGTCCAAATCCGAGCTAGTGTGACTCCACCACTAATCTTCCAGTGGAATATGTGAGCCAGTTGAGAGTAATAGCTGTGTCGGCGTCCCCGAAGAATAAAAGACACGGGGATCTATATTGCACATCTGTAACACTGTGACAGAGAAGAGAGAGGATGACGACAGTGTAGGCTGCTGAACCAGCTATCTGCCTTCCATTCATTGTCATATTGTGTTGCTGTCAAATGATGTTACTCTATCTCTGTGCAGCCAGTAGGGCAGATTGATTAGCCATTGCAGTCAGCAGTTGTGCTTGGGGCTGTCAGCAGTGGGTAATGTAACACGTGGTGCATTATCTATATAAGCCACAGCCGCGGTTCTCTGATGTGATTGGCAATCTCCACTTTAACATATTTGCTCATCATCATCTGACATTGCTCTGTAGATGGTTCAGCGTCCTCCATATTGTAAACTTAGAGTCTGTACTAGGCGATAGTCTCCCTGCAATGTCACTCCCATTGCCACGTTGTCACCGTTTTGACACGCATTGGCACCACATTTCTAGGCAGGCTGCTTCAGCTAATTGTTGGAGTGGCTGCACGTCATCCAAAATAACCTCTTCTATTGTATGTACTTCAATCATTTTGGTGGCTGAACATGTCCATATAATGGGTGTCAACTGTCCTCAGCTAGTTTTGCACGTTCAATCTGGCTAGCCACAGCTTGTCTGATGTGAGGTGGAGCAATGCCAGCCAATATGTATAGTTGCGGATTGGAGTAGATTTTAGGCGGCTAGTTACACATCGACAGCACTGCTTAAGCACTGGGTCAATCTTCATTGCAAGTGATGAGCTTCCCCAGACCATACAGTAACAAAGTGCAAGGCAGTGGAATGCAGTGTTGAAGGGCTTCTACACATGAGCTGTCCATGCAGTTAATGCAGGATGTGATTTTATGGGGCTGGCGTTTTTATGCAGCTTCTCAACATGTAGTTTATATAAGCGTGTTCAATCCAGTGTAACACCAAAGACGACAGGATTGCTGTAGCATTCCAGCTTTGCACTATCCTGGATTACATTCATTTGGTGATAAACATGATGATTTCTCAGGCGGAATAAGCTGGTCTGAGTCTTGGCGGGTTTGTCTTGGAGGTGATTTTCTGCATAGTATTTCTGCAATGCAGTCGTTGTAATCTGTAGCATCGCTCGATGTCACCAAAGTTCCTCATCTACACAGAGACACCATGGTTGTCAGCACAGAGGAAACTGCGTGCTTCTGGATGTATTGCCTGATTTTAGATATCTGTGTTGATGAGAAGTGTGGCCAAGATGCTGCTCTGAGCAGGCCATTGCGTTGAATGCAACTTTATTATGATAATGTGTAAGAGCTTTGCAAGAATTCTTACACGATTGTTATTTAGTTATCACTGAAATGAAGGTAATTAGACACTGGCAGTCAAGCCCAAAAATGCATCATGAGTATATTGATGACGTTTCTGTGGGCTCAGCAGCTCTGAAACCAGAGTGCAATGATGTGGGAAGGTGGGCCACGTCTGGGCTGCAAAGGGAGTACCGTGGCTCAGCATTCCACAAAGGTGCTCACGCATGGGTAGAGGCTGAAAGAACCACGTTAGGTGTTAATGGAATAGCTCAGCAGGTAAGTTTTATTCCTGTTTAGCTTAAAGCGCATACGTGATGCTATCCTGTTAGATTCTCGCTGATCATTCATGAAGGGAAGCCTCAACTTATAAATTTATATCCTGCCCTTGTATTTTTCAAGGATCTTCACAGATCATGAATCAAAGGGACCTTGGGGCAGTGTCTGGAGCTCTCTTCCCTCTCAGAGAATGCTGTGCAGAGCAAGGCTGCTTTCATTTGATGTTAAGGGCATTTGTTTATAATGCCTAATAGGATGTTTAGTTTGCTTATCCGTCCTTGCCTAGAGAGCACAACTGAAGGACAAGGCTCTCCTGGAAGCGTGCGGTACCCAGAGAAACACAGTGCTTGTAAACCGGCTTATTTCCCCAAAAGCAGTGATACCTTAGAACCTAGCTAGCAAAGCACTGTTGGGATCGTCCTGGTAGGGAAGGCAGCTTTACCTCAGAGAGGGGGAAATTTAAAGTATGTATATCCAAGCTTGCAGTTTAAATTTGTACCCGAGGCAATGGAGGGTTAGGTGACTCACCTGAGATCGCAAGGAGTGGCTGTGGATTTGAACGTGACTTCCCTGGTTTGCAGGCCACTGCTCTAACCATTAGGCTACACCTGTTTGTATGTGTTAATATTTCATTTTCCCAAACCAGCCTCCCTACTGTCTAGCTAGTGAGGGGGACTTGTGGCCTCCACTGTATTCCTTCAGAGCTGATCTCCAGCCTCACATTGCCACTAGTATGAGAATAGAGCTGGGATCAGCAGTTGGTCAGCCCTTGCTGTGACGACATTCGCTTGGTGCAAGGATGTCACTTGTGCTCCTCTGAGTTGAGTCTTTACATTGGGCATCTGCTGCCCATCTCGGATCGGGTGTCATGGGACATGGAGTTCAGTGAATGTTTCCCACATATAGAAACAGCAAATAAAGATCAGATGCTCTTGTCTACAGGGCTGCTGCTGGAATATTAGGGCACCCTAAGCAGACCTTTAATCTTGCACCCCAGCTCCCCTGCTCTGGCTGCTCCTTGCATTCTCCCTGCCCACCGGCTTAGCTCTGGCTCTCCTGGAGGCCATAACCCAGCATGTCCCCCAGCATGCTAGCTTCGTCCGCCACTCAAGGCCAGTCTCGCGGCATGAGGTGCGAGGTTTTGGGATCTTGCAGCTCATACCACAAGATTTACCTTGTGCTGAAGAGAAAACTGTGCTATTAAGTTCCCTCCTTCCTCCCAGTTATGGGGTCAAGCTTCTGGGGTAAGGACTACTACTGATATAATTTGTAGAGCATTACAAGGTGGACGCAGCGCTGTACAGAGATATGTAAGAGACCGTCTCTGCTCATAAGAGCTTGCAGTCTAATCAAGACAGACAACACAACAAGTGCGGGCTAGGATATACTGTATCTAGGGGAATGGTAAAGAAACACATAGGAGGTGAAGAGCAGACTAAGCGGATCAAGATCCAAAAGCAGCCTCAAAGAAGTCAGCTTTAGCTGGATTTGAAGAGGGTCACAGATGGAGGCTGACGTACCGACTCAGGTAGTTTGTTCCAGGTATAAAGAGCAGCAAGGTAGAAAGATCGAAGTCTGGAGTTGGCATTGGAAGAGAAGGGCACAGACAGAAGGGATCTGCCAGAAGAGCACGGTTCCCGAGGAGGGGTGTAAGAGAGGAAAGGTAGGAACTGCCGAATGAAGGCATTTAGAGATCAGTAGTAGAAGTTTGAACTGGATGTGGAAACGGGTAGGGAGCCAATGAAGTGACTTGAGAAGAGGGGTGACATGGGCATAGCACTGGGGTAGGACTTCCAGCAAGGCAGGAACTTGGAGGGAAGTCGTTTAAAATATGTGCCTGCTATTGTTTGCCCATCCTTAGAATTGTGGCACTCTAGGCAATTGCCTAGTTCATCTAATGGAGGCTCAGGTCCTGCCTGTCCATCCCCACCAAGTATTATGCTCTACAATTTATTTTATTTATATTCTCTTATATACTGTGCTATTCTGCATCAGTGTGGTTTACATTGAACAAACTGAAATTACATTGAACAGGGCATTATAACTTGGAGATAACTATTTTACAGGGAACATGGGCTATGGAGGGTTAAGTGGCTTGCCCAAGACCACAAGGAGCACCTGTGGGACTAGAAACCCCAGTCCTTCTGGCCCAAGGTTGCTGTCCTCTAGTGGGATTTGAACCCCCAACCTTCCAGCCTGAAGTACCTTGCCCCAACCACTAGCCACTCCTCCACTCCAATCCCTTCTACTCCCTCAGAGATCCTCTGTGCCTATCCCCGTAATTCCTGAAATCAGATGCCGTCCTCATATGCACCACTTCTACTGGGAGGCTGTTCTATGCATCTACCACCCTTTCCATAAAAAAACATCTCCTTAAGATTACTTCTGACTTTGTTCCTTCTTACACTCATCCTATAACCCCCTTGTTCCAGAGCCCACTTTCAATGAAAGAGGCCCACCTCCCATACATTTATACCAGGTTTGTCCAAACTCTGTCCTTGAGGGCCATATACAAGGTTAGATTTTCAGGATACCTTATAATTTGCCTCAAACTACCACTAGAAAAGCATGAGCTAACTAGATAGAAATAAATAAATAAATAATGAATATACAGGAGAGAGATTTGCATTTAGACTCCCTCCACTGAGGGCAAAGAGATTTCATTCATATTCTGAAAAATTGGCATGTTTGCTACCTTCAAGGTGTGAACTTTGACATCCTGACCTAGAGGTCTTTGCTGTATTTCTCCCTGGGCTTTGTAGCCCAAATGCCTAACACTGCATTTTTTAACATTAAATCCTAGCTGCAAAATTCTAGACCATTCCTCAAGCAGTGCTAGATCCCTCCTCATGTTTATGTTTGCATTTGTTTTAAGCTTTCTATACTGCCCTTTGCAAGGTATCAAGGTGGTTTACAATAATTCAAAATAAAATACAATAAAATAAAAGTAAATAATCTAGAGCATAAGCCCAGTATCCTGTTTCCAACAGTAGCCAATCCAGGTCCCAAAAGGTGCACAAATTCCTTGAGGTAAGCAGCGGATTTCCCTCATCCTCTTTAATAATGGTTTATGGGCTTTTCCTCCAGGAACTGGTCCAAACCTCTTTTAAACCCAGCTGCAGTAACACTAAAGCTTGGAAAACATAAGCACTGAGCTGAAACTGGTAGACATCACTCCTGTATTCCTCAGTTGCACAGCGCTGTTTGCACAATTGCTCCAACACAGGGCTGAGTTTTGAACACAGCCACAAAGCCAACCTCTCCTTTAGGGAAGCAATACTTCAACCTTCAGGATCATTCCCACACAACTGCCAGATATGTGGGACTGAAGTACTGATTCCCTGAAGTAGAATTTCGCTTTGTGGCTGTGTTTGAATCTCAGTGCTGTGTTGGAGCAATTGTGTAAACAGCGCTGTGAAAGCGAGGTGTACGGGAGTCACTTCTGTCTGTTACAGCTACATGCTTATGTTTTCCAAGCTTTATAAGGATGGGAACACTGATTTAATTGTAGTGATATAATATGGATGAATATAAAAATATCTACGATACAGCAAAAAATTTATAGATGTCACATTTAGTATTTATTTATGTTCTCTTATATACTGTGCTATTCTGCATCAGTGTGGTTTGCATTGAACAGGGCTTTATAACTTGGAGATAACTATTTTACAGGGAACATGGGCTATGGAGGGTTAAGTGGCTTGCCCAAGACCACCTGTGGGACTAGAAACCCCAGTCCTTCCAGCCCAAGGTTGCTGTCCTCTAGTGGGATTTGAATCCCTGTCCTTCTGGTTTGAAATACCTTGTCCCAACCACTAGGCCACTCCTCCACTAATTAAAGTGAACCATAATTAGGATACTGTGTTATTTGATTAATGCATAGTATGAAGTTTGATCCTACACACAAAATAATTGTTTTCTATAAAGAATAGTTCTTATAAGGAAATTCTTTGAAATGTGGCATATTTTTTTAAGTGGGCTCGATTCATTAAACGTTTATCAACATTTCCCCAACTGGCGTCTAGTTACATTGGAACCCAGTACAGGCTGGAGACTGGTAGAAAAGCATCTGTTGGATACTGCAAGAAATTATTTCTTCAACATATCCAATGGCAGTATATGTGGTGACTTAAAGAAATTTAAGACTGATTAATTTTCCTCTCCTGAGTTTATTTTATTTATTTCTTTATTTAAAGTCTTTTCTATACCGCGCTCTTTAGAACCAGTGCGGTTTACAGGTAGCAATAACTTGTACAGTGCAGGTAGGTATGCACTGTACTTAGAATGAACAGGTGTTGTAAGTTGGGAATAACAGGCGTAACTATATACAGGCTCAGTAATCAGGTCACCTATGTATGGTGTTGACCGGAGTTGCTTGGCAACTATTTACAAGATTAGAAGGCTATCTACGTTACTATTTACAGATTAGGCAGGTAGGTTAAAGGGTGAAGCTGTGTCAATGTGACATGGGTGTGCTGGGGGTGTTGTCCTGGTGGTTGAGTATGACTGGTTGTGATTTATCACCAGTGTGGGAGTAGTGCAGGAGAATGAGATGGTGCTTCAGGGCCTTCCTAAATTGGGCGAGGTCGGTAATGGACTAGATGGAGTTCTCCAATTGTTCCACAGGGCCATGTTGCCTTTAACCAAGGTTCCAGTTAAAGACAACAAGGATTCAATGTTGGATTCCCAACCTTGAACCGGCTCATCCTACAGCTGAATTTCAAACTCCAAAGATGATATTTTCATCCAATGATGCCTTAGAAAATTCACAAAGTTGCTGTACACAGCCAGTCAAAGCTGTGTCTATGTAGGAAACGAGTGACCAAACCTGGCCCAGAGTTGCATCTAGAGGGGACGTTGACAAAGGAGTCAGATTAAAGCTTACAGAAGCAGAAATGGGGAGACGAATCACCGCTGCATGTGTCTGCTCTTCTTCTGGGCTCCACTGGCACTTTCTGATCTTTGTCTTTCTGCGGCTGGGCTAGTTGTAATAGACTATACATTCCAGTGCGGAAGGATCCCCGGCAGTTAGAAATTGGGCTTTTCTTCCCAGTACAGGACTTCCAGCAACTGGGCAGATGCAATACTAGTTCCTCTGGTAGCATCTATCTGGCATGCCAGGGAAACCTGCGCGGGCGGCAGAGGTCAAACAGGCATCGGACAAGGGCAGAGACATTGAAAAAATCTCCACTGCCGGTGATGTTCTGGATGCATCAAACCCCTTAGGCTAAATGCTGCAGATGTAGTATTGAACTCGAAGCAGACGGCTGCTTAGATTACCTCTTGCCTTTCCTATTTCTCCTCATTTCATTCACAAATACAGCAAAATCCAGCAACCCAGGGAACACGTATCCGCCACAGTAAGTAAGCTCCTCCCCCACCACATTCCAAATTACTAAATGCAACATATTCCAGAACCGAGGCTTCTGAACCACAAAATAATTTTTTTTAAACAGAAAATAAAACGTGTCAACTCCCCCTAGTCCACAAAATGGGGGAAGCATCCTAATCTAAGATTCAATCAATATACGATAAGAAACAAAGGCAGATAGTCACCGTCCAGATCTAAATTAACATAAGCACTAGGAGGGATCAATAGATGATTCTAATCGCCTAGCATTTACAAAGGCTAACCGCTGGGAGGGCTCATAAAATATATAAGAAACTAAGTGATATTTCACTAAACATTTACATGGATGTTAAAGAAAAAAGAGCCCACCCAACTGTAGAACCCCAGGGCGGAGCAGGAGAAACTCCCTGCGCTGCTTCTGGGTATCTCTTGCTAAATCAGGGTATATATGTATGGATAAGCCACGAAAAGGAAGTTGCCTTTTCTGAAAGAAAAGTTTTAACAGCCATTCTTTATCAGACAGGAGAGCAAACATTATTAACAATGTGGAGGGAACTTGAGACTCAAACCCTGAATTTTCTAACAAATCTGTAACATTCAAGGTAGTCCCCTGTTCCTGACCACCCCCTGAATCACCCAGAGTTGGAACAAGCTTAGCCTTAGGTAGATAATAAATTTTAACCAAAGGTGGCATTAGTTCAGGAGAAACCCCCAATACCTCCAACAAGTATTGCTTAAAAATGTCTCTAGCTGAGACAGAAAACAACCTTGGGAAATTAATAATTCTCAAATTATTGGCTCTAGACAAATTGTCAATGTTCCAATTTGACTTGGAGCAACAGAAAATTCTTTTTATAAGCGTCAGAGTGTTCCTCAAGATTAGCAACCTTATTTCGCGTTTCTTCCACCTCCACATGCATGCTAGAAACTTTCCTTTCCAATTCAGATACTGCACCCACCGAAGTGTTCACCTTTGTGGCTAAAGATGATACCTGAGGTAAAAGTACTTCACCCAATGAAACAATGGCATTCCAAATAGCCTCCAACGTGAAATTTGCACTGTAGAGAGAAAGCCACCTCTGAATCAGCTGCTGGAAACGCTGCCTCCATATTCGCTGACGCTTCTCCTCCTCGTATAGTAGGGATTTCCTTCCCTGCACACACACCTCCAAACGACACCATTGATGGAATCGAGTGAGGCTCACCACTGGCAACACTCGCTGATTCCTCCTGCACCTCCTTTCCTGGCCCTCTTGAGAGACAAGCTGCCTCCTGCAACGAGGGAGAGGTCAGCTCCAGGAAGCCTTCCGGCAAAGGTTGGCTGCGGGAAACCTTTGACGCCGGGCTCAATGCTGGAGAAGATGACGCCGAAACAGCCGCCGAGTACTCTGACTCCGACAACGCTGCCAATTGGCTTACTGCACCAGCGCCGTCTGGACCTCGAGCAGCATGCAACAAATAGGAATCCAAAGGACCGACCACTGCATCGGAAACCGACGTAGAGGTAATAGAGGGCTGTGAGGGCGAAGGCCCTGGTTTCCCCTTTCACTTTTTCCCCATAGAAAAATCGTGCTCACCCGACAAAGACTACTGCCGCCATATTGGAACGCCCCCGACAAAATTAATTTTTCAGCAGGATGTCTAGCAAATAATTAGACATTTCTGATCATACAGCAGTATTACATGTGAAGATTCGTTTTGGATAGTATGTGGAGATCAGATTTGAGATGTCATGGTTGCAGTGTACCTTTTAGAAAAGGTCCTGCTTTACGTAAAGCCTGTTCTAAAATAGTACAGGAGTGCACATGTATTTGCTGGTACCTGGAGCCGGACGTCCCATTTTGCAAACCTGCATGTATAAATGCTGCCAGTTAACTACAGATGCTGCTGTGTTTTATCTAATTCCAATCTGGAAGAGGAAATAACAGGAGGGTAACCTCTTTAATCCTTCCTGTAAAGGGCTAGCTGAAACGAGCACTTTTGAAAAACCTAAAGGTGCCAGAGAGCAGCTGTAAATCCCACATGGACAATTACAGTCATACAAATGTAATCCTTATATGAATTGTAGATTTTTAATCTGCCCTGGCCACTCCCTAACCCCGCTTTCAACACACCCGCTTGCAATGTCTACATAATAAGGACATCCACAAGTGAATTCAGCCCTTTCTAAAATTGTCTTTACATGGGGATGTCGTTTCCGCATTTAAGTACCTGATTATCCACAAGGGATAGGCTCATCTATGTAGACGTCAAGATTCCTGCCATTCCTCACTACTAAAAGCATGATATCTCAACACCTTCTATCGGCAGCAGTGTGACCAGAGAACTCCTGGACAGCTGGACGGGATCTTTGGTAGACGTGCTGCTTGTATGTATAATCTATACTGATAAGCACAGACTGTCAATCACTAGAACACTGCAGATTTTTTCGCTGTTCACCAAGTTATACTTGTTTTTTAGGCAGCATAGCAAGGTGTACTATATATGATCTATACATACGGAGACTGAACATTGGTACTTGCGCTTATACATTTGGCCCATAGTCTAGAACTGCTTCTTTTTTTTTCAATCTGGTAGGATTATACATATAATGCCGGTCGTATGGGTGATATATCCAGCATCATTATAGATTGAGCAATAAAGGGATGCGGTTGACAGAGCTGGACCATCTACTAGGTGGACTAGGTATCTGCCTAGAGTAACAAAATTTGGGTGGCATCATCTGTGATGATTCAAACAAGTCAGTGTAGCTGGGGCAGGGTCTGGAGCTTCTACGCACGCTTAAGGCCTGCTGCTCCAGCCCTCTCTGAAGGTCTTAAGCATGCGCAGGTGCTGAAGGCTTCACGCCAGAATTCTGACATTTATTTAGTTAGCGGACCCGCAGCAGCGGCGATGGAATGATGAGGTAGAGGAGGTGGGGAGATGTCAGAAATGTAGAAGGGAAGTATGGACACCTGGGGGGAGGGAAAGGGGGTTGCTGGACAATTAATGGGGGCAAGGAAGAGCAGATGTTGAACACTTCAGGGAGGGAGAGAGGGAAGAGGAGATGTTAGATACCTAAGGGCATGGGCACGTGGCTCAAAGATCACCTAGGGCATCAGATACCCTTGAGTTGGCCCCCATGGCTGGGGTGTTCCGGGGAGGTACTTACCATATGCAAAAATTCTATGTATAAGGGCTGATAATCAGCCTCTATACATGTGATTTATATCTCCAGCTCGACTGTACAAAATTCAGGTAGGAAAGGGGGTGGCTATACGTAGAAGTGCTGATATTAGGGGCCTCCACATATAGGGATACCTGTACATTCAGCAGGGCTTATTTGAGGAATGGAATAGTTAAAACCTCATTTTATTCTTATTAAATTGTTAACTGCAGATTACTGCTGGAAGCTTAAAGTGACTGCGAGGCTTGCATAAATATGTGCTTGAAGGTGATGCAAAGTAAGAAGCAGACATGAATATGTCAGGTTAGGGGCCTTGCAAAGGATGAGAAAAGGGAACACAAAATCCAGCTCCATGTATCAGCAGCATAGATTGTGAGCCCTTCGGGGACAAGGGAAGTATATACCCTACCTGAATGTATACCGCTTGGACCCCGAGAAAAGCAGCATATAAGCATTGCTAAATAAATAAAAGCAAGCTTTGAGGCAGGGGTCTAGGGCGATGTGGCATAGAGTAAGCTCTGTGAACTAGCTAGGGGAATAAGAATAGAGATGTTGCTAGCCAGAGAGATGGGAACATTGTTGTTTAAAAATATATTTCTAGACTAGACGAGAAATTCTCAGATTGAAGCCTCAGCTCCTGGAACCTTTAGTTCCGCTTTTCTTAGCATCTGTATGTCTGTAATCTTAAGTTTGGAACCTGTGAAGTTCTGCTTATAGGCTTATAAAAGATGTAGCTGATCAATGCTAGTCAGAGACTTGTATTTCATGCTAGAATCTCTGCACGGCTGTCAACTCTCTCAGTTGTGCAATAATTATCCAAAAAGTACTTTTTTATTTCAGAATTTACAAGACACTTACATGTATCACGCAGCCGAAAACTGAACTTTAGGCATAAGAGAATCACTACCCTTGGACCATTCCTTGTCCTCTTTTGTATAATCTGCGTCCAGATAATTCCACAGTGGTCTATCTTTTTATTCTATGTTCCAGATGTATAATTTATTTAAAATATTTTTAAGCCACCCATCCTTAGATCTAGGTGGAGAACATTAAATACCTCCATATTTTGTGACCCCGCCCCCCACTTATGCATTTGCTGCTACGTGGAACATATAAGTGCTTTTGAATATCAGGCCCATGATGCTTGATGGCGTCCCGACCTATCCCCAAAGCTCCTATTTTGCTTCCGTTTGGACAGCTGACATTGGGCTGTTAATTACTGCGGTTTAATTGGTATCCGCTTGGGATGAATAATTGAAGGGGGTAGAGTTTGGCACGGGTACCCTGAAGGGCCAGCCTTGGCTTCGGATGTCTCGTCTGCTTCCTGACTCCCTCCAACGCTTTCCTGAGGCGACCTCTGGCATGTCTGCAAAGCTGTGGATACTCACAATTGCTGTTCTGCAGTTTCCAGCCTTTTTAATGGCTTTTATTATTTCTGTTTTGGGAAGGAGGCATTTGGTGAAGTGCCTTTTTTAATCCTTGCCCCTTGCTGGATGTACTTAACTGGGTTTAGAAAAGAAACTTTGGTACAGCTGTTGCCAGCTGTACCATTTCCTGTATGACCTTCTGGTAAACGCTACACTTCCTGCCGAGCCAAAGAGTTACAAGTCAGTCCGATAAAGAGACCACCAGGACATGCTTTTCAAATATTTAAACTATAGAAGCAGGCTGCTCTTTAACAAAAAGCTTTTTGTAATGGTGTAGAAAGTAAACAGGCAGAAAGTAGAATAAATTGTATGTGTTGGGGAGGATGGAAGGGCCAGATGTGGGCTCTAGCACTAAGTAATGGCGATGATGGAAGTGTGCTATTGTGGATTCAGAACTAGGTAAAAGATAGGAAATGGAGACGAAATAGTCATGGGTCAATATTGAAACACCGTGGTCGGCTTTTAAATAAATTACATATGTTCAGATAGAGAGTGGTTCTGAATAGACACATGAAGCAGTCAGTGCTGCTTGCTGTCCAGATAGCAGTGATATTTGGATAACTAGATAAATTTAGGGCCGCTTTTTTGCTCTCCTAAATTTATAGAGATGGGTATCTAGATAATGGACTGAATATTGATGTTCTTTTATTTTATTTATTTAATTTTTTTTAAGTACCATCAAGTCACTGCTGACTCCTGGCGACCCAGCAGACCCTGGGTTTTCTCCAAGGCAATGGAGAGTAAGGCGACTTGCCCAAGGTCACAAGGAGTGACAGTGGGAATCAAACGCAGATCTCCTGGGTGCTAGGCTGTTACTCTAACCATCAGATTACTGCACGTCACATGGATGACTGAATGGAATGCTCAAGCTCTGTTCTACACTATTTGGCTAATTTCAGGGTGATTCTTAATGATTTTCAGTGGCGGCACTCAAACTGGACAGATAGCGATGGCTTAAGGTATTTGTCCGGCTAACGCTAGCCATGATACAGGTAATTGCTTCTGAGTATTGAGCTGTCATTTTTCCCATTAGAGAGATGTAATTAGTGGAGTGTCCCAGGGATCTGTACTGGGGCTGGTTCTTTTTTAACATCTTCATAAATAATCGAGAAAAGAGAACAGAGTGAAGTGATCAGATTTGCAGATGAAACAAAATTATTTACAGTATTCAAATGCTGAGTTAATTGTGAGGAATCATAGAAAGACCTTGGGAGACTGAGTATTTAAATGATAGGTGAAATTTAATTTGGACAAGTACAGAGTGGTGTAGAGTGAAAAACCTTAGCCGAACTATACAGGTGCATGTTGCTGGGCTGCACGTTAGGAAAAGAATTTTGGAGGCAATGTAATGCCGATGATATCCTCAGCTTGGCGTCCGGTGGTGGCCATAAAAGCAAATAGAACATAAGTGATTAGTTGGAAAGGAATGGAGAATAAATGGAGGCTGTCATAATGCCTTTCTATTGACCCATGGTGTCAGGGACGGTTTAAGGGCTTGTGGCACCCTAAGTCAACTTTTACTTTTGTGTCCCCCCTCCCCCCTTTGGAGTTTGTCTTGGTGTATGAGCTGCGCAAATAGGGGTAAATTTTCAGCCAGCACAGTCATTGGCTTAAGTTAAATGCCGGCACCACCATCTAATGAATCAGTGCCTCTGTCCATATACGTAGCAGCGCTGAGAATACAGTGACTGCGTCAGAACAATCCGTTTAGTTTAGGCTGAATATTGTCGTTATCTGGATAATTTTCTGGCCTGTCTTCACTCCTCTCCTGAAATGGCCCACACATATACAGATAATATCTGGCTGTTTAGCAATTGAAACAGCCCAATATTATCTCTGTATTTTTGAACATGCTAGCAAGAATCAAGAAGTGCAACAGCAACAGTGGCGGCAACAGGGGGAGGAAGAGGAGGGTGCCTGACTGTAAGTGATGGAGGTGAGCCAGTGAGGCATGCTTCCTGAGCCCTTAGTCTTCTGCACGCTGATGCACACCTTGAGTATAGTGTGCAGTTCTGGTCACTGCATCTCAAAAAAAGATACAGTGTAATTAGAAAATGTTAAAGGGGGTGGAAGGATACCACTAAGATGGAAGGCTTAAAAGGTTAGGACTGTGCTCACTTCAGCAGCACATATACTAAAATTGGAATGATACAGAGCTCCTGCACAAGGATGACATGCAAATTCATGACGCATTCCATATTTTTATGGCAATAAGTCAGGCTGCTATTTGGCACTTTTAGTGCACACTGCACAGGGACCACAATTTGTTGCGCCCCTACGGGATGAGCAGGGGCGGCGCTGCACCGACAACATGGCAATTTGTGAATGGGTCATGCAGTATTGTAGGGTGCTGTATGGCGGACATATGGGGGGCAGTGTTGAGCATGACTGTATTTTTGAGGGCTTGGACTTCCCTGTTTTGTCAGCGGAGCAGAAGAGCAGTTTGAGTGCACCTTGGACCAGAATGGAGATTTTGGATGCCATCAAGGACCTAAATCATTTGAATGCCCCAGGTCATGATGGCCTTCGAACCGAGTTTTACAAATTGCTGGCAGATGAGGTGGTGGAGCCACTCCAGGCGCTGTTTGAAGAGTCTCAGTGCTGGGGCTCATTGCCGGAGGCCCTTAAATGTATGCTTATAATGGTCCTGCCTAAGCCAAGGAGAAATGGTGAAGTGGTTGGGTCTTACCGTCCATATCACTCCTTAATGTTGATGTTAAGATTTATACTAAGACTTGGCTCACCGTTTAAATAGTTTTTTACCGGACTTGGTGGCGAAGGAGCCAGGAAGGTTTTGTGCCCAGGCGGCAGGGCACCATTAATGTGCATCGGATGCTGGCTGGAATGGAGGCAGCCCGGCAGTGAGGCAAGGTGACCTTGGTGGTCATCTTTGATTAAGAGAAAGCATTTGACAAGGTCTCTTGGTCCTATTTGTGGTATGTGCTGCAGAGGTTTGGCTTTGGGGATGTGTCGGTGACACAGGTGCAGGCCCTGTATCGGTCCCTTCAGGCCAGTATGAGAGTCAACGGCTTTGTTTCCAAGCTCTTCGACCTAAGGGAGGATACTAGGCAGAGTTGTCTTCACCAGGCCTCATCACCTTGTGCATGGAGTCTCTGGCCCAGAAGCTGCGGGGTGACCCTGGCATGCAAGGTATTTGGGAGGGGCAGGAAGAGATTCAGGCTGTGTTGTTTGCGGATGATGTTTTTATGCTGCTTAGTAGTCCACAGGTGTCACTGCACCAGGTGACTGCTATCTTTCGGAAATTTGAACTTTTCACGGGCTTGCGAGTCAATTGGGACAAGTCCCTCGCTTTGGACCTTACGGAGCTGTCCATCAGACCTGGCAGGGAGATTTCCCTATGCAGTGGGCGAAGGGGTCCCTTAAGTATCTTGGCTTGGTGCTGCCTCACATTCTGGACCTGTTGTATGCCCTAAACGCTGGGCCACTCCTGAGGGCTGTGTTTGGAGAGGTTGTGTGTGGGGGGGTGGGGGGCATGATCTCCTGCTGTCGCTGAAGGGCCGTTGCCCCACTGGTTGTCTGCATTTCAGTCTTTGCTGCTGGTGTTTAAAAAGGTGGATTGTGATAAATGGGGCTCGGCTGTTAGTCAGTTCCTCTGGAAGGGTTGGAGGCCACGGATGTGTCTGAAATTACTGCAAAGGGGTAGTGGTGGATGGGGGACTCAGAGTGCCTGATCTTTGCTTATATTATGTGAGCTGCTTGATATGCTATGTATGGAGGTGGTTGGGGGGGAGGAATACGGCAGTGGTGGACCATTCGCTGGAGGTTCAGCTGGTGGCACTGCATAGTTTAGCGCATGCTTTGCATTCAGGGGTGCCGAGTTGGTACATGGCAGGGCCCCAGGATTTTGGTGTGGCCGGTGCGCTGGCCTTGGCGTTGGACTCGGGAAAAAATTGGGCCTGCCACTAGAGGTCTCTGGCTACCTCTGCCTGCAGGGCAATGCGGCTTTTCCACTGCGTATGGGGCACTTCTTGTTTGACTTCTTGGGAGCAGTGTGGGTTATATCGGATTGGTCAGTTTTTGGATGGGAATTGGGAGTCAATTGTGGACTTTTGACTTGCTCATGTGTGCTGGAGGCCCGTGATTGCTATGGCTATCTGCAAGCCAGGCATCATATTTTGCTGCTGTTGGGGCGCCACCCCCCAGGACTTTTGGGATATGGCTTTTGACTTTATAATTCTCAAGCAGTCCTTGAAGAGAAGGTTCATCTCTTGGTTCCACTGCCAGCTACAGGAGGAATTGGCTGGGGAAGCCTGTACGGCACTGTTGCAGCATTAGGTTTGAGATGTGAATGTTGAGTTGGATGTGTATGATTTTCGTGGCTGTGTGTATGGTGTGATTGAAACGGTAGAGAGTTGTGTGGAGGGAGACACGCATTGACTGTATATGTCGCCTCAAAGGGCTCGTTGGGCGGAGGTGGCGACTTGCCTGAAATATAGGATAGAATTGGGGATGTTTGTTCATTGGACCTGGTCCTGCCCTCGCATTGTTAAACTGGGCCGATGCCTTTCGGAGCTTATCTGCTATGCTTTGGGTGAACCTGCAGCCCTCTCCAGAAGTTTGCTTATTGGATTACTGGTATGATCTGGAATTGGGGGTGCAGGCAGAGATCCTTTTGTCTGGGAGGTCTCCTTGGTTGCCGAACACTGTCTCATGTAATGTTGGATAGATGGGCGGCCTCCAAACTTGGAGACTTGGTGGGTGCAGATGTATGCCCTATTGTGGATGGAGCTCTTCACTGCTGGGATGTTGGGGCTGAAGCGGTGCTGGTCTTTCATGAAGATTTAGCACTCTTTTTTTATGTCTTTTGCCCTGGCAGCGTAGTGAACTCCTTAATATGCTTCATGTTTAGCGAGTGGAGGGGTGTCTTATAGTAATGCTGTTGGGATGTTTCTTGTGATTGGTTGTATGTCGAGTGCTATACATCCCTGGGAATCACTTGTTTTCTCTGCATTGTTACGCTTGTATGGTTAAAATGAATAAAAATGACTTCAGCTAAAAGGTTAGGACTCTTCAGCTTGGAGACATGAAGGGGAGGGAGATGAGATAGATGTTTGTAGAAATCATGAGTGGTATGGAGCAAGTAAATAGGGAATGGTTGTTTTGTACCTTCAAATTAGTACTCAGACTAGAGGACATGTTTTGAAGCTTAACAGAGTGAGTGAGGTTCAGAGAGGGTGCGGAGAACAGAATAGAGTTGATGAGAAGAATTTGTAGAGGAAGAAATGAGCTTAGAATAATAGTCGCGCTTGGCCGAGTGAAGAAGGGAGCGATAGTGACGATGACAAAGGCGGAATTGTTGCAGGTTGGAAGGGGAGGGATGTTTATGCCAAAGGCGTTCTGCACAGCGAAGATACCTATGGTGAAGGAAAAAACCAGGATGGAACCAGGGATGCAGGGAGTGACAACGTGGTGAGGGTTGGGGCTGAAGAGGGGCGACGTTATCAAGGGCAGCGGAGTAGACCATTTTGAATCTGAATGAGGGATGTGATGAATTGTGAAATTGTTTGAAAATGTCATTTATGTACCAGAAGTATTTAAAGAGTTTTGTTGGATATTTAAAAGAAATCTATCCCAGTTCTGCCAGGAAGAGGTTGGCATATTGGGAGGCCATCCTCATACCTATGAGTGCTCATGATTTGTAGATAGATGTCATTATTTAAGCTGAAGCATTTGTGAGTTAGAATGGATTCTGTCAATTCTGTAATATTGTCTTGTTTATTTTGGTGTAGATGCCTTAATGAATTTGTCACATGAATTTATTCCATCTGTATGTGGAATGTTGCTGTATGGTGATTCCACATCTATTTTTTGCAGGAGAGTGCCAGGTGGTACTTTGTTCAAGCCTTTTAACTTGTTCAAAAAGCCTGTGGGGTCTTGTATGAAGCTGCTTGTTCTATGTACTAATGGTTTGAGAATCCCCTCTATAAGTCCAAATATTTCCTCTGTGAGTGTGCAATACCAGATATGATCGATCTCCCAGGGTTTCCAGGTTTGTGGATTTCGGGTAGCACATAGAAAGTGCCCACAGAAGGATGGGTTGGTATGAGTTTTTTCAGGTGCGACTGTTTTGGTTTAGAGAACATTTTTATACGATTTTTTAATTGCTTAGTGTACTGCGCAGGTTCCTCAGTTTCTTGTAATATGTCCTGTTAGAGAGAGTTTTCATTGTCTTTCGTCTTTGTACTTTTGCGGATCCATGATTACTATAGCATCTCCTTTATCTGCAGGCTTGATGATAATGTTTTGATTATTTTGTAGGTTTCTTACGGCAGCTCTTTCTAGTGGAGGGAGGTTGTACAGAAATGTCTTTCGTTTGCTGGAGAGTTGTGATTTTACCCTGTATTTGAAACGTTCTGTGTAGTTGCCTAATTTACTGTTTTGTCCATCTCATGGGATGAAATATATATTCTTTTGTTTAGTATTGCAATCCAGTTTGTTAGTAATTTTGCCTTTTTCATGAAAAGGTAATTTAAATCAAAGTTTTCTAAAAAAATTTCTTCAAGATCTGCATATAATTGAATTTCTTTATCCAAAGTAATTTAAGAAAGTATTCTTCACTCAGTGCACAATTAAGCGGTGGGATTTTGTTGCCAGTGGGTGTGGTCAAGGCATCTAGCATAGCCAATTTATAAATTTCATATAACATTTGAACCGTGACAGGCTATAAAAAGATTAAGACAAGTTTCTGATGGACAGACCAATAAACCATTATTAACCAGATAGATTTGGGGAAAAGCACTGCTTCTCCCTGGGTGAACATAACAAGGAATGGATCTACTCATTGGGAGCCTGCCAGGTACTTGTAACTTGAATTGGTCACTTTCGGGAGCAGGATACTAAGTTTGATAGACTTTTGGTCTGACTCACTATGGTAGTTCTTACTTTCCTCCCCTTTTTGCTTGGTCACCTTCAGAATAGCGGGTCACGTTTTCCTGTTTCTTTGCTTCTAGTTCAAGATTCACCGTAAGGAACTAGCCCACTGTAGAATTATCTGGAAACATGTCAAGAATTATCAAGAAATCTGTCCTACAAGCACTCGTCACACCTCACTTTGACTTCAGTAATAGCATTCTCCAAGGATTACCAAACCAAACCTTACGACCACTCCAAATGGCACAACTTGTGGCAGAGTTTGCATGGAACACCAACATATCAGAACACATCACCCCCACACTGTACAACTTACACTGGCTCCCAAAATACTAGTAACCATATTTAAGCTCCTCCGAGACATAGCCCCCTTACAGCTCTCAACACTAACCTCTAAGGACCTAGATACTTGAGTGAAATGATGCAGCAAAAACAAACTAATCAATCCATCGGACTACAGAAAATCCACCAAAGCCACTGTTGGAAACAGGATACTGGGCTTGATGGACCTTGGTCTGACCCGGTATGGCATATCTTATGTTCTTATGTTCACCCCCACTATCTGGAATACTCTTCCGGATGAGCTAAGAGAAATGAATGACCTCCGCACATTCCGTAAAAAATTAAAAACATATCATTTCATCCAGCACTTTGGAACCCCACAAGAGTCAACCAATGCCAACCATACTAACCCATCTGTGTAATCAGACACTCCCTCTCACCCCTTACTTTTCCCTTCACTCTACTTGTTCAATGTACATAGTTCGCAACCTAGGCTAGATATAGCTGACATTTTGTTCAAATACACTGTATATAGTTCAGCCGTTTCATGTCATATTCATATTCATAATAACATATATGATGGCAGATAAAGACCAGTATGGTCCATCTAGTCTGCCCAGCAAGGCGGCAAGAGTGGGTGCACCTGCCGCTTCGTGCAGGTCACCCCTCCCCATACTTTCGTTTAGTGGCATATCCACCGCCCCATATGGGTCACCCCTATTTGTTCAGACATAAGAAATGGTTATGTTTATTTTTATTTATTTTTATTTTATCCTGTTGCTATAAAGGGATCCACTGTATCTGTCCCATGCCATTTTGAATTCTGTCACTATTTGCCCCCACCACTTCCATTGGGAGGGCATTCCAAGCATCCACCACCCTTTCAGTGAAGACCCCCTTTGCTGCTTCATGTTATGCACTCTAGTTTTACAGCTTCCTCATCTTTGGAAGAGGTTTCTTTGTTCATTAATACCCTTTAAGTATTTAAAGGTCTGAATCATATCTCCCCTGTCCCTCCTCTCCTCCAGAGTGTACATATTTAGGTCTTCACGTCTTTTCTCATAAGTTTTCTAATGCAGGCTCCAAATCATTTTGATTGGCTTCCTCTGAACTACATCCCGCCTTTTTATATCCTTTGCAAGATACGGTCTCCAAAACTGAAAACGATATTCCAAAGTGAGGCCTCACCAGTGACTTGTACAGTGGCATTAGTACCGCTTCTTTTTTACTGGTAATACCTCTCTGTATGCAAACCAGCATGCTTTTGGCTTTTGCCACCGCCTTGTCACACTGTTTTGTCACCTTGAGAATCTTAAAGAAACAATCGTTCCGAAGGCCTTCTCCTGGCCCATGCACACCAAACTCTCGCCCCCTATCGCATACAATTCCTTTGGATTTCTCCTTCCCAAGTGCATGACCCTGCACTTCTTCACATTGGTCTAATGCTTGACAGTTAAGATTTATTCTTCCAGCTTTTGTAAATCTTTTCTCATGTTCTCCACTCCCTCAGGGGAATTCACTCTGTTGCAAATTTTGGTGTCATCTGCAAAAAGACGGACTTATCCATTCAGTCCTTCAGCAATATCACTCACAAATATATTGAACAATACAGGTCCCAGGACTGAACCCTGGGTCACATCGCTAATCACCTTCCTTTCATCTGAGTATGTTCCATTTACCATCACTTTTTGTTGCTTGTCAGTCAACCAATTTCTGATCCAATTCACCACCTTGGGACCTATCCCCAAGCTGTTGAGTTTAAGATAAGCCTCCTATGAGGAACAGTATCAAAGGCTTTGCTGAAATCTAGGTAGATCACATCCATCGCATGCCCTTGATCTAGTTCTCGGATCACCTAGTCAAAGAACTCAATCAGATTTGTTTGGCAAGATCGTCCTTTGGTAAAACCATGTTGCCTTGCATCATGCAACCTGTTGGTTTTGAGGAAGTCCACTATTCACTCTTTCAGGAGTGCCTCCATTACTTTTCCCGCCACCAAGGTAAGGCTTACTGGCCTGTAGTTTGTCACTTCTTCCTTCTTACCACTTTTATGAAGAGGAACCACATCAGCCCTTCTCCAGTCCTGTGGAACTTCTCCTGTCTCCAAGGATCTATTTAAAACATCCTTTAATGTTCCTGCCAGCAGGGCCGGCCCGTCCATTGAGCGAGAATGTTTTTTGCACAGGGCCCTGCGTTTCAGGGGGCCCCGCGCAAAAAACATTCTGATCCAAAAGTAACATGAAAAAAAAAATTTAAAAAAGCTGTCTGCTGCCGCTTCCGGGGCCGCCGCGGCAGAATCGAGTGTGCCGCGGGGCCCCCCCTGTGCCCGGCAGAGCCTGCCCTCCCCTGTATCCACCTCTCTCTTTCAGCTGCAGTCAGTCACACGCGCCGGTTTCAGAGCGCGAGAGGAGAGTTTCTCCCTCACTGCTCTGTTAAGCCCGCGGGGGCTGATGGGAACTCCCATCAGCCCCCGCGGGCTTAACAGAGACGCAAAAGGGAAACTAGTCCATTCGCGCTCTGAAAGCCGGTGCGTGTGACTGACTGCAGCTGAAAGAGAGAGGTGGATACAGGGGAGGGCAGGCTCTGCCGGGCACAGGGGGGGCCCCGCGGCACACTCGATTCTGCCGCGGCGGCCCCAGAAGCGGCAGCAGACAGCTTTTTTTTATTTTAAATTTTCCCTTGGCTGGGCTGGGCTGGGCTGGGGGGGGGGGGTTAGGAGTGGTGATGGGTGATGGGCGCTGGGGGGGGGGCTAGGAGTGGTGATGGGCTATGGGGGGGCTTAAACTAAAAATTGGGTGATGGGGGATTAGGACTGGAAATGGGCTGGTGGGATTAGGACTGGGAGTAGGCTGATGGGGAGGTTAGGACTGGTAATGGGCTATGGGAGGGCTTAAACTAAAATTGGGTGATGGGGGATTAGGACTGGAAATGGGCTGGTGGGATTAGGACTGGAAGTGGGTTGATGGGGGGTTAGGACTGGTAATGGGCTATGGGGGGCTTAAACTAAAAATTGGGTGATGGGGGATTAGGACTGGAAATGGGCTGGTGGGATTAGGACTGGGAGTGGGCTATGGGGGGATAGGACTGGTAATGGGTTGGGGGGGTTGCTAGGCCTGGAAATGGGCTGAGTGGAAGGGGGCTTGAACTGCAAATAGCTGATGGGGACGGGGCTTGGAATGGAAATGGGCTGAGGGGAAGTGGGGGGCTTGAACTGCAAATAGCTGATGGGGACGGTGCTTGGAATGGAAATGGGCTGAGGGGAAGTGGGGGGATTGAACTGCAAATAGCTGATGGGGAGGGGGACTTGGAATGGAAATGGGCTGAGTGGAAGGGGGCTTGAACTGCAAATAGCTGATGGGAAGGGGGGCTTGGAATGGGCTCTTCGGGGAGGGAGCTAGGACAGGAAATGGGCTGATGGAGGGGCTAGGATAGGACTGGGAATTGGGTGTTGGGGGAGCTAAGATTGGAAATGGGCTGTGGTGGGGGCTTGGATTGAAATGGACTCATGGAGGGGCTAGAACTGGAAGTAGGCTCATGGGGGGCTTGGATTAGAAATGGACTGAGTGGTGGGGAGCTAGGATTAACATGGGCTGATGGTGGGGCTAGGAAAGGACTAGAAATGGGCTGATGGGAGGCTGGTATTGGAAATGAACTGATGAAGGGACTCGGATAGGACTGGAAATGGATGGGGGAGCTAGGACTGGAAATGGACTGATGGGGGGCCAGGACTGGAAATGGGCTGATGGGACTAGAAGGGAGCGGATACTGGGTGGGGCTGGAACTAAAAGGGAGCTGATGTTGGGGGAGATTAGAAGGGGATGGGGCTGGGAGAGTGAAATGGAGAGGGGAAAAATATTTTGTGTGGGAGGGAAGAAAAATGTACAATTGGCCGGGTATTGGGAGACTAAGTGGGGATTGAGGATGGAGGGGTAAAATTTGAGTGGATGAAATAGGAATGAGGAAAGAGCAAAAGGAGAAAGATTATTATGTTAAAGCAGATGTAGAGATAGAATGGAAAAAAACTAGAAGAGAAGAAAGGACAAATGGACAGCAGACGATGGAGAGACACAAATAAACCAGAAGAAAGTGGCTGAAACAATTGCAACTGAAAAAAAAATGCACAAAAGGTACAAAGATATCTCTTTATTTTGAATTTATTAACTGGAATATGTCAGCTCTGGGAAATGTGCATCATTAATGTCTGTGCTTTGTTTAGTACAAGAGGAAATTAATTTATAGTTTTATTTCTACATTGTTGTTGTACATTCCAAGTTTGGCTTTTAGGGTTCCCAGTTTAATTATTGTCTTCCTGTTTTTAAATTGTGATTCCTTGTTTGGTGATGGTCTATGTTCTGCATGTTTAACTGAGCTGAGGTATTCTGTTTATGTAATTCCTATTTGACATTGTCACTTGTTCTCTTTCCCCAGTAGGTCATGTATTGTTATTCTCTGAAATGTATTGGTTTAATATTTGCAGTGTTGCCTTTTGATAGGTAGGGTATGGTGCTTTATGAGTCCTGGTAGTGCTGTTAGGATACGGTGGGTTTGCTATGGGTTCTAAATGGGCAGTGTTTGTAGTAGTTCCTAATGTGCCTGGCGGTTGGCACTGGATTATAGTAATGTAGAAATCTTTGTCTTTCTTTATCCATACACTCATGAAGAGGCATGTTTACTAAAAGTTAGTGTATGGTAACATTACGCAAATATTTATGCAAATGAGGCCCCTTATGCAAATGAGGCCCCGCACTGAGTCTCCGCACATGGCCCCGCACCCCCCTTGGGCCGCCCCTGCCTGCCAGATCCTCTTTCAGTATCCTGGGATGTATCCCATCCGGTCCCATAGCTTGTCCACTTTCAGTTTTGCAAGCTGCTCTAAGACATCATCTTTTGTGAATGGTGTGATATCTACTCCATTCCCATTTGTATATTTGTCAATCACAGATGGTCCTAATCCAGGATTTTCTCTAGTAAAAACAGAGCAGAAGTATTTGTTTAGCATTTTTGCTTTTTCAATGTCACTTTCCACAAATCTGTTGCCAGCACGTTTGAGTTCTGCAATTCTACCTCTGATTTTCCTCCTCTCCTGAATGTACCTGAAAAAGGTTTTGTCGCCACACTTCGCATCTTTAGCCATCTTTTCTTCTGCCTTTGATTTTGCTATCCTTATTTTTCTTTTAGTTTGATCTTGTATTCTTTTCTGTGTTCCTCTGTTTGCGAGCTTCTGAATTTTGTGAAAGCTGTGGTTTTTGCCTTTATTTGTGCAGCCACTTTCCTTACGTATGTATCTGTTTCACATTTTATTGCCTCCTTTAGTTTAGCCCATTGCAATTCCACTTCCCTAATCCCATCCCACCCTGCCAACTTCTCCTTCAGGTATTGGTCATTTTACTGGTCAGTGTTTTTGAAGTCTAGGATTTTGAACTTGCTGTGATTGGATTCTACCTTGGCTTTTATCTCAAATCACATTGTGTGATGATCGCTGCTGCTCACATGGCACCCACCTTGATATTTGACACACTATCTCCGTTGGTGAGCACTAAATCCAGCACGGAGCTCTCCCTGGTTGGCTCCATCAACATTTTTCTAAGTAATGTATCTTGGAAGGCATCCACAATTATTTTACTTCTTTCCAGATTTGCAGAAGGATCACTCCAATCCACATCGGTAGATTAAAGTCACCCAATATGATCACTTCCCCCTTCATGACTATCTTTGCAACATCATCCATCAATTTGCTATCAATTTATTCGGTTTGAGTTGGAGGCCTGTAGACCACACCAGTATGGATGACAGTGCTATCTGCTCTTTCCAACATAATCCATAGCCCTTCCTTTTTTCCCCACGTTCCCTGCATTTCAGCAGCTTTAATATTGCTTTTCGCATATAGGGCTACTCCTCCTCCTTTTCTACCCTCTCTGTCTCTTCTAAATAGATTGTAGCCTGCTATGGCTATATCCCATTCATGCAATTTGTTAAACCATGTTTCTGTAATGAACACAATGTCCAAGTCCATTTCTACCATTAGGGCTTCCAGATCAGGAACTTTGTTGGCTAGGCTTTGAGCATTTGTGCTCATTGCTTTTCAGCATTTGTTGATTGGCTTGCTTGTGTTGTGCATGGATTTTGTTCTACACGCCCCTTCCCACTTGCCATTGATGTGTGTTTCAAAAGTGTGGCTGTTTCCAATGTTGTTTTGCTGGGAATGACATACTGAACTTGTCCTTCTCCATCCGTCACCCCCTTTCCCTAGTTTAAATGCCTGTCCACATACTGCCTGAATTTTTCACTTAGGATCCTTTTCCCTGCGATGGAGAGATGTAGTCCATCAACATAGTATAGTCTCTTGTTGATCCATCTGTTTCCCCAGATGCCTATACAGTATATCTAAATCCTTCTTGTTTGCACCAGGTTTGGAGCCATGTATTAAAGTTGTTTATGCGATGCAGTCTTTCTGCCCCCTTACCATGAACAGGTACTTCTGAGAATGCTATAGTGTTAGTGATTGGCTTGGGTTTCTCTCCCAGAGTCTGGAAGTCCCTTTGAACTGCAGAGGCACTGTTTCTAGCCGGGTCATTTGTACCCAAGTGGATGAAAATATCAGTTTTGGCGTAGCCACTTCCTGCACTAATTAAACCAACAATTTGGTTTGTATTTCTGCTGGCTGAAGAGCCTGGGAGGCATTTGACCATCCTCTCTCCTTTGAGCTGAGTTCCCAAGTTGCTGCCTCTGATGATGGAATCTCCAAGTAATAGTAGTTTTCTGTTTTATGATTTTTTTCTTCCTATTTGGTGCATTATCAGTAGATTTTGGCATTAAGTCTTTCATTTAAGGGTACTTCAGTTTCCACGGATTGGGCACCCTCATTAGCCAAGCAGAGAAGGCATTATGCAGGGATATTTCTTGATTTATAGGGTGTCTCTGCTTTACAGGTTGCAAGCTACCAGAGCCCACTGTGATCCATTTGTTCTTGGGCTGTTTGATTCTTTGTGGGAGCGATGGTGGATTTTGTTCAGTTTGTACCCTAGAGGAGATGTGCTTAATTGCAGCTATTTCTTTCCTTAGTAGAGTCAATTCTTTATGCATAGCAGCTAACTTGTGGCATGTAAATGATTTTGTACTGTACATCTCAAACGTTGTTCAATATAAACCGCATTTGATCTATTGGAGAAAGCGGTATAGAAATTCTAATAAATAAATAAATAAAACAGGAAACTATCTTTATTCTGTGTTCCTTCTGTTATGCTGAGCTCATTGCTTATGGAGGTGGTCGCTGGGCTATGGCCTGGTTGGTGTCCTTCAGTCTACAGCTAGACCAGTCCCTTTGGCTTCTAGATCTTGACTGCAGTTCATGTAAAGACCCTCGAGGCTTTGTGAGCTTTGATGCACTTGGGAGATATTAAATCTTATGGGTGGAATACGATGCAGTCCTGTTCATCCTGTCCTTAGAAATAAATATAGCGCCGGTTTCCTTTGCAAATGTAAAGGATAAAAGGATAAACGTTTCTTTAAAAAGAAGGATCTTGGTTTTTTTTGTGGACAATGGCTTTCCCTCGGCCCTGGTGGCACATGCTGCTCAGGCTAGGTGGACATCTTTCTTGTCCCTGTGAGCTAAATTTCTGACTGCTGATGGTACTTTTTTTTTTTTTCTTGATTCCTCTGTAAATGTCTAATTACCTTTCAGGGGAGTGATGATGTTTTCATAGAACCAATGCATTTAGAGAAATTCCTGTTTGCTCCCAATATTACCTAAATATTATTGGTAAATTATAGGAAAGGAATGGAAAATAAAACAAAGGATATTATAATGCCTCTGTATCGTTCCATGGTGCGACCGCACCTTGAATATTGTGTGCAATTCTGGTTGCTGTATCTTAAGAAGGATACAGCATTATTAGAGAAGGTTCAGAGAAGAGCCACCAAAATGGTAAAGGGGATGGAAGGATACTCCTATGAAGAAAGGCTAAAAAGGTTAGGGCTCTTTAACCTGGAAAAGAGCCGGCTGAGGGGAGATATGATAGAAGTCTATAAATTAATGAATGGAGTGGAACGGGTAAACGTAGATCGATTGTTTACGTTATCAGAATATAGAAAGACTAGGGGACATGCAATGAAGCTACATGGTAAACTATTTAAGACTAATAAAAGAAAATATTTTTTCACTCAACGTGTAATCAAACTCTGGAATTTGTTACCGGGGGATGTAGTAAAGGCTGTTAGTGTAGCTGGGTTTAAAAAAGGTTTGGACAAGTTCCTGGAGGAAAGGTCCATAAACCATTATTAAAAAGGGACCCAGGATATCAATGCTTGACCCAGTACAAGCATTGTGGAACCTGTGTCTTTTGGGGAAACTGCTAGGTACTTATGACCTAGATTGGCCACTCTTGGAAACAGGATACTGGGCTTGATGTACCTTGGTCTGACCCAGTATGGCATATCTTATGTTCTTATGTTCTTAGGGGTGTTTGTTGGGAACCCAATTAGCGTTACGCCATATGTAGAAGGAGGGCATTCCTTTATATTGTATTATCTTTGGATTCCTGGCTTTTTTCTCCTTGAAGTGGTCTATAACTCGTTGCCAGTATGTGGTATCTTTTCTGATTTCTTTAAAAAATGTTTAAGCATGTTGTGGAGCATTTTCCTTGTTCTTTTGGATTGTAATATTTGGAAAAAATGTTAATAAATATAAAATAATAATAGTACTAATAAACAATAAATACCATACTGAGAGAATCTAGACCCCTAGACAAAAGCTAAGTAGATAGACAAACTGAGAAGCAGACCTTTGGGCTAATGGAGCTGGTGCTATACCAAACCCATATAGGAACGAACAGCTTGAAAACTTTAGGGGGCAGCTTAAAGGATATTACTGGGCTTTCTACCCACAAAATCAGTGTTTCATGTCAGGAGGAATCTGAACTAAAATGGGCTTTATAATGGAATCTCCTATTCTAACCCAAGGCAACCAAATCAAAGGGGGTCTTCAATAGCAGTAATGCCCGATTCGTTGCTTCTTTTTGCTCTGGCCAGACCGTGGTATTTCTCTCCTTACATCTTCTCCTGTATATGCTGGTTCATCCAGGTAGCCAATCAGTATTGCTCTGTTCCTAGCAGGTTGGAGATGCGATTGGTGCAATAAGACTGCATTCAGGGGCCAATGCAGTAATCTTGCATTAGAGCCATGCGCTAAACCTCAGCGCATGGTTTGCTAACACAAGCATAAGAAAAAATGTTGCTACCCAATACAGTAATCGAATAGTATGCAAATAAGTTGTGCACAAAATATTTGCACTGCCAGGGGAGACCATGCCAGATGGCAATACTTTGCAACAGAGTGGACTCCTCTGAGGGAGTGGAGAACATGAGGAAAGATCTGCAAAAGCTGGAAGAATGGTCTAATGCTTGGCAGTTTACTATTTAATGCAAAGAAATGCAGAGTCATGCATTTCGGATGCAGAAATTCAAGGGAATTGTATACGATAGGGGGCGAGATGCTGATGTGCACGGACCAGGAGAAGGAACATTGAAGTAATTGTTTCCGAGGCTCTCAAGGTGATAAAACAATGTAACAAGGTTGTGGTCAAAGCCAGAAGGATGCTGGGTTGCATACAGAGAGGAATTACCTGCAGAAAGAAGGAGGTACTAATGCCACTGTTCAAGTCGCTGGTGAGGCCTCACTTGGAATATTTTGTTCAGTTTTGGAGACCATATCTCACAAAGGATATATAAAGACTGGAAACGGTTCACAGGAAGGCGACCAAAATAATTTGGAGCCTGTGACAGAAGACGTATGAGGAGAGACTTGAAGACCTAAATATGTATACCCTAGAGGAGAAGAGAGACAGGGGAGATATGATGCAGACGTTTAAATACTAAAAAGGTTATTAATGAACAAACAAACCCTTTTCAAAGAAAGGGAAGCTATAAAACTAGAGGACATAAAATGAAACTGCAAGTTGATTAATTTAAAAACAACGTCAGGAAACACTTTTTCACTGAAAGGGTGGTGGGTGCTTAGAATGCCCTCCTGATGGAGGTGATGGGGGCAAATACAGTGACGGAATTCAAAATGCCATTGGATCCCTTTATAGCAACAGGATAAAGTCAAAATAAAGATAACTATTTTTTTATATTCCAACTAATAAGGAAGGGTGACCTGCACGGAGCGGCAAGTGCACCTACTCTAGCCACCTTACTGGGCAGACTAGATGGATCATATTGCTCTTATTCTGCCGTCATCGACTGTGTTACCCTGGGTCTGCGCTAGCAGCAAAGTTACATCTTGCGCTCGCATAAAAAATTGTGTTGGCACTCATTTGCATATGCTGACATGCTGTTCTGCATGAAAATATTGTTGGCATTAGGAAAATGCCGTCTGTACACAGGGTTTTTATGCCCTTACATTGTGCACGTCCACCGGAATGCTCTTCTGCACATAAATATCCCTGCCGCTCTGTGCAGAAATATCTATTACTTTGTAACGTCAGCAGTCCAGCACTTTACTGTTTGTTCTGGTACACCTCCCCCTTAGTTCCTCATCTCCTACTGTTATTTTTTTCTTACCTTTCTCCTTCAACGCCCTTAAGGAAAACAAGAATACAAAGCAAAACAAGTTGCAAGTATTTCATGCTCGCAGTAGAGAGAAGAAACAGTGAGGATTTCATGACTAATGCTGACCGCAGAAGAACAACAAACTATATCTTTTACTCCTCATTCCTGGCATTAAATGCACCAGAACTAAAAAGTTGTGCACTTGGCTTATGGGACTTCAATACACTTCTTTGCATTGAATTTATTTATATCCTGCTTTTCACTGGGTCAAAGTGGTCAATTGGGGGATACATTTAACATGATGGGATATGAGACACATATGCTAATACTTACAGGGAACATGGGCAATGGAGGATTAAGTGGCTTGCCCAAGACCACAAGGAGTGCCTATAGGACTAGAAATTCCAGTCCCTCTGGCCTGAGATTGCTGTCCCCAGGTGGAACTTGAACCTCTGGCCCTTTGGCCTGAAGTACCTTGTCCTAACCACTAGACCACTCCTCCTCCATTGATAGTTTCATTGATAGTACCGTCCTTACCATGGCATTTAAACATGCTGTGACGTGCATTGTTAGCTCGTGTGCAAAACACCGTTTTGCATTGAGCAACGGCGGTAAGGCAAAACATTGTGCGCAGAAGCTGCAATAAACTTTGCGCAAAGCCTCCTCCATTTTATTGCATTGGTCCCTTAGTGGGTTCACTCTCTCAGTCCTCTCTGGATCCTGATCTGGGTTTCCAGCTTTTGGTGCTGCTGTTTGGTCTCAGACAGGTTCCACCCCAAGACAGCACCTCTCTCATTTGCTGCCTCGCTCTAAGGATAATGTGCTAACCTCCAAATTTGCCTCTGTTCTCCTGGTATCTGTACTGGGGCTGGGACAGCACCCAGTACCCTTCCTGTTATCTATTAGAGTACAGGTCCTGTTCATTGTCCAACCTTCATTGATACTGGGGCCTGCTCTTACAATTCTTATCTTGACAGAAAAGAGAGGCAAAATACTGCCATATATCTCTGGAACCCACATAGATCCTTCCCTGGTTTCCCCTCTAAGGGAATCTAACTGGGAAATTCCTGAGCACATTTAAGTTGTGCTGATGCCAGGGCCTGTAGCACCCCTGAATGTTCAGCACAGAAAAACATCTTACAGCTATGTCAGTCAGTGACATCTGGGTCACACCTTTATTGGGGTGAAGGTGAGACTGTTGTGGTTCAGCTAGGATGAGGTGGTAACCCTACCAAAGGTGTGCCGCAGGCAGCACGTCGTTCCAGGGCTTGGAAGATACAGGAAAACATGATGGGTGATTTCAGTTACCCCGGTATCAAATGGGTCAGTGTCATGGCAGGACATGCTAGGGAGATAAAATTTCTAAATGAAATAAATGACTGCTTCTGCAGCTGGTTCATGCACTGACCAGAGGGAAAGCCATTTTAGACCTAGTCCTTAGTGGAACACAAGATCTAGTGCAAGAGATAAGGGTGTTAGGGCCACTTGGCAATAATGATCATAACATGATTGCGTTTGATTTAATAAATGGAGGAGGGATGGTAAGGAAATCCACAGTACTACCTTTTAACTTTCAAAAGGGAGACTATGATAAAATGAGGAAAATAGTTAAGAAAAAACTAAAAGAACAGTTGCAAAGGTTAAATATTTGCATCAAGCTTGGGTGCTGTTTAAAAATACTATCTTGAAAGCCCAGACCAGCTGTATTCCACGCTTTAAGAAAACTGGAAGGAAGTCCAGAAAACTGTCAGCATGGTTTAAAGGTGATGTCAGAGAGACCGTTACCAAAAAAACTTCTTTCAGGAAATGGAAAAAGGAGTCAAATTATGAAAACTGGAAACAACTCAAGTACTGGCAAGTTAGTTGCAAGGCATTGATAAGGCAGGCAAAGGGATAATTTGAGAAGAAGGTTGCTGTGGAAGCAAAAACGCATAATAAAGACTTTTCAAGTACATTCGTAGCAAAAAACCTGTGAGAGTCAGTTGGACCATTAGATGATAGAGGGGTAAAAGGAGCACTAAGAGGGGACAAGGCGATAGTGGAGAGGCTGAATGAATTCTTTGCTTCGTTCATTACTGAGGAAGATGAGGAATGTTACCCATGACTGAAATGGTATTTAAAGGAGATGCTGCGGAAGAATTGAAAGAAATATCGATACACTGGGAAGATGTATTACAACTATTTGATAAACTGAAGAGTAGCCGATCACCTGGTTCGGATAGAATACATCCAAGGGTGTTGAAAGAACTGAAATATGAGACTGCAGACCTACTATTAGTAATCTGTGAACTATCATCAAAATAATCTGTAATACATGAAGATTGGAGGATCGCCAATGTAACGCCAATTTCTGACGTCAGTACCAGGAAAAATGGTAGAAATCATCATAAAGAACAAAATTACTGAACGTGTAGATAGTCATGGCTTAATGGGAGACAGCCAACATGGCTTTAGTCAAGGAAGGTCTTGTTTTACTAAGCTGTTATGTTTTTTTGAAGGTGTGAATAAACAGGTAGACAAAGGTGAGTCAGTTGATATTGTGTATCTGGACTTTCAGAAGGCCTTCGACAAGGTCCCTAATGAGAAACGTTTGGCAAAATTAAAGTCATTGGATAGGAGGCAATGTACTATGGTGGTTCAGGAACTGGTTAAAAGATAGAAAGCAGAGGGTAGGGCTAAATTGGCAATTTTCCAATGGAGAAGGGTGAATAGTGGAGCACCCCGGGGATCTGTGCTGGATCCGCTGATTTTTAGATATTCATAAATGACCTGGAAAAGGAAATAACGAGTGAGGTTATCAAATTTGCAGATGACACAAAACTATTCAAAGTTGATTGTGGAAAATTGTAAGAGGATCTTGATAAATTGGAGGACCGGGCATCCAAATGGCAGATGAAATTTAACATGGACAAGTGCAAAGTTATGCACCTAGGAAAGAAAAACCCAAACTAAGGTTACACGATGCAAGGTTCCACATTAGGAACCACCACCCAAGAAAAAAATTTACGCGTCATCATGGATAACATTTTAAAACCCTCCGCCCAGTGTGCTGCGGCGGCCAAGAGAGCAAATAGAATGCTAGGTATCATAAGGAAAGGAATGGAGAATAAAACAAAGGATATTTTAATGCCTTGGTATTGTTCCATGGTGCGACCGCACCTTGAATATTGTGTGTAATTCTGGTCGCCGTATCTTAAAAAAGATACAGCGTTATTAGAAAAGGTACAGAGAAGAGCCACCAAAATGGTAAAGGGTATGGAAGGATACCCTTATGAAGAGAGGCTAAAAATGTTAAGGCTCTTCAACCTGGAAAAGAGACGGCTGAGGGGAGATATGATAGAGGTCTATAAATGAATGAATGGAGTGGAACGGGTGAACGTAGCTCGATTGTTTATGCTATCAGAATATAGAAAGACTAGGGGACATGCAATGAAGCTACAAGGTAACCTAGTTAAGACCAATAAGAGAAAATATTTTTTCACTCAACGTGTAATCAAACTCTGGAATTTGTTATCGGAAGATGTAGTAAAAGCTGTTAGTGTAGAGGGTTTAAAAAAGGTTTGGACACTTTCTCGGGGGAAAGGTTCATAAACCATTATTAAAGGGGACCCAGAATATCACTGCTTGACCCAATACAAGCATTGTGGAACCTGTGTCTTTTGGGGAAACTGTTAGATACTTGTGACCTAGATTGGCCACTGTTGGAGACAGGATACTGGGCTTGATGGACCTTGGTCTGACCAGTATGGCATATCTTTTGTTCTTCTGTTCTTATGTGCTGTTGACACTCCCTGCTGTTCTGCGTGGGATAGCTGCTTTTGTGCATTGCACTGGAACAGCAGCAGACAGAGGACACGCCCAGCTGCAAGACTTGAAGCCAAGACTTTCAGAAACTGGACTACCATCAGAAAGACTCCAATACCATAGTACTGCTCTTCTTTCTACTACTACTAATCATTTATATAATGCTACTAGGCATATTGCAGTGCTGTGTAAATTTGGGTTGCTAACTAGCTTCAGAGGTATCCGACAAGCTTGATCCATTCCTGAGTTTACCCCATTGCATGCAGGGATTTGTAGTTTTGCTTGTCTTATGACATGCAATACAGCAGGGGTACTCAAATCCAGTCCTGGAGGGCCACAAACCAGTCAGGTTTTCAGGATATCCCTAGTGAATGTGCA
Organism: Ichthyophis bannanicus; assembly: GCA_033557465.1. Lineage (NCBI taxonomy): Eukaryota > Metazoa > Chordata > Amphibia > Gymnophiona > Ichthyophiidae > Ichthyophis > Ichthyophis bannanicus. The sequence goes on along the minus strand of CM066034.1, from coordinate 1,005,541,487 downwards.
TGAAATAGAGTCAAATGCAATGGAGGCAGTGCATGCAAATATATCTCATGTATATTCATTAGGGATATCCCGAAAACCTGACTGGTTCGTGGCCCTCCAGGACTGGATTTGAGTACCCCTGCAATAGAGAAATCAGAACTACATTTCCATGCATGCAAAATCCAGGACGGGGTCAAGCTTCTGAGGCGATCTGGAGCCAGTTGGCAACCCTAGTATAAATATGCATAAAAGACAGTCCCTGCTTCACAGGGTTTATAGTCTGCTAAGACAGATAAACCAAAACAACAGGGGGCTGGGGAATTAAGAGAAATGATAAAAAATTCATATGGGTGTAGACAGGAGAATAAGGATATCAGGATCCAAAGGCATCCTCAAAGAGATGAGTTTTTAGTCTGGATTTGAATAAGACAAGAGATGGAGCCTGATGTAGCAACTCGGGTAGTCTATTGCAGGCATACGGTGTAGCAAGTTGAAAGGAAGAGAGTCTGGCGTTTGTAGTAGAAGAGAAAGGCGCAGAGTGTGTGCCGAGTTGCTGAGGAGAGATAAGAGAGGAGGGCTAATGACCGAAGCTACAGAATGAATGCATATGTAGATCAGAAGAAGTTTGACTGTGTGCAGAAATGGATAGGAAGCCAATGAAGTGACTTGAGAAGAGGGGGTGGCTACATGAGCAGCTTGCCAAAGCACAGAAGCCATTAACTTGCCATTAAGGCATCACCTGGCTGACTTACGGGCTGCTTGCGAGTTTGAACATGGGCATTCCCTGTAGCGGTGGAGAAGGGGACACCTTCCTGCATTAGCTGGGTTTGCTGACGGTATTTTTCAGCTGTTTTTTGGCAAAGTTAACAGCAGGACTTCTTCTGATTCATAGCGTGGGGGTGCAGGCATGGGGTAATCTCTCCTCTTACTGTTCCAAAGGCTTTTGATTTGTACTTAGTTTTTAAAGGCATGGGTTCCCATGGTTACTAGAGAATATTCAGGGTTTTTCTTTTCAAAAGGGTTATGTTATTCAGTGAATGAAAAATGCAGACAAATGCTCTTAGCATTGTGAGGTAATCAAAGCCTCACTGGATATATTTCCTTAATAATTTGAGGGTTATCGAAATGGTAAACATTTGCACCATAAACCATATGGATTCAGGAGATACATTAGAAAATACTTCCTTGCGCAAATGGTAACCTAAATGCATGGTATACTGAATGCATGTATACTAATTATTGGGGCAGAGGTATCACTTTGCCCAAGTCTTTGCATAATGACATAACTCTGGAGGATCTTTCTAGCTGGTTCCTGACAAGGAAAGCCAGAGGAGGGAGTTGTGATGTCATAGAGGTTATAAGAAAGGGATTTTTGGCAGGAAATTCATCTTTCTCTCACCTTCTTCCTGCCACGTTGACCTGAAGAGGGTGTAGAACCTTTCCTAATCAGGGGGATGCATCTCTGGGGGCTGGTTAAAGCTCAGGATAGGAGTAAAGAGAGGGGGTATTCCCAATTATCTGAACCAGGGCCAGCCCCAGAGATGGTTCAAAGTGTTGGCACCTGAAGCAGACCTTAAGCCTTATTACCCCGCCCCCCCCCCCCCCCCCGGCTATCAAAATCAGTTTTGAATGCCCTGCTCTTTGTTGCTGCCCACAGGTTGTTGCCCTAGGTGACTTCCTAGTTTGTCTAATGGTTGGGCCGGCCCTGCCCTGAACTCTTTTATCTTCTAAGAACCAGGCTGTGGATTAATGGGCAGACTCCTCAGATCCTGTTGAAGGTGGATCCAAACCAAACCATCGTGGCTGAGGGCTGAGGAAAAGAGAGGTTCTGTATCTGAAGGAGAGTGTTCTCTCTGGTTTGAAGAAAGATCCATTAAGCCATCCATCCTTAGGCCTGCCAAAGAGAAACTCTGCCTGTGAGTAGAAAAGCTTCCTGGAAGCCTATGACTAGTTGAAGAACAGGATGTGCAGTCGGATATTATGTCCAGGGAATCTCGGCATATTTGTGGGGAAAAAACCAAATCGGTGTCCCCTGGGTACCGAAAACCTACCAGTGAGAAAGAGAGAGTGGAGTATCGTTTATAAGGCCATAAGGAAGGGGAAGAAATAGATTCTACCAAGGAATCATGCGGGAGGAATAAAGACACGAGGAGGAGAATGCTTAGTCCCTACCTATAAAATCATACTTTTAGTTTGGGCTTTTTCTTTTGTCTCTTAAATGCAGTGCCTCTGAAGTAACAGGTGAATTGTTAAATTTTTGTCATCATCCAGTAAATTTTGTTTTTAACCGTGTCATTGCAGTTTGGAAGTGTCTGTATTGGAAAACCTAGCAGAGGTGAGAAGTTGCCTCTAGATGTAGGGCCTTGAGAATTAGCTCTTCCCTAGGGTTACCAGAATTTTGAACACCTGAGTAGGACTGATGTGGGCAGGGAGTGGCAGTGGTCCTCAGTCCTCGGGCATCTTTGCCCATATATTTTGAAATGACCGGTCAAAGTAGCATTCAGTAATTTTAAAAAAGACCATAGCAGCCCTTCTCAAATGATAAGTGTGCATTCACACATATATGTTTAAACTTTATTTTATAACATAACCATATCAACCCCAATGTAGAGTGAACTCATCAAAACGTTTTTTTTTGGACACATCAAAGTGAGGAATCAACCTTTATGAACGAAACGTCAATTTTATTCAATAAATTTGCAGTAAGAGCAGCAAAGGTTATTTAAAGAAAAGCTCAAAAACTTAGCTGAGTTTGAATGTAGGAAGGTCTCCCACTATGCACTCCAACATGGGGCTACCACAACATAGTGCCAGGTTTCGGGTCTGTAGGCATATCATCCCTCAATACAAGTTTTGATACAGACTCAAACTACGGTACTGCATCATGGTAGCCCCATGCTGGAGTGCATAGTGGGTGACTGTCCTGCGTTCAAACTCAGCTAAGTTTTTGAGTTTTTCTTTAAATAACCTTTGCTTCTCTTACTGCAAATTTATTGAATAAAATGGACGTTTCATTCGTAGAGGTTGATTCCACACTTTGATGTGTCTGACAAAAATTCTTTTTGTTTCGCTCTACATTGGGGTTGATGTTGTTAAGTGCCATTGAGTCTGTGTTGACTCATGGCAACACTCTGGATAGTTGTCCTAAACTATATTTGGTCTTCAGTCAGGCATCTCATTGTTGATAGAGTAGCATCCATAGCTGCTGTTACGTATTGTATCGATTCATCTCATTGCTCACCTTCCTATTTTGTGTTGACCTACCTTACCAAGCACGATGTCTTTCTCTAACGATCTCTCTCTTCGCATGATGTGTCCAAAGTATGAAAGTCAAAGTCTTGTCATCTGAGCTTCTAAAGAAAACTTAGGTTTGATCTCCTCTAGTACAGACTGGTTTGTTCTTTGGACAGTCCATGATATGCACAGTATTCATTGCTAGCAGCATAATTAAAAGGCATCCAATTTTTTCCTCTCTATCTTTTTTACTGTCCAACTTTCGCATCCATATGACGTTATTGAAAATACCATGGATTGAATGAGTCGAATCTTTGTATGGAGAGAGACATCTCTGCTCTTGAGAATCTTGTCTAGGTCCTTCATAGCCATTCTGCCAAGAGCAATGCGTCGTTGGATTTCTTGATTGCTTGTTGTGTCTTTATTGATAGTTGATACAAGTAGGTTAAAGTTGTCCACTATTTCAATTTCTTCTCCATCAACGATGAACTTATTTATTTTGCCAGTTGTCATGATCTTTGTCTTCTTTACATTAAGGTGCAGGCCCATTTTAAGACTGTTTCTTGATCTTGAGAATCAAATGTTTTAGATAGTTTTCACTTTCAGCCAGTAATGTGGTATCATCAGCATAGTGAAAGTTGTTGAGTCTTCCACCAATCGTCATACCTCTGTTATCTTCATACAGTCCTGCTTCTCTGATGATTTGTTCTGCATATAAACTAAACAGGTAGGGGGAAAGTATCTAGCCTTGTACACCTTTGCTGATTGTAAACCATTCTCTTTCTCCTTGTTCCGTTCAAACTGTTGCTTCTTGATCAACATAAAGATTGTGCAAGAGAACGATCAGGTGTTCTGGTATATCCATGCTTCTTAACGTGGCCCAGAGTTTCTCATGGTTTACACAGTCAAAAGCCTTGCTGTAGTCAATAGAACATATATAGATATTCTTTTGATTTTCTTTAGTCTTTTCCAGGATTCATCTCACATCCACAGTGTCTCTTGTTTCTTGCCCTTTCCTGAACCCTGCTTGCATGTCAGGTAGTTTTCGTTCCAGGTATGGTTGTAGTCTCTGCTGAATAATCTTGAGTAGAATCATGTTGGCATATGGGATCAGAGCAATTGTGTGATAATTTCTACAGTCAGTTGGATCATCTTTCTTTAGTGTTGGTATAAACACAGATCTTTTCCAATCATTTGGCCATGATGATGTCATCCAAATTTCTTGACAGAGCCTTGTAAGTATGGTAACAGCTGCATCAGATTGCTGTAATACTTCATTGGGAATGCCATCAATGCCTGGTGCTCTGTTCTTTGATAAGGTTTTCAATGCTGCTTCAACTTCTTCTTTCATCACCAATGGTTCCATATCATAAGGTACAGGTTGAAACGGCTTCTGGTCCTCTTGACCTTTATGGTATAATGACTCTATATTCTTTCCACCTTTTCTTGATATTCTCAGCATCATTCAACATGGATCCTTTAGTTTCTGTAACATTCCAATTCGAGGCTGGAATTTTTTCTTTAACTGTCGTACCTTTAGGAAAACCGATCTTGTTCTTCCTTTAATAGTTTCTGCTTCTGTGAGGGGTGTCCGATATTAAAGGTACAGGCCAAAATTACACTAACATTTGTATTTAAAGAAATTATTCAATACATTCCACCAAAAACTACATACTTTTGTTTACTTCTTCACATAATCGCCATAAACATTGAGACATTTATCCCATCGTGACACTAGTTTGAACATCCCTTCATGGTACAGTTGTGTGTCAAGTTGCTTGAAGTAGTCCATAGTGGTGTCTTGCAATTCCTCCTGATCCGCAAAGCATTTCCCCGGAAGTTGAGATCGCATATGATTTCATGAACAGAACTCTTAGGAATGCCAGTCGTTTCAGCAATTTCACAAACTTTATTGCGACGATCCTCCCTAATCAGACGTTCGACAATTGCGCAGTTGTCATCCGTGTGTGAGGTCTTTCGTCTGCCTCTTTTCTTTTCCGGATCATTCAACTCCGTTCGGCCATCTTTAAACTTGTTACACCAGATGCTGACTTCTTTTAGGCTTAAAACGTTCAGGCCATACACAGTCTCTAATCAGCAATGAATTTTGCTCTGATTAACTCCTTTGGCTTGCAAAACTCTGATAACTCCATGCACCTCAAACTTTGAATACTCTGCGATTACACACGCCATGTTTGTTTGCTTCCCGAAAACTACTTGTAATTTGAGTGTTTAACAAAACAACGCTACAGACTCTCCTACTACGTGTACAAGTAGTCCTGCATATGACGGCACTATTGTGCATGCGGAACCGGTATGATTGCCACCTGTACCATTAATATCAGACACCCCTCATATTTCCTTGCATGCATCATTGTAGTACTTCTCCTTGTCTTGTCTTGCTGCATGTTGGAAATCTCTGTTTAGTTCTGCGATTGCCTCTCTTTCTCCTCTGGCTTTAGCTTCTCTTTGTTTCTGGGCAATTTTCAGATTTTCTTCGGTCTTCATTTCGGTTGCCAAGTCCATATTTTCCAACCACTTTGCCTTCTTCTTTGTTGCCAACTTTTGCATTCCAGTCACCCATGACTATCAGGATATCTTGTTTGCATGTTCTGTCAATTTCAGCTTGTATTTGTTTGTAGAACTCATCAACTTCATCCTCTTCTGCAGCTATTGTCGTGGCATATACTTGAATTATAGTTGTGTTGATGGGCATTCCTCATAGACAAATAGAAATTAAGTATTTATTGATTGCACTGTATTTCATTACAGTTTTTGCAAGTTTCTTCTTAATTATAAATGCAACACCATTTCTTCTTTGTCTTTCATTTCCAGCAAGTGACCATGTGATCATCAAATGCATAGTGCCTGATGCCAGTCCATTTCAGTTCGCTGACACCCAACAGATTGAATTGTACACGTTCCATTTCATTCTTGACCACCTCCAACTTCCCTTGGTTCATGCTTTGTATGTTCCATGTCCCAATATGTAAAACATCTTTGCAGCTTCTGACTCTCATTTCATGCGCAGCTACTTTAGCAGTCAGATGTCCCGAGGGCTTTGATACAACCACATCACAAATGCTGGCTTTACTCTGAAAAGTCTTCAGCTCTTCCCCAGTAGCCAGTTGAGTGCCTTCCGACCTGGGGGTCTCATCTTCCAGCACTATAGTGCAATTTGTTTTATTGTGACTATCCATTGAGTTTTCGTAGCAAGATACGGAAGTAGATTGCCAGGCCTTTCTTCTGTGCAGTTTAATTCTAGTGTTGTTGCCGTTATCACAGAAACCACCGCCAACACCGTACCATTCTGCTGCTGCCCAGATGGGTGGTTTGTCTTGGTCTGGCACCTCAACTGAGACCTGTCCATCTTGGGAGACTCTGCCAGTAGTTAACCTACCGATAGCTTAGCCCTCAGCATTACTGATGTATACAAGCCCTCACAGCATGACAGGCTGCAAACCAAGTGAAGGTTGGGGTTGATATGGTTATGTTATAGCATTTTAGGTGGCGACCCTTTTTGGTTTGGGTTATTTTTGTGGAATAAACTTTATTTTATACATATACAGCAGATAAATATTATATATTTCTAAAATTCCTCCTCTTTTTTCAGAAAAGAAGTTAAATTTACATCTCCTATCAGGATCGAGAAGACAGCATTAGAGGGTTGTGCAGGAGAAGGAAAGTCCTTTACCTCTCTCACCACTGAAATCAGGGACAGGAGGTGGTTATAGTCCATGGAGTCTGAGACACTACCTTAAAATCGGGGACATCTGGTAAACTTTCTCTTCCCCTGTTCCTCAGGACCCATAAGTTAATGTAACACCCCCCCCCCCCTTCTGCAGCCCTTGGAGTTGCTCAAACTCCAACCCTCCCCGCCAACTCCCCACCGGGGCCTGCTAAACATGAAACCACTTCCCAGTGGAGGAACTGTAGGCAGAAATTATAATAATAGGTACAGAGGATCCAAACCAACCAAGGAAAAGCCAGATACGAAGTAGGATCTGTGCTATGGCAGCCGGCAGGGAAAATGGGTAATATGGATATTGAAAATGGTGGCAGATAAGGGCTATATGGCCCTTCTGATCTGTCCAATTTTATTTCTGGTGCATAGCCAAAGGCATTCTCTTAATCTGGTAGATAAATACTTCTAAACTCATCTTCTGCCAACTTTCATATTTTAAGCAAAATCGGGTCAATATGCAGCCTCACTGTCAACATATGATTTGAAACATCTAACTTAGATGGTTTGAAATCATACATATATTCAGTGATGCTATGGGTCTGTGTAACGCCGTTCAATGTTCTTGTAGAAAGAGAAACATCCAGATTAGTGGGAGTTATTTTAGAAGCCCATTTATGCTTTGGATGTCTGAAAATGGGCATAGAGATGTCTGTAAGCAGATATGTCTCCATAGCCATTTTAGAAGCTGGGTCTATGGATGACCCCAGTGTGAGGACATCCAAACCTGAATGGGGAGAGGCAGAGGCATGGTTGGGGCGTTTCCAAGAACTTAGACATCCCCACATGATTTCAGAAATGTCCTGGGTATTCATAGTCACACCTAAGGTTATACCTGCTCCAGGCACAAAAAGGCATCTGAAACGTGATCGTTTTGTCAGACATATCTCTGGAGGGTGTGGAGAAGGAACTACACTAATAGCACCTTTATTTTGCAATATGTCAGTGAACATTGACAGGCAATGAGGGATCATGTTTTTCGTTTTTGCAAGGCGGCTGGACACCCCCTTATGCTAGCTTGCATGAGAAGGAATTCCCCTTCCCATACTTTTCTAAGGAGGACTTCTGTTTGGCCACCTGCATGGACATCCATGCTGGGGATGTCTATGTTTCTAAAATCGGCCGGAGACATAGATGTTCCTGGCGTTTTCCTGCATGTTCTGCCCTGGACATCCCCAATTTGACTTGGACATCCTTTCTAAAATGCCACTTTAGATGTTTCAAGTTGTTCGTCCTATTTGGCCATCTTTATGTTTAGCGGCTGACTATCACTGCGTAAACACATACATTAGATGATTAAATGTCATCACTCTTGGAACGCCTCCTTTTTTGGACAGAGAATTGTGGTCATATAATGATTTATATAGCTGAAATTATCTGTTCAAATGGCTCAGATATTTTTGGAAAAAAGGGTATGCACCTGGCTCTGCAGCTGACTGTATAAGTCAGGCTTTGACTAACTTTCTTGGGCTCTAGGAGCCAGCCTAAAAATTTAGAAGCTGACCTTCAAGACTTAGATCATAGTATGTGCACCACTCCCCCCAAAGATGTATAGCAATTCCTTTTTTAGGGCCTGAAAGCGTAATAAATCAAGGGCCCCGATATTCAGTGCTGGCAGCTAGCACAATTACAGTGACGAGCCGTCGTCACTGAACACTAAACATGGATATTCAATACCAGGGCCATATCCGGCCACCTGCATTGAATGTCTGGGTTGACCTGTTGAAGCAGAAAGCTAAGTGGACAGCAGCGATACTCAGCTGCTGCCCGGTTAGCTTCAGCGGTGAAAGTTAGGAAAGCTTTTAATGTGCTTAACTTTTGCTGCTGAGATATGACCAAGCAGTCGCTAAATATCGCTGCTGACCGGTTAACCATGGTTGCTGCCCACGGAACACCCCCAGAATGCCGCAATGCTAACTGGCGGCACCTGCAGGTATACGACAGCACTAATTGGCCTGATGATACGTGAAACAAAAATGCCCTTTCTTATGCCCTCATACCTTTACCCAGTCTCTCACTCTCTTTGCCATGACCTCCCCAGGCGTCCCTCAGTCTCTCGCTCTCTGTCTTTCTCTCTTTTTCTCATAACCCTTCCCCACCAGACATCACCCAGTCTCTCTCACTCATTGATTCTTCTGCCTTGCTGCAGCTATTGAAAAATACAGCATTTCCTTATCGTCCCTCCAGACCAGTCCAGTTATATTTGGGTATTCACTGTCCTCCAGCAGCTGAGGACTAAGCTTGTCAGGATTCTGATCCACCCATACAAGAGCTCCAAGGCTCAAGCAGAGAGCCGATCGCAGTGGGAAATTTGGAAACATTGAATTTATTAGAAGCTACAACCAACCCCCCCCCCCCCCGAATATTCAGGGGCTTGAAATCCTAGGCACCAGGATGCAAATTCTGGGCACCATGGCGACCTGGCACCTGGGACTTTTTGAGCCCTGTGAAAATGATGTGTCCACATTCATGTCCTCTTTCTTTTTGGATGCATCTGCCCTGGCTTTTCATTAGACTCTCTTGGCTTTTCCTGTCATGGTTTCTGCCCAGTGAAAGCAGAACTGTCCCTGTCTTTGCCAACAGTGGTCAATCCAGGTCACAAGTATCTGTCAGGTTCCCAAAAGGTAGACAGATTCCATGCTGCTTGTCCCATGGGTAAGCTGTGGATTTCCCTGGGACTCTTTAATAATCCTAGCATTCTCCTTATCACTTCTCCAACCCAACCTTTTTACTTGGTCTTAATTTCTTTCCCATTCTATTTGTGGTTATTGTATATGCTAAATTTTCATAGAGGTTAGCATAGCTATCGAGGAGCTATCTGATAAACTTAAGGTAGGCAAATAGCTTACTAACGCAGTAACAGGTATCGCAGAGGTGCAGAGGTGCATAGCGAAAAACATACCAAACAGAAAAAAAAGGTGAAATGCCCCTGTACAAGTCAATTGTGTGTATTTTATGACAAGTTCTGGAGGCCACACTTTCAAAGGAATGTAAAGAAGCTGGAGGTGGCCCAGAGAAGGGCCACGAAAATGATGCAAGGTCTGCAACAAACAAACCTTATGAAATATAACTTAAAGATCTAAGTGCACTCTACAGGAGAGGAGAGATAGCAAGATATGAAAAGGTCATTCCAATATTTCAAAAGTATTAGTAATGCAGAGTGGAAGGGAAATTCTAGAGCAAGGGGTTGTGATTTGAGGCTGTGAGATGGCAAACCCAGGAACAATATTGGGTGAAATATTTTTTCATGGAAAGGAAGATGGTTGCATGGCTTCTCAAAGTGGTTGTTGAGAGCTAAAATCTTACGGACTTTGTGACGATGAAGGATCATTAACAACGATAAATGTTCAGTGTTTGAATAATTCAATAGCGAGTGTCGGAGCTGCTGAAATGAATTCCAAAGTGGGCAGTATGAAATGATGGAAGTCGGGCTGCAGTGATAGAAATAACATGAAGCTAAGTGTGTCTGGCAGGCTTCACGGGATACATAGGACAACAGCTACACTAGCTCTGTGCTTAGATATGGAGAGGGCTCATGGGTGTGAACTCTGTGGCAGTGCGGATCTTGTATGGTGGTCATGTGGTTGGCAATTTAGCTGGGAGACTGGATAGGTTGGTTGGTACTATGGTGCTATGCTAGAGCTCATACCCGTGTGGCATCACTTTGCTCTTTTGGCACCCTCGGAAACAGGTTGCTCTCGCTGTTGGCTTGTTTTTCACCTCTTCCTCTTTACATAGAAACATGATGGCAGAAAAAGACTATATGGCCTATCCGGTCTGCCCTTCCATAACAACTACTATAGTCCCATTTTTTTCCTTCAGAGATCTTCTGTGTTGATCTCATGCTTTCATGAATTCAGATACTGACCTGATCTCTACTGCCTCCACTGGGAGACTATTCCATGCATCTACCACTCTTTCTGTAAATAAATATTTCTGCATATTACTCCCAAGTCTGTCCCCTTTCACCTTCATCCTATGCCTCCTTGTTGCAGAGCTTTCTTTCAATTGAAAGAGGCTCTCCTCCTGCGCATTTTTGCCATGGAGATGTTTAAACATCTCTATCATATTCCCTCTCTCTCGCCTTTTCTCCAAAGTATACATATTGAGATCTTTAAGTCCATCCCCATATGCCGTATAACGAAGTCCACTGACCATTTTGGTAGCCATCCTCTGTACTGACTCCATCCTGTTTATATCCTTTTGAAGGTGTGGTCTCCAGAATTGCACACAATACTCCAAATGAGGTTGCACCAAAGACTTATACAGAGGCACTATCACCTCCTTTTATCTGCTGGTCATTCCTCTCCCTATGCACTCAAGCATCTTTCTGACTTTTTCTGTTCCCTTTTCTACCTGTTTAGCCTCCTTAACATACATACATAGTAACATAGTATATGATGGCAGATAAAGACCAGTATGGTCCATCTAGTTTGCCCAGCAAGGCGGCAGAAGTAGGTGCACTTGCTGCTCCGTGCAGGTCACAACTCCCCATGCCTTTGTTTAGGGATGTACCCACCTTTCCGTGTAGGTCACCCCTATTTGTTCAGATAAAAGAGATAGTTATGTTTATTTTAACTTTATCCTGTTGCTATAAAGGCATCCACTATGTCTGTTTCATATCATTTTGAATTCTGACACTGTATTTGCCCCCACCGCTTCCATCGGGAGGGCATTCCAAGCATCCACCATCCTTTCAGTGAAAAAGCATTTCCTGACATTAACTTTCATTTTACCCACTTTCAGCTTCATGTTATACCCTCTAGTTTTACAGCTTCCCCATCTTTGGAAGAGGTTTGTTTGTCCATTAATACTCTAAGTATTTAAAGGTCTAAATCATATGATCCCTGTCCCTCCTCTCCTCCACAGTGTGTACATATTTAGGTCTTTAAGGCTCTTTTCATATGTTTTCTGACCAGGCTCTGAATTCTTTTGGTCACCTTCCTCTGAACCGCTTCCAGCCTTCTTATATCCTTTGTGAGGTATGGTCTCCAAAATCGAACACAATATTCCTTGAGGCCTCACCAGCGACTTGTACAGTACCATTAGTACCTCTTCCTTTCTGCTGGTAATTCCTCTCTATATGCAACCCAGCATCCTTTTGCTTTTACCACCGCCTTGTCACACTGTTTTGCTACCTTGAGATCATCATAAGCAATCACTCCGAGGTCCTTCTCCTGGTTCCTGCACACCAATCTCTCACCCCCTATCGCATACAGTTCCCTTGGATTTTTGCTTCCTAAGTGCATGACACTGCACTTCTTCACATTAAGCCTTAACTGCCAAGCATTAGACCATTCTTCTAGCTTTTGTAGATCTTTCCTCATGTTATCCAGTCCCTCAGGGGAGTCTACTCTGTTGCAAATTTTGGTGTCATCTGCAAAAAGACAGACTTTACCATTCAGCCCTTAAGCAATATAACTCACAAATATATTGAACAGTACTGGTACCGGGCCTGAACCCTGGGGCACACAGCTAATCACCTTCCTTTCATCCGAGTGAGTTCTGTTTACCATCACCTTCTGTTGTCTGCCAGTCAACCAATTTCTGATCCAGTTCACCATCTTGGGATCCATCCCAAAGCTGTTGAATTTATTGATAAGCCTCCTATGAGGAACGGTATGAAAGACTTTGCTGAAATCTAGGTAGATCACATCCATCGCATGCCCTTGATCTAGTTCTCTGGTCACCAAGTCAAAGAACTCAATCAGAATTGTTTGGCAAGCTCATCCTTTGGTAAAACCATGTTGCCTTATATCATGCAATCTGTTGGTTTTGAGGAAGTCCACTATTCGCTCTTTCAGGAGCGCCTCCATTACTTTTCCCGCCACCAAGGTAAGGCTTACTGGCCTGAAGTTTGTCACTTCTTCTCTATTACCACTTTTGTGGAGAGGTATCACATCAGCCCTTCTCCAGTCCTGTGGAACTTCTCCTGTCTCCAAGGATCTATTAAAAACATCCTTTATAGGCCCTGCAAGAACCTCTCTGAGCTCTTTCAGTATTCTGGGATGTATCCCATCTGGTCCCATAGACCTGTCCACTATAAGTTTTGCAAGCTGTTCTAATTTATTTATTTATTTATTACAAGTTCTTATATACCGCACTATTCGGCATCAGCGCGGTTTACATTATAACATAAAGACCATAACAACAAGCTGTTTGGTTTACATCGAACAGGAGTACAAACTTGGAGAACCGGGGTAAACTATATACATGAGATAATTACATAGAACCATCTTTTATGAATGGCAGGGCATCTACTCCATTCCCCTTTGTATATTTGTCAATCCCAGGTAGTCCTTCTCCAGGATTTTCTGTAATGAAAACATAGCAGAAGTATTTGTTTGCCTTTTCAATATCACTTTCCACGAATCCGTTCCCAGCACTTTTGAGTCCTGCATTCCACCTCTGATTTTCCTTCTCTTTTCAGTATACCTGAAAAAGGTTTTGTCGCCACACTTCACATCTTTAGCCGTCTTTTCTTCTGTCTTTGATTTTGCTATCCTTAATTTCTCTTTTTGTCTCTTAGTTTGATCTTGTATTATTTCTGTTTTCCTGTGTTTGCGAACTTCTGAATTTTGTGAAAGCTGTGTTTTTTGCCTTTATTTGTGCAGCCACTTCTTTGGAGAACCAAATAGGTTTTCCTTTTCCTCTTGTTTTTATTTACTTTCCTTACATATATATCTGTTGCACCTTTTATTGCCTCCTTTAATCTAGCCCATTGCAATTCCTCTTCCCTTATCCCCTCCCACCCTAGCAACTCTTCCTTAAGGTACTTGGCCATTTTATTGAAGTCAGTGTTTTTGAAGTCTAGGACTTTGAGCTTGCTGTGATTGGATTCCATCTTGGCTTTTATCTCAGACCACACCATGTGATGATTGCTGCTGGATATTTGACACGCTGCCTCCGTTGGTGAGCACTAAATCCATCACTGAGCTCTCCCTGGTTGGTTCCATCACCATTTGTTTAAGTAGTGCATCTTGGAAGGCATCCACAATTTTTTTACTTCTTTCCAGATTTGCAGAAGGAACACTCCAATCCATATCGGGTAGATTAAAGTCACCCAATATGATCACTTCCCCCTTCATGGCTATCTTTGCAATATCAACAATCAAGTCACTATCCATTTCATTGGTTTGAGATGGAGACCTGTAGACCACACTAGTATGGATGACAGTGCCATCTCCTCTTTCCAACATAATACAGAGTGCTTCTTCTTTACTCCACATCCCCTGCATTTCAGCAGCTTTAATATTGCTTTTAACATACAGGGCTCCTCCTCCTCCTTTTCTACTCTCTCTATCTCTTCTAAATAGATTATAGTCAGCTATGGCTATATCCCATTCATGTGACTCATTAAACCATGTTTCTGTAATGGCCACAATGTCCAAGCCCATTTCCACCATTAGGGCTTCCAGATCAGGAATTTTGTTGGCTAGACTTCAAGCATTTGTACTCATTGCTTTCCAGCATTTGTTTACTGGCCTGCCTGCCTTTTGCATGGGTTTTGTTCTACCACGCCCCTTCCCGCTTGCCATTGATGTGGTGTTCAAAAGTTTGGCTGTTTCCAATGTCATTTTTGCTTTTGTTGGGAGTGGCATGCTGAACTTGTCCTCCTCCATCTGTCACCCCCTTTCCCTAGTTTAAATGCCTGTCCACATATTGCCTGAATTTTTCACTTAGGATCTTTTTTCCTGAGGCGGAGAGATGTAGTCCATTAGCACAGTATAGTCTCTTGTTGATCCATATGTTTCCCCAATCACCTATATATCTAAATTCTTCTTGTTTGCACAAGGTTTGGGGCAATGTATTAAAGCTGTTTATGCGGTGCAGTCTTTCTGCACCCTTACCATGAACAGGTAGAACTTCTGAGAATGCTATAGTGTTAGCAATTGGCCTGGGTTTCTCTCCCAGAGTCTGGAAGTCCCTTTGAACTGCAGAGGGACTGTTTCTAGCCAGGTCATTTGTACCCAATATCAGTTTTGGAGTGCTTACTTTCTGCACTAACTATACAAACAATTTGGTTTGTATTCCTGCTGGCTGAAGAGCCTGGGAGGCATTTGACCATCTTCTCTCCTTTGAGCTGAGTTCCCAAGTTGGTGCCTCTGATGATGGAATCTCCAAGTAATAGTAGTTTTCTGTTTTGTGATTTTTGTCTTCCTATTTGGTACATTATCAGTAGATTTTGGCATTAAGTCTTTCATTTAAGGGCTCTTCAGTTTCCTCGGATTGGGCACCCTCATTATCCAAGCAGGGAAGGCATTATACAGGGATATCTCTTGATTTATAGGGTGTCTCTGCGTTACAGGTCGCTACCTACCAGAGCCCCCTGTGATCCATTTGTTCTTGGGCTGTTTGATTCTTTGTGGGTGCGGTGATGGAGTTTGTTCAGTTTGTACCCTAGAGGAGATGCGCTTAATTGCAGATAATTCTTCAATGTGCGGTCAGACCATGGAATGCTTATGAATTTTCAAACAAAAAAATCAAGCAAACTGCTTGTACAGAAAAGATGCATACTTCCACAATTTTTAAAGGCAACATTCTACTGAACACAAATACAATCAGAAGCATCAATAGTCCTCAAAATGAGGGAGAAAGCATAGGAAATAACACTGAAGGTAGGAGGACCCGACAGTGATAAAATAAAGCAATTAAACTACGAATTTAACACCTGATGGCAAAAGACGAGAAACACTAATTAATGATGAAGGAGCCCCCTTAGAAAGGTGAAGATGTTACCAAATGGGTACTAACAAAAGAAGACAGATCCCCTGGCTGAAAGAATACATATTTCTGAGATTTGTAAACCACACTACATTTACACGGAAATCTCAAAAGGAAAGAAGCGCCCATCTGAAGCACTCCAGACCTCAACAGAAGAAAAGATTTACGCCTTTTCTGGGTGTCTCTGGCAACATCTTTTTCCCCATAAATAAATTAGCTCTCTTTTTATAGTATATTTTAAGGAGCCAGTCTCTATCGGAGGACAACGCAAAAGTCACCAATAACGTGGAAACCACTAGTTCTTCTTCTTGGGGAGATTGAAGCAATGCAGAGATATTAAGAGAGTCCATCTCTAAAGGACCAATAGCGCGCTTCCCTTCCTTTCTCCCAGCTGGTAAATAATACGCTTTTGATATTGGAGGTATTAACTCAGTAGGTATCATTAAAGATTCTTTAAGGTACTTCTTAAACAGTTCCACTGGAGCTACCGCCGGAACAACCGGAAAATTTAATAACCGAATATTAGAGGTCCTGGTAGCGTTTTCTAATATCTTCAATTTTACTTTCAACGCGATATTATCTTTCATCAAAGATTCCGTTAATTCAGAAACCTGTACAAGTTTCTGATCAGAAACCACTGCTTTCTCTTTATTTTCCAACATATCATTAGATAACTTGGTAATATTATTCTCCATTCTAGAAACATTAAAAAACGGATAAAGTCAATTGCTGGTTTACAACCTGAGAAAGTTGATTAATAGCTTCCCAAATGTTCTCCAGTGTCACCTTAGCAGGCCGAGAAAGTGTAATCTCTGTACCTTTTCTAATTCTGCTATATCCTTTTTAAGATATGGCGACCAGAATTGCACACAATATTCAAGGTACGGTCAGACCATGGAACGATTCAGAGGCATTATGATATTCTTGGTTTTATTCTTCTTTCCTTATGATTCCTAGCATTCTGTTTGCTCTCTTGACTGCCACTGCACACTGGGCAGAGGGTTTCAAAATATCCTTTTCCTGGGTGGAGATTCCTAATGTGGAACCTTGTATCATGTGACTGTAGTTTGGATTGTTCTTTCCTGCAATTTGTTACCAGAGGATGTAGTAAAAGCTGTTATTGTAGCAGGGTTTAAAAAGGGTTTGGGCAAGTTCCTGGAAGAAAAGTCCATAAATCATTATTAAAGAGGTCCAAGGCTCAATGGACCTTTAATCTAACCCAGTATGGCATATCTTATGTTGTTATGTAAACTACCTGTCGCATGACAGTGTGTGCGGTACAGTTAGACATTAACTTTAGTGTGACTGTAGGTTAGGCTTGCTCAGTGGAGGAGTTTGAGCAGAGCACAGGCAGTGTTGTGATTTACATGCTAACATTTATACCTGCTGACGATTAAGCGCAAACGTCCGCGGCTGCATTTCGGCTGCCCTTTCTGCCGGATTTTTGCTAGAACTTTGTAAAGACACAGATACTGATGACTTTATAAAATAGGCTACGTAGCTTTCACACATCGAATTATCTTCAGCGTCATTCACTGGCTGATGACCTCAGTGAAGGTAATCGGTACTCGGCTTTTTGCACAGGTAAAACCTGCTTTACACATGCAAAAGAAATGCAAGGCCTTACATATGTGCCAAAAGATTGCATCTCCTTTTATGTAGACTGCATTTAAGCATTCCCTGTGACATAGTTTGGGTGCAATTGCATCTTTTTGTAATACACGCAGCCACACATACAATATTAGCACTTTTTTTGGAGCAGGCATAAATATGTGTGTCGGAATTTGAGTGCTGTTGGGGCTGGATTGGGGAGCCGATTCTATAAAAGTGCATAGCTGTCTTATGTTACTTGTATAAACCAGGCTCCGCCTTTTTAAAACTTGGACGTAGGCTTCCTGCCATGAAATTACCCTTAATATCTCTATTGAGCAGATTAGGATCACTAGATCAAAGGATTTTCAAACATTTTGCGTAAAGGGCCTGTTTAACTTTCAGAATCCTTGACGGGACGGGATAAAATAATCCCCAGCATCCCTCTTCCTCCTCTGTTCCATATCCCATGTGCTCTTAGTCCTTCCCTTCTTCCCAGCATGTCTGCTCTTTCCCTCTCGTCCCAGCAACTCCCTTTTATCACCTCTACCAGTGTCCTTTCACCCTCCTGCCAGCAGGGTCTTGTTTCCAGTGGATCCGGGTCTGCTCAGGCCTTTCTGTCCAGTGGCTGTTGCTGCGTGTAAGGTCTGGGCCCAATACCCACATGTGCCCCACCATTGGCCTTTTAGGGAGGAGATACTAGAAAGCTTATCATGGGCTTGCAACTGTTTATATGAAATTAGGGTGAAAATTGATTTTTTATCATTGCATAAATCTGGGAATTTATGGTTGAAAATCTACCTACTCGTTTGGTAATGTTGCTTAATAATTGTACAATAGTGCTGAAATCCTGTGTTCCAATGTCATCGCCTTGAATCTGTTTGGAACGAGATGCCTGGTCATAGTGCTGGTCAACTTCACTATAGCTACAGGCGCATCTCATTGTGGTCACTGTGCCTAGCACACGGGGACCTGCGGGACCTCCTCTCTATCCCAGTTAGGCTAGCACTGCCTGAATTTGGAAGCAGCCCCGCTCCTCCAGGTGGCTGTCTGCTCAGCTCTTTTCCATCTGGGTGGTAGAGATGAAATACTGGAGCTGAGGGTAGAGGTGTATAGCTCAGCGGATCTGGGTCACGGCCTGTAGGAGTGGTGGAGGAAGGGCGATGCTGGGAAGGGATCTAAGGGCAGCAGGGAATTCCTGGACTGCAAGGCACTGGAATGTTGCTTTAACGTGACACCATCACTGTTTGTGCTGAGGTACAGAACTGATAGTTACAAAAGTACAGGCTTATCTTTAAATGGCTATGGAGCAGTCAAAATAACTTTAATCAGGAGCTCCTTATAGATGTGGACCTGGTATGTTTATATTGGTAACATGGCCCTGCTCGATGTTTTAAATTGCCCAAATAGTATAGCTATCTAACCTTTTCAGACAAAGTCGCTGATAGATCTGTGGCCTTTTTTTTCCAGATGGAGTTTCCACTGCAGCCTACTCTTCCCCAGCAAGGAGTTTGGGAGACCCTGGGATAACACCTTTGTCTCCGGCACATTGCGTGGTAAGAAACAGACATTGGGCAATGTGTGTACATCCTCTGATACTGAGTGAGTGAGTCTGGTTGCTTGGATTTTCCTGATATGTTGTGTTCTCCTCCTGTGTCTGAAGCAAGTGAAAATCAAGTGACAGTGACCGGCTTCTCTGCCCTAGTAAATATGAGCAAAGGAAGGGGACAAGGCTGGTGACATTATTTCTCCAGGAACAAGCAGGAAGTCAGTCCTCACATATGGGTAATGTCGGCACTGACAGAGCTCACATGAAGCATTTCCTCAGCTTTCAAAGACAGTCTTAATGCTACCACACATGCACGGTCCCCTTCCTGCCCAAGGGTGCCATCTTATTCAGTCTCCTTTATTCCGCGGAGCCCAACGGATGTAGGTCCAATTTCCCTGGAAAAAAATCCTTGCTATATCCTTCAAAAAATAGCCGTTCCCGGGTTGCATACCGGTTCCTCTTCCCGCCTCGAGCTGGCAGCGGCCCCGGCGATGTTCTCGGCTTTTTTCCCATTTTTTTCTTTGAGGCTTGCCTCGACCAGCGCTCATGCCCTTTTTTGACCCGGGTGTTTCCCTATCATGTCTCCCAGTGGGTTCAAAAAATGTGACCGCTGCAATCAAACCATGTCTGTAACCAACACCCATGATTGTTCTTTACACTGCCTGGGACTAGACCACGACAGCACCTTTTGCAACCTATGTCAGATCATGACACCTAGGATCAATAGAAGAAGTCGGAGTTGCAAGAGAAACTGTTCCGCAGGTCTGACTCGGCACCAGCCTCCCTGATGTCGAGCTCTAAGCCCAGCACGTCCAGAGAGGGTTGAGTGTTTTCAGAGTCCCCCAGTGACAGCTCCTCTGGAAAGACCTCTGACCCAGAGCAGAAAAAGAAAAAGTCCTCAAAGTCTCCCGAGGCTGTGCCAGAGAAACCCGGCAAGACCGCACGGAGGGAATCAGGCGACTCCAAGAAGAGCCCTCCTAAGGTCCCCAAAACTGATGCCTCAACCGGCGGATACTGTGCGAGGATCCGCGAGGCCGTGGTCCTCGTCGAGGATGCACTCGTGAGAATGCTGGTGCCTAGACTGAAACCCTCTGTGCCCATGCCGAAAGCTACGGAGCCTTCTAGCTTGGTGTCCAGAATGGCTGCCATGGAGCAGAACATCACTGCGATCCTGGCTATGCAGCAGGCAATGATGGCAGATTTGTCCACATTATCTGCCCCGACAACCGGGCCCCCGATTGCAGAGGAGTCCCCGGTCATCGAGCCAAGCGCAACTGACCTTGGTTAAAACCTCTGCTATGGTTGAGGTCCCGGTCCTGTTCCTCAGGAATCCAGTCCTCACTGGCCATTTTCCATGACTCCGACCCCAGGTCCTCGGGAAGGCCACAGCCCTTCAGAACAGGCCTCGAGCCTTGGAATTGCAAAGCCTCGGACTTGTCATCCCCTCTTGACTCCACTGGTTTCCGTTTCTTAACGCTATATCCTTTTTATTAGAACATGTACAGAGAAGAGTCACCAAAATGGTAAAGGGGATGGAAGGGTACCCCCTATGAACAGAGGCTAAAAAATTTAGGGCTCTTCAACCTGGAAAAGAGACAGCTGAGGGGAGATATGATAGAAGTCTATAAATTTAATTAATAGAGTGGAACGGGTAAACATAGATCGACTGTTTATGTCATCAGAATATAGAAAGACTAGGGAAAGTGCAATGAAGCTACCGGGTAACCTATTTAAGACTAATAGGAGAAAATATTTTTTCACTTAACGTGTAATCAAACTCTGGAACTTGCTACCGGAGGATGTAGTAAAAGCTATTAGTGTAGCCGGATTTAAAAAAGGTTTGGACAAGTTCCTGGAGGAAAAGTCCATAAACCAATTATTAAAAGGGGCCTGGGATATCACTGCTTGACCCAATACAAGCATTGTGGAACCTGTGTCTTTTGGGGAAACTGCTAGGTGCTTATGACCTAGATTGGCCACTGTGGGCAATAGGATACTGTGCTTGATGGACCTTGGTTTGACCCAGTATGGCCTATCTTACTGTATGTTCTTAGGGATATGGCCAGGGCCCTCTCGGTGCAGACCGAGGCAGAGGAGGACCCATGCACCAGGGAACTGGAGATCCTCCAGTTTGTGTCTCCACCCAAAGAGACTCTCTCGGTGCAGGTGCAGCCGATCCTTGAGCGGCTACTACTAAGAATGTGGGAAACCCCGGCGTCAGTGTCAGTGGTCAGCCAACACCTCGGCGCCATATACCATGTCAGGAAAGGGCCAGGGTTCCATAAGTCCCAACTCCCACAGAACTCCATGGTTGTCAAATCAACCATGCAGAAACTCCGAAGCCAGAAGACCTACTCCTCTGTCCTTCTGGGCAAGGATGCTAGAGCCCTCATCGTCCTGCGGCACAAGTGCTTCCAGGACGCAATGTTGGGGTGCCGCATCCATGCCTTTGAGCTGTACATGGGAATGTACCTAATGGCCCTGATGCAGGAACTGTCAGGGTTCTCCATGGAACTCATCGGGGAACCCCTCAATCGGTTCCAGGCCCTCACCTCCGGGCGTGGCTGCTGAGAGCCTAGAATTCCAGGATATCCACCTTTCTCAACAGGTTAAGGATATCCTTTTGGCTTCAAAAAAACCTTCCACAAGGCAGGCCTACCTACGCCTTTAAGTGGAGAAGGTTCTCCATCTGGTGTTCAAAAAAGGAACTTAATCCCTTTTCAGTTCCAGTGGAGGCGTTACTGGAGTATCTCTTCCATTTACCATCCTTTAGTCTTAAGACCAATTCAGTTAGGGTCCACCTTAGTGCCATGCGGCTTTCCACAAGCCCTTGGATGGACAACCTGTCTCCTTTCAACCGCTTGTAGCGTGGTTTATGAGAGGTCTACTTTTAACTAAACCTCCCTTTAAGCCACCACCCGTGGCATGGGATTTGAATCTTGTCCTTGAGCAGCTTATGAAACCGCCCTTCCAACCCTTAGCCACTACATCTCTGAAGTTTCTTTCTTGGAAGGTAATCTTCCTAATTGCCCTCACTTCTGCAAGGTGCATCAGTGAGCTACAAGCTTTAGTGGCTGATCCTCATTATACAAGGTTCCACCATGATAAAGTAGTTCTTAGGACTCACCCTCACTTTATGCCAAAGGTTGTTTCGCCTTTTCATTTAAACCAGTCGGTTTACCTTCCTGTATTCTTCCCTAGGCCTCACGCCTCTAATGCAGAAAGGAATCTTCATACTCTGGATTGTAAAAGAGCTTTAGCTTTTTACCTTCAGAGAACTAAGCAACATAGAAAGGCTTCTCAGCTTTTTGTTGCCTTTGAGTCCAGTCATCTTGGATTACCAGTTTCCCAGCGGTTTATAATGAACTTCAAAACGTACAAAAAGCAAGGGAAGGAACAAACAGGGATTATATTAAATTAACTTATTTACAAAGCCTAAATATAAGAACATAAAAAAGGAAAATCAAAAGGGAAAATAACAAAAAGGTACAAATAAAAATAAATAATCATGTGATGTCACCAAAGTGTTCAGAGTAGAGTGGTGTTTCAGATTTTTCTTAAAATCCTTAGGGGTATGTTTACTAAACCGTATTAATGTGCGCTGTGCAACGTTATTGCGCAGTAAGGTACCTTATCGCCCGATGAAGGCGCCTTACTGGGCGATAAGGTACCTTAGCGCGCAATAACGCGCGCAGCGGCGCAAACGAGCGCTAAGGCGGAGAAAGGCTCCCGGAGGGCGGAGAGAAGGGGTCAATGGGTGGAGAGTGGGAGGGGAGAGGCTCCCCGCACACTAACGCTGTGAAATCCGAGGCTCAAAACTAACGCCAGTGAAACCCTGGCGTTAGAGCTGATTTAAAGGGAAAAGAAACCATTTCCGTCAGCAATGTACAGCAAAACCAGGGAAACCTACAAAAAGTGATAAGTGTGATACATGTACATGGAACAAAAGGGTAAATAAACAGTGAAAATGAACAGAAAAAAATGTAAAAATAAAATAACCAAGCTGGCCAATAGTGATATCAATGGGAAACATCAAAAAACACTCCCAAGAAAGCTCCAAAAAAAAGATATGAATTTTGGAAGGGTCTATGCTCCGTCCCCATACAAGGTGAATGAGCCCACAGTGTAATTGCGCTGAGCAGGGTTCCCGACTCCTTTGGCCAGGTTTCCTACGGCATGCACATGTTCCACAACAGCAGGGCGGGCATGTCGGAATGGGCAACTGGACAGATGCTGGAAAAGGGGACACAGAAGGCTGCAGGCGGCACATGCTGTGGTGCAGCTGGGCCACAGTGCGGACTAGGGTGATGCATAGGTGGCCCATAGGAATGCTGAAACAGTAGAGCAGCCAGACAGCAACTGCTGAGGGCCCAACATGAGCACGAGAGTGTTTATCACAGTGTCACAGGGGATAGTACCCAGCAGGTACCCCGAAGGGTACGGAACATTGGCATGCGGTGCTGGGGGGAAGCGTGGACAGCTATGCAGGCACCCCTACCCCAGAACCCGCACCATAGGCAGCCGCCTACCCGCAGACTGGATGGCCTGAGACTGCTTTCCACCAGCACCACCAGCCAGAAGGGCATGTCAGCATGGTGGCAGAGGGATACTGGTGGTGGAGGGGGCAATGGCAGCTGCCCAGAGCAGACCGTGGCCTAGCCCTGTTTAGGTGGGTGCCGTGCACTGCAACAGACCGGCTCTGTCTGACAAACAGTCATGGTATCTCCAGGGACTTCACTGTCTCTGTGGCAACACAGTGGTGCAGTGCACACAGCCAATGTGTTCAGAAGCAAAAAGTCACAGGTTCAAGTCCCAGCTGTGGTTCCTGCCAACCCAGTCCCCATATTTTACCCACTACTAAAACATGCTAATACAGACAGAACCTTTATTGCAGATGATGTAAACATGCCCAAAACACCTACATTTTACCCTACAGAGCACAGACACCATAAACATGTGCATTACCTAGAACAGAGTCTCCCAAATGGGCCAAACACCATTCAGGTTCCATGCTGTCTCTAATAAAGATGCCTGTGCTGCATTTCTATGCGCCGCCCCCATGGTATGCAGATGTATCTCATGCATATTCATGAGGGACAGCATGAAAACCCCGAACAGTGTCTGTCCCACCAGGACTAGAGTCGGGAACCTCTGCCCTAAAGCAGCGGCCAACAGGGGCAGACACACCCGCACCCACAGGCTCCATTATCCAATACCTCCTGGAGAGGCAGGATGTTGGGCCCTGCGTGCATCTCCCAATACGAGTACTTGCATACCTTAGCAATACCACCCTAAACCTGGGAATACGGTACACATATATCAAAAGGTTGCTATTATTACTGGCAGATAGCATTTCCGAAGTTACGTACAATTTTCTGAGTGAGCTGCATCATAGCAACCTTTCTGATGTCTGTGGAGTGTGCTACAGGTCTTTTGTCTGACAGTGTTTACCACCCTGGAGGGTGACCCCAACAGTATTGCGTACCATAGCCATGCCTGCACTGTGCCCAGGACTGGTGCAGTGGCCAGGGCTGCCAAACACGTCTATAGTTGCACAATGCTGGCATAGGTGTGGGGAGTGTGTGTCTGTCTATCCAGTGTGTGGTGGCTGCAAACACCCTCCACAGCCCACACTGCTAGCACTGTTGCCAGTATTGGCCTGTCAATGTGCATAATGAGGAGCAAGGTACCGTGGGAATAGCCAGGATAGGGTGGCCTGGCCTGGATTCATCTGTACATAGCATAGGGCATTGGCTCGGACATTGTAGTGGCCGACCACCACCTGCACGGACAGGGTGGCCACAGCATGTCCTGCTGGGAGGTCACTCTCACCCTGACTGAGGAGTGACCACGGCATGGCTAGGTTCCCCCATAGTGCTATATAGCATTTTTCTCATGTGATATTTATGGTTTCTCTTTTGGGGTCCAGTCACTGACTTATCTGCTTGGTGTGTATGCTGACATCCCAGTTCTGGGTACATGCATCTCCTCCAGGAACATGCACTATGGACTAGCTAGCAGACTGTCTGCAGCTAGTATGTGTCTTGCTGGAACACCTTGCAGGGTGCAGCGGCTGGAGGCTTGCTGCTGGAGAATGTCAGATGGTGGTGGGGGGCAGCTGTGCATGTCCAGGCCTACTGTCTGTCTGCTATTGCTTTATGGATGTGTACAGCTCTGCATTGCCTGCCCTGTACGGTGTCTGTTCTTCAGCAGGACTGGGGTTGATGGTCCTCTCTACTGCCACCATTGCAGGGAGGTAGAATGTGGATCTGTTGGTGGGTGATCCTGTTTCTCACCCTGAGCGTGGGTTGTGTGGTGGTACATATTCCGCCTATGGGTCTAAACACCCCCCCTTCACCTACATCATGTAACCATGGCACCAACACAGGACATGCACTATTCTGGGTGCATCATAACCCATAAGGGCTAGACATGACTGAGAAATACAGAAGGACACAGATGTATCCTAGGTGTGTCTGCAGGAACTACCTATCACACACAGTAGCACTGATGGGGACCTGCAGCATGGCATATTTCAGCCATGAAAGGTGCTGTGGACCTGGTGCTGGGCGCCCCACCTCACCCTTAGGGTGAGCACAGTACCTGCACAATGTGACCGTCTCTAGCTACTCTGTGCCAGTACCACACACAAGGTGGCCTACCAGGCCAAGGTGCTGTGGGGGTGCATACCCCATCTTGTGCCCATCTGTAGACTGCTGATTTGCATGTTCAGTGCATCATGGGTACGGGTGGGTTAACCCTATCCTCGCAACCACAGCAGACAGTTTGTGTGGTGACATGCAGTCCTTCTGCAGCCAGCCAGGGGTTTTTGGCAGCTGTAGCCCACTGGTTACTTCACTGCCTGTGGGGCCAGAGGTCATGGGTTCAAACCCATGGTGGGGCCTTTGATAAGGCTATCCAAGGCATTGTCTATTTTTAATGTACATTAGTGCTGCCTGCAAAAACACCCTCAGTGTACTGTAACCATAAGGGTGCCCTATAGGGGACATTATAGGGTGCCTTGGCGGACAGTGCACTTTATAATGTGCCCTATGGACTGCCTTATAGGGTGCCTTATGCGGCACCTTAGGTTACGGCACGTGAGGGTGTGTTTGCTGGCAGCACTAATTAAACTACAAATAAAATGCCTCAAAAATCAATACTTACACATAAAAGCTACTGCCTCAGCCAGCCTTATGGATTAGGCACACTGGGGGATCAAACTCATGACCCCTGTACCATCAGTCAGTGTATTAACCATTGTGCTACACCTCTGTTTCTGTGTTTGCATGTCTGCGCGCCTACTTAAGATTACCACGCGTTAACGTGCTTAGCGGCGTCTCGCCCGATACTGTGCGCAGCGCACGTTATCGCGCGATAATCCCGTTTTGCTACTTTAAGACCAACACGCCCACTCCTTTTATGGCAGCCTGCACACTATCGCCGGGCGCATGTTAGGACGGTTTAGTAAACATACCCCTTAGCATCGGTGATGGCTCTGAGATGATCAGGGAGTAAATTCCAGAGGGAAGGAGCAGCTAATGAAATAGCACTTCTTGAAGTGACTTGCTTGGCTTTTATATAATCTTTAGGAATTGATAAAGTGAAACTGTTGGATAGTCTTCTGGGTCTGCTATTTGATTCAGTCGTGATAAGAGATTTAAGTATGCCTGCAGTAGAGTCTTGTAATATTTTAAAAATGAACAAAATGGCCTTATATTTAATGCGGGAAATGATGGGTAGCCAGTGAAGTTGATTCAGAAGGGGGGGTGACATGATCTCCTCTAGAGGTACCATTTGCAGAGGGCGTTTTGCTTGTTTAGGTAATCCAAGATAGATGGAATTGCAGTAGTCAAAAGCTGGTGTGATAATTGTCTGAAAAACAGTACGGAAATAATCATGGTTAAGCAGTGGTTTTAATCTTCTGAGGATTCAGATTTTATAGTAGGCTGTTTTAGCTATTTTGTTGATTTGAGAGTGTAAGTTTAGATTACCGCCATATACAAGTTTCTTCAAGTACAAGGTAGTGCTCTGTACACACCCCCAAATTCCTCCCGAAGGTGGTCTCTCCTTTCCACCTCAAACCAAGAGGTGATCCTCCCCACTTTCTTCCCGCGGACTCACGCAGGCAGGGAGGAACTCATACTTCATACACTTGACTGCAAGCACACCCTATCCTTCTACTTGCAGTGGACTCAGTCCCATTGGAAAGCTCTGCAGCTTTTTGTGTCATATGACTCCAGCAGGCTGGGGCTCCCTGTGACTAAGCGTACTCTGTCCACTTGGGTGGTGGACTGTATTGTGATGGCCTCTCCCTTGAGCACTGGATCACAGCGCATCGCGTGAGGGCGATGGCCATGTCGGTTGCCAACCTCCGCTCAGTGCCAGGGACTGAGATCTGTAAAGCCGCCACATGGTCTTCAATTCATACGTTTGCAGCTCACTGCTGCCTGGAGAGGCAACTCCTGCCCTCTGACCCTTCTGTGTTCAGGCTACTGGAATGATAGTGTCGCTGGACGCTAGGGTTTTGCAGAGTCTCTCAGTGGGGACTCACCTTCTGCAACTCACAGCTACCCGTCGGTTGCCATTGGTGCTGTCTTGGTTCAGTCCTTGGCAGCCTGGAATTAGGGAGTCCCATATGTGAGGACTTACTTCCTGCTTGTTCCTGGAGAAAACGTAGCTACTCACCTGTAACAAATGTTCTCCAAGAATAGCAGGAATCAGTGCTCACAGCCCTCTCTGCTCCCCTGGGAGTTGCCTCCCTACTTTAATTTATTTCTTACTACTATCCTAGGTATGTCATCTGACTGAGCAAGATGGCACCTTTGGGCGAGAAGGCGACCATGCATATGTGGTAGCATTCCCAAATGCTTTCTTTGAAAGCTGGAGAAATGCTCTGCGTGGGCTCCGTCAGTACCGACGTCACCCATATGTGAGGACCAATTTCTGCTGTTCCCGAAGAACACTTGTTACAGATAAGTAACTATGCTTTTAAGCCTGTAACCTCTCTTCTGCAAGTACAGCTAACTTGGATAATGTACCACTATTACAAACGATTCAGTGTTATCTAAAGCAAAGTGTGTTCTTGGAAAATGGCAAACTTTATGAAACACGTACATTCAAAAATAATAAATCTGGGAGTATCACTTATTTCACCCTCTTGTTTTTCACATTGATGTACGTATATGAATTCAAGGACAAAAAGGATCTCCGATCTCTTTGAGCAGTAATTCATGAGCATGTGGTTAGTACTAGCCCTTAACACGTGCTGTTCACATCGGAGTTCCAAAAAAACTCCTTTGGTAATTTACAGTAGTTGAAAGTAATCTTTATGTATCTTTTTTTTACCAGTATGTAATGAACTTTATTATAAACCCCGCTTGTATATCTTGCATACCATAACTCATATTCTCTGTAGGATGATTTCTATAAAGATGAATTTATAAATTCCAAAATACACTCAGGTGACTCTATAACAAATACATTTATCTGCCAGCCATTTTCCATACCCCAGCGCCACAAATGACGCCAAAAGGCGTTTCGCTGGCACTTCCTCAGGAGGAATTCAGATAAGGGTTAATCTCCAGGAACAAGCAGGAATGTAGTCTTCACATATGGGTACGTCGGTACCGACGGAGCCTGCGTGGGAACGCTCCCCAGCGTCCAATTAGGAAGCTTTTGGGAGCATCCCACAGCGCCTGCGTGCTGCCTTCCCGCCTTTCCCAACTGCCTCTCTCCAGTTCTTCATTTTCCGCAGAGCCAGCAGGTCATGTTCCTGTCACCGCAGAAAATCTTCCTTCTTTTTTGTGGTCGCGTCTGCACCGGCAAAATTGCCCTGGCGGGAGGCTTCGGCTTCCAAAGCATTATCGGGGCTCCGGGATGTTCTCGAGGCCTCGACCTCGGCAGAACTACTGGTGCCATGCTCTGGGGTACCAGCGGTCTTCTCCGGTACTGACATCCAGGCATTGGCAGCATCGATAGACCAGAGAGTCCTGGCTATTGAGCTCAGTCTGGCGGCTCTCCTTGCGGCATCGACACCCTCGGAACCGCGTCAGACTTTTCAACCGGTACCAGCACTGACTCTGGCACCGGTACCGATAGCATCTTATTTTATTTATTTATTTATTTGCATTTCTTATATACCGCACTGTTTGCGATCAGCGCGGTTCACATAAAACGAAAGGTATCCGACAATAAACAAAAGTCAGGTCATTACATTGAACAGGAACAAGCAACTTGGAAAACAGGGCAAACTATGTACATATGCAGAGCAATAATTAGGGTAATTATATACATGTCAGATGGAGTTATTGGGTAATGATCATACTTGGTGGCTGGGGTTCGGGGCAGTCAGTGAGGTATTGCATTACTGCATTGCCGGCACCCAGTCATCCGATGCCCTCTGGTACTGATACTCCGGTACCGATTACTCCCGGTACCAACTTCAGTCGGTACGGGTATCGGGCTCTTCAAGAGCATCCTGACAGAAGATACTTCGAGTCCTCAGAGGAGTCTGAGGATTCTGACAGTTCTGTCGATGCGGGAATACTTCTCCCAGAGGAGCCTTCCTCCCCTAAACGTAGGATGTCTTCTCCAGAGGACATTTCCTTTCAGGATTTCATCAGGGAGGTGGCTCGAGGTCTGTCCATTACTGTGGCACCTGAAACAGAGCCCAGAGCAAAGGAGTTGGAAATTTTACAATATCCTAAAACTCCTAAGGAGGCAGCTACCTTGCCCATCCATGAGGTCTTGCATGATCTCATGTTAAGAATGTGGGAGACACCTCTTACCACCTCTCCTCATTCTTGTAGACTGGATACTCTGTATCGAGTCCCTCCTTGTCCTGGTTTCCAGAAAACTCAGCTTCCTCACCACTCTATTGTAGTGGAATCAGCTATGAGAAGGATCAAGAGTGCAAAGAGGCATGCCTCTAATCCTCCAGGACATGAGTGCAGAACTTTGGATGCTTTTGGACGTCGTGTCTTCCAAGCTTCCATGCTTTCTGCCAGGATCAGTTCCTATAGTCTATATATGGGAATGTTCCTGAAAGAAGTCACAGGAGATTTAGAGGCTTGAGGCCCTCTTCTTCCTGAGGATAGAAGACAGGATTTTCTCACATTGGTCAAGTATGTTTCAAAATGTGTCAACCGTGCAGCTTTCGACTGTTTTGAGTGCATAAGCAGAACCTCTGCCATTGCCATAGGCGCACGTAGAATTGCTTGACTCCAGGCATCTGATCTGGAGCTCTGGGTACAAGACAAACTCGGAAATATTTCTTGTACTGGTGAGAACCTGTTTGGTAAAGATTGGCAGGAAAAAGCCAATGAGATGGATGCTGAAAACTCCACCTTGGACAGACTGTCCAAGTCTACAGCTGATCCTGCAAGAAAGAAATCTTTTAAGAAACCGTTCTTTTCTAAAAAGAAAAAAACTCAAATAGCACCAATCCCGTTCTTAACACGCAACCTCTGCTAACCCAGTAACACTTCATACCCCTCTCTCATACTAACAAGGTTCTTTTCATGCAATATTCCGTCCATATGTAAATAGCTCAATGACTATTATTCATTGTAAATAATTACCCCGGTTACCCAAGTTTTTGTTCCTGTTCCATGTAAAAAAACAGATAATATGTATCTTATCTGATGTTTTATTGTTCTATGTAAACCGCGCTGATTATAAATAGTGCGGTATATGAAAGATGTTAAATAAATAAAATAAATAAATAAATAAATTTATACTGCTTATTCTCAGCAGGCACGTTCTGCAGGTCAACCTGTCCAGAAAAGTCAGCAACCACCCAAACAAAGGAAGGCAAAGACTGCTAAGCCTCAACCGTCTCAGCAGTCTCAGCCTCCACAAGGTCTTTGACTTTCATCTAGAGAACTTAGCCTTCCTGACCCTCAATGGACCAGAGCCTTCCACCATTCCAGGAAGGTTATGCCATTTTGCCCCCAGGTGGGAGCAGATAACAGCTGAGCACTGGACACTCTCCATTATCAGAGAGGGGTACAAGCTGCACTTTCTGTGCATGCCCCCTCCCACAATGGTAAGACAGTTCAATTCTCAGACCTCTCTCATCAGCCTGTTACATCAAGAGGTCTCTACACTTCTTGCCCAAGGGGCAATAGAAGAAGTATCCATTCATCAGCAGGGTACAGGGTTTTACTCCCCCTATTTCCTTATCCTAAAGAAAACAGGGGGATACAGACCTATCTTGGACCTCAGAGAATTGAACAAATTCCTGTTCAAGGAGAAATTCAAAATGATTTCTCTAGGAACTCTGCTGCCATACCTTCAGAGTCAGGATTGGCTTTGTTCTCTAGATCTCAAGGATGCGTACACCCATGTTCTCATCCATCCAACTCACAAAACGTTCCTTCTGTTCCTTTTCCAGGGAAAGCACTACCAATATAGGGTGCTTCCTTTTGGTCTGGCCTCAGCTCCAAGAGTGTTCACGAAATGCATGGCTGTGGTAGCAGCATTTCTCCGCACTCTAGGCATATTTGTCGTCCCCTACTTAGACGACTGGCTCATTCGAGCCCCATCAGAGTCAGGGGCCAGGACTTCCCTATCTTGCAGTATTTGGGTCTGGTCATAAACATCCCAAAATCCAGTCTCCCACTCAGTCTCTAGAGTTCATAGCAGCTTTGCTGGATACCAAAAAGGCAAGGGCCTATCTCCCCCAGGCCCGTTGCCTTCACATGGTGCAGTTAGCTTCTCAAGCAGTGCTGAAACCTTCCCTCACTGCCCGAGAAATGCTACAACTACTAGGCCACATGGCATCCACAGTGCATGTGGTTCCTTATGCTCGCCTCCACATGAGAGCAGCCCAGTGGACCTTATCCACCCAATGGACTCAGGCATCAGGATGCCTGTCAGACAAAATAGCAAACACGAATCGTCTTATTTTATCCCTCCAATGGTGGCAGTCCTCTCAAAACCTGTTGCTGGGGTCCCCTTTTCAACAACCCTTACCCCAGGCAACTCTCACTACAGATGCTTCACCAATGGGTTGGGGAGCTCATCTACAAGACCTCTCCACCCAAGGCACCTGGACTCCACAGGAGACTCATCTACATATCAATCTCTTAGAGCTCAGAGCAATCTTCCTTGCTCTTCGAGTGTTCCACACCCTGTTCAGCTACAAGACAGTCCTCATTCATACGGACAATTAAGTAGCCATGTTCTACGTGAACAAGCAGGGGGGGACAGGCTCTCTGTCGCTTTGCAACGAAGCTTTGCGACTATGGGCCCTCGCCAGACAGCATCAGATTCATCTCCTGGCAGTGTATCTTCCAGGCATACAAAACTCTTAGGCAGACAGACTCAGTTGAGTTCTGCTTCCACACGAATGGTCTCTACATGCACACCAGGTGGCCAAGATTTTTCAAATTTGGGAAACCCCGGACATAGACCTCTTTGCAAGTCCGTTGAATGCCAAACTTCCCCGGTTCTGTTCCAGAATTCCGGCTCAGGGCTCTCAGGCCAGGGATGCTTTCCTCCTTCACTGGGGGCAAGACTTCCTTTATGCCTTTCCACCCATTCCCCTAATTCCCAAAACCCTATTCAAGCTTCAGAGAGACAGAGGCCGTATGATTCTCATAGCACCACATTGGCCACGGCAAGTGTGGTACCCTCTGCTTCTACAACTCTCTCAAGCTCCCTCCCTGGAGTTAGGGTCTGCTCCAGATCTCCTATCTCAGGAGGACGGAATGTTATGGCATCCCAATCCCCAGTCTCTGCATCTCAGGGCTTGGTTGCTGAAGGCCTAGATCTCCATGATCTTAACCTTCCTCAGCCAGTAAAGGATATCCTTTATGCTTCCAGGAAACCTTCCACAAGACGCTCTTATGCTTTCAAGTGGAAAAGGTTTACCATATGGTGTTCACAGAAGGGTCTTAACCCCCGTGCGATACCTCTGGAATCATTGCTGGATTATCTCCTTCATTTATCCAATGCAGGACTTAAGACTAACTCGGTAAGAGTCCATTTGTGTGCCATTGCAGCTTCTTTCAAGCCTCTGAATGGACAACCTATTTCCTCCCATCCTCTTGAGCAAGATTTATGAGAGGCCTTCTTCTAACTAAGCCTCCCATTAGGCCACCTCCAGTGGCATGGGACTTAAACTTAGTTCTTGGTCAGCCTGAAGCCACCTTTCGAACCCTTAGCTACTACCTCCTTGAAATTCCTTTCTTGGAAAGTCATCTTTCTCATTGCAATCACATCAGCACGCCGCATCAGTGAGTTGCAAGCACTAGTAGCTGATCCACCATATACAAGGTTCCATCATGACAAGGTAGTCCTTAGGACTCATCCACACTTTATGCCAAAGGTGGTCTCGCCTTTTCATCTTAACCAAGCAGTCTACCTGCCGGTGTTCTTTCCAAGGCCTCATGCATCAAATGCAGAAAGGAATCTTCATATTTGGGACTGTAAAAGAGCTTTAGCTTTTTTCTTACAAAGAGCACAGCAACATAGAAAGTCCTCTCAACTCTTTGTTGCTTTTGATCCTTCTCATTTGGGACGTCCAGTCTCCAAGAGAACACTGTCCAACTTGATTGCACAGTGTATTTCCTTTGCCTATCAGAGTAAGAACCTTCCTCTGGAGGGCCATGTCACAGCTCACAATGTGAGAGCCATGGCAGCTTCAATGGCTCATCTACACTCTGTGTCTATCGACGACATCTGTCGAGCAGCCACTTGGGCCTCGGTTCATATCTTCACAGCCCATTACTGCTTGGACAAGGACTCCCATCAGGATGCCTTGTTTGGTCAGGCTGTTCTTCAACACCTGTTCCATACCTAATCAACTCCTACCCGCCATCCCTGGTTGGATGCCAGAGATCCATGGGGGGAAGTGGAGCCCTTCTCAGGGGCACTCAACTTCTGGGGTCTCTCCCTGGCATCTAAAGCTAGGGAGTCCCCATATGTGAAGACTACATTCCTGCTTGTTCCTGGAGATAGCATAGTTACTCACCTGTAACAGGTGATCTCCGGGAACAGCAGGAATTTAGTCTTCACAACCCACCCTCCTCCCCTAGGAGTTGTATCTCTCTATCTATCTCTTTCTCTTTCCCTCTCTCTCTCTTTGTCTCAGCTTTAAACTCAACTGGAGAGAGGCTGTTGGGAAAGGCGGGAAGGCAGCATACAGGCGCTGTGGGATGCTCCCAAAAGCTTCCTAATTGGATGCTGGGGAGCGTTCCCGCGCAGGCTCTGTTGGTACCGACGTACCCATATGTGAAGACTAAATTCCTGCTGTTCCCGGAGATCACCTGCTACAGGTGAGTAACTATGCTTTATGGTCATGAAAAAACTTCCAAAGTCATGGCAAAAGATCTGAGATGTGAAGATCACGTGTTAAGGGCTAGTGCTAACCGCATGCCCATGAATTACTGCTCAGAGAGATCGGAGATCCTTCCTCTCCTTGAATTCATATATGTACATCAATGCCAAGCACAGGTGATACTTCCAGATTCATTCTTTTTGAATGTACGTGTTTGATATAGTTTTTGTCATTTTCCACCTCATTCAGAGATTATTTTTTTTTGTGTGTGCTTAATAAGCAGGTGACATACAACTGTTATTGTCGGGGGTTTGTACATCCGCTCCACTGCATGTACGTGGGTTTTATAAAAGTCTTTCCACAGAGAGAAGTTCAGATTAGATCATTACATTTAGATCTTTCATCAAAAGCTTTACAACATATTTGTCTTTGCAGCACACTGGTGGCCCGTCAGCTGTGATGTGCGAGGGCTGGTTCTGGCAGTCACCGTTTCTGATTTAGAAATGTACTGTGAAGGATGTTTGACAACAGAATATTTTTTCACCCGTAGGCATCAAATCAAATCTACTGGGAATTCAAAGCTAAATACATTCTTCTTTAAAAAGAGAAAGCAAAAAATACATTCTTCTTTAAAAAGAGAAAGCAAATTTCAACCTCTGGTTGGAAACCTTTTGGGGTTTTTTTCATTTAGCTTTGTGAACTGTTTGTTAGTTTGAATCCAAAGCTGAAAGTTCTTATTAACCTCCACTAAATGCCCTTGATTTTGGCTTGGAACATGCAACTTAGAGAGGCTCAGTGGGCCACAATCAACTTTATATTTAAAGCAAGAGTGTTGACAGTTTTTTAAAGTTAATCTGGAATTAAAACAAATTATTGACCATATTGATTTTGTTCTGATTTGAATTTCACATTTGCAAAAAAATGTGTTTTTGTAATTGCCTTGTACTTAACTACATTCTTCAGTATGAATGTAAATAGATGAAGGGTGGTGCTGTGCTGCTTGTCATCAGAAAGCCATAGAGGCATCACGTGAGGCATGAGCATAGCCAGGACTAGTGAAGAGGGGGGTTCAGAGACAAAGGTTTATCAAATTAAGTTGGTCTCGTGTATAGCCAGAATAAAAGGG
Source organism: Ichthyophis bannanicus (assembly GCA_033557465.1). Classification (NCBI taxonomy): domain Eukaryota; kingdom Metazoa; phylum Chordata; class Amphibia; order Gymnophiona; family Ichthyophiidae; genus Ichthyophis; species Ichthyophis bannanicus. The sequence continues at coordinate 1,005,506,257 of CM066034.1, read as the reverse complement.
GTATGTTGTTGCTTCTTTAAAGATAAAAAAAATTATTACCAACTAAATATATTGGGTGAAAGAGAGAGAAAATACCCAAAAACAACCATAGTTGCTAAAACAGTCATTGTGTTTTGATCAGTGTGGATATAATTTTGCTGCCTCAGGTGTTTGGCCCTCTGCTATTTTGGGATGTCTCTTTAATTCCCTGCCGTGAGAAGCTTCACAGAGAGGCCTGCAGCGCCAAAGAGCAGCCACATCTCTCCATGCCTGTGGGGGTCACTGAACAGCATGCGAATTGAGCTCTGTGGTTTATTTCTGCTCCTGGCAGGGGGCTCAGCCAGGATGAGACGGGCTGTTCCCCTGGGCTTTATTTTTCCTTCTGCTGAGGAACGGAGTCACACCTGAGGTAGCTGAGCAGATCACAGAGTTCTCATAAGATGGCCTTTTGTTCTGTCCTCACAGGATTCAGACTCTGGTGTTGACGCTGACCAGACCTATCAGGTGGTGGTGGCTATTGATTTTGGCACAACATCCAGCGGCTACGCCTACAGCTTTGTCAAGGAACCAGAATGCATTCACATAATGAGGTAAGAGCTGCAATGCAGCAGGCCCGGCTGATGATGGAACAGCTGCATAGTGATGCCCTGTGCTTTGTAGATATGCCTGGAGCTCTACGTCCACGGACACTGTGGCAACAGAGGTTAATTACAGACTTGTACTAATATTTCCTGACTGAGTTGCTACGGTAACACAGCTTGAGCAAGGACTTCCAGTCCCAGAAAGAGTCATTTTGAGATTTATTGGAGAACACAGCACAGATATAACCATCTGATTCCCTTTTGCCTGGATTCCTTGTGGCTGTACATAGACACATGCGGCGATTGTTACCCCTACATAGGAGGTAAAAGTGAGTGTCAGGGCAGTGACTGAGGAGGGGGGGAGGTGTGTATGCATCCACTGCTGAGGTGCAGATAGTTGCTGCACTGCAGATGGGTGGGAAGGGAGGAGGGGCTTTGTTTGCAGGCCACTAAATTCTCATCATTCAGGAGCTCTAGGGTTAAGTCAAGTTTTAGATGAACTTTGAACCCTGATCCATGCGGTGCTGCTTGCTGGCTTCCCTCTTTGAAATCTCTTCTGCCCTCTTTGACCTTCCATCCTAATGAGTAGCTGGGTGGCAGGCGCTGGCTCGCTGAATTGGGCCAGTTGCTGAATCCTTGCATATAGTTTTGGGGTAGAAACGTATTCAGAGAGAGAAGTGGACATGTGGGTCCAGTACAGAAACATAGAAATATGATGACAGAAAAAGACCACATGGCCTATCTAGTCTGTCCTTCCATATCAACAACTACAACAGTCCCCTTTTCTCCTTTAGAGATCCTCTGTGTTTGTCCCATGCTTTTTTGAATTCAGTCACTGTCCTCATCTCTACCACCTCCACTGGGAGACTATTCCATGGATCCACTACTCTTTCCGTAAAGAAATATTTCCGCATATCACTCCTGAATCTATCTCCCTTCACCCTCATCCCATGTCCCCAGAACTTGCTTTCAATTGAAAGAGGCTCTCTCCCTGAACATTTATGCCACGGAGGTATTTAAACATCTCAATCATATCACCTCTATCCCGCCTTTCCTCTAAGGTGTACATATTAAGATCCTTAAGTCTGTCCTCATATGCTTTATAATGGAGCCCACTAATCATTTTAGTAGCCACCCTCTGCACCGACTCCATCCTGTTCACATCCTTTTGAAGGTGCGGTCTCCAGAATTGCACACCATACTCCAAACGAGGTCGTACCAAAGATTTGTACAGAGGCACTGTATACAGTACAGATGGTGCTCATGTATTTTAATGGTTTTCCCTTGGCCAGAGGAACTGGCCTGTTTGCATCGGGAAAACACATGCAGGGTGTTGGGTTGTGAGTCTGTGTCTTTCAGTCTCTGGGGTGGAAGGAGTTTAGGGGAGTGATTGTATGCATAGAGAGGCCTACTTTCCCCGTGGACCCGACCCACCCCAATGGCAATACAGAGTTTGTGGATGCACTTTGCAGATGCAATCATCAAAGGGAAATTTTGTGGGGCAATGCACTTTGAAAAAGAACTTGCAAGGTGGTGGATATGACTTGTCTAGGGGCCTGCCAGCTCTGTTGAGAGAGGGACTGAAAATTGACCCCTTCAGTGCCAGTCTTTCTTTAGCTCAGATCTGCTTGCTTTTGGTGTTGACCAGTGGGGGCTGCTTTAGTGCTCTTTTTATACCTCAGCCCCTGTCAGATGCAAGCCATGCGACTATCTTAGCGGGCCAGTTAGGAAACCCATGTTATGACTGCATGAAGTCATGTTGCTCCATTTTCCAGTGATAGAACTCTATTTCCATTCAAATCCACCATAATAAAGCCTTACTGTATTTTCTCTTTGAATCTGTTGACACTCCCTCATAACTATGAACTACCCCTAGGTTTATGTAGCAGGGTGCAGTGGAAGGTAGGGCCTTAAGCAGAGGTGAGCAAGAGGGATAGCTGCCCAGGGTGCAAAGCTCCTGGGGAGCAGAAAACAGTCTGAAATGGCAGAAGATGAAAAGCCAGGAAGACAAGCGCGCCGCACTCCACACTTACCAGGTTGAAGGGAAATAAAATGGAGAATCACACTGGAGGGGGTTCAGGGTGGGGATGAGGGCGCCAATACAGTTATCCATCTTAGATGCTAAAATACCTAGTTACTGCTCGGATTAAGGATTTCCTGGTGTGCATGAATGGAATAGCATGCTAAACCCAGTACCAGTTTAAACCCTGTGTCAAGGCTGCATTTTTCTGTAGTTGAGCAGGATCCTGCAGGGTCCTATCTGTAATCTAGCTGTCTCCAAGAATGTGACCCTTTTTTAAGGGTCAACACCAGGGTCCAGTTGGTGATGTTCTGTGGGATGTGGCATTCCAACGAGTACAAGAGGTCTTGATCCTCTTCTTGGCATTGCACCTGGGTCGACCCTCCCGCAGCTTGAATATGTCAAAGTATTTGCGTCTTATCACCTTTTTCCTGAGTGATCGAGGGGACTGTCTCCCATAGTTGCGTGGGAATAGAGGAAGAGGAGACTTGTGGGTTTGTGCCAATGGAGGATGAAGAGGATGTGGATGAGGAAGAGGAGGAGCTGTATAATGACGATGATGAACTGGATCTCCTGTGCTGCCTCTTTCATTTTTGCGTACTAGACCTTTGGAAGTGCCGGAGCCTGTGAGATGGCAGATGAATCTGCACTGCTCGCAGCCTGGATAGGAGTAGGAATAAGAGGAGGATTCTCACCTGATGGAGTGGGTTCCCTAGATCTGATCGCTCTTGTCCCTACTTGGTGGTGTTGCGGTGCTCACTAGTGCATCATGTTGTCGAGTTGGTTGATGTTCCAGTGTGAAGGTTGCCGATGTACCAATGTCCTTATGAGTCACCACATTGGTCAATGGCAAATTATGCCTAGTGCCATGTGGTCCTCTCTTTTTCAGAGCAATGTGAGCCACTTGCAATGAAATGAACCGCTGGAGGAGGCTCCACTTGAAGAGTTGCATGATGTGGTGTACCTTCGTCCTCTGCGATGTCGGTAGTGTGAATGATTCCAGAGTCCCTGTGATAATCTATGGTACTGACGATGGGCCAGGAGGTAGTATGTTCACCGCTTTACTACCAGGTACGTGAGCTGCTGTGATGGGCTAGTCCCCGGCAGGATGATTTAAGGCCAAGGGGACGAGGCTGCTGGTCAATTCCCAGATCCAAGGCAGCCGCTAGCAGTGTCCAGCCAGGTGGGTTGTTTTGCTGACCAGTAGGGAGTTCATCTGAAGAAGCCAGTGGTTCCGGTTGGACCTTGTTGCCAGCCATGTGCTTGTTTGCAAATCTTATGCTTGATCGTGCTGGGCTGACCGATTGGTCTAGATAATGTGCTGGTAACCTGCGGTCCTGGTGGGGCGACTACACACCTGCTCCGCCTGCACTGAGGTTGCTGAGTGCTCCTGATGTGTCGAATCTTTGCATGCTGGGTCTGGTGGTAATTTCTTGGGCTTCTTCATATTCAGTGGGGCCCCCTGGTGGGAAGCATCGGGCACAGGCGGAACCAAAGCAGCAGAATCATCCAAATTGGTCACATGGCTGCCTTAAGAGGAGCCCCCTGAACTGGGGCAAGTGTGGTGTGTGTGGAAGGGAGGGCAACTACAGGCATCTCTAGCCCACCTTGCTCAGCCCAATCCCCCTGATGACCCTCTCGACATGGGAGATCGCAATCTTACCTTCTTGGGAGGTATCATGTGCTGGGGTGCATTGGCTTACATTTGCTGAAGTGACTCATTAAAGAGTGGTGGGGGGGGGGAGGGCCTCCCAGTTGCAGGCCAAAAGACCAAAGGAAGGTCTTCCCAGGCAGTAACAACCCTGATCTTCTTCCATTTTTTTTTTAAATTTGCGCTAGCTGATCGAGGCCCCGGCTACACCTACTCGAGCTTCTCCATTGGTCTTCGTTGCAACAGAAACGCAGTGATCCGGGCAGGAGGCTGATTGGGGTAGTTGCAATCAGGATCGGCTACCCGAGAGTAAAACCACATGGCAAAACTATGGCTGCCACACTGGCATGTATCAGTAAGGTTCACAGTGGCTGGTGGTACTAGCAGTAAAGCTGGTAAGGGGTCAATCAGTAGTGAGGATCGCAGCACCCATCAGCACAAGCAGCGGCAGCGATGATGAGATGAGCAGCAGGATGTTCGCAGCAGCCAGCGGCACTGAACAGTGATGATGGCCCTGATCATAGAGAAGAAAAGCCTGCAGTCATAAGCAGGAGCTTTGGGGTCAATCGAAAAGAGAGACTGCACTACTCCTGCTCCCTTTTATTAGGCCATTCACCCGCCAAGCCCCGATGAGGCTGTATTGACAAATGTCAGTTTCAGGTCGGCCTGATGAACCACCGCTAATGCGTTGCCTTCCTATGTAGGAGTTGTGAGCTCAATTTCCAAGTCTGGATTTTGTTTCCTGGTCTGGCAGGGATTGGGGATGTGGTAGAAAGAGGAAAGAGGAATTTATTGTCACCGAGAATACAGTGACACCTAATGGCCGGCTCAAGAGTGCACATTCGCCAGGTTCTGGAGCAAACTGTGGTCTGTGTGCCTTAGGTTGAGCAAGACTGAAAGGTAAAAGCCAGAGGTGAACCCTAGGCACCTTGGGATGAAGGTTCCAGCAGTGGCCTGTTCACGTGCTATTGGCACTAGAGAAGCAGGAAGCAGTGTTAGTGTAGCTGGGTTTAAAAAAGTTTGGATATGTTCCTGGAAGAAAAGCCCTTAAACCATTAGGTACATCTGGGAAAATCCACTGCTTATCCCTGGGGTAAGCAGCATGGAGATTAGCTACAGTTTGAGATCCTGCCAAGTACTTGCGATCTGAATTTGCCAGAGGGAAACGGGGTACTGGGCTTGATGGACCTTTGGTCTGATCCAGTATGGCAATTCAGGCTGAAAACACCACTTCTATATGCATGGCTTAAGCGTTTATCCTAAAATGCAAAAATATCAGCACGGGGCTTCCTTGCCCTTAAATTTATTTTGGACTCAGGATTTCCTCCAAGATGAGTGAGGAAAGCTGCTTTCTCAGCTGCATTTTGGCAAGGTATCTTTGTAAACGTTTTGAACGTCCCCTGATTTTGGTTCAGCAGTCAGATGGTGTGATTCCCTAATGCGAGGTTCTAAATCCTGGCCACTTGCTACTACAAAGGACATACTGTACAGGACTTAAATTCTCCTAACTTATTTCTAGCTCAATTGTGGTCAACATTATTGGTACCCTTGCAGTTCAACTCCTTAATGCTCGCTAATTCCTAAAAAAAAATAATAATAAAGTGGCCAGTGAAATGACTTTGCACACATATCTGACACATAAAAGAATCAAATCAAACAAGAACAATTAAAAAAAGGAAATAGTAGTAAATAGTATAAAAACTGGGACATTGCCAGGGCATGATTATTTTTCTGTTTGTGGTTTATTTCACAGCTGCATGATTGTAAGGTTGAGGTGTCATATTTATTGTAAGCCGTTTTGATAAGATATTTTGGGAGTTTGTGATATGATTATTGGCACCCTTATAAACAATTCAAATCAGTTTGAACAGAAGAACCACAATCCCATTGCAGTAAAATTAGACACACCAGTGATCAATTGTCAGTACTCACATGACTTGAATCAATCAATGAATGACGGCTCTAATGTTTAAAATGGCCATATTTATTCCCTGTTCCATTTTCACAATGGTGAAGACAAGAGAGCTGCCTAAAACAGTCAGAAAAGCCTTTATCACCAACATCAAACTTCAAAGGGATACAAGGCCATCTCCAAAGACCTTAGGATTCCTGTGTCTACAGTTTGCAATGTTATTAAGAAGTTTTCTGCTCATGGAACTGTCAAGAACTGTCCAGGATGTGGTGGGAAGAAGAACATGTATCCAAAAAATCTTCAAAGGTTATTGCACACTGTTGGAAAAACACCACGTGCAGCATCCAAAGAGCTTAAGGCTGATCTGTAGCAATCTGTAGTGGTGGTTTCAACCTGCACCATGCACCATGCATTAAAGAAAGAAGGGCTTCATGGGTGAAGGCCAAAGAGGACTCCACTGCTCAAAGACAGTCATAAAAAGGCATGCCTGAACTTTGCCCAAACTCACCTTGAGAAACCACAATCCTGGGAAAATGTTTTGTGGACACATGAAATGAAACTTGAACTCTTTGGCAATGCAGACCAGTGATACATTTACAGGCAAAGAAATGAAACTTATAAGGGAAAAAACACTCTTTCTATAATTAAATATAGTGGAGGTTCCATAATGCTGTGGGGCTGTTTTGCTGCCTCAGGAACTGGAGGCCTGGAACGTATTAAAGAAATCATGAAGTCGGAGGACTACCAAGGTATTTTGGAGCAAAACGTGCTACCTAGTGTCAGAAAGCTAGGTCTGGGTCAAAGGTCAGAGGTCCTCCAGCAGGACAGTTACTTAAAACATACATCCAAAAGTACAAAAGAATGGTTAGAAAGGAACAAATGGATTGTTTTAAACTGGCCAGCAGTGAGTCCTGACCTCAGTCCAATCGAGAACCTTTGGAAAGAGCTGAAATCTGCCATAGGTAAAAGGAATCCTGGAAACAATCATGAGCTGGAACAAATTGTAGTTGAAGAGTGGGAGAAACTACCAGCAGACAGATGTTGAAAACTTATAGATGGCTATAAGAAACATTTGGAGGTTGTCATCACTACCAAGGGTTGTGCAACCAAATTTTAGTGAAGGGTGCTGTTTTTCTCGTCCAGGTCATACTTTTTTTTTCTCAGAACTTTCTACATCTCTTTTTTTTTTGTTGTATACCTTTACTATTAAAATATTATGATGATATACAGTAGGAATATTTCCAAATATTTCACAAAATATCGTACACAACATACCTAAAATGCAAGGGTGCCAATAATGTTGACCACAACTGTATTTTATCACATGAAGTCAAAGGATTGGTGGGGGGGGGGGGGGGATCCCTGAGGTTGCCAATTTTTTGAAAGAGAGAAACTCTTCACCTTTGGCTCCTCACGCTTCACCCCTGGCCAACCCCATGCTCTGCATCTGCCCTGTCCCGCCCCCACCCTGCCACCAACAAATAATTGCAGAGAGGGCAGCAGCACAAGCTTTAGCATCTGCAGATTATATTTGGGAGGGGAAATACAAGAGGTTGCACTCTTCAGCACCTATTCAGTCATAGTCCCTTCCTCAGACCTCCCAACATTAGGGATGATGCAAGGAATGGAGATTCTCCAGGACCAAGCAGGAAGTCAGTCCTCACTTATGGGTGACGTCGGCGCCGACGGAGCCCTCGCGGAGCAATTTTCCCCAGCTTTCAAAGAAAGCCTTTGGGAATTGCAGCGCGCATGCGCGGTCCTCTTCCCGCCCAAGGGTGCCATCTTAGCCAGTCTTCTTTTTTCCACGGAGCCCTACAGACGTCCCCGTCGTGTCCCCGCGAAAAAGTTGATATTTCTTCATAATTTTATTCTTTTCTTCGGTTCGACGCCGGTCTTTTTCCCGCCCGGACTCGCGACGCCGGTCACGAGTCCTCTTCTTCTTTTTCGGTTTTTCTGACTTAGTCAGTTTTCTTTTTCGATTTTTCCCTGGCAGCCCGGTCCTTTGACCTCGCCGGGGCCCTTTTTCCCCCGATGGCTGCCAGTGGTTTCAAGCGGTGTGGTCAGTGTGACCGAAATATGTCACTAACTGACACACACGACTTTTGCCTCCGCTGCCTGGGCCCGGATCATGCAGAAATGATCTGTGGGCCCTGCGGCAAAATGTCCTCCAAAGCGTTGAGAAGTCGGCGGCATCAGCGGGATAGGATCTTCGCTGACCCCAGCCGTACCCGGACCTCGTTGGAGGCCTCCGCGTCCAAAGGTTCCAGCTCGGACCGTTGCCGGAGTTCCTCCGACAGGGATTCTCCCTCCGGGGACCATCGACGTAAGGTGAAACCCGCGAGGGCGGCGTCGGTGGACGCTCCTGGCTCCGCGAGGGCCAGGTCGCATAGCCCCGATAGCCGCCCCGGGTCCTTGGAGAAGGAGCACCTCACGAAGCGACCTCGCCTGGAGTCGGAGCTGCCTGCTCGGGTAAGTCCTGTGGTCCTCCTGGACTTGCCTCCGCGACAGCCGACGTCGGGCCCGACGCCGTCGGGGCCCGAGTCGGGGGCTGCTGGGTCACCTGAGCTTGGACTCAGGTTGACGGCCTTGGAGAGCAGACTGTCTGCCTTCATGGACCAGCAGCGGGCACTGCTCGCTGGCTTCGCTGGCGCCGCTGCCCCGACCGCCGCCGGGACGTCGACGTCCAAGTCGACCCCGGAGACCGAGCCGATCCTCGAGTCGATGCGAACTCGAGTCGATCCTCGGTCGAGGTCGCCCTCGGCCTCCCGTTCGGGACCGAGGTCGCCGACGCCGACTCCCTCGGCGTCGGGGCGGCAGGCGCCGCGCCCTGCCCGGGCCGACTCCACCGAGTCCTCGTCGGAGTCGGTCTGGGAGTCTGAAGAGGAAGAGTCGCCTGATTCTTTCCGGACTCGGTGTGTCCCCTCGGACTCACCGGAGTCCGAACCTCGGAAGCAGTCCCCCCCGGAGGATGCCCGGTTCTCGGACTTCATAAGGGATATGGCCAAGGCTTTGGCCTTCCCTGCGGACCCCGAGGAGGAGCCTCGAGCCGAAGAGCTCGACGCCCTCCAGTATGACTCTCCCGCAAGGGAACACTTTACTGTACCGGTTCCTCCTATGCTGGAACGACTACTCTTCCGCATGTGGGAGAGTCCGGCCACCTCGCCGGTCCTGAGCAAGCGGGTCGATTCCATCTATCGAGTCCGCAAGAGCCCTGGCTTCCAAAAGGCACAGCTACCACACCATTCCATGGTAGTGGAATCGGCCATGCATCGTCTTAAGAGCCAGAAGATGCACTCCTCGGTGCCTCCTGGCAGGGAGGCCCGTAACCTGGATGGCCTTGGTAAGAAGTGTTTCCAGGGCTCTATGCTTGCGTGTCGTGTCCAGACCTACCAGCTATACATGGGCATGTATCTCCGAGACCTGGCTAAAGAGCTAGCCGGATTCTCCGCTGGTTTGTCCGAGGAACCCTTGCGGAGGTTCCTGGCCTTGTCCACTGGCATTCGGGAATGCTCCAAGTTCATGTCCCGAGCAGCCTATGATGGCTTCGAAGCATCGGCTCGAGTGGCCGCAGCCGGCATCGGTGCCCGCCGACAGGCTTGGCTTCAGTCAGTCGTCTGACCTTGAGCCCTGGGTGCAGGACAAGTTGGTCGATGTCCCCTGCCGAGGCGAAAACCTCTTTGGCAAGCCCATGGCTGAAAAGGCTGCACAAATTGAGACGGAGACTCTCACCAGGACCAGGCTTTCTAGGAAGACCTCCGCCCCTTCCCAGAAAAAGAAGGGCTCGGGAAAGAAGTCCTTTTACCTGAGGAAGGCGGCTGCCTACAAACAATACCCCCATTATCAGGCCCCTGCAGCTCCCCAACAGGGCCAGCAGGCCAAGGGACGGGGTAACGGGTCCCGTAGGCAGCAAGCCCCCAAGCCTGCACCACCAGCCCCTGCTCAGCAGGGTGGGGGTTTTTGACTCCTTAAGCATAGCCTCTCCCCCCCCGCTGGTTCCTCCCAGCACCGGAGGCCGGCTGGTTCACTTCGCCCACAGGTGGTCCAGCATCACCGCAGATGCCTGGGTGCTTCAAGTCGTGCGAGAGGGCTATCTTCTCCACTTCCACCAGGTCCCTCCCTCCTATTTTCCGGGAGAACCTCCACGACCCCCTCTGCACAGGGAATTACTCCTTCAGGAGTTAGCAGGTCTTCTACAGGAACAGGCGGTGGAACCGGTGCCCCACCACCTGAAAGGTCAAGGCTTTTATTCCAGGTATTTTCTAATACCAAAGAGAACAGGAGGCCTCAGACCCATCCTGGATTTGCGCAACCTCAACAAGTTCCTCGTGCGGGAGAAGTTCAAGATGCTTACCCTTGGAATCCTTCTGCCCTACCTCCAGCAGGGAGATTGGCTATGCTCCTTGGATCTAAAGGATGCCTACACGCACATCCTCATCCACCCAAGCCACCGCCAATACCTAAGATTTGTGGTGGCAGGGAATCATTACCAGTACAGGGTACTGCCCTTTGGCCTGTCCTCCGCACCGCGGGTCTTCACAAAATGTCTCGCGGTGGTGGCGGCCCATCTCAGGCTTCACGGCCTCTATGTCTTTCCGTACCTCGACGACTGGCTCATCAGAGCAGCGTCCGCTCTGGAGGTCACCAACGCCACGCGCCGCACGGTGACCCTTCTGCAGTACTTGGGCTTTGTTATAAACTTCGCAAAGTCCACTTTGCTCCCCTCACAGGATCTCGAGTTCATCGGCGCAAGGCTGCACACTCCTCAGGCACGAGCGTACCTCCCGCTCGACAGGGCTCAACGGCTCATGGACCTAGCCGACCGTTTTCGCAGCCAGCCCCTGGTCTCCGCCAGGCGCTTCCTGAGACTACTCGGCCATATGGCTTCCACCGTCCATGTGACCCCCAATGCCCACCTGAATATGCGGCCTGCTCAATGGTGTCTCCGCCAGCAGTGGCGACAAGCCACAGGCGGCCTAGCAGACCTAGTGCGCGTCTCCGAGCTGCTGATCTCGTCTCTCCGGTGGTGGCTTCAGCGGCCGAACCTGATGTTCGGAATGCCTTTCCAGTCACCTCAGCCGGCCCGGGTGCTGACAACAGATGCATCCCTCCTGGGCTGGGGAGCGCATTGCCAAGGAGCGCGTACTCAGGGCCTCTGGACCACGTGGGAGTCTGCTCAGCAGATCAACTTCCTGGAGCTCAGGGCGATCCGCCTGGCTCTCAAGGCCTTCTCCCACCTGACTTCTCACCAGTCCGTCCTTGTCCAGACGGACAATCAAGTTGCCATGTTCTACGTGAACAAGCAGGGGGGCACGGGCTCCTTCCTTCTCTGTCGGGAAGCACAGAAGCTCTGCTCTTGGGCCGTCAGTCACGGCATTCTCCTCAAGGCAGTTTATCTACCAGGCCAAGAGAATTACCTGGCGGACAAACTCAGCAGGATCCTCCAGCCGCACGAGTGGCGCCTGGATCCCTTGGTAGTTCAGAAGCTCTTTCTAAAGTGGGGCCTCCCCACGTTGGATCTCTTTGCCAGTCCTCACAACCGGCAACTTCCTCGCTTCTGCTCTCGTCAGCCACACCCCCTTCGGGTTGCGGCGGACGCTTTCCTGCTCTCATGGTCGGGAAGCCTTCTGTATGCTTTCCCTCCCATCCCGCTAGTCTCCCGGACTCTTTTCAAGGTTCTCCGAGACAAAGCCTTCATGATCCTGGTGGCCCCTCGCTGGCCCAGACAGCCGTGGTTTCCACTCCTGCTGCAATTAGCGGTGGAGGATCCATTCCCTCTAGGGTTTCAACCGGATCTCCTCACTCAGGATCAGGGGTCTCTGCTACACCCCAACCTCAGGTCTCTCAACCTTATGGCCTGGCTGCTGAGAGGGTAGTCCTTGCTCCCCTTCTCCTGCCGACAGAGGTGGAGGAGGTCGTCCTAGCTTCGCGACGACCTTCTACCCGAAAATGTTACGCCCTTAAATGGCGTCGTTTCTCCGTTTGGTGTGCCCAACAGTCTCAGGATCCCTTCTCCTGCCCGGTATCGGTGATCTTGCAGTACTTGCTATACCTCTCTAATCTGGGACTTAAGTCCAACTCCGTCAAAGTTCACCTCAGTGCTCTTTCAGCACATCATGTGCCGGTGGACGGCAGACCTCTCTCCAACGACCCTCTCGTAGCGAGGTTTCTCCGAGGTCTCCTTCTACTTAAACCACCTCTGCGCCCGCCAGCGCCTGACTGGGACCTGAATGTGGTTTTACAGCGGATCACCTGTCCGACTTTTGAACCTATGGCTACCTGTTCTCTCCGTTTTCTTTCTGGGAAAACGCTGTTCTTGATAGCCCTCACTTCCGCTAGACGCGTAAGTGAATTGCAGGCCCTCGTGTCTGATCCCCCTTACACTCGGTTCTACAAAAATAGGGTAGTCCTACGGACTCACCCGAAATTTCTTCCAAAAGTGGTCTCCCCTTTTCACATCAATCAGGAGGTGGTACTTCCAACCTTCTTTCCCAGACCACACTCCAGCCGAGCTGAAACGGTCCTCCATACCCTGGACTGTAGAAGGGCATTAAACTTCTACCTTGACCGTACATGGGAGCACCGTAAAGCTGCTCAGCTTTTTGTGTCTTTTGACCCCAATAAATTGGGGCTCCCGGTCTCCAAGCGTACTCTGTCCATCTGGGTTGCGGACTGTATCTCTTGGGCTTATGGAGCAGCCGGACTCTCCTTGGACGGTCGAGTCACGGCTCATTGCGTTCGGGCAAAGGCCACGTCAGTGGCTTACCTCCGCTCTGTTCCGCTGGCAGACATCTGCCGGGCCGCTACTTGGTCTTCGAGCCAGACTTTTGCGGTCCATTACTGTCTCGAGAGGGAGTCCCGCAGGGACAGTGCTTTCGGACAGGCAGTCCTCCGTAATCTCTTTGAGGTCTGAGCAACTCCTACCCTCCATCCCGGATGTGGGCTACCGGTGTGTGATAATTCAGCGAAGATCCTTCCTTCTGTGCTGCTGAGCTAGAGGGAGCTCATTTTTGTGCTTAGGGTCCCCGGTAGCCTTAAGCTGGGGAGTCCCATAAGTGAGGACTGACTTCCTGCTTGGTCCTGGAGAAAGCGTAGTTACTCACCTGTAACAGGTGTTCTCCAGGAGCAGCAGGAATCAGTCCTCACAACCCTCCCTCCTCCCCTTGGAGTTGCAATCGTCTGCTTTACTTTTTGCAAATTTTTATGCTGTCTTTTTAGCTATGTCATCTGACTGGCTAAGATGGCACCCTTGGGCGGGAAGAGGACCGCGCATGCGCGCTGCAATTCCCAAAGGCTTTCTTTGAAAGCTGGGGAAAATTGCTCCGCGAGGGCTCCGTCGGCGCCGACGTCACCCATAAGTGAGGACTGATTCCTGCTGCTCCTGGAGAACACCTGTTACAGGTGAGTAACTACGCTTTACCTATGGGACCTCAATCAGCTTGTAAAAAGAGAAAAGTTCAAAACGAATTCCCTAGCCACCATATTGCCTTTGTTGGACCCAGATGACTGCTTGGCCTCCCTGGATCTCAATGATGCATATTCCCATATGCCAATACATGCCAAACACCGACAATATCTACAAATTGTGGATCTGAACCAGCATTTTCAGTATAAGGTTCTTCCCTTTGGTCTCTCCTCAGCTCCCAGAGTCTTCATGAAATGCCTGCCAGTAGTAGCAGCACAGTTATGAAGACAAGGTCATTTTCTATTTCCGTATCTGGATGACTGGTTGGTTTCCGGTCCCACCAAGGATGCGGTGAGCAACACACTTCACTTCCAGAAACCATGAGGCTACTTCAGATCCCTGGGTTCCTAATCAATATCGAAAAATTGACACTAATTCCAAAACAGAATTTAAATTTTATAGTTACCAGTATAGATACAAAACAAGCAAAGGGCATTTCTTCCAGAGGACAGAGCTACAGCTATTATCCGCCTCAGTTCATCGGTGTACAAGAACCAGTTAGTTTCAGCGTGAACTATGCTCAGGCTCCTGGGTCATATGGTGGTGGCACTGCATGTCTTATCCTTTGCACAATGGCATCTGAGGCTTCACTGGGATCAAAGAAAACAATTGATTTAAGGCGAAAATCCCAGTTTCAGATGAAAATTGTCAGTCCCTATCATGGTGGATGGACCTCTCAAACTTCTTGGGTCAGCCCTTTGCCCCTTCACCACTAGAACTAATGCTGACAATGGATGTCCCATTCAAGGTTGGGGAGCACACCTTCTCAATATCAATACTCTGGAACAATTTTGAACGTATTCACCACATAAACTTCCTGGAACTCCAAGCAATTCACAGTGCTTTACAAGCATTCAGAACAGACAATCAAGTTAGAAGAGAGAAAGAAATGTAAGCATCTATAGACAGTCCTTCACACACCAATGTCAACAAGGTATTCAAGGAGCAGCTTATGGTCAACTAAGTCGATAGCTGATGAACTATCTAAAGAGACCAACACGGTCACTTTGTCGATTTCTAGGAATTTTCTGACTTCATGCAAAAGAGTGAGAAGGAACTTTTCCAAACCTCTTTTAAATCCACACTAGCCAGCAGCACCAGCCATGATCGGCATTGGAGCAGAAAGCGGGAAGCCCTAACTCCTCCCGCTTTCCGCCGCAAGGCCAATCAGGGCCCACCGGGACACTTCAGATAGCAGCAGCGCCAGCAGGCGATGAACCAGCAGCACCAGCTCCGATCGGCGTTGGAGCAGAGAGGGGGAAGCCCTAACTCCTCCCATTCTCTGCCGCAAGGCCAATCAGGGCCCACTGGGACACTTCAAATAGCAGCAGCGCCAGCAGGCACGCCCGTACCTGGTGGGCCTGTGCTTGAGGGCCTCGCCAGAGGGCTCTTTGGCGTGGCCCTTAGGTGGGGTACGGAGGCGGGAGGACGTACACCTCTCCAAAGGGGACCAACAAGAACAGAGCCCTCCAGCAAACAGCGTGCACCAACGAAGACCTAACACCGTGACTGAGACCGACAACCACAACGAGGTGACACTCCGGTAACGAAGCAACAAAACACAGCCACCCCCAGTGCTAGAAGATCTAAGTTCAGCCGGCAACACACAAGGTATTCACCTTTACCAACACAATGCATGCCATATATTACCTCCCCATAGCTCTCCTCATCACACAGCTGCTTCCCCCCGCCCCCCCAATCTTCACAAACACCATGCAGGCACCTCCATGGATCTACACACAGTACTAGGAAACCCTGCAACCCACACGCAAGAGACCCTGCCAAAGAAATCTCACCAATGCAAACACAGGTTCCCACACTCTCTCAAGACGGTCACCAAAAACCCACAAAGATCTGCTCCCAATCAACATAGAGCTCATTAATGCCAGGTCAATAAGGAACAAGATCAACACCCTAGCTGACCACTTAGAAAAACAGCAGACCGACATATTATGTATCACAGAGACATGGCTCACACCCTCTGACACTGTGCTCCTCAACCAGCTAGTACCCCCAACTCACACTGCCTTCGGCTGCCCACGTGCAAACAAAAAAGGAGGAGGAGTCCTGATCCTAGTCAGAAACAACCTGAGGCTCAAGACCCAGACCACTGCAAATACACCGCAATGCGAGACAATCCTCATAGAGAATAAGCACCTAGCCCTATGCCTCACCTTTAGAGCTCCAAATGCCTCCTCGGAAGAACTATCTTTAATACTGGAAGTGGTCTGTGCAGTCAATACCCTCCACAAGCCTATGATCATGCTAGGAGACTTCAACCTCAAATCAGCCTCTGCCCTGATTTTTGAATGGAATCGGGAACTAGCAACATGTGGAGATTCGCTCTTCTTCTTGACCTTCTTTCTTGGGGAATATGGATTAGCATTGACGGGGCTATATTATTGATGAGCATGACGGTGGTAACCATTAGTTTGTATAGGATTCTGCATGAAACTGGGAGCCAGTGCAGGGTGTAAAGAATAGGAGAGACGTGGTCAGATAATTTTGCTTTGAAGATCATCCTTACAGCGACATTTTGAGCCAATTGTAGAGTATGCAGATTTTTCTTAGAGGTTCCTTGAAGTATGCCATTGCAATAATCTAAATGTGGTGTTATCAGAGTTTGTGCCACAGTCCTGAAGTCATTACTGTCTAATATCGGTCTGAACTGTTGGATTGTCCTTATTTTAAAGAATATAGTTTTAGCAGTTTGCTTTATATGAGAGGTTAAGCTGAGCGTTCTGTCAAGAGTGACCCCCAAATATTTAACCTCTGTCTTCACTGGTAGGGTGATGTTTCCAATGCTGATAACTGGTGTTGGAGTGAAGTTAGGGTTTTTCATTATAAATAGCATTTCTGTTTTTTTGAAGTTGATATTCATGTTCATTGATTTAAGCCACTTTTCTGCTTTGGTGAGACAATGTGATATACTGTCATAGTTGGGGTTGGATACATCAAATGGCATGTACAACATAATGTTGTCTGCATAGATGTGGTAATTTATTTTATGACTTTGGAAGATGGTGCAGATCGGCTAAAGATACAAATTAAAAAGTAGCGCAGAGAGGGCGGAGCCCTGTGGGATATTCTTTTCTTGCGGGAATGGCAATGAGGAGACGTGGTCTATTCAAACATATTGGGTCCTGTTAGTGAAATAGGATTTAAACCATTCAAGAGCTTTGTCCTTAATGCCTAATTGGGAGAGTCTAGATATGAGCATGACATGGTTTACATTGTCAAAGGCCGAAGAAATATCAATGAAAATGAGTATGAAGGCTCGCTTGGTATTATCGATGCCCCTGATAATAGTATCAAATAATGCTAAGAGGAGCATTTCCACACCGTGGAAGGGGCGGAACCCATATTGATGTTTATCTAAGGGTGCAGTTGAGTCAATATAGTCCTGCAGTTGTATCTGAACAATCTTCTCAATTATCTTAGAGAGGAACGGAATACTTGCAATGGGGCGATATGAAGGAGGGTCATTGCTGTCCATGGATTTATTCTTTAGTAATGGTCGAATTGCTGACCTTTTAAGATCCTCTACTATGGATCCTTGAAGTAGAGATTGGTTCACTATGTTCAATACTTGCAATACTAGCCTACCCCTCCTCCCTACTGTATATAGTACATTGTAGATAGCTCAAGCTGTATATATTGCATCTATTAATTAAGCTACACATGTATTACACCCACACAAACACGTCTATCCAACCACTGCATGCTGACACCCCCACCCTTCACAATTTGAATCATTTGAAGTGAAAGCCGCTTTTATTTGAGGATAAGGCGGGATACATATCCATTTAAATAAATCAAATAAATCCTGGCTTCTGTGTCAAGAAGCAGTCAGGATTTGGAGCCTAGCTTGTTCCATGAAGGCAACTCTTTAAGCAGTCTATCCGCTGGGAAACAAAAATCAACAGGCAGATTCTCTCAGTCGTTGGTTGGACCCACATGAATGGTCTGTGGATATTCGGGAAACACAACAACTTTTCAAAGTTTGGGGGTAACCCCAAATAGTCCTGTTTGCAACAGAACTGAACACCAAATGCAAACTTTTCTGTTCAACAGTCAAACCCGCAGAATAATTCACGATGCTTTTTCTATCCATTGGAACACGACACTCTTTTATGCATTTCCTCCATTCCCACTAATTCCATGGGTACTGCAGGAGATTTGAGAAGAAAAAGCACAAATAATCTTAATAGCTTCACGCTGGCCCTGACTGATCTGGTTCCCACTTCTTCTGGCTCTCACATCCAAGCCTTCCATTCGCAACCTAAGAGTTTACTGTATCTCTCCCAACTTGAAGAACCTCTTACTGACATCCTGGAGATTTAATGGTAATTTATAAACCGTTTGCAACTACCGACGGCCATTAAGGATATCCTCATGGAGTCCAGAAGACCTTCAACTTGAAAGTCATACCAAAGTAAGTGGTTGCAGTTTGTATGCTGGGCCACTGCCCACAAGCAAAATCCTTTTTCCTGGGGAGAGTTACCAATGCAGCCGGAGTAGTAGCAGAGGAAGCAGACTCCTGTCCAGGCAGCTCCGACATCATCGGGGGCCTCTTTAAAAGCAACTGAGTGAGAGGCGCAGCCATAGGCGCTCATCGTGGGCACGATCTAAGGGGCAAGATACAAGGAGCTTTGTATGCCCCTTGGGAGCCCCTTGGAGCACCGCAGGAGGAGCTGTTCTGCTGTACTTCAGGGTCTTCTCCATGGGTAAGCGGAAGAAGAAGCAAATGTCTGCTGAAAATGTAACTGGTCCGATGGATCGGCATCTGAAGGTAAATGGGGATAATTTAACAGCAGATGCTGATTTTCTGACTCTACAATCCCCTGGAACGTCTTTGAGTCTCCGGACCGCCCTCCACCTCCTCCCCCATTTATTATCTCTCAACCTACTCTAGACACTGTGGGGGATGTACCAAAGGGTGAAAAGCTGAAACTTGATACTTGATCTCCTAAATGTGTGACATTAAGAAAGTATCCGAGGCACAGATATCCCTTGCGGACATTTGGAGGGCAGTGACATGGACAGAACAAACTCTTGTAGCCACAGTTTCTCAGCTGTGTGCTTTCTCTTCTGACATAGTTACTAAGCTGAACTTGGTTGAGGAGAAGGTTGGGGGGGTTGTTTAATCAGGTTTCTAAAAGTGAAAATCAGTATCTCCAGGAACAAGCAGGAATGAGTCTTCACATATGGGTACGTCGGTACCGACGGAGCCTGCACGGGAATACTCCCCAACATCCAATCAGAAAGCTTTTGGGAGCATCTCTCGCGCCTGCGCGGTGACTTCCCGCCTTTCCCAGTGCCTCTCCTCAGTTTTCGTTTTTCCGCGGAGCCAACAGGACGTCCTCCTGTCACCGCAGAAACTTTTTTCTTTAAAAATCCTTATTTTCTTGTGGTCGCGGCTGTTTTTCCCGCCGATACCGGTACCGCCGGTGCTTTATTATTTTATTTTCAAACTTAGAGAAATATTTCTCCTCAGTTTATGTTTAACTTTTTTGGGCCTACCAGGCCTTTCCAAAATGGAGCCTTCTTCCCCTAAGAAGTGCCTTCACTGTGGAAACTCAGTTTTCTTTTTAGACTCCAATGCTTGGTGTCTATCTTGTCTGAGTCCTGACCGTTTTTCCCCTGATACTTCAGGCTATATGGTTGGGAGAAGACCTTCCCTTTTTCGAGTCTCCCTCGATACCGTTTTTCCTCCTAAGGTGAGGACACCGGTTTATTCTTCACTCCAGGATCAGGTAACCCACAAACAGTCTGTTAAGACTAGCCATTTCTTGAAGGGTAAGTCTCATGCCCAGCATGATGACAGCTCCGGCCTTATCCTCAAGACCTCATTGGCAATAAAACCTCAGCGGGAGTCTTCGGGCTCCAAAGCATTCACGGGGTTTCAGGTTGTTCCTGGGGCTCACCCCTCACAGAACATACCTGAGCCGTGCCAGGGGGTGGTATCCGCTTCGAGCGGTACCGATAACCCGGCACTGGCATCGGTGTCGAGTGCTGCACTCTTCACCAGGAATCGTCATCTGGTGTCCTTGGTACCTTCGGGGCCGATCGATACGACCCAGATTGGCTATCCTATATCCCAGCCATGCTCGGGGTTGGTACCGGCTTCGAGCGGTACCGATACCCCGGTATCGGCATCGGTATCGAGTGTTCCACTCTTTACCTGGGATCGTCATCTGGAATCCTCGGTACCTTCGGGGCCGATCGATATGACCCAGATTGACTCCTATATCTTCACCGTGCTCGGGGTTGGTACCGACTTCGAGCGGTACTGATACCCCGACATCGGTGCCGGTGTCGAGTGTTCCTCTCTTCGCCGGGCATCGTCTTCAAACGTCCTCGGTACCTTCGGTGCCGTTCGATGAGATTCCAATTGACTTTCAGGTATCGGCATCGCTGATACCACCACCAACGTCGGTACCTTCTAGACATGCATAGATAGACTCGCTTGCTTCGATGCCGAGTCTAGAATCGATATCCAGTCTAGATGACTTGGTACCGATGCGTATCGGAACCGATCCATATCGTTTCCGGCTATGCAGTACCGAGGATATTCACCAAGGCTCTCTGGTTACCTCGGTACCACTTCAGCAGCCCTCGATTACTGCTTCGATGACGTTATCTCCGATACCGGTACCGGTGTCGGGGTCGATTCCTGCAGTTCCATCGGTGCCATCGATCCTTTCTATGCCTAGTTTGGAATCGATACAGGCACTGACGATGCAGTACTAACTGCCTCAAATCAGAACTGTCAGTATCACAGTCCATCGAGCAGGATTCTTTTTCTGCACCAGTCCAGTATATCTTCTGGTGCTCAAGCTGCTCCTTCAACCTCAGCTTGCCCAGGATTAGTTCCTATTGGAAATCCTTCTTTTCAGAAGTTTCTCCTTGACATGGCAGCTTTTCTTGCCATTCCTATTCCTGGTTTTTCTCTTGTCCAAGATCCTGCAGAAAAGGAAAACATAATGCTTCCTTTACATCATTCTTTACAGGATCTTCTTCTGAGGATATGGGAATCAGCCTTAAAGGTTCCTTTGCCTTCTACAGCCATTGACGTTCTGTATCAGGTGCCTCCCTCTCCAGGGTTCCAGAAAAAACAACTTCCACATCATTCCATTGTAGTGGAATCATCAATGAGGAAGGTAAGAAGCAAGAAGAAGCATTCTTCTTATCCGCCAGGTCGTGCATCTAAAGCACTTGATGCCTCTGGACGTCAAACCTTCCAAACTTCTATGCTGGCTTCAAGAATTATTTCATATATTTTTTATATGAGTCTGACACTTCAGGAGGTCACAGAGAAATTATCTCTTTTGTCTCCTTTTTTGTCAGAACCTAAGGCCTCTGACTATTCCTTGCTTCTCAATCATAGCAGGAATATCTCTTGGTTCCTTTCTCGTGCTTCTCTAGACTCTTTTGAGTCTGTTAGCAGATCCTCTGCTATTGCCATTGGAGCACGTCGTACAGCCTGGCTGCAGGCTTCAGACTTGAGCAGATGGGCACAACATACACTGGGTAATTCTCCTTGTATAGGAGAAAATCTCTTCAATAAAGAGGCTTTATGTCAGGTCGCTCATTGCTCCACTGACTTTCCTAGTTCTGGAAACCATCCTAAGCCTTCTTTTTCCCCAGGGCGTAGGAAATGTCCTACCAAACCTTCTTTCCCTAGGAAAAGAAAATTTCATCCTTCTTCTGCCCATCCTCCAGATGTAGCCAAGCAAGGGACATCTCATCCTCGTCTGAAATAACCAGGCTAATCATAGCCAGCAACCATAGGTTTCTGTATGTTGCAATCTACAGTTAACTTCTTCTTACCAGAAGTTATTCTTCAAACCCTACACTGGTTTTTCTTTTCAGTATGCTAAGCTGTTAGGATATTTTTGTCCATGGGTTACAGAATTCTCCCTTTCTTTTTATTATAAAGGGAGATTACAATTATCCCAGGATAGTTTCTGTCCCCACATGGACATTTTTTCCTTCAGCTGACTTACCATATGGTACGTCACCTTCCAAGCCCCTCTCTCCCAGGGTTTCCCCTGTTCGAGTTGGTACCATACTGAAACACTTCTCTTTCTTTCCAGTGTAGACTTTTTGCTATCCTTCAATGCATGCTCTAAACAACTCATCAGACAGGGACGGGAATATCTCCGCTCCCTCTGTCTGTTTTTCTCCCTGTTTTTATACAGGGGGATCCCCTCTGCTCTTTTGTTCAGTTGCTGTACAAGCAGAAGTTCCAGTGCTTACTTTAATGTTTCTTGCAAGTTCCTTTCAACTATCTTGCATGATACTACTCACTGCAGGTTATCTTCTTCTAGCCATATCCTTACCTAGGATGTGGCACCACATCTGACTGCTGTCAGTTTCTCTCATAATTCTCCTGCACAATGCTCTCTGCAATCTTCAGAGAAGCTTTCTACTATGGGCCCTTGCTGTAGAGCATTGAACTTTGTCTCTGAGGGTTTTCCATATAATAGGAAAAGCTTATATAGTCATTCCATGGCTATATCGGTTCTTTATACCCTCTTGTCTCCTATTGTGATACAGAAGACAAGCTTTTTCTGCGTGAATGTCCAAGGAGTTCCCAATCTGGCAGGAATCTACCCCTTTTTTCCTTACAGCTTGGCATTATTTTTTCTACTCCACTTGGACAACGCATACTTTTTTACTGTACATGATACCCCTGAGTCCCTTGGCTGGGTCATCCGGGTGTCTTAGTCTATGCGTTTTCCTGTCCTTTGGACATGTCAGAGTCCTCAAGTACTCCTGACGTACTCTTACCAGACTGCTATTATCCTCTGTTTTTCACGCAACCATACTGGTTATCCACTGAAATATATTCCTGCACCATGGAAATAGATTCTCTATATATCTTCAGGTGGTTTTCTCCCTAACTGTCTGTGCTATAAAGCTTTTACCCTCTTAAGGGGTCCAGACAGTCAACTTGCCTATTCTCATACGGCTCAGTAACTGGGAGCGGTTATACACACAATTACTGCTGTGACGTCAACAGCTTCTATTTTTGTTATAGATCTCCCTATCCATGAAGTATTAAACTTCATTGTCCTCCTATCTCTTACCAGCTAGGAATGACAATGTACATCTTCAGTATTTCTGAGTACACTTCTGTTCTCCTTGGGAATAGGGGTTTTTTTCCATGCCCTCTCTTCCCTTCCGGACTGGGCTAATTCTCCAGATCGGTCAGTCTTCTTCTTTTAGTCCTCAATGATAATAACTCTGTACCTAAAAGAGTTCTCAGCTTTTTCCCATAAAGCTTTCCATTGAAGACCTGCCGTTCTTCTCCTGCCCCAGTTGACACCTGGGTTACCTGCCCATTCCAGATTTTGAACTTCATCCTCACTGCTGTGAAGTTACCTTGAAGATTCCGCTACTGCATCTACAGTACACTCCATCACAGTTCTACTTCCTACAATCCAGTAGGTAAGTTCTATGTTGTTGTTGTTGTTGTTAAGTGCCGTCGAGTCAGAGTCGACTCATGGCGACCCTCTGGATAGCTATCCTAAATTGTGTTCGGTCTTCAGTCAGGCGGCTCATTGACGACAGACTGGTACCCGTAGCTGCTGTTATTGTAGCGATCCATCTCATTGCTGGCCTTCCTCTTTTGCGTTGACCTTCTATCTTGCCAAGCATGATGTCTTTCTCTAATGATCTCTCTCTTCGCATGATGTGTCCGAAGTATGAAAGCCGAAGTCTTGTCATCTGAGCTTCTAAAGAAAGCTTAGGTTTGATCTCCTCTAGTACCGACTGGTTTGTTTCTTCGGGCAGTCCATGGTATACACAGTATTCGCCGCCAGCACCATAATTCAAAGGCATCAATTTTCTTCCTGTCTGTCTTTTTCACTGTCCAGCTTTCACATCCATATGATGTTATTGAAAATACCATGGCTTGAACAAGTCGAATCTTTGTATGGAGAGACACATCTCTGCTCTTGAGAATCTTATCTAGGTCTTTCATAGCCATTCTGCCAAGAGCAATGCGTCGTCTGATTTCTTGACTGCTTGTTGCTTCTTTATTGATAGTTGATCCAAGTAGGTTAAAGTTGTTCACAATTTCAATTTCTTCTCCTTCAACGATGAACCTGTTGATTATGCCAGTTGTCATGATCTTTGTCTTCTTTACATTAAGGTGCAGGCCCATTTTGAGACTATGTTCTTTGATTGTGAGAAGCAAATGTTTCAGATCATCTTCGCTTTCAGCCAGTAATGTGGTATCATCAGCATAGCGAAGGTTGTTGATGAGTCTTCCACCAATCTTCACACCTCTGTTGTCTTCATACAGTCCTGCTTCTCTGATGATTTGTTCTGCATATAAATTAAACAGGTAGGGGGAAAGTATGCAGCCTTGTCTTACACCTTTGCTTATTTTAAACCATTCTGTTTCTCCTTGTTCCGTTTGAACTGTTGCTTCTTGATCAATGTACAGATTACGCAAGAGAACGATCAGGTGTTCTGGTATACCCATGCTTCTTAATGTGGCCCAGAGTTTCTCATGGTTTACACAGTCAAAAGCCTTGCTATAGTCGATAAAGCACAAATAGATATCCTTTTGGTATTCTTTAGTCTTTTCAAGGATCCATCTCACATCCACAATGATGTCTCTCGTTCCTCGCCCTTTCCTGAACCCTGCTTGCACTTCAGGTAGTTCTTGTTCTAAGTATGGCTGTAGTCTCTTTTGAATAATCTTCAGTAGAATCTTGCTGGCATGTGGGATCAGAGCGATTGTGCGATAATTTCCACAGTCAGTTGGATCACCTTTCTTTAGTATTGGTATAAACACAGATCTTTTCCAGTCAGTTGGCCATGATGTTGTCTTCCATATTTCTTGGCAGAGCCTTGTAAGTACGGTAACAGCTGCATCAGATTGCTGCAATACTTCTATGGGAATGCTATCAATGCCTGGTGCTTTGTTCTTTGATAAGGCTTTCAATGCTGCTTCAACTTCTTCTTTCATCACCAATGGTTCCTGATCATAAGGTATAGGTTGAAACGGCTGTTGGTCCACTTGATCTTTATCATATAAAAACTCTGTATATTCCTTCCACCTTTTCTTGATCTTCTCAGCATCATTCAACATAGAACCTTGAGCATCCTGTAACATTCCAATTCGGGGCTGGAACATTTTCTTTAACTCTCGCAGCTTTAGGAAAGCCGATCTTGTTCTTCCTCTAATAGTTTCTGCTTCTATTTCCTTGCAAGTGTCATTGTAGTACTTTTCCTTGTCCTGTCTTGCTGCACGTTGGAAATCTCTGTTGAGTTCTGCGATTGTCTTTCTTTCTCCTTTGGCTTTAGCTTCTCTGTGTTTCTGGGCAATTTTCAGAGTTTCTTCCGTCATCCATTTTGGCTGTTTTTGCTTTTTCACCTTTTGTAGAGACTTCTCGCTTTCTTCCAGCACAACCTTCTTGATGTCATTCCATAACTCTTCCGGAGCTCTGTCATTTGTATCTAAAGCAGCAAATCGATTTTGCAGGCAGTCTTTAAATTCCAGTGGTATATTCTCAAGGTCATATTTTGGTGCATTCATGAGTGGTTTGCTCTTTTTCAACTTTAGCTTGAGTTTGCATACTAGTAGTTGATGATCTGTACCACAGTCAGCTCCAGGTTTTGTCTTTGTTGATGTTACAGAGCTTTTCCATCGTTGACTTCCACAGATGTAGTCAATTTGATTTTTATACAATCCATTGGGTGAAGTCCATGTGTACAGTCGTCGCTTGTGTTGCTGGAAGAAGGTGTTTGAGATGAATAGATCATTGGTCTTGCAGAATTCTATCAATCTTTCTCCAGCTTCATTTCTGTTGCCAAGTCCATATTTTCCAACTACTTTGCCTTCTTCTTTGTTGCCAACTTTTGCGTTCCAGTCACCCATGACTATCAGGATATCCTGTTTGCATGTTCTGTCAATTTCAGCTTGTACTTGTTCATAGAACTCTTCAATTTCATTCTCTTCTGCAGCTGTTGTTGGGGCATATACTTGAATTATAGTTGTGTTGATAGGCAATCCTCGTAGACGAATAGAGATTAAGCGTTCGCTGACTGCATTGTATTTCATTACAGTTCTTGCAAGTTTCTTCTTTATTATAAATGCAACACCATTTCTTCTTTGTCTTTCATTTCCAGCATAGTAGACCATGTGATCATCTGATGCAAAGTGCCCGATGCCAGTCCATTTCAGTTCGCTGACACCCAACAGATCAAGTTGTACACGTTCCATTTCATTCTTGACCACCTCCAACTTCCCTTGGTTCATGCTTCGTACGTTCCATGTTCCAATGTGTAAGACATCTTTACAGCTTCTGACTCTATGTTGTACTAGTTCATTAAATATTTTAATTATACTTGACATACATTCTAAAGACTCCTCTCCCCTGTAGTCTTTAGATTTGCTGTTCCTTGCAGCTCTTCTCTATTCAACTCCTACCCCCCATCCCTCAGGGGATGCCGGGGATCCAGGTTTGGAAAATGCCGCCCTGTCCAGGAATACACATTTTATGGGATCTCCCCTGGCACCCACAGCTAGGGAGTCCCCATAAGTGAAGACTCATTCCTGCTTGTTCCTGGAGATAGCACAGTTACTTACCTGTAAGAGGTGATCTCTGGGAACAGCAGGAATGAGTCTTCACAACCCACCCACCTCCCCTAGGAGTTGTATCTATCTATCTCCTTTCCTCTTTCTCTCCTTCTGTCTCAGCTATGAAACTCAACTGAGGAGAGGCAGTGGGAAAGGCGGGAAGTCAGCGCGCAGGCGCGAGGGATGCTCCCAAAAGCTTTCTGATTGGATGCTGGGGAGCATTCCCGTGCAGGCTCCGTCGGTACCGACGTACCCATATGTGAAGACTAATTCCTGCTGTTCCCAGAGATCACCTGTTACAGGTAAGTAACTGTGCTGTCTCTCTGTACAGGCTGTTAGTGCATCCAACATTAAGGCTAGTTTAGCTATTCATCATAAATTGGAATTATATGAAAATATGTTTCGGGTTAGAAATATTCGTTTCTTAAATTTTCCTGTGTGCCATTTAATGTCGCCAGAGATTTTACTGTGAAAATACTTTAGAGAGGCTCTGGCCTTTGTTGGCACCGACTCCTTAGGTATTTCTAAGCTTTATTATTTATCTGGATGGAAGGTCTCCAGTGAATCCTGAGGTGGGTCTGATTTGCTTCAAGGTCAGCAAGACCTTGATTTGACTAACTTTCTTGAGGATTCACAGGATTCTATAATATCTAGAGCTACCCTACCCAGGCCGGAAGGTCGGGGGTTCAAATCCCACTAGAGGACAGCAACCTTGGGCCGGAAGGACTGGGGTTTCTAGTCCCACAGGTGCTCCTTGTGGTCTTGGGCAAGCCACTTAACCCTCCATAGCCCATGTTCCCTGTAAAATAGTTATCTCCAAGTTATAATGCCCTGTTCAATGTAATTTCAGTTTGTTCAATGTAAACCGCACTGATGCAGAATAGTGCGGTATATAAGAGAATGTAAATAAATAAAAAATAAATAAATAAATAATAACTTTTGTTTCTGAACAAGATAAAAAGTTTGCGTTTAAAAATTACTTTAAGAACAAGGCAGCACTGTTTTGTGGGGCAAAGGTACAATTATTTCTTGATGTCTCCAGGGTCACTCAACTTAGGAGGACGTTTTTGGCCTTGAAACCCTTGGGGCTACACTTTTTGTCCATTATCCCTATAACTTTTTAAATTACACTACAGGGATCTACTGTAAGTATGTATTTATGGATTCCTTACAATTGGAGGCTTTTCTAGCTGAAAATGAGGGAAATGAGGCTGTTGGGTGAGGATTGGAGGATATAAGATATAGGCTGTGTATTTATTTATTTTTTATTTAACAAGCATTTCTATACCGAACTTTCCCATGGATCAAGTGTGGTTTACAATGAACAGTGGTTTACAAGGTATGGTAAAATACATACCTAGTCATATTACATAGAACAATTGTGAACGTTTTACAGATAACATGGTAACTATATACATACAGTCAATCTACATTCTGTATTTAGGCTTTATTCTTTCTTGCTGTATTTTGTTTCTTTTTTATCTTCCCTGAAATGTGGACTTTAAGATAGTTGCTGAATTTTCTGCTGGTATCACTTATTCTCCAGAAACAAGCAGGAAGTCAGTCCTCACTTATGGGTGACGTCGGCACCGACAGAGCCCGCGCGGAGCAATTCCCCAGCTTTCAAGGAAAGCCTTTGGGATTGCTGCCATGCATGCGTGGTCCTCTTCCCACCCAAGGGTGCCATCTTGCTCAGTCTCCCTTTTTCCGTGGAGCCCTTCAGAAGCATGTACTCATCCCTCGGAAAAAGTTTTGTTTTTTTTCCCTTAACAGGCTTCTCTGTTTTCTGGTTGCACCGGTCTTCTACCTGTCCTTCCCCTGCTCTATTTTTTTAGAGTCCTTGTAGATATTCCTCATTTTTTGGTACGGGCTTCGCGCCCTTTTTTCTTTCCTAACTGCTGGCCGCGTGGGTCTTTGACCTTGCAGGGGCCATTTTTACCCCCATGGCCACCGGATTCAAAAAATGTGATAGATGCTCTAGGAACATGTCACTTACGGACACTCATGACTGTTGTCTGCGTTGCCTCGGAGCCGACCATGATCCGGAGCTCTATTCGCTCTGCAAGAAAATGTCCTCTTAAGGCCCTGCTGAACCGTAAGCAGAAGTCCGAAGACATTTTCCAAAAGGCCGCCTCAGAGTCCACGGTGGCGCCCATGGTCATCTCCCCTTCAGTGGGTTCCCCCCCCCCTACGGCCCTGTGTTCTCAGCGGCACTCTGATCAGGGGTGCCCCGAGATGGAGCGACGCAAAAAGAAGAAGACCTCGAAGTTGCTGTCCGTGGCTCCCAACAAGCGTGAGTTCTCCAGTGCCTGGTTGCTTAGCCCCCTTCAGCGTTCCCGAGAGTCGGACAAGGAGTGGCCATGCAAGGTACCCCGCACGGAAGCGGAGGCTTCCGGCGAAGGCGCCTGGTCTCCAGAGGGTCATCCCAGTGAGGACCCCCTCTCCTCCTCGACATCCGATCCGGTGACCCCGGCATTGGCATCGCAGGGCCCTACACCCACGTGGGAGTCCCGCATGCTGGTGATGGAATGCAGCGTTCCTGCATTCATTGTTTCCCAGCAGGCGCTCATGGCCAGCTTTGCTGACTCACACCCAGAGACCGTGGGTCCCTTGCATGGGACACCCATATCCATCCAGGAAACCCCCGAGAGCCGCGGGCCTTGTGAGGGTCCTCGACGTCAGTCTCGCTCACCCTCCCATTTGTTGGAGGCGAGATCGTCCATGGCCTCCGGCACCAGGCCACTGGCCATTGGACAGGGCGATCTGACCGACTCAGACTCCTCGTCCGATTTCTCGGACTGGGAGTCTGATGGGGACACCTCCCCGGAAACCCGTACCTATCGAGATCTTCCATCGGACTCCTCACTGCCCACAATCCAGCGGCACTCACCACCCGAAGACACCTCCTTCCTGGTGTTCATTTGGGACATGGCACAGGCCCTTAACCTGGTCACCCAGGCAGAGGAGGACCCTCATGCTGAAGAAGTCAATATTCTTCAGTACAAGTCCCCACCCAGGAATCCCTCACTGTACCTGTACTACCTGTTTTATCTTGGCTGCTGCTCTGCATGTGTGAGGCCCCAGCCTCGGTCCCCATCATGAGCAAGCGCCTTGACACGATGTACAAGGTGCAGCGCGGACCGGGCTTCTGAAAGACCCAGCTCCCACACATCTCGATGGTGGTGGAATCAGCCATGTGCAAGCAAAAGAGCTCAAAATCACACTCGTCAGTACCACGCGGCTGAGAGTCGAGAGCCCTTGATGCCCTGGGCCCCAAGGCCTACCAAAGTTCCATGCTCTCTTGTTGCATCCAGGCATATCAACTGTACATTGGTATCTTACTGTGTGATTTGGCTAAGGAACTTCTCCGTGAGTCTCGAGGGTGAGCCCCTCAACAGATTCCGTGCTCTGCTGAAGTCCGTCGCCGACTGCTCCAAATACTTCTCTCGAGCTTCCTATGATGGCTTCGAAACATGGGCTCAGGTGGTGGCCACGGGCATTGGGGCCCGCCGCCAGGCATGGCTCCAATCCTCGGATTTGGAGCAATGGGTGCAGGAGAAGCTCCTGGACATGCCCTGTCTTGGCGAGCAGCTCTTTGGCAAGCTGATGGAGGAGAAGCCTGCGGAAATTGAGACGGAGTTCATCACCAGGACCCGTCTCTCCCGCAGAACTTCTATCCTGCCTCAGAAGAAGCAGCCAACCAAGAAGCCCTTTTTCCCGAAAAAGCCTCGATACTGGAGACCCTATCCACCATATCCGGCTACCCCCATGCTGACAACCCCGACGCAGGGAAAATCTGGCCAGGGGCATCGTAAGCCAAAGGGATCAAAGGCCCAAACACCGGCTCCCCCGCAACCCACTCAGGGGTTTTGACACCAGTGGCATAGCCCCTCACCTTCTGGCGGTGCAGCAGCCAGTGGGGGGATGCCTGTCCCACTTTACCCCATCGTGGGCTTCCATCCCCTCGGATGCTTGGGTCCTCCAAGTCATCCGGACTGGCTATTGCCTTCATTTCGACAGGCTTCCACCTCCTTTCTCCCCAGCAGAGCCTCCTCAACTTCCCGCACACTAGATTCTGTTGCAGTGGGAATTACACTCTCTCCTTGCCCAACAGGCAGTCAAGAAGTTCCCTCCCCATCTTCGAGGTCGGGGCTTCTATTCCTGGTACTTCCTCGTCCCAAAAAAGATGGGGGGTCTGCAGCCCATCCTCGACCTCTGCAGGCTAAACAAGTTCCTAGTGCGGGAAAAATTCAAGATGCTATCTCTTGGTGTGCTGCTGCTCTTCCTCCGGCAGGGCAACTGGCTCTGCTCCTTGGATCTAAAGGATGCCTACGCCCACATCTTAATCCACCCCTTACACCGGCAGTATCTGTGTTTCAGGGTGCAGGGAGAGCACTTCCAGTACAGGGTGCTTCCCTTTAGCCTTGCGTCTGCCCCACGGGTCTTCACAAAGTGCCTCATCGTGGTCGCCGCTTACCTTCTGCGCCAGGTGTGCCGGTCTTTCCCTACCTCGATGATTGGCTCGTCACGGGCTACTCGACCGAGGAGGCTCGGCGAGTGATGTTGCACACAGTCCTCCTCTTGGAGAGCTTAAGGTTCTTGGTCAACTACCCAAAGTCTTATCTCGAGACAGCGCAGGATCTTGAGTTCATTGGGGCACATCTCAATACTCAGCAGGCGGTTGCCTTCTTGCCGGGGGATTGCTGCACCTACCTCCGAGCTCTGGCGGCTCGTGTCCAAAATGCTCAACAGATCACCGCTTGGATCATGCTACGTCTCTTGGGCCACATGGTCTCGACCGTACATATGGTTCCTCACGCCCGCCTACACATTCGGAAAACCCAGTGGTGTCTCAGTGTCCAATGGAGCCAGTCTCCTGGGCACCTCAGGGACCCCGTCAAGGTCCCTCCCAACCTCCGCTTGTCCCTGAGCTGGTGGAAAAAACCCCACAATCTCCTGTGGGGATTGCCCTTTCAGGCCCTGCTGAAAATGCGTTGCTGACGACAGACGCTTCCCTGTCAGGGTGGGGAGCCCATTGCAGACCACTCTGCACACAGGGGCAATGGTCACCCGAGGAGTCCCATCAGCAGATAAACCTGCTCGAACTCTGGGCCATTCGGTGGGCTCTGAGAGCCTTCAAGGAACACCTCAGCGGGAGGTCAGTTCTCGTGCAGACCGACAACCGTGTAGCGATGTTCTACATCAACAAGGAGGGAGGCATGGGATTGCTCTCCCTCTGCCGGGAAGCAGTTCTCATCTGCTCTTTCGCTGCCCGGAGTAGGATGGCCCTCAGGGCAACATACCTCCCAGGTCAGGAGAATGGCCTGGTGGAGATACTCAGCAGAATCCTTCGCCTCCACGAATGGCAGCTGGATCCCAGAGTAGCGGACTGGCTGTCTCTCCGCTGGGGGACTCTGGCCATAGACCTCTTTGCCAGTCCCCAGAACATGCAGCTCTCCCGCTTTTGCGGGCCGGTGCCGCATCCAAGCAGGGAGGGCCCCAATGCATTTCTCCTGGACTGGTTCTCCAGTCTTCTCTATTCATTCCCTCCTTCCCCCCTCATTGCGAGGACTCTGTTCAAGGCTCAGCAGGACGGGGCACTGTTGATTTTCGTGGCCCCCTCATGGCCTCGGCAGCCTTCGTTCCCGCTCCTGCTCCGGCTGTCGACAGAGCCTCCAGCTCCCCTTGGCTCTGCCAGGGGCCTGCTAATGCAGGAGAAGGGTCGGGTGCTGCACGCAAATCTAACTTTCCTATCCCTCATGGCCTGGTGGCAGAATGGGTCTCCCTAGCCTCTCTGGCCCTGCTGGAGGAGGTTGAGGAAGTCCTCCTCGCCTCGAGGAAAGACTCCAGTAGGCGGGCTTACGCCTTTAAGTGGAAACGCTTCTCCATCTGGCTCTAGGGGCACCAGATCAGCCCCTTCTCGTGTCCTGTTCAGTGGGTTCTCCAGTACCTCCTCCACCTCTCAAGGGAAGGGCTGAAGTCGAACTCTGCCAGAGTTCATTTGAGCACCATCTCTGCTAATCATCTCCCCATCGAGGGAGAACCCCTCTCAGGGCAGCCGTTAGTCTCCCGCTTCATGCGGTGTCTTCTGCTATCCAAGCCGCCCATCCGTTCTCCCCCGGCGGAATGGGATTTAAATGTGGTACTCACTCAGCTCACCCATCAGCCTTTTGAGCTGATGGTGACGTGTTCACTCCAGAACCTCTCCTGAAAGGTGGCCTTCCTGGTGGCACGGACCTCAGCCCGCCGAGTCAGTGAGCTCTAGGCTCTCATGGCTGGTGCCCCTTATACTAGGTTTTACCGGAACAGGGTGGTCCTCTGTACCCACCCTAAGTTCCTGCCAACTTTCTTCCCGAGGCCCCACGCCGACCAGGCATCGACGGCTCTCCACACTCTTTACTGCAAACGAGCTCTCGCCTTTTATTTGCAGCGTACCCAGACTCATTGCAAGTCTGACAGACTTTTTGTGACCTACGATCCCAATAGACCGGGGCAAGCAGTCACCAAGTGCACCCTCTCTGTTTGGGTGGCAGACTGCATCGCTTTTGCCCATGCAAAGGCGGGCGTCCCATTGGATCGTCGAGTCACTGCCCACGGGGTCCGAGCCAAAACGGCCTCGGTGGCCTCGCTGCACTCCGTGCCCCTGATGAACATCTGCTGGGCGACGACCTGGTCTTCCATGAACATCTTCGCTGCCCACTACTGCCTGGAGAAGGAGTCCCACCGGGACAGCGCCTTCGGCCAGGTTGTACTGCCCTCCGACCCTTCTTCACGCCTACCGAGGGTTTCGCCTTGAGGACCCGAGGACTCGGGCTCCTTCGGGCTTTGGCTTCTGCTCATGGCCTCGCGGAGCCGTTTTTTGGTTACAGATTAGGTAGCCTAGAAACATAGAAACATAGAAATATGATGACAGAAAAAAACCACATGGCCTATCTAGTCTGTCCTTCCATATCAACAACTACAACAGTCCCCTTTTTACCTTTAGAGATCCTCTATTTATTTATTTATTTATTTATTTAGCAGACATTTATATACCGCTACTTCCAGCGATCAGCAGCGGGTTTGATTACATATTGGAAACTGTCAAATCAGGACAGTAAAGTTTGAAGTATATACATGTTGATTTGTAGAGTAAGCACAACACACAGGAATGGGTTCTTTTAGTAGCGAGAAGCAATAACTTACATATGTACATATTTACATAAATGCATCCCTGGCTCCCTGGGTGGCATAGCCTAAACCACTTGGATTTAAATCAAGTTGTACTGACTCTGAAATAGGTGAGTCTTGAGTTGTTTTCTAAAGTCTGTTAGGTCTTTGCTAGCTCGTAGCTCCGGCGGCAGTTGGTTCCAGAGTGTTGGTGCTGTGTATGAGTAGGCTCTGTTACTAGTACTGGCTTTGACAGATCTTATATCTGCTGGAACGTGGAGGGTGTTTGAGTTGATGGTTCTTCTGCTTCTGTTGGGTGGTTGCGAGCTGATTAGGGTGAAGAGGAAGGACGGTGCTATGTTATGCATGAGTTTGAAAGTGGTTATTAGTGTTTTATATTTTATACGAGCAACAATGGGGAGCCAGTGTAGCTCAATCAAACAGGTGTGATGTGATCAGCAAGACTTTTTCTCATAATGATCCTAGCCGCTACATTTTGCGCCATTTGCAGAATGTTCAGGGTTTTCTTTGGTAGGCCCTGTAGAATGGCGTTGCAGTAGTCGAAATGTGGCATGATGAGTGCCTATGCAACAGACCTGAAGTCATGAGGTTCAATAATGCTCCGTAGTGGTTGTAGGACTCTTAGTTTGTGGAAGACGGCCCTGTTGGTTTTGTGGAGGTGTTTCTCCATCTTTAAGTCACTGTCGAACGTTACTCCCAGATATTTTATTTCATTCTTTGTTTGGTATGTATTGTTGGACAAGGTGATTGTTGCAGGGGGGTCAAAATTTGATTTTCTGGAGATATACATGAGACACAAATGGCTAATGCTGTGTTTTCTACTTTGAGTATGTCGATGTCCATATTTGAGTTTAGGGACGTGCTCGTTAGTTGCAGGCTGGTCTTGGCTACTATGAGAACTCCTCCTCCCCTTTTATTGGCGCGTGGGCAGTTGTTTAATTTGTATCCGGGTTTGTTTATTTGGTTTATTATTGCGGAGTCAGTGTCAGTGATCCAAGTTTCCGTTATACAGAGGATGTCAGGTTGTTCATCGGTGATGATGTCGTAGATGATGTGTGTTTTGTTCCTTATTGACCTGGCATTGATGAGGATGATGTTGCATGCATCGTGCGCTGGTTGGGGAGTCTGTATGTGCTTGTTTTGGGTTAGCATGGGCTTGCTTCCGTGCATTCTCTGTGTCTTAGATTTACGATACTTCTGTGACCTGTTTTGCCTGTCAAGGATGGGACTCTGAGTTGGTACGAGTGCTGGTTCGTCAATGGCAGTGTGGTATGGATTGTGTGGGGGCAGTGAAGGTATTGAGAGGGGATAGAAAAAGTAGATTGGACTGCATATGCGTGGTAGACTGTAGTGCACGTTTGGGTTGAATGTGTGCGTTGGAACCAATATGCACATACTACATAATATTAGAAAAATGTTTAGGAGCTCCATGTCTCGGCAGTTTAGAGGTCCACTGCGTATAGTAGAAATATTGGGTTGGCCTTTATTTGCTGCCTTTGTGCCGATATATCAGACAGTGGCCCGGAATCTGCAGTTGGTTGCAGTGAGAGACAGTGGCCTGGGAACTGTAGTTGGATTACAGTGAAGTATAACAGCTAGTGACCTATAGTTTGCAGTTTGAAGTTTGCAGAGGTTTGCAGTAACAAAGTATCAGGTAGTGGCCTAGTGACTGCAGATGGTTTACAGTTTTGAAGTAACAATGTATCAGGCAGTAGGCAGGTTGCAGTAACAATGTCTCAGACAATGGCTTAGTCTATGCAGATGGTTTGCAGAAACAGTATATCAAGTATTATATCAAGCATTTGGCCTAGGATATGCATATATCAACAGTAAGTCAATCATTTGGCCTAATATACACAATTGTTTACAGTGTCAGTATAACAGTATATCAAACATAATATCAAGCATTTGGCCTAGTATTCGCATATATCAACGGTAAATCACACATTTGGCCTAGTATACTCAATTGTTTACAGTGTCAGTATAACAGTCAGTGGCCTAGCATTTGAAGTTGGTTCACAGTAACAATGCATCAGACCGTGGCCTAGTAATAGCAGTGTCTCGGTTTTTGTTTCTTTATGGCAGCTGCTTCTTGTGTTTGTCCCATGCTTTTTTGAATTCAGTTACTGTCCTCATCTCTACCACCTCCACTGGGAGACTATTCCATGGATCCACTACTTTTTCCATAAAGAAATATTTCTGTGTATCACTCCTGAATCTATCTCCCTTCACCCTCATCCCATGTCCCCTCATAGCAGAACTTGCTTTCAATTGAAAGAGGCTCTCTCCTTGAACATTTATGCCACGGAGGTATTTAAACATCTCAGTCATATCACCTCTATCCCGCCTTTCCTCTAAGGTGTACATATTAAGATCCTTCAGTCTGTCCTCATATGCTTTATAATGAAGACCACTAATCATTTTAGTAGCCACCCTCTGCACTGACTCCATCCTGTTCACATCCTTTTGAAGGTGCGGTCTCCAGAATTGCACACTATACTCCAAATGAGGTCGCACCAAAGAATTATACAGAGGCATTATCACCTCCTTTTTTCTGCTAGCCATTCCTCTCCGTATGCACCCAAGCATCCTTTTAGCTTTTGCCATCGCCTTTTCTACCTGTTTAGCTACTTTAAGATCATCAGACACAACCACGCCTAGGTCCCACTCTTCTTTAGTGGACAAAAGTACTTCACCCCCTATACTCTATTGCTCCCTTGGATTGCTGCAGCCCAAATGCATGACCTTACATTTTTTACCATTAAATCCCAGCTGCCAAATTCTAGACCATTCTTCAAGCTTAGCTAGATCCCTCCTCATGTTATCTACACCTTCCTAGGTGTCTACTCTATTGCAGATTTTGGTATCATCCGCAAAGAGGCAAACCTTACCCGACAGCCCTTCCGCTATATCACTAACAAAGATGTTAAAAAGAATCGGACCAAGGACAGATCCCTGGGGCACACCACTGGTAACATCCTTCTCCTCAGAGTGAGCTCAATTTACTTGTACTCTTTGTTGCCTCCCACCCAACCAATTTCTAACCCAAGCAGTAACTTTAGGGTCCATCCCTAGGGTGCTCAGTTTGTTTATAAGTCGCCTTTGAGGAACAGTGTCAAAGGCTTTACTGAAATCTAAATACACCACATCTAGGGCTCTCCCTCGGTCCACCTCCCTGGTCACCCAGTCAAAGAAATCAATCAAATTTGTCTGACAAGACCTGCCTCTGGTGAATCCATGCTGCCTCAGATCCTGTAATCTGCTGGACTCCAGAAACCTCACTATTTTCTCTTTCAGTAGCTAGGGAGTCCCATAAATGAGGACTGACTTCCTGCTTGTTCCTGGAGAAATTGTAGTTACTCACCTGTAACAGGTTTTCTCCAGGAATGCAGAAAGGATGTGCAAATTAGCTTTTATTTAAATATAACACTCCAGCCACTGGCCCAACACAGGTCGTGTTTCGTAAGACCTTCCTCAGGGGCTTAAATGGCTGAAAATAATCATAAAACATATTTGAAAACATATTGAAAAAATAAATAATTAAAAAATTAAAAACACCAGAGATAGAAACACACCTGCATATAAATAAATAAATAACAAGTTAAAACTACAAATATGTACAGCAAAAGGAGCTAATAAAAACAAATAACTATATGAAAATCATAATGATCCAAATCATACTGAAACGGTACATAATAATAATAAATATACTGGACTTGTATAAAAATATATGTATAAAAATATAAATAAAAATGAGCTCAAAGGAGTACAACAGCATGTATACATGGTACCATAAAAATTATTGATAATAAATGTACACTATGTACTTAAAAACAATGAATAAATAAATAAATAATGAATGAATACATATGGTACAACCCCGCAAGAGACATACATAGTATAAAAAAGACATAAAAACATATGCGTGTAACAAAGATAAGCTCATGGAGGACGTGACAGTAACCAACAGATAAGAACCCACCTGTATGTGTGTTACTTCTATTGAAATTCCATCTGTTTTGATCATGAAAATGAAAAAGAAGGGGAGAAAGGACAAAAATATGATGAAGACGAGGTTGAGTAATAAATATGACGTACCCCAAAAAATGTGCAGAAGTGCATTAACCAATAGCACTTCATAGAAAATAATAAGCAATAAAAACCTTAAATAAAAAACTGCACAATGATAAAATCCTAAGACAATGCTAGTCATTGTGAAACAGAGTTTTTTAAGAAATCTAAAAGGTGTAAATCAAAAATGACTCTAAGTGTAATGGAACCTTAAAAATGTTCTCAAAAAAGGCCATAACGTTGATTGTATCTGACATATATAACCACTATCAAAGAGAGAACCATCCGGAGCCACCCAGGAGGACCCAGAACTTGGAGAGGACAAACCATTATGTTTACAAGCTACTCCCCCAAATTCTAACCAAAGGCTGTGTTGTCTCATTTTTGAGCAACTTAAATTGGGAGCGGGAACAAGAAACTAAAAAGGACTTTGGGCTACGGACACCAGACTCACACCTAAAAATATAATAATAATTTATCTAGGGCTCTCCCTCGGTCCAACTCCCTGGTCACCCATTCAAAGAAATCAATCAGATTTGTCTGACAAGACCTGCCTCTGGTGAATCCATGCTGCCTGGGATCCTGTAATCCGCTGGACTCCAGAAACCTCACTATTTTCTCTTTCAGTAGCTAGGGAGTCCCATAAGTGAGGACTGACTTCCTGCTTGTTCCTGGAGAAAGTGTAGTTACTCACCTGTAACAGGTGTTCTCCAGGGACAGCAGGAATCATTCCTCACTACCCTCCCACCTTCCCTGATGAGTTGCTAGATTTTTGTCCTTCCCTTGTTATCTGCTTGGTAGGGCTCGAGCTAAGGGACCTGACTGAGCAAGATGGCACCCTTGGGTGGGAAGAGGACCACCCATGCGTGGCAGCAATCCCAAAGACTTTCTTTGAGAGCTGGGGAATTGCTCTACATGGGCTCTGTCGGTGCCGACATTACCCATAAGTGAGGACTGATTCCTGCTGTCCCTGGAGAACTCAGGTGAGTATCTACACTTTTCATGTTTAGTGTTGAAGTGTACTAAATTTCTTATATACTTGCCTTGCAAGTATTTTGATTGAAAATTGATACAAATAAAATAAAATAAAAAGAATCCTTTTTTCCTGTCCCATCTAACAAATACTCATTTATCTCCATCTATTACAAACAGGGCTTCAAACGTCTGTTAAAATCCATCTAGTTGGAATCTTCGTATGTTAAATTTCCCCCGCACTCACTACCTATCTCCGCATATATTATTTTCTAAATATTTGAAAGATGTTTTGAAAATTCCAGACCCAGATTCTATAGTTATATCTAAATTGTACTATTTGCCTATTGGTATTAGAGAGAATATGGTTGTGGATTCGGAGACTGGGCGTGCTGTTGCGGGGGAAATAGCTCAGTTATCTGTGCGGAGTTTAGATCTATCTGCTTTTTTAGAGACTTCGACAGAGGAGATTCCCACTCGTGCTACTTTGTTAGTATCTTTCTTGTTGGAAAAGATAAGGATCTGATTTTTCGTTCTTATTTTAAGTATAGACATGAAAAGTTCTTTGGACAGGTTTTTCCTGATGTATGTCGTAGTACCCAAATGAAGAGGAAGGCCTTTCTAGCGCTCCGCCCTCGTGTCGTGGCGTTTGGGGCCTCCTTTTCGTTAAAATTTCCCTGTAAATGTGTGATTGTAAATACGGGCAAGTCCTATATCTTTTTTGATTCTTCCCAGTTGGAAGTTTTTCTACAAGGATTGAGTTGAGGGATTTTGTCTTTTTGATATTACCTTATTTCATTTCATGGCTCCTGCTTAGTAATAGGGGATTGTTTTATAATTTAGGCTCCACTCTCTGCAGTGGTGTGATTATTGCTACAATGTATCATACTCCATTTTGTGCGCTAGGTTTGTTATGTTATTATTGTGGGTTGTCAATTTCCTGTATTTCCTATGTTTTCCTTAAATAAAAGGATTAAATTTAAAAAAAAAAATCCATCTAGTTGCCATTGTCATTTATCATGACAAAGTGAAAGGACAAACAGTGTCATCGGTTCCCCTGGTTGCCAAATTTATCAAAGGACTTCAGAATGCTAGATCTCCATTGCGCCTACCATCCCCTCAATGGGATTTCAATATAGTCCTGGCCCAACTCATGGAGAACTCATTTGAGCCAATGGGCAAGCTTTGGCACGTGAAATTACCTGTTTTTATTGTAGCTATCACTTCTTCAAAGAGAGTAAGTGAGCTTCAGGCTCTGGTACATTATCCTCCCTAGACACAGCTCTTCCACAATAGGATACTTTTAAAAATGCACCCCAAATTTCTCCCTAAAGTGGTATCACTTTTTTACATGAACCAATCCATTGTGCTTCCAGACTTTTTTCCCCAATGACAGAAGAGGGGACCCAGAGTATCCCTTCACACACTAGACTACAAACAGGCACTCCTTTATAACTTACAGGCAATGAAGATGTAAGAAAAACAAACCAACTTTTTGTCATGTAAAATCCCAACAATCCTGTAATCCAGCTTCGAAGAAAGCTATAGCCAACTGGCTCTCTGACTGCATCCATTTCTGCTATACAAAGGCACAGTTGACACCCCCTGCAACAGTGTGGTCTCATCGGCTGAGAGCAAAAGCAACCTCTGTGGCATATACAAGAAATATCCCACAACAAGATATATGTAAAGGTCTTCGGTGCATACCTTTGCACGTCATTATTGCCGTGACCAGTCTTCCCATCAGGATACAGCATTGGGTCAGGCAGTAATTA
This sequence comes from Ichthyophis bannanicus, assembly GCA_033557465.1. Classification (NCBI taxonomy): domain Eukaryota; kingdom Metazoa; phylum Chordata; class Amphibia; order Gymnophiona; family Ichthyophiidae; genus Ichthyophis; species Ichthyophis bannanicus. The sequence continues at coordinate 1,005,466,063 of CM066034.1, read as the reverse complement.
GAAACTTGTTTGCATAAAAAAAAATGAGAGAGAAATCAGCTCCACAACCCTTCTTTTGGAGCCATGCCCAAATTTAAATAAGCACGGCTCATAGCGCTGGATTCACCAAGCAAGAGTGGCTGCATTTCCAGCCTGCTTGTCTACGGGGAAAATGAAGTTGCTTACCTGTAACGGGTGTTCTCTGTAGATAGCAGGGAAGTGCAGCCGCACTTACCCGCCCGCCATCCCCACTTTGAAAAAAAAAAAAGAACCGGAACAAATTCATCTTAAATATACTGGAACATAAAAGAATGACTAACTTTGGCATGATTTCATGCTCTGGATAGATTGATTATCTGACGCTCGGATTGCCGGCGGGAAAAGGGCAACGCATGCACATGGAAGTCTCAAAAGACTTCATTAACTAGAGGAGGGCTCTGGGTTACTCAGCAATGTCTGAGACGTCACTAAACAAGTGTGGCTGCATTTCCCTGCTATCTAGAGATAACACCCATTACAGGTAAACAACTTCGTTTTTTTAAATACTGTAAATAAGTAAGATACATATGTTGCAGTGAATCAGTGTATGTATGCTTCAGCTTTTGGAACTGTTTCACATCCTCCTCTTTGCCATCTCAATGGTCATCCCTTACTGCTGATTCCCCCCACCAACCAATCCCACTGTCCTCCGTAAACCCCCTGGCTCTCAATCCCATGCTATCAAATGTCATAAATGACTGCGTATATACCAGCATGCAATTGGACCTTGTAGTATACATAATGTCATTTGGGACATCCTAGTTGATATGCACCAATCCTATTCACTGCCTGTGGCACTGTTTGGAGTATGGCTACTCCTAGGCCTTAAGACAGAATATGTGAGCATAATTAAAAGTCATAGCTCTGTCTGAACCAACGCTTGACCTATAGACTTCTGAATGTTGCTTAATATCTCTTTAAAATATTGACATAATATTTTGAGAAATTGACATTTGTTGATGGCATGCCATAGTGGCAGCGTACTGTTAATTTCATTCAAAACTGCTCTTTTGTGTTAGACTTGATGTGAAAGCCTTGTAAAGCCCAGTCTCCAGGAACAAGCAGAAATGTAGTCTTCACATATGGGTGACGTCGGTACCGACTGAGCCCACGTGGGAACACTCCCCGGTGTCCAATAGGAAAGCCTTTGGGAGCATCCCACTGCACCTGCGTAGCTGTCTTCCCGCCTTTTCAGCTCTCCCTCCTCGGTTCTTCATTTTCTGCGGAGCCGATAAGAAGCAATTCCTGTCACCGCAGAAAATATATATATTTTTTGTTTTTTTGTGGTTGTGTCTGCCTTCCCGTCGATGCTGGTACCGACCCTATCAGTGCTCACTTTCTTTCTTTCTAAAAAAAAAAAACTTTTCTGAGGGAGGCCTAGGTTTAGGCCTTTCTTTTCCCCAAAATGGACAAACCAGCTAGTGGTTTTAAGAAGTGTTCCAAATGTGGCAGTACAATTTCAGCCAGGACACCCATGACTGGTGTCTAAAATGTTTGGAACCTGATCATTAACTGTCTGAATGTCCTCTCTGTAGGAAGATGACAAAGAGAGGCCTGCAGAACAGAGCTGCGAAACTCTGCACCCTCCTTGCCACTGATGCAATGTCAGTAGCATCAACGTCATCGAGAGCTTCATCTTCCTCCCAGGGATCTCAGGTATCGAAACCCAGGTCTTCGTCAAAGACTAGCCGGCCCTCCAAGGGTAGATCTCCTTCTAAGCATCGAGATGCCCTAGGCGTTGCCCTGGAGGGGGACACACCGGCCAAACAACCCCGGCGGGAGGTCCTTGCCTCCAAAGCCTTAGTGTAGTCCCAGAATGTTCCCGAGGCCTCTACCTCCGGAGAGCTCTTGGTGCCATGCTCATGAATCATTGCCCGCAGCTCTGGTACCGATACCGATACCCAGGCATCGGCAAGCTCCTTGGATCAAAGTATCCTGGGTATTGAGTGGAGCTTAGTGGCCTTACTAGCGGCTTCCATACCCTTAAAGCCTCTACAGTCGATTCCTCAGCCATTGGTACCAAAAGTGCCTGCATTGACTTTTTTGCCGCTTACTATGCTACCACCCATGCTGGCCCTCTAGTCCATTTCCGGTACCGAGGTTCCATCACCGAAATCTACAGATACCAGTTTTGAGTGGTATCGGGTATGAGCAGAGCGCGAGCACCCTGCCCATTGATACTTCAAGTCTTCTAACTTTGATTTGTCGGATGACGAATCGGCTGGTACACGAGAAATGAGAATTCTCTCCGTCTCCACAACGTCACATGTCCCCTCTGGAGGACATAACTTTCCAGGATTTTATCTTCAATGTTGCTTGGGGCCTGTCCATAATGGTGACTTCGGAGAAGGAACCTAGGGCTGAGGAGCTCGAAATTCTTCAATACCCTGCAGCCCCAAAGGAAGCTGCTACTCTCTCTATTCATCGAATACTTCATGACCTTATGCTTCGAATGTGGGAGACGCCTCTAACCATCTCTCCACATACTCTTAAGGCTCGATACAATGTACTGGGTACCTGAGTGCCCCAGCTTCCAGAAGACGCAATTACCACACCATTCCATGGTGGTGGAATCGGCAATATGTCGAATTAAAAGTGCTAAAATGCATTCCTCAAACCCTCTGGGCAGGGAATCGAGAACCCTCGATGCTTTTGGTCGTCAATGTTTCCAGGCCTCCAGAATCAGTTCCTACATACAACATTGGTATGTTCCTTAGGGAGGTGGCTAGGGATTTGGAATTGATGGCTCCTTTTCTCCCTGGTGACAAGAGAGCTGATTATCTCACCCTTGTGAAGCATGCCCAAAATGTTTCCAAATTTGTTAACAGGGTAACTTTTGATTGTTTTGAATGTATCAGCAGAACTTCAGCTATATGTATTGGTGCACGCAGGATTGCTTGGCTCCAGGCCTCTGATCTTTAACAGTGAGTTCAAGATAAGCTGGATAATATACTTTGCACAGGTGAAAACCTTTTTGGCAAGGACTGGCAGGCTAAGGCTTCTCAGCTAGAATCTGAGAACACCACTCTTAATAGACTGTCTAGATCTATTGCCAACCCAGTAAGAAAAAGACATCGAAGAAACCCTTTTTCAATAAGAAAAAGAAGTATTACCCTTCTTATACCCCTGCGGTGCACTGTCCCATCCATGCCCCCCAAAAAGGTCAGCAACAACCAAAACAGCAATGAAAGGCTCAGACTCCCAGATTTCAGCAAACCCAGCAGACCCAACCTCCTCAGGTTCTGACTCCTTTCTGGAGAACATAGCCATCCTGCCTCTGGAGATTCCAGATTCCATCTGCATTCCTGGCAGACTATCACTTTCCCCACAGGTGGCATCATGTAACATCAGAACACTGGACTCTCTCCATAGTAAGGGAAGAGTACAAACTTCACTTCTGAAGTCTACACCTCTAGTCTCCTCCAAGAGAGTTCAGTTCTCAGCCCCCTCTCACCACCCTGTTATTACAGGAGGTCACCTCCCTTCTCTCACAGGGTGCAATAGAGGAAGTGCCACTCTCCCAGCAAGGTCTGGGCTTCTAGTCTCCTTACTTCCTCATTCCAAAGAAGATAGGAGGATACAGGCCCATTCTGGACCTCAGGGAACCGAACAAGTATCTACTTCGGGAGAAATTCAAGATGATCTTCCTAAGTACTCTTCTCCCCTATCTCCAGAGTCGGGATTGGCTCTGTTCTGTAGATCTAAAACACATCTTTATTATTTATTTATTTTTATTTATTTACATTTCTTATATACCGCGCTATTCTGCATCAGTGCGGTTTACATTGAACAAACTGAAATTACATTGAACAGGGCGATATATATACTCACATTCTTATTCACACAGAACACAGAAGGTTCCTGCATTTTCTGTTCCAGGGGAAACATTATCAGTACAGAGTACCTTTTGGCCTCGCCTCTGCCCCAAGAATCTTTACAAAGTGCATGGCAGTTGTAGCTGCATTCCTAAGGACTCTAGGGATATTTGTCTTCCCCTACTTGTACTTGCTCGAATGAGCCAGTCATCTATCTCTAGAGGCTAATCTTTCTATCACGCGCACCATGCAAGTGCTGCAACACTTGGGATTTGTAATAAATCTTCCAAAGTCCCATCTTGTTCCCTCTCAAACTCTAGAGTTCATAGAGGCTCTCCTAGACACTCAACGGTCAAGGGCTTTTCTCCACAAGCACGCTGTGCTCGACTCATTCAGCTTCCCCGCTTCTGCTCCATAACGCCTGCTCAGAACAACCAAGCGGTAGATGCCTTTCACATTCACTGGGGTCAAGGCTTCTTATATGCCTTCCTCCCATTCCCCTCATCCCCAAAACTCTTTTCAAGCTCCAGAGAGACAAAGGCTACATGATTCTTATAGCCCTGCATTGGCCATGACAACCGTGGTATCCTCTGCTTCTACGTCTCTCTCAAGTTCAACTAGTAGATTTGGGGTCTGCTCCAGGAGGACGGGACACTACTACATCCCAATCTGCAGTCCTTACATCTCACAGCATGGCTGCTGAAGGCATAGCATTCCAGGACATCAGCCTCTCTCAACAGGTGAAAGCTATCCTTTTAGCTTCTGGGAAACCTTCCACAAGACGTTCCTATGCCTTCAAGTGGCGTAGATTCTCTCTCTGGTATTCAAAGAGGGATCCTAACCCCTTTTCAGCTCCAGTGGAAGCATTACTTGAATATCTTCTCCATCACCTCTCTTCTTCTGAACTCAAAACCAATTCGGTAAGAGTCCATCTAAGTGCCATTGTGGCTTTTCACATTCCCTTTGATGGTCAATCCATCTCCTCTCAGCTGCTTGCAGCATGCTTCATGAGAGGTCTTCTATTAACTAAGACTCCCATTAAGCTACCCCCAGTGGCATGGGACCTTAATGTTGTCTTAGGACAGCTTATGAAGCCGCTCTTTGAACCCCTAGCCACTACTTCTTTGAAGTTTCTTACCTGGAAGGTCTCCTTCCTTATTGCCCTCACTTCAGCAAGGCGCATCAGTGAGCTTCAGGCTTTGGTAGCTGATCCTCCTTATACACGATTCCACCATGATAAGGTAGTCCTTAGGACTCATCCTCACTTTATGCCAAAGGTGGTCTCATCTTTTCATTTAAACCAGTTGGTGTATCTCCCTGTTTTTTTTCCTAGACCTCATTCTTCCAGGGCAGAAGTAACCCTTCATACTCTGGATTGCAAATGGGCTTTGGCCTTTTATCTCCAGAGAACTCGGGAGCACAGAAAAACTTCCCAACTTTTCATCGCTTTTGACCCCAGTCACCTAGGTCTACCAGTATCCAAGCAAACTCTCTCCAGCTGGATAACAGATTGTATCTCTTTTGCTTATGACAGTGCAGGACTCTCTCTGGAGGGTCACATAATGTTCGGGCAGTGGCAAATCTGCACTCTGTAGCGTTTGAGATATGCAAAGCAGCAACCTGGTCCTCGGTCCATACTTCTGCTGCTCACTATTGCCTGGACAAGGACTCCCGCCGGGATGCCTCGTTTGGCCAAGCTGTTTTCCAGCATCTCTTTCAGACTTAGTTGAACTCCTACCCCCCGTCCTGGGGTTCGATACCAGACATCCTTGGAGGATATATGACCTACTACTTAGCCTTGTTTTCCACAGCTCATTCTGAGTTCATTTCTCTGGCATCCCCAAGTTAGGGAGCCCCATATGTGAAGACTACATTCCTACTTGTTCCTGGAGATAGCATAGTTACTCACCTTTAACAGGTGTTCTCCGGGAACAGCAGGAATTGAGTCTTCACAACCCTCCCTCCTCCCCTAGGAGTTGTACTTTTCTTCTTCTTCTCCTTCTCTCCTTTTATCTCAGCTACAAACAACTGAGGAGGGAGAGCTGTAAAGGCGGGAAGGCAGCTACGCAGGCTCAATTCCTGCTGTTCCTGGAGATCACCTGTTACAGGTGAGTAACTATGCTATCTGTAACACCAAGATCATGTACTTGCCTTTTCCTTCACAGGCGATGGGAAGGTGGAGATCCAGGCATATCAAGTCAGAAGACTCCCACCACTATGCTCCTAACTCCAGACAAGGCGTTTCATAGCTTTGGCTTTGCAGCCAGAGATTTCTACCATGATCTTGACGCCAACGAGTCAAAGCACTGGCTCTACTTTGAGAAATTCAAGATGAAGCTGCACTCTACCAGTGTAAGTAGAACAAGACCGGAGAGTCTCCTGAAGTCTCTCTTCGAGAATTTCTGCTATTTCTCTACTGGTCAGGGGATGATGAAGGTTGTGTGAAAAGTGACTCACTGTACAATTAGCCACACTTAATTTGGGGCAGGGGGCTGTATTGGGAAATCGTTTTGGTGAACTCTGAACATCAGGTGACTGTTTTCACCAAAAGGTGGCAAGTTTGTGTGAAAATAACATGAAATCATGGGGTTATTGATGATGTGCCTCTAGTACTCTGGGGCCAAAATGAAGATGGAAAGGGACATTTTGCAGTGGTTTGCAAGGTCAGAAATTCTGGTGCAAAAATGTTCAAACATCTCTTGGTTACCTTGCCTTTAACTTTGGGGTGTCTAATGGCATTTGTAGGCACTTATCCAGCTAGCTTTCCCAACTATGTAACTCTCCTCGGCACATCTATGTAGCTGAACCACAAAGAGAATGAAGGAGAGTGAGCTGGCTTAGGAAGTTCCTCTAAGCAGATGAAAAACCCCATAAACTACCCCCTTAATCATCAGGCAAGCTTTTCCTAAACTCTTGCTTCTGAGCGGCAACCAATTGATCTGCCCTGGTTTGTGCAAATGCATACTGTACATATTGTTCTGAACATGGTTTAACATTTTTCATCCTTTTAGAACCTCAGCCTGGAAACAGACCTCACAGCTGCCAATGGCAAGAAGGTGAAAGCTCTTGATATATTCGCCAATGCCCTGCAGTTCTTTAAGGAGCAAGCGCTAAAGGTAGGCAGAAACGTTCTGTCTCAGCTGAGCATGGGAAGGATTTACAGCCAGACACGTGCAAGTTCAGCATCCATCACAGCCTGGCTGTGGTTCAGTCACCCTATGCTAAACCACTGTTAGAGATGTGCACAAGCCGTTTTTACATTTCTTCCTTTATTTCTTTAGGCGCGTTTTACCCAAGCGATAGCGCCCTGTTATGGAGGCTCCATCCGTCTTCTGTAGTTATCCGTCTGTCTGTTTGCATAGAGATAGAGCATAAGGAAAGGGTCAGAGTTGGAGGAGCAACAGAGAAGAGAGGGCAGAAAGTGGGGAGAGAAGAGAGATTGCAAAGTTGGGTGGGAGGGGGTGAGTGCATGGTTGGATGGAAGGGCAAGAGTGGGGTTATAGGAAATAGTGCGAGGGAATGGGAGGGACAAGGAGTGGGTGCGGGAGGAGAAAGAGAGTGTAAGGGTAAGAGGAACCTACATGCCACAGTCGCACATACACAGAGTTCCCAGATGCTTGCACGCACAGCCCCCCTGACACACGCACGCACGCACACACATAGCCTCCCTACAGACATGTCACACACGCATCCCTTCACTCTCTCACATCCTACCTTCACAGCTCCACAGATAAGCAGCTAAACTCTTCCTGTGGAAATAGATATGCACATCGTACCACTGATTCAGATACACACACGTGCCCCTCATATGCACCATTAGTCCCTATGCTCACTCACTCACACATGCCCTGCTGCCGTGACAGGTAGACAGCACTGCACTATTACGAACACTTTGTGCACTTACTCATCCACTAGCAATATATGTGTCTTCCATTCTGCTGGAGTGAAAACAGACAGCCGCCGCTCACGACAATCTCGTCATACGTCCTCATTAAACATACTAAGGGGTATGTTACTAAATGGCGGTATCGGAGCTGCAGACCCATTGATTTCATTGAAGCCGCTGCCGCCATTTAGTAAATGTACCTCTAAGTTCCACTGCATGCATAAATCTAGTACAACATTGTTTCGCCAGTCGTTAACTATCAGATTCAGAGCAAGTGTTAACAACAGATCCATCAGGGCAACATCATTCTTTACTAATAAATGGAAGAGCCACAGTGATTTTAATGTAAAGTTACTATAAGTGAGATGTACTTTAAAATTAAAAATCTTTCAAATTTTTCCCCAAATGACATTCCAATATAGGCATATATTAGGCCAATAATATATTAATAAGACAATGTTCTGAGCTCTGTAGAGCAAGACCAGGGAACATCTCTTTAGTAATTTGATTTCCTCATCATCCCTCAAGTCCAATCCAGTAGATGGAGACTGAAAACAAGCTGGTTTGATGATTTTACCACATAAGGGTCATGTGCAGACCTCCTGTGACCAGTATTTCTCAGAATCCAGCAGGTGACGGTTGTTGTAAACCTGTGCAGTCTGCACTGAAGTGGGAAGACTGAAGATGATCACAGCATGGTTGGTAGTGGCTAGCATTGGAGCCCTGGGTTGTAGAACATGGTGGTACTGTGTTCTTCCACCTCCCCAAATCGCAGGGTGCAGAACCTGGTAGTTCTGGGTCCCTCCCTCTTCTCTCTCACCCTTAGGGCCCCCTCATGGAGATGGTTTGGGTTAGCCTCAGTAGGGGCAGCCCTCCTCTCTTTTCTTCCCTCTCTGAGGGAAGAGAGTTTGATGCAGTCATGGGCCACATCAATGCCCCTTACCCATTCCAGCTTTGGGAGGAAGTCAGGTGAGCCAACTTCACAGTGTTTTTTTTAAGTGCCATCAAGTCAGTGCTGACTCCTGGTAACCTAAGAGCCTCTGGGTTTTCTTGGCAAGGTATGACTGGAAGTAGATTGCCAGGCCTTTTCTTCTTCTACTACTACTTCTATGAACATTTGGATAGCGCTACAAGAGGTATGTAGCGCTGCATAGACACATGTAAAAGACAGTCCCTGCTCATCGGAGCTTCTTTATCTTTATTCGCAGGATTTGATAAACCGCCCATGCCAGGGCGTCAGGGCAATGTACAATACAAAAAGAATAGGCTACTGAAAATAGAGTCAGAAAAGAACGCCATCAACAACAGGACAGGGAGAGACAGTTAAGAAGATAGAAAACAGAAAAGATCCAGAGAGAGAACAAGATGACGGGGGATGGTGGGGGAATAAGGGAAAAGGGCAGATGAAAAGTATAGGGGGAGATATTAAGGGGGGTGGGGAGCGCGGCTGGGGGATAAAGTACCATCGGCAGGTGAGGAGAGATCGAAAGTTTGACAAAAGAGATGTGTTTTGAGGAGGGCTTTGAAGCGGGGGTGAGACAATTCAGTGCGGAGCGATAGCGGGAGCGAATTCCATAAAGCGGGGCCTAGAAAGAAGAAGGCAGAGTGACGGGTAAGTTCCAAATGGGCCTGGGAAGGGGAGGGGAGGAAGAGATGGTTGCCGTGAGCCGAGCGAAGAAGACGTGGAGAGGATTGAAGATGGATGATATCAGCCAAATACTGGGGGTTGCTGGCATGAAGAGCCCTGTGCGCGATGATGAGCAATTTGAAAATAAACCTGAACTTAATCGGAAGCCAGTGAAGGGTGAAGAGGCAGGGAGTGATATGAGAACGAGCAGGGGAGCAAGTAACGAGACGAGCGGCTGCATTTTGGACTAGTTGGAGACGGCGGAGCTGAAAGGAGGGGAGGCCTGCATAAATAGCATTGCAGTAGTCCAAACATGTGATCACAAGTGACAAAACAAGAGTGACAACAGAGGGAGGGGGAAGAAACGACCGAACAGCCTTATCTGACGAAGGTGGTAGAAGGAAGTACGTACGACAGAGGAAATGTGTTGGTGAAAAGAAAGAGAAGAATCCAAGGTGACACCCAGGTAGCGAAGAGTCAACACCAGGGGGATGGGGCAGGAGGACATAACAGGTGACAGATCGGGAGGGGGAGTCTGAAAGAAAACCAGATCGCAGAGGATTTAGCAGGATTGGCGTGGAGAAAGTTTAGGTCGAACCAGGAAGCAACAGAGGTAAGACATAGATTATTTATTTATTTATTTATTTACTTATTTCTTCTATACCGCCCCTTCCAGTGATCAAGGGCGGTTTACATGGAACAAATTATGTATACTAATTGTATACTTTACATGGAACAGGAAACTTTCTAACTTTTTACATGGAAATAACTTAACAAATTAATTGTATTACAGTATACATTGCATTGAAACAGAGAAACTTTTTAAAGTGGGGACAGGTGTAATAAGCTGTCCAAACTATTTACATACGTTATTTACAAATGATTCTATACAGTGGTTTATAAGATAATCGTGCATCGTGTGTGAGTGTGTAGTGGAATTTATTTCCATTTTTTTCTTTTTTGTGTGTGTGTGAGAGGGGACTGTGTAAGAATATCTAGTTGTGGTGTTGGGGGGTTCTGAGATAGTGTGTCTGCGGATGTTGCGGGACAGGGCTAGGGGGGTAGGAGATTTGGAAATGTTCGGAGAAAAGATATGTTTTGAGTTCCTTCCGAAATTGGGCAAGGTCCTTTATGGTGCGGAGGTCTAGTGGGAGAGCATTCCAGAGCATGGGGGCAATGAACGAGAAGGCTCTATCACTTGTGGATTTTTTGGACTTCTTAAATGATTTTGGTATGTGAAGTGAGTGGACTGCATTTTGTCTGCGAGCTCTCGATTCAGGTGGGGTCTGAAGTAATGTTGTTAGATGTGATGGGGCGAGGTCATTTAGGAGCTTGAATGTTGTTAGGATAATTTTGTATTTGATACGGCTGTTTATAGGGAGCCAATTGAGTGGGGCGAGGTCAGGGGAGGAGGAGGAGGTGTGATGAACCAGAAGAATATCATTGGCGTAAATGTAGGCAGAAATTCCAGACTGTTGAATAAGCAAGGCAAGTGGGGCGAGAAGGACATTAAAGAGCAAGGGGGCAAGAATAGAGCCCTGAGGAACACCACAGATTGAGGGGGAAGGGAGGGAAGCAGAGAAACCGGAATGAACAGAGAAAGAGCGAGAGGAAAGAAAGGAGCGGAACCACTGCAAAACTGTGCCATGAACACCGAAATTGGACAGACGGGTGAGAAGAATGCGGTGGTTGACAACGTCAAAGGCAGAGGAAAGATCCAAAGAAACCACGAGAGAGAAGTCACCACGATCGTGAGCGCGGTGAAGTTCAGAGAGCAGTGCTATGAGAATAGTCTCCGTGCTGTGGCCGGCATGAAAGCCTGATTGAGGTGGGTGAAGTGCAAAGGTGGAGTCAAGATGAGTAGCAAGTTGGGAGAAGACAAGCTTCTCGAGGATTTTTGAGAGAAAAGGGAGGTTAGCAACTGGCTGCCAGTTAGTGGGGATGGCGGGATCGAGGGTAGGTTTTCTAAGAAGAGGGCGGACTATGGCATGTTTCCAGCTGGAAGGGAAGTGACCGGAGGTAAGATTGGAATTGAAAATGGAGAGAATGTAAGGGATGAGCAATCTAGTCAAGACAGACAGTACAGTAGCTGTAGACATGGAATATATCTAGGGTGAATGGTAAGGAAACACAAAGGAGATCAGGTGGGTCAAGATCCGAAAGCGGCAGTGAAGAGGTGAGTTTTCAGCCTGGATTTGAAAAGGGTCAGAGAAGGCACCTGATGTACAGACTCAGATAGTTAGTTCCAGGCATAAGGAGCAGCAAAGTGAAAGAAGCGAAGTCTGGAGTTACCAGTAGAAGAGAAGGGCACAGATAGAAGCGATTTGCCAGAAGAGCGGGGTTCCCGAGGAGAGATAAGAAAGGAGCTGTAGTGTGAATTTGCTTATAGGTCAGCAGGTAATGGAGAGTAAAGTCACTTGTCCAAGGTTGCAAGGAGTGCCAGTGGAAATCAAATCCTGATCTCTCAGGTACAAGGATCTTGCTCTGACCACTAGGCTACTCCAGCATTCCCTCTCTGTGGTTATTTTAAAGAGGGAATCCACCCCCCACAACAACGAAAACCAGAGGCGCTCTAAAGTGTGAGTAGGGCATGTGGGGAACCTCGGTATCTCGTTTTGCTAAACTTCGAGCCTAACGCAACAGAGGCCAGGCAGACTTCGTGCGGCTGATGTCCTCTTTAGTGGGGAGGAAGTTGATGCATGGAGCTTATGAAAAACACAGGCCTGGATGGAGTTTCTGGTTTTTGATGGCTCCACGGTGATCTTTGCCTTCGTGGGTTCGGCTGTGGTGGTCAGAGTTGTTTCAGTGCAGCAGCAGAAGGAAAATGGAATTTTTGTTTTGATGACAGTTAGAGGCCTCAGCTGCAGCTGTTTTGTTTGGCTGGAGTTCCCTCCGTGTGTGCTTGGGCCTTGCTGTTTTGACCGGGGAACTGTTGCGATGGCAACTTTTTCACAGGATGAGTTAAAAAAAAGAAAAAAGGCCGAGATGGTGGCATTTTGAAACGGTAAGTGAATCATAAATGAATTGAATGGGGTTTCTGGCATAAAGAGAAGGATTGATATCAGCACTGTGATAAGGATCAACCGTTGCTGGTCAGGACAGATCTCACAGGCAAACTGAAGAGATTTTGGTGCGAACAGCGGCTGTTTTCTGTGTTGTCTCTGGAGTTTACTCTTGGCTTGGGGGTTGTTCTTCATGTGGCATCCCGGTGAGTTAAGCAAAAAAAAACAAAAAACAGTCTTGGGCTTTTTGGAGCCTTTTATTGGGTATGTAGGGGGCCTGTGCTTTTGTATAGGGACAGATCCCTTCCCTCCATTTTCAGCTGTGATTGCTGGCAGTACTTATGGCTGGTCTAAGTTACCCTCCTTGGGGGTGCTGCCTGCTGGTCATAAACAAAAAAAGGAGGATGTGCTCCATATGTCTTCTTGGGTCAGGGTTGAAGAAGTGTGGAGCTTAGAATAATGGTATTTTGGGAAAGTTTCAGTGGTCTTATCTGCCACAGACAGGGAGAGTAGCGGCAGAGTTGGTTTTATTTTAGGGCTACATTAGGTGGCGTGGGGGCCCGAGCAGTGTCTGTAAGGTAAGATAGGTAGTGTCAGAAGATCACTGGGTGGATGAAATATCTGGAATGTCAGGCTTCTTGGGCTGTTTGTTCTGTGTTGGTCTGGTGACCATTATTCTACAAGGAGTCTCTTCTGAAGGAAAGTTTGATCTGGGCTCATGGCATTCTCTGCATCTCCTTCATATGTTAGCCTTCATCGAGGCATTAGATGATCGCTTGCACACCTCTTACAGTACATGTGACTGGCATAGTCCCGACGTATGTCTTAGAAACAGGCCACTAAGGGGACAGTGTGAAGAAAAAGAAAGAGAGCAGCTTAGCTCTACCTGCAAGTTGACTGCCTTATAGCCCAAAGGTCATTTGGTTGAGGATAGCCTTGGTTAACAAAAAAAAAATGGAATCGGTATCTATAATGACAAGGGCATAGGCTATACCATACTGGATCAGTCAAAGGGTTTATCAAGCCCAGTATCCTGTTCCAACAGCAAGCAAATCAGGTCACAAGGACTTGTCAGGTTCCCAAAAAGGTGCAGAGATTCAACGTTGCCTATCCCAGGGTAAGCAGTGGATTTCGCTGGTCCTCTTTAATAATGGTTTGATATATGTAGTAACTGTAGTAACTCTGGAAGATGGGATGCCTCTGGGTTCATACTTACTCTGTCATGGCACAGTGCTTGGAACACAGGCCTTGCAAGGGCAGTTCTGAGCCTTAGCGAGTGGTGAGTGTTTTGCTTTGTCAGCTAGTACAGTACGCTATGTGCTGGCATTGACACACAAACTGTGCTCTGAGGTAGGACTGCATTAAAGTAGAACAAGACTGTTCGCAGCTTTCACTGAGGGAGCGGGTCAGCGACATGTCATCCTTGGCTGTGTGATGTTTGTCTACAATGCTATCAGTAGCCAGTAGGAAGCAGTTACTTCCTTGGGCTGCGTGCAAGGCCCGGTACTTGTCACCTTTCCTTAGGCCTGTCATGCTATTTAGAGTGGAGGAGTGGCCTAGTGGTTGGGGCAAGGTACTTCAGGCCAGAAGGTCAGGGGTTCAAATCCCACTAGAGGACAGCAACCTTGGGCTGGAAGGACTGGGGTTTCTAGACCCACAGGTGCTCCTTGTGGTCTTGGGCAAGCCACTTAACCCTCCATAGCCCATGTTCCCTGTAAAATAGTTATCTCCATGTTATAATGCCCTGTTCAATGTAATTTCAGTTTGTTCAATGTAAACTGCACTGATGCAGAATAGTGCAGTATATAAGAGAATGTAAATAAATAATAATTTGTAGTTTGGGCATGTTCATTGGTAAAGGCTCTTAAGTTCCCCCTTGATGGTATGCTTTTCAGATACTATTGCTTTGATGTTTGTCATGTTCTTCTTCAATATGCCCTGGGCTGCTGTCCTCTGCCCGATCGGGGAACAGAATTCCCATCTAAGCAGTTGACCTGCCCCAATGCTGCCCCTGATCCGCCCCGGTTTAACTTCCCCGTACAACGAGTGGGGAAGGAGGATGGGGGCGGGAAAGGGCACAAATAGCAGAGATGGATGTCCCAACGGGAGAAGAGCCACCAAAATGGTAAAGGGGATGAAAGGATACCCCTATGAGGAGAGGCTAAAAATGTTAGGGCTCTTCAACCTGCAAAAAAGACAATTGAGGGGAGATATAATAGAGGTCTATAAATTAATGAATGGAGTGGAATGGGTAAATGTAGATCGATTGTTTTACACCATCAAAATATAGAAAGACTAGGGGTCATACAATAAAGGTACAATGTAATCTATTTAAGACTAATAAGAGAAAATTTTGTTTCACTCAACGTGTAATCAAAATCTGGAATTTGTTACCGGAGGATATAGTAAAAGCTGTTAGTGTAGCTGGGTTTAAAAAAAGTTTGGCAAAGTTCCTGAGGAAGGTTCCATAAACCATTAAATCTACTGCTTGCCACAACATAAGCATCGTGGAACCTGTGTCCTTTGGGAAAGCTGCTAAATACTTGTGACCTAGATTGGCCACTGTTGGAAACAGGATACTGGGCTTGATGGACCTTGGTCTGACCCAGTATGGCATATCTGATGTTCTTATGTTCTTAATAGAGTGTGGGAGAAGTAGGGTTGAAGGTCTTACTCTTCTACTATTTCCTTTTGTTCTTATTGGACATATTTTTGTGTTTCTTCTCCTGTTATGTGACATTGGAATGCGGTTGACTTTTGCTGTCATTTTGGCTTTTTGCCTTGAGTGCTGTTCTTCATTCTCCTCTGAGGACTGGACTATTCAGTTTTTCAGTTGGTCTAATTATTTCCATGGGACTTGGACAAGATTTTAACCTTGGAAATGTTTGGCTCCATAGGGTGCTTGTATGACTAGAAATCTATCCTCTTCCAGGTTCCTTCAGGTGAGGCTGGTCTCCTAAGGTTTTTTGGTGCCTCAGAGATGTGGCAGTGATACACAATATGTGGATGCCTGAGAGCAGAGCTCGGAAACTCAGCCATTTCGGGTCTTGTTGCAAGCAGGGGATAAGTTTTCCCCTTGGCGGCCAACCTTCACCCTGGTGGTTGCTTTCATCTTCAAGTAGCCTCAGAATGTGTGAAGTATGTAATGCGCTTCAGGAGAAGGAGCTCTCTTGCTAGGTTGGTTCTAATTTACTGGAGATTTACAGTTCACCTGGGCATAGTAACATAGTAAATGACGGCAGATAAAGATCAGTATGGTCCATATAGTCTTCCCAGTAAGATGGCAAGAGTAGGTGCACCTGCCGCTCCGTGCAGTCCACCCCTCCTCATGTCTGTTTTAGGGGTAAACCCACCGCTCTGTGTGGAACACCCCTGTATGTTGTAAAATTAGTTACGTTTATTTTGTTTTTATCCTGTTGCTGTAAAGGGATCCACTGTGTCTGTCCCATGCCGTTTTGAATTCTGTCACTGAATTTGCCCCACCACTTCCATCGGGAGGGCATTCCAAGCATCCACCACCCTTTCAGTGAAAAAGTATTTCCTGACATTGCCTTTCAATTTACCCCCTCTAGTTTTACAGCTTCCCCGTCTTTGGAAGAGGTTTGCTTGTTCATTATTTCTCTTTAAATATTTAAAAGTCTGAATCATATCTCCCCTATCCTTCCTCTCCTCCAGAGTGTACATATTTAGGTTTTCTAGTCTCTTCTCATAAGGCTTCTGACGCAGGCTCCAAATCATTTTGGTCACCTTCCTCTGAACCATTTTCAGTCTTTTTATATCCTTTGCAAGCAATGGTCTCCAAAACTGAACACAGTATTCCAAGTGAGGCCTCACCAGCGACTTATACAGTGGCATTAGTACCTCTTCCTTTCTGCTGGTAATTCCTCTTTGTATGCAACCCAACATCCTCCTGGCTTTTGCCACTGCCTTGTCGCACTGTTTTGCCACCTTGAGATTCTCAAAAATAATCACACCAAGGCATATTTTATTTTATTTATTTATTTAGCATTTTTTTATATACCGCATTTCCGAAGGTCAATGTGATTTACATGGAACAATTTAAAGTTAACATTACATTGAACAGGGAATATTAACATGAAATGAGCTTTTTACAAGTAATACAGTCGGAAACATCTCCATCTAGCAGGAGGAGAGCTCCAATGAATTCCGTTTGTTACAGAAATGTGCTTACTACGGTCTTGCCAGAGGGCGATAAGAAGAGTATCTTTAAGACTTTGGTGGTTTCTTGCACATAGCAATTGGAGGCAGCCGTGTCTGCGGGCCAGAGACCAGTGGTTGAAGATTCGGTGAACTAATCAGAACAACCGTGGTTCAGAGAGACAAGCATGGTCTGCCTCTAGATGACTGTTGAGGGAGGTTGGCCTTGAAGGGTGGATAACTCTGTTTTTAGTAGCCGTTGTGGAACTTCAGCAGTGGGATACTAAGTGTTGGGCGTGGCAGCTTGACCCAGCAGGCCTCTTGGTTGGTCTGGGTGGTTCTCTGAAGCAGTGAGTTAGAGACTTCGAGGTAGACACCTTAGGTGTTCTCGGTGCTTCAGGTGACAGGTTGCTTGTTGTCTGTCGCTGGTGAGGGCCAGCTCCAGTCCTTAGGTGTTCAGTGGCTCAGACCAGAAGAAACTCATTGCCTTCCTTTCAGGAGGGTGGGGGCTTGCATGAGGGCCGGGCTCAGGATGAAATTCTCTCATTTCACCGGTCATAGCTATTATCTTGGAGCGAAAAGCGGTATATAAATACAGTTAAATGATTAAAATAAATATGCCTGTAAGTTATAGGTCAAGCAGGGAGCTCTGGTTTCAGTGGAGACGAAAGAAGGAGCTCTTCATTTCTGGAGCCAGTTTTGGGCGCAGTATCTGAAGTTGCTGATGGTGCAGTATGGCTTCAGCTGAAGGTTGCAATGCTGGTCTGTTTACAGATTAAGAGTAGATGATATCTCTCCCTCCCTTTCCTGTTTGAGTGTGCTTTGTGCGAAAAACTTAGTTTACGACACTCTTTTTTCCCCCCACACCGAGGAGTTCTTGGTTCCCTACAGGGGGTTTTGGTAATTGATCAAAGGAATTTTTGGCGAATTTTGCACCCAGTCTGATGGAATCGGCATGAATGCACTTGGTTTCCATGATTTGGTGGGCAGCTCCATGTACAGTGATGTAGCTGACATTCTAGGTTCATGATCTTACCAAGGGTTTCTGAGGCAGTCTCGGGGACCTCAAGAGAGTGATACAGGGAAGCTCGGATGCGTGTCCTTCGGGTTTTGTGTTGGATGATGACAGTAATTCTTGGGAGCATTTCTTCTTGGTGAGTTTTGTAGTGGCTGCGAAGTAGGAGATGTCTCACAGGTCTTCCTTGGCATGGGCTAAAGTTGGTTGGTTGATTCCAGGAATGATGACTTTTTGTTCCACTACCCTCAAGTTCTTCTTGGGGCATAGTCTGGCTCAAGATCTTTCATTCATGTTTCTCGAGCATAACTGTGCCATACCCCAGCTTTTTGGCATTGGAGGGGCATTAAGTGGTTCCAGTATTGAGGATATTGTGCTTTGAGGGATGCAAGTTTTGACAGGCTGAGCTTTTCTGTTCCCCTCCCAGAGTTAGGTACTGCTTTATTACATCCCATGTGTCTGGACTGGACTGGAGGGACGATGAGGAAGGAAGGCAACCAGTTGGACACTGATACCCGGCTAAAAATTATATTGCAATGATAAGAGTAGATCAAATGGGTGGAGGGGTTGCGCTTTCTTAGAGAGGGCATTGAGTCACACAGGATTGAAATTCTATTTAAAAAGAGGAAAGCGATGGCAGTGAGGATGTACTACCGACCGCCTGGCCAGAATGAAGAAATGGATGATGAAATGCTCAAAGAAATCAGGGAGGCTAACAAAAGTTACAATATAGTAATAATAACGGATGATTTCAATTACCCCGGTATCGACTGGGTCAGTGTCACAACAGGACATGCTAGGCAAATAAAGTTTCTAGATGAAATAAATGACTGCTTCTTGGAGCAGCTGTTTCATGAACCGACAAGAGGGGAAGCTATTTTGGACCTAGTCCTTAGTGGTACACAAGATCTGGTGCAAAAAATAAAGATGTTGGGGCCACTTGGCAATAGTGATCATAGCATGATCACGTTTGATTTAATAAATGGAGGAAGGATGGCAATGAAATCCACAGTACTGCCTTTTAACTTTCAAAAGGGAGACTATGATAAAATGAGGAAAATAGTTAAGAAAAAACTAAAAGCTGCAAAGGTTAAAGATTTACATCAAGCATTGGCATTGTTTAAAAATACCATCTTGGAAGCCCAGACAACTGTATTCCACACTTTAAGAAAAGTGGAAGGAAGTCCAAAAAATTGCTAGCATGGTTTAAAGGTGAGGTAAGAGCCAAAAAAGCTTCTTTCAGGAAATGGAAAAAGGAGTCAAATGACAAACTGGAAACAACATAAGCACTGGCAAGTTAGATGCAAGGCAATGATAAGGCAGACAAAGAGGGAATTTGAGAAGAAGCTTGCTGTGGAAACAAAAATGCATAATAAAGACTTTTTCAAGTACATTCGTAGCAAAAAATATGTGAATGAGTATGATGGACCATTAGATGATAGAAGGGTAAAAGGGGCACTAAGGGGTATGTTTACCAAATAGAGGTAACGGCCTCTGTGCAATATCGGAGCTGCGGCCCCATTGAATTCAATGGAGCCGTGGCTCTGATATCGCATGGAGGCTGCTATTGAAGCTTTGTAAACATACCCCTAAGAGTGGGACAAGGCCATAGTAGAGAGACTGAATGAATTCTTTGCTTTGGTCTTTACTGAAGAAGATGTTGGGAAGTTACCCATGATTGAAATGGTATTTAAAGGCGATGCATCGGAAGAATTGAAAGAAATATTGATAAACTAAACAGTAGCAAATCATCTGGATCGGATGGTATACACACGAGGGTGTTGAAAGAACTGAAATATGAGATTACAGACCTACTATTAGTAATCTCTGAACTATCATTAAAATCAACTGTACTATTGGCAAATGGCCAATGTAACACTGATTTTTAAAAAGGGTTCCAGGGGTGATCCTAGAAACTACAAGCCAATGAGCCTGACATCAGTACTGGGCAAAATGGTAGAAACCATTATAAAGAACAAAACTGCTGAACATGTAGATAGTCAGAGCTTAATTTATTTCATTTAGTAGGTTTTCTATACCGCCTTCTCTTAAAATCAAAGCGGTTTACAGTGTAACATGCAGTTTTTACATAAAACAATGGGAGAGGGGGCATGCATGAGATTGGTTCAACTATTTACAGAATGAGCTATTTACAGTATCGTACAAAGAGAGTATTAGTTGTCTGGGCTGGAGGGGTAGGGCTGGGGTAAGAGGGGAGATAGCCAACATGGCTTTAGCCAAGGAAGGTCTTGTCTTATTTTTTTGAAGGAATGAATAAACAGGTAGACAAAGGTGAGCCGGTCAATATATTGTATCTGGATTTTCAAAAAGCCTTTGACAAGGTCTTTCATAACAGACTCTTGGTGAAGTTAAAAAGTCATGGGATAGGAGGCAGTGTACTATTGTGGATCAGGAACTGGTTAAAAGATAGAAAGCAGAGGGTAGGGCTGAATGGCCAATTTTTGCAATGGAGAAAGGTGAATAGTGGAGTACCCCAGGGATCTGTGCTGGGTCCTCTGCTTTTTAACCTATTCATAAATGACCTGGAAATGGGAATAATGAATGAGATAGTCAAATTTGTAGATAACACAACATTATTCAAAGTTGTTAAAATCCGTGAGGATTGTGAAAAACTGCAGGAGGACCTTGATAAATTGGAAGACTGGACTTTCAAATGGCAGATGAAATTTAATGTGGACAAGTGCAACGTTTTGCACCTAGGAAAGAACAACTTAAACTATGGTTACACGATGCAAGGTTCCACATTAGGAACCACCACCCAGGAAAAAGATTTAGGCATCATTGCGGATAACATATTGAAACCCTCGGCCCATTGTGCAGTGGCGGCCAAGAAGGCAAATAAAATGCTAGGAATCATAAGGAAAGGAATGGAGAATAAAACAAAGGATATTATAATGCCTCTGTATCGTTCCATGGTGCGACCGCACCTTGACTATTGTGTGCAATTTTGGTCACTGTATCTTAAAAGGATATAGCGGAATTAGAAAAGATACAGAGAAGAGCCTCGAAAATGGTAACGGGAATAGAAGTATACCCCCATGAGGAGAGGCTTAGAAGGTTAGGGCTTTTCAACCTGGAAAAGAGACTGCTGAGGGGAGATATGATAGAGGTCTATAAATTAATGAATGGAGTGGAACAGGTAAATGTAGATTGATTCTTTACGCCATCAAAAAGTAGAAAGACTAGGGGACATGCAATGAAGCTACATTGTAACCCATTTAAGACTAATAAGAGAAAATATTTTTTTACTCAATGTGTAATCATACTCTGAAATTTGTTACCAGAGGTTGTGGTAAAAGCTGTTAGTGTAGCTGGGTTTTAAAAGGTTTGGACAAGTTTTTGGAGGAAAGGTCCATAAACCATTATTAAAGAGGACCCAGGTAGTCCACTGCTTACCCCAATACAAGCAGATTGGCCACTGTTGGAAACAGGATACTGGGCTTGACGGACCTTGATCTGATCCAGTATGGCATTTCTTATGATCTTAAGGTGAAACTAGACCTTACTGGCTAATTTTCTTTCCTTGAATCCAGTCCAGAATCCGTCCTAAATACTTCTGATTCATTCCTGGCTTTGGATGAGAGCGCGCACACATGCCCTATATATATATCTTTTTTTTACAATGCGTAACCACCTTTGAAATGAGCAAGTGTGCGAGTGTAGTGTTGCCAGGCCATGATTGTGATTTTACAGCTTGTTGGTTCTGCATGGCCAGCAGGTCACGGAACAACAAGTCTGTCTTGGAAGCACATTGAGATCTTAAAGTTAAGAAGCAATGGTTTGTATCATTTATCTGGACTCATTTTGGATCTGGCATAGTTTTTTGGTGGAGTATGGATTGAAAGTATGCCTAATAATCGTTTCTTCTAGAGTCGTCTTTCCTATAGAAATACTGGTCAGAGGAGGTCTGCGCGGGACCACTGTGTTCTCAAGTCTCCATCTTCTGGTAGAAGTGCATAACCCACCCCTCTGGACTGGGCTGGACTGGATGACTGGAGATATTCAAGAAAAGAAAATTAGCAATTAAGTTCTAATTTCACCATGCACAGTACAGCAACCAAAAACAAACTGCTGTAGCAAACAAGTTATGATAAAACTAATGTACCTGTGGCATGGCTAGCCCTAACCCAAGACACTCGAGGCCCCTCCCTTATCTTTTGTTCCACATGGAGACTACCCACAACCCAGTCACTTAGGAAAATCCATCCTGCGTTCATCTTTCCACTTTGTTTTTTACTGAAGAAGATATAGAGTAGCTACCCATGCCGGAAATGATATATAAAGATAATGAATTGGAGCAATTGAAACAAATATCTGTGAACCAGGAGGATATAATAGGGAAACTTGACAAACTAAAGAGTAGCAAATCACCTGGACCAGATGGCATACATCCCAGAGTGCTGAAAGAACTCAGAAATGAAATTGCAGACCACCTATTAGTAATTTCTAAATTATATTTAAAATTGTTTATAGTATCTGAAGATTAGAGTGACCAGAGTAATGCAAATTTTTAAAAAGCGTTCTGGGGCAAGTTAGAAAATTACAGACCGGTGAGCCTGACATCAGTATTTGGCAAAATGGCAGAAACCATTATAAAGAACAAAAATACTGAACATATAGATAGTCATGGTTTAATGGGACAAATCCAACATGGAATTAGCCAAGGAAAGTCTTGTGTCACTAATCTGCTATATTTTTTGAAGGTGTGAGGTAGATAAAGGTGAGAAGGTTGATATAGGGCCTTTTTTTTTTTTTGAAACTTTGTTTTTTTTAAGCATGTGAAAGACAGGTGAACAGCATACAGTGCCAACCGATACAGATCCCCCTTCCGGCAACCCCCATTCAGAATACACTTAGTAGTCCTGCCCTCCATCCACAGTCAAAAAACAAACAAACAGAAAACTGAAGTCTTAAATAAAGAACCTCTTAACCATAAGAACATTTACAACTGTAACAAACAGGGAAAACCGTGTGCTGAGTGCTGATGCTTCACCCCCCCCCCTTCATTCCTAGCCCACCAGACCCTCTCCTCTCTGCCCCTGCAAGTACGGGTCCCATATCTTATGGAATTCCCACTCCCGGCCCTGCAATCGGTATGTCAGCCGATCAAACTGCATCATCTCCTCCACTTTCCTGTGCCAATCTTCCACTGCCGGCCCCCCCCCCCCTCCTCTTCCAGCGCCATGCTATCGCTACACGCACTGCTAATTTGAGCTTCTCCTCCCTCTTCTTCACCCACTGCCCCGTCCCTCCCGTTCCCCTCCCCCCAACACCCACTCCCGTGGCCCCCCTCCTATCGCCCTCTCCCCTCCCCCCTGCTTTCCCCCTGCCCTCATACCCATCCCCTCCTGCACCAACCTCCAGAACCGCTGAATGACCCGACAGCCCCACCACATGTGCAGAAAATCTCCCTGTTCCCCACAACCCCGCCAACACCCCGCTGACCCTTGCCCCCCTACCCAAGCCATCCTACTCGGTGTGACATAGGCCCCGTGTACGATCTGCAACTGTTTTTGCCTCCAAGAGGTGACCGCCGTAGTCTGGTAAACAGCCCCATATATCCTCAGACACTGACCCTCGTCCCTTACCCATTTATGCCACCTTTCCCTGTGTCCCTGCCCCTCTTTATCCTCTATCCGCTGCCTCATCCATCAATACCCTGTATATCTTAGAAATAATCCCCTTATCCTTATTCCCCTGGAACAACGCTGTCTCCATCTCTGTGCTGGGCCGACAGACCAACCTACGGTTCTCCCCCGTGTTAATAAAGTGCCTAATTTGAAAGTACTGGTAAAAGGGTATTTTGAGTTGTGTTCTGTTCTCCAACTCACTGTAAGAACACCCCCCCCCCCCCCGTGTACCATACAATCCCCAAATTTAACTATTTTCCCCTGAAGCCATTCCGACCCCCCAAAGGGGAAAAAATCCCGCACCCTGGTCCAAGCCGACACTGGGCTAGGAAACCACCTCCCCCCCCCCCCACTGATAAACTCTCCACATGGCCCCCAAGAAGGGATGTTCTTTCCCCTTACCCCCTGAAATCGTACCCCTCATCTCTTCCAACCACTGAGCCAGTGACAGGGCCCCCGTAAGCGTTCTTTCCAAATCCACCCACGCCGCCTCCCCACCTCTCTGGTAGTGATCCCTCCAGGCCTTAAGTATACTTGCCTGGTAGTACCACCGCAGGGAGGGTATCCTGACTCCCCCTTTATCCTTGGCCATCCGAAGCTGACTTGCCTTAATCTTGGCCTTCCTCCCCCCCCAGACAAATCTCCGCAGCTTTTCCTCCCATCGCCGAATTACCCCCCCAGGGATCACCACCAGCAGTTGCGTGAAAATATACAGGAACTTTGGCAACACACTCATCTTGATGGCCTCTATCCTCCCCATCCAGCTCAACTGCAGGGGTTTCCAACTATCCAATAATTTCCCGATCTGTTCCCTCAACTTCTGATAATTAAGCTCGTATAGTCTCCCAGGATCTTCCGATATCCGGACCCCTAAGTATTTAAAATGCCCCGGCGCCCATTTGAAGGGAAAGTTCACAAAGACCTCCCTCCTGACCCCACCTAGGGCCATGGCCTCCGTTTTGGCCAAGTTCACCTTGAAACCCGACACCTCTGCGAACTCCTCCAACTCTTCCACCAACGCCGGGAGGGAGTTTACCGGATCCGCCATGAATACTAACGTGTCATCAGCGTACAAGAGAATATTATGCTCCCCCTGCCCTACCTGAACCGGATGAATTTCCTTTCGGGTCCGTATGCGAACTGCCAGCGCCTCAATCGCTATCGCAAAGAGCAAGGGGGATAAAGGGCAGTCCTGCCTAGTCCCCCTCTGCAGGTCGAACCACTCCGAGCACTGCCCATTCACCAATATCCTGGCCGTTGGATGTCTATAAAGGGCCCTTACCCCCTGCACAAAGCTCTCACCCAGCCCCATCTTATCCATCATAGCGAACAGGAACTCCCACTCCACCCGATCGAAAGCCTTCTCTGCGTCCAAGGCGACGCACACTGCTGGTATGCGTGCCTCCTTTACATAGTGGAGAAGCCCCACCGCCCGCCTCACATTATCCGCTATTACTCTCCCCTGTATAAACCCGGTCTGGTCAGGGTGGATCAGGTCCGAGAGAAGCCCCTCCAACCTCCATGCCAACACCCTCGCGTACAATTTCGCATCACAGTTAATCAACGCGATCGGTCTATAATTCTCACATCTGTCCGGGTCTCTACCTTCCTTTGGAAGGACCACCACATTCGCCTGTGACATCGTCTCCGGCAGCGTCCCCCCCTCAACAGCCCAGTGAACAGCCGGGCCAAGAATGGCGCCAACTCTTCCCTCAGCACGTGGAAGTACTCCGCCGGGTATCCGTCCTCCCCTGCCGCCTTCCTCCTGGGAAGCCGCCGAATTTCCCTCAGCACCTCCCCCACCTCAATGGGCCGCCCAAGCCAGTTCGCCTGATCCTCACTAACCCTCGGGATATTCATTCCTTCTAAATAGTCCGCTATTTTCTCCCGACAGGCCTCTTTCTGTCCCTTATACAACTTCTCGTAGAACCTCCAAAAGGCCCTACATATCCCCTGGTTATCCGTCACCCTTTCCCCTTTCTCATTCCTAACTTCCGTCACTATCCTACTCTCCCGCCGTTGCTTGAGCTGCCTTGCGAGCAGCTTCCCCGCCTTGTTCCCTCCTTCCATGAAATTTCTCTTGGACGCCCTCATCAACACTTCTTCCAATCGCATTACAATGTAACCTAGACACTGTCCCCCACTACCACTGTATCCCACCACCAATTGTCTACCATGCGTGGGAAAGCCACTGTACCCCATGTAACCTCACAACGAGAAATGCATTCAGTTTATGTGTCAATATGTACATAATATATCCTGTGTGAAGTGTTTCCCATCGATCAACTGTAATCTGTAACCCTATGTTTGCTGTGTACCATCTCTCTCTCCCAATCACAATGTATATCCTTCTAATTCCTGGCCGGTACAGCCACTAACTACCATGTATAGCAACCGCTGCTGATCGCTGGAAGCAGCGGGATACAAATGTACACTAAATAAATAAATAAATAAATAAACTTCTCCACCCCGTCCACATCTAACCTGTTCACTCTCGCCCTCAGCATGGCTGCCCGCATACGAGCTGCCTTGGAGCCTGTCTTACTGTGTTCTCCCTGCGCCTCTTCCAACACCCTCATCAACGCCCGTCTCTGTGCCTCCCTCTCCCGCTTCCTCTGACTCCCCATCTGCATCATCAGCCCTCTCATATACGCTTTCCCACTGTCCCAAATCATGGCACCCGAGACCTCCCCATTATCATTCCACTCCAGAAATTCCTTCCAGGCCTTCTTAAGCCGCACTTGCCCTTCCTCTGACTGGATCAAGGCTATATTCCCCCTCCACCCCCCTTCTGTCCCTCTTCCCCTCCCCCCCGGGCTTCCATTCCCCAGTAACCATACCGTGGTCCGAAATAAGCACTAGGTGCAATTGCACATTCCCCAGGGCCCCCAGCTGTCCCTTCCTCCCGAAGAACAGATCAATCCTTGAATAACTCCCCAATCGGGGTGTGTAACAGGTAAAGCCCCTCTCCCCTGGGTTCTCCCACCGCCATATATCTACCAGCCCCCAGTCCGCCATGCACTTCCTCAGCTCCCTCTCCTCCCGTCGATGCTTCACCCTCTGATAATTAGACCTATCCTCAGGTCCCACCACACAATTCATATCACCCCCAATAATCCACTCCCCCCGGGCATGTTTTTCAAAATCCTGCAGTGCCTTCCGGAAGAAAGACCCCTTCGGCCCGTTGGGCGCATACAAATTCAGAAAGGACACCTCCTTCTGATCCACCCTTCCCACCACCCAAACTACCCTCCCCATCTTGTCCCCCCCCCCCCCCAGAAGCGTAGGGAACAAACTTCAACCTTTTGTGCACTAAAATCACCACTCCCCTCTTTTTAGAATTATACGGCGCTCTAAACAGTTGCTGAAACCCTTGGGCCTTTAATTTAACCTGCTCCGCCTCTATTAAGTGAGTCTTCTGCAGCATGGCTACCTCAATCTTGTTCTTGGCCAGCTGCGTGAGAATCCTCTTCCACTTGATAGGGCTATTAATCCCCCGTACATTATACGATGCAATTTTATGTCCCCCCATCATCATTGTATCTCTCTTCCGTCCACCACCCCTCTCCCCATCCAACCCCCAAAGACAGCATCAGCCCCGGCACTCTCACAGCACACACAATTTGCACCAACCCAAACCCTCCAAACTGTTCAATCACCCCCCGCCCATCACATTTTTGTTGTTTACGGACCTCCATTAGCCCCTCTCCTTCCAACTCCAACCGCTCCCCTCCCCCCGCACCCTTCTCCCGCATGTCTTACCCCTTCCCTCCTGCCCCCCCCCTACCCCCGTATACCACAACCTCTACATTCATATAAACATATCCAACCAGCCCCCCTTATTTCCTTAATGAAAACCTAGCAAGCATATCAAACAATCCCACTTATCCGCCCCTCCATCCCCTCCCTGCAACAGTCCAGAGCAGCTCCTGTCGTCTCTTCACTCTCCGGGGCTCTGCCGCCTGCCGGCCTCGCCGCTCACCAAATGCTGGTCCCCCTCTCCAATCAGACACGCCGGGCCTTCTCTAGACGAGCTCTTCTGGGAATTCAGGTATTTCTCCAGCATCTCTTTGGAGGCAAAGAACCGTCGGACTCCATTCGCCATCATCGTTATCCTGGCCGGGTACCATATCGCAATCTGTACCCCCTGTTTCGCCAACTGGTCTCTCAGCCGCAGCAGATCTTTCCGCCTCTTCACTGTCTCAGAGGCCAAATCTGGGAAGACATACACAGTCCAGGCTTTATACTGTACACTCTTGGTTCTCCGCGCTGCTCTGGTGACATGTTCCCGGTCCTGAAACCGCAGCATTTTAACTATGAGAGCACGTGGATTGCCTCCCCTCTCCGGTCTAGGCCGCAGCTCTCTATGTGCCCTCTCTATTTCAAATTGCGGCGTCGAGGGAGGGTCCGGGAAGCAGGTAGCTAACAAATCCTTTACAAAAGAGATCACATCGTCCCCTTCCGCCCCCTCTGGGACACCAAAGATGCGCAAATTGGAACGCCGGTCTCTATTCTCCATGTCCTCCGTTTTTGCGTGCAGCCAACTTAATTGCTGTTGCAGCGAGCTCACCACGCGGTCCGTCGAGGCCTGGGCGTCCTCAGTCTGGCTCACTCTACTTTCCACTTCCTCCAGACGCTGCCCGATCGTCGCAAATTTCTCCTCAAGCCGCCTCAAACCTCTTCTCGAACCACAAGACTTCAGAACAGTGATGCAGGCCCTAACACTCCCCCACCTGGACTACTGCAATATAATCTACCATGGACTCCCGGCCACCCATACCAACCCACTCCCGACTGCCTTAAACACCACAGCAAGGATTATACAATCGGCAAAAAACAGGATCACATCACCCCAATTCTAAGAGAGCTACACATACTCCCTCTGGAAGCACGAATCAAGTACAAGTCCGCTCTACTCACCCACAAAGCTCTCAACCAAACCCAAACCTCCCAACTCCGCACACTGCTGACCCGACCCGCCAACAACAAAGCAACCAGACAAACCACCAACAACTTCCTCACCATCCCCCACAAAAGGACAAAATGCAATCAACAAACCTGCAACAGAACCTTCGAACTGTACGCACCGTCCATCTGGAACTCTCTACCAAATCACATCAGAAACAACAAAGACCCCCTATCATTCAGGAAACAACTAAAAACCACAATATTCCAGGAATTCCTCGGACCAGAAACAAACACCCACCAATGAGACTGTAGCTCAATGTCTATGTCTACGTCCCAATATTTGTCAAAATCATAAATGTTGCCCCGCCTGGTGATGGCACATACCCTAGAATTGATTATTGTCCTCCTCCCCCTCGTTAAATGTTCCACCGCTTTGACCCGGTGAAAAGCGGGATATAAATACAGCTAAATAAATGAATAGATAAATAAACATGGGGAAGCTACATCTTGTACTTTCTGGAGGAAAGGGACTGGGCTTTATTTTTTTAAGTTCAGATTCACCTTTGGGGGGATGCTGGGAGATAGTAAAGTCCTGTAGGTGGTGGGAAGGTCAGCAGTGAGCAGAGGAGTGACTTTAAGGGTTTGTTTTGCATTTTTAAATTGTGCATTTTACATGATGTGCTCCAGAATGTCAGAGAATGGGGCAAAGCTCCTCACAGAGCCTTGCCCGTCCCTAGCCTCCCCTGAGAGGTACCCTAAAACCTGCAAAGTGTAGCTTGGAGCATTCTTATCATGGTCCCTCCGGAAGGAGTGACATATCCTTGTTAAGGTGAAGATGAACCAGAGAGCAAGCGAGGCTGTGAGATTTCCTGCGCAGACTCTCCAGAGGAGAATGAAACCCCCCATGCCTTCAGTATGTACATTGGGGCTGGGGCTGAAACTGTAAGCTTTGCTTCCTTCTGTCGCTTAAGCCTTGTGATCTGGAGAAAGTCGCCGAATTTTCCTGTGCACAGACTTTTCCTCATCCCTTCTGGGTAAAGGGGCTTCGTTGCTGTTTAATTGATCTTGAACTGTGAGCTCTGTAACATGATGTTCTGTGTGCAGTAGGTATTGGAATTTAACACAGTTTCTTCTGATCTCTGCTGACACAGGAGCTGAGTGACCAAGCGGGCTCAGACTTTGAGACTTCGGACGTGAGATGGGTCATCACAGTGCCTGCAATCTGGAAGCAGCCTGCGAAACAGTTCATGAGGCAGGCCGCCTACAAGGTATTGGTTTGAACAATTTGTTTTTCTGGGGGCGTTGGAACATGATGGATTGGAATTTTAAGTACCATTTTTCATCTCACACTTTCTTATGGAATAGCTAATGACGGAGGGTGACTAGCTCTGCGAGAAGCAAACACACACAAAGTTATGAAGGATGGATGCATGTGTAGGAAAATCTGGAACCTTGCAGCCCCCCTCCCCTTGTACTTTGCCTGTCTGATGGCCTCTTGTGTGTGCATGTATGTGTTGTGAGCTTCCCCTTTTCTGGAGAGCAGTAGGAACCTGTTGGAGGTTGTGTGTCTGTGTCTTTTAGTGGCTTTTTGTGTGTGATTTCTCTTTGTAAAGAGAGCATGTTCTGAGTATCAGTAAGACAGTTTTCAACCCATAATCACATCTAGAAACATTAAAAGCAATAGAGATGTGTATTTATTAGCGCATATTCAGGGGGCGTTAACTTCCATGTTAGCGGTCATGGCCCCACAGTAGATGTCAGTGCATGGCCCAGTAAGCCCGAAGAAGCGCTGACAGCTAGCGCCCTTCAGTAAAAGGCCCCCTCAGTTCATTAGTGAACTTTAAGAATTCAGCGCATGCTAAAATGGTTTAAGCCGCTTACAAAGTAACCCACGTTAAGTCAGTAAGTGCATGTTAAAATGTTCTGATGCTTGTTACTTGTTTTTTATTAAAAGAAATTTGTGAAATGAATTAAGAAAAGGTCTAAAAATTGTGAAAGAAGTCCAAATGACCCGAAAAGTTTGCCCTGTACACATCCCTAAAAAGTAGTAATAAATCTTGAAATAATGATGTAGCCCTTGCTATAGTCGACTTCTGCATATAGGTGCACAGGCAAAATGGGCCCACTTTTGGTGGGGGAGAAATGAGCATTGCTGCTGGTTACTAAATTCCTGAAAGGCTGCATGCTCGGGCGTCCTAAAGCCAGGTAAGGTATCCGTGACAGTCTCTACCTCTGGACTAACACTGCAGCAGAACGGCAGAAGGAAAAGGGCAATGCTGTCGGTTTGAAGGCAGTCTTGCGGTTGGAAATTACGTGGCTCTGGTTGGTGGTTTTGCAAGATAAAATCATTGAAGGAAGGGCGGCAAGTACTTGGAAGAATCTATCTATGAGACGGTGGGGATTCAAGGAAGCCTGCCACATAGTATCAGAATACATGACAGCAGATAAAGATCTAAGTGACCCATCCAGTAAAGTGGTTACAGCTATAACAGCTTCTCTGTGCAGGTTCCCCCCTCCCCAACCAAGTACGGGGGGGGGGGCCTCCTTGGGGGACGAAGCAGGGGTAAAGCCAGAAACGAAGCAGAGCTCTTTGGTGGACTTTGCAGCTTTCGTTTTCTACCTGCCTTTAGAGGTTGTATTAAATTATTTGACAGTGAAAGACTGAGATGTATACAGTACAAAATACCGTAAAAGTGACATCTCCGGGCTGTTTATAAGATCTAGAGAACTTGGTGTCGTTGCCCTTCTGAGTATAGCCCACCCTCTTTTTAAGTAATCTCAAAACAGAGAGACGGAGAAGGCCCAGTAGCAAGAGTCAGTCACACACTCCTCTGTGGCTCTAAATGCAAGGTGGAAAAACGTGGGACAGTATAGGGGCAGTTAGCCCAAGAAGGCCTCATTTTTCGGATCTGAAAGTGACAAGAAAGACA
This sequence comes from Ichthyophis bannanicus, assembly GCA_033557465.1. Classification (NCBI taxonomy): domain Eukaryota; kingdom Metazoa; phylum Chordata; class Amphibia; order Gymnophiona; family Ichthyophiidae; genus Ichthyophis; species Ichthyophis bannanicus. Next base: position 1,005,435,053 of record CM066034.1, on the reverse strand, counting down.
ATCCCTGGATCCAGCCCTCTTCCAGTTAAAATGCCAGCCTTGTAATTTAGCACAAAAGAGAGGGTAAAAAAAGGTAGAAATGCCACCCTGATGTGAGTGAACTTAAAAATAACTGGCCTGGAGAATATTCACCGTTTGTCATTTCTTTGTAGGAATTTTTAATGAAGTAACCTTTCAAGGCAGCCAACATTCTTTGTGCCTTATCCAAGTTCATGTTGTCACCGAGATTGCAGCTGGCCATGTGTTTTGCTAATTTTCCACTGTTTTGATTTTAGCCTGGATAAGGGGAGTCTCCCTTTCCTTGCTAGCAAGATGCGAGCCTGCTCCATTCTCTTTGTCAACGGTGGGGGAGGAGATTGCCGTTGACTTTTGGCATTCTTTCTGTTCCCGCTTTACTAAGATTTTTGTGGACTAAGAGTTGGAAGTCTGGGTGCGGAGAGAGAAATTTTTTCAACATGCCAAGACAACGGGGTGCTGGGTTGGTTGAGTTCAGCTAAGCATGAAAGATCAGCTGGAGACCTAGCATTGAACCAGAAAGGACACATCAGGACATTCGTCACCTTGTTCTGTAGACGGCGGCCCTTTTACTGAACAGATAAGCACAGTCATACTGCACTTAGCCCCCGAGGGCCTGATGTGAGCTGTGGGTAGAAGACCCACCATACAGTCTGGGCAAACATTAACGGGTACAATTCTTTTGTGCAGCTTTTTTCTTAACATCGGTTTCTTGCCCTTGAGCGGAGTTAGTGCCCTTTCAGAACTACACAACTATTTTTCACGTTTGAGATTTGGCATGACTCTTATGTTGGGCGCAAAAATGAAATTCCTTTTTCTGTTAAAATACTTAGCCATATTGCCTCATATGAATTACATACTTGCTTGCCAGCTCCATTCCGTAGTCACACAGAGACTGTTATCACCACCTTCTGGTTCCGTGCCGTGCTGACTGACCTCTATGATATCTCTTGCCCACAGTACAAGTAGCATGCCATTGAGCTGCACTATAGGTCGAAAAACCCTTCCCATTTCCTTTCTTTTATAGTTTGATATTCATCTTGTGCTTTCTGTGTTATCCTGTAGCACTGCCACATGTATCAACTCTCACAGACTCATTGTATTAGCTTCAAATCCCCTTCAATAAATGCATGTAAGACTTCTCTTTCAGCTTGCGTGCATACCCGCTGCATACAAACTCCTGTGTCCTGCATCTGCCTCTTTACGTTTCATGCTCTACCATCTGTCCTTATGCCTCTCTATTGAGGCATTCTGTCTGCCTGTCTTTTCAGGTATTCTCTGTCTGTCTACTAGTGTTTGCAGAGGTGATCTCTCCCGAGAGACCGGTTTATATATAGAAATGAGATCACTGACAATACATGTCTAGATAGATGTCTGTCAGCCACTAGACTTATAAGAACATATAAGAACATAAGATATGCCATACTGGGTCAGACCAAGGTCCATCAAGCCCAGTATTCTGTTTCCAACAGTGGCCAATCTAGGTCATACGTACCTAGCAGTTTCCCCAAGGGACACAGGTTCCACAATGCTTGTATTGGTTCAATACATCCTTGCAACAAAGGGCTGATGAATGATGTCTCTCCTTGGGCTTACGGCCTGCCCTCTGGCACATCTGAGCTAGCTGCAGCGCAATTTACATACTGGGAGGGGGAGCAGACGTTGCGCTAATGCAGGCCTGTTACAGCTTGGAGTCTTGCCAGTACCACACTTTACACAAAATGACAGGCTTTCGTATGGCAAGAGATGCCTCGCCTTCGGTTTCACTCGTCTCCTCCTACCTCTCTCTTGTCTGCAGCCAGCGTCTGCTCCGAGAAATGAATTGGTAATTGGAAAAAGTGATGCTGTTTCTCACACACACTTTCTTTGCTTTCTCAGACCCTTTGGAAACCAGCTCTTTACAGATGCATAGAGTTGAATTTGGCTTAAGTGAAGTAGCTGTGGGCAGGATGTGTAGAAGAACCAGGACAGAGAGCCTGACTAAATGGATGGATTCACTAAAAGATGTAGGATAGGTGAATATTGCAGATACCGTAGGATGGACACACAAACATGGAAGGTAGGGGAGAACCTTCTTTAAAAGAACAGTTGGTTTAAGGAATTTTTCAGGAATCCAATGAAGATGTTTCAAAGAATAGTTAGTAACTTTGCATAGGGAATATATTTCCGAAGCAGCCATGAGTAAATTCAGCACAGAATGTGTACGTTGGCAGATCGCAACTCGGTTGCATTATGGAGCTTGTTTGCTAAGCTATCCGTTGAGGTGGCATTAGCTAGACCTGCACCACATGCATCAGGAGTACACCTGCCCTGCTCAGTTGCCGGCCCAGTGTACTCTACCAGGATAATGTGGAGCCTCATGTTGCTTTTTAACACTGTGCCAAAACAGCATGCTGACCTTGCATTACCCTTACCCATGGCCCTGTGCCTGCCTTCCTGTCACCTCTAAAAGTGCCGTTCCCAGCACCACTTGAAGAATTTGCTTGTGGGGACAAGAGGTTTCCATTTTGGGGGTAATTTTTACAAGCACTTGAATGTGTAGAACAGCTTTTTATGCATTTGAGTTGATGCTTATAAAATTGCCTGGAGGTGGGGAGGAGGTGGATGAAAATATAGCAACTACTTTTATGAGAAATTGGCATGCTTGAGGATCAGCAGTTACGGATGCATTTTTAGAAAACGGACCCTCATGCGCCAGTTTCTATCAGTTCATACACACCCACAAGATTACTCCTGTCTCTGAGCTTTGCGGGAAGCTTATTTTTGATGTTGCCTTTTATTTTTTTTTTTAAACTTTTATTTTCATTTTGCAACAAACAAAAGAAACAACACACCAAAGGAGACAAAACAAGTATACAATAAGGAAAAGCAAACCCTAGTACCCCCCACCCCCCTGCTTCTTCTCTAAGCCGACAGTATCAGCATGTGAGCGCGTCCAAACAACAGTGATTGTACATCAAAACGAACATAAATAGCATCTGCGATACAGAATGATCATGTGACAGAGATTTATACAAATTTAAACAGTCAGATGAGAGCATTTAGCGGTGTGAACATAGTCATTGAGCATCTTCCATTTAGACAGATGATGGGGGGTCTGAACGGAAGAAGCAAACATACGAGGTATTTGTTCATATTTACTGTAGAGACAGACATGATTCCACCATTCATTGGGGCTCAGATGGGAGCTATTTTTCCAGTATTTCGTAATTAGGGAAATAGCAATGCCCAGCATGAAGTCTAAAAGGAAGTAAGCCGATTTTGGAAGAGAGGGGATCCCCGCTGCTGAGCGGAGTCCCACTATCCTCCAAGACAGGGGTTCTTGAAAGTGCAAAATAGATTGGATACGACCCCAGACCCGACGCCAGTAATACTGTAGTGCGGGACATTCATACATAACATGAGTTAGTGAACCAATGGCCGCATGGCATGTCCAGCATTTATTGCCCTGGGAGGTGTTCCATTTGGCTAATCTGTCAGGAGTATAGAAACACCGGTGGGCTAGAAAGAAGAGTGTCTGAGTGAGTGAGGCGGATCTGGAGACCCGTGTCACTCTACTCCAGACAAGGCTCCATTGCTCCGGGGTCAAAGTTACATGCAGTTCCCGCTCCCATGCTTTCTGTGCTATAGGGGTACCTCCATTTACAGCATTACTTAAGGTTTTGTAAAAGTTAGATGCTACACCCGGTGAGCTCCCGATAGATCGGATAGTCTCCGACAAGTCTTGGGTAGGAGATTCCGATGGCGGGAGCACCTTAGCACTCCGAAGACAATGCTGTAGTTGCACCAACTGAAAGTAGTGTTTCGTTGGGAGACCAAATTCAATTTGCAATTCACTGAAAGTTTTCCAGCGACCATCATGGAACAACTGGGTAGGGGTCCAAATGCCCCTAGTGTACCAGGGGCTCCACGCCATCGGTTTATTTTGTATTTGAAATCGAGTATTGTACCAGAGCGGGAGTCTGTCTAACGGACAGAATCGGGAGTCTAGAGATTGAATAAGAGTATTAAAGGCACCTAAAGTGTCTAAAAGCATTGGTGGATAGTGGGAGTCTGATGGGAGAGTCATACCAGGGAGAGAAGTAAGAGGAAACGGTTTGCAAAGGTTCTCCTCTATGTCTAGCCACACAGGTCTACTCGGTGCTAGATCTTCCAGCCAACGAGCGCCTTGTTTGAGAAGAAAAGAGTGGTGATATTTCAGGAAATCAGGGAATCTGACACCCCCATTTTCCTTATCAGCTTGCAACCTATGCTTCGCTATCCTAGGTGTCTTGTTTTGCCATAAGTATCTAGTCAGAAGGCCCTCTAAATCTTTATATGTACGTCGAGGTAGGAGACAGGGCAACATTTCTAAAATGTAATTCACTTTAGGAACAATCATCATTTTTATGGTTTCTAGGCGACCCCACCAGGTAAGTGTTAAAGGAGTCCAACGGTGAGTAAGCGCCCGGACTTTAGAGGTTAAGTCTTTGGCATTAAAGGAGATAGCGTCTTCCAAAGGAGAGCAATAGTGGACCCCAAGGTATTTGACCATGCGAGGTTGCCATAAAAAGGGAAAGGATTGCATATCTGCTTGATGAATCAGAGAATTTAATGGAAAGGCTACCGATTTGGTCCAATTTATCTTATACCCCGAGAGTTGTGAATATTTACCGATTTGCTCTAGGACAGCCGGCACCGAGTCTAAAGAGACAAAGAGCATAAGGTCATCAGCATATGCTGAAATTTTAATTTCCCTATGAGAGAAGGGGACTCCATGAATCTCCTCCGATTGCCGGATTAGTAAAGCTAAGGGTTCGAGTGCAAGATCGAAAAGAAGTGGAGACAGTGGGCATCCCTGACGAGTACCGCGTTGAAGGGGAAATGGCTGAGACTTTAAAGCATTAGCACAGATACTGGCTGTAGGTTGTGCATACATGGTGTGGAGACAACGGAGAAAACCTTCTCCGAATCCGTACCAGCGGAGAGTTGCAAACAGGAAAGGCCATTCTAAGCGATCAAAGGCCTTCTCAGCATCAAGTGAGAGGCCAACAAATGGTCGATCAAGATTAACTGCGGTAGTCAGTACATGACATAGAGTCCGAGCATTGTCAGCGGTTGATCTACCGGGAATGAAACCGCATTGATCTGGGTGTATTAAAGTAGACATCCTATCAGAGAGCCGGGTGGAGAGAATGGTGGCAAATATTTTATAGTCCGCATTTAGGAGGGAAATTGGACGATAATTAGCTGTTAGTTGCGGATCTCTCCCCTCTTTCTCAAAAACTACTACATTTGCCATTGAAAAGGACCCAGAAGGAGATCCCTCCTCGGCCAGAGCAGAAAAATAAAGTTTCAAAACTGGAGCTAAGTCAGCGTTAAAGGTTTTGTAGAATTCAGCAGGGAGACCGTCCGGGCCGGCAGCTCGACCTGTGGCACATCTCTTGAGAGCAGAATGAATTTCTGATAAAGTGAATGGTTTGTCCATGGCCTCTCTATCTTCGTCAGATAGGGTCGGTCGTTGTACCCCTGAGAGCAATCGTTCAAATACTTCTGGCTCAAAATCACATTCAGATTGATAAAGCCGAGTATAAAAATCACGAAAGAGTTCTAAGATTTCTGTATCTTTAGTGACCAGGCCCCCCCCCGACGGATTACGGAGAGCGGTAACACGCTTGGCTTCTTTTTGACCTTTCAGGGCATTCGCTAATAATTTGCCAGCACGGTTATTTTCCCGGTAATACAACCCTTGTTGTGATTCAATATTTTTAGCAGCAGCAGTATATAAAAGCTGATTGTATTGAAAGCGGAGGCGTTGTAAACGGAGTAAAATACATGGGTCAGTACGGGACGTCAGGAGACGCTCCCCAGCTTGTATCTGTTGCTTTAGAATCAGTAAGTGTTGCTTTCTTTGTTTCCCCTGTCGAATTTGATAGCTGGTTATAGTAGCACGGATAGATGCCTTAAAACCCTCCCACCAAGCCCAGCTCGCTGTGTCATGGGGTGAGTTAAAATGAAAATAATCTTGGATAGCGGCCTTTATGTCAACCTGAAAATCTTTTTGATCCAGTAGGGATCTATCAAAAAACCAAGCACGGGGATGATCATCTCGCATAGTGACATGCAATGAAAAAGATATGGCAGCATGATCAGAAATATGGAGAGGATGAGTCCTAGCCGTGTCCACTTGAGAAATCAGTGCTTTGGAGATGAGAAAGAAATCTATTCTAGATTGTGAGTGATGGGGGGCAGAAAAAAAGGTGTACTCTAAATCGGAGGGGTGAAGCAGCCTCCATATATCTACTAGCGCAAGGTCTTGCATCAGAGCTGTAAGGGTAGCAAGACTCTTGGGTGGACTACTCGTTCTAGGCGGTTGTCTATCTATCAAAGGGTCTAGCACTTGATTGAAATCGCCACCAAGTATTAATGGAGTATTGGCAGAGGCCTGTGCCAACTGCACAATACTTGCATAGTAAGCAGGGTTATCCACATTCGGGGCATAAATACAAATACACGTGAATTCACTATCTCCAACCTTAAAATGTGCACGGGCCCATCTACCCTCCTTATCAGAGCTAGTATCTATTACAGTAGCTTGCAAAGACTTCTTAACCAGAATGGCTACCCCACACCGTTTGGAGACGGCGGGAGAATAGGCAGCCACCAGGTAAGGTTTAGCATTGAGTTTCAGTGTTTCAGCGGAATTTAGATGCGTTTCCTGAAGAAACACTAAATCAGCATGCTCATGGTTAAGATAGCTAAGAATTTTCTTTCTTTTGATTGGACTATTGATGCCTTTTACGTTAAGTGATAAGATCTTACATAAGGCCATTGAGCAAGGTTAAAAATTCTGAAAGAGAACATGATAACGCACATAAGTTCACAGTGTCCCTCAAAGTAACTGTATCTGGCTGTACACATGACATGATAGAAAATGAGCTAATGTAATACAATGAAGCGCCCCACATTAAAAAATAAGAACCGCAGTGCGGTAGAGAAGAAGCAGAACCCCAGAAATTACTGGCGACCATGTGTCTGCGGGGAGAAACCCCAGAGAAGGCCGAAATTGAAAACATATAACCTGTATAACTGTGCGTGCTCCGAGTCCAACCGAGGCACACATCATGGAGGGATAGAAGACCAAGAAAGTCATATAAAGACAGAAAGAAAAGTCCAGGCAGTCTCTGTGCTTGGCTATGACCACCGCGTCGGGCCCTTCAAAATGGCGGACAGAGCCGGCAGATAATAAGTCCAAGTCATTGGGTTAACGCATCTGCTCTGCTTCTTTGGAGTCTAAAAATGTTGATAGTAGATCAGGATCTTCGAATGTCCTAGTTTGGTTGTGGAGAGTCACTCGGAGCTTCGCTGGATACAACAGGCCAAAGCGAGCCTGTAGCTGTTGAAGTCGAGGGCGAAAAGCAAGGAGTCTCTTCCGACGGTCAACTGTGGGCTTCGCCAAATCAGGGAAGAAGGAGACTTTATGACTTTCAAACTCCAGATGACGATTCGCCCGGGCAGCATTTAGAATTTGTTCCACTTGTTGATATCGTAGTAATCGAAAGATAATAGGCCGGGGGGTCGTTCGGTTGAGCGCCATATGGGTAGGAACACGATGTGCTCGATCAATTTCCAGGTCTCTATGAAATGTGATCTTCAGCAAGGAGGGAAGAGTTTTGAGCAGGAATTCTCTGATATCTCCTGCTTCCGCCCCCTCCGGTATTCCAAGGAGCCTCACATTGTTGCGACGGGCTCGATTATTGCTATCTTCTAACTCTTTTTGAAGATTCTGTATCTGGCGCTCAGCCTTGTCCAGTTTGACCAAGCGCACCGCGTGCGAGTCGAGGACCCCCGCCATGTTGTCCTGCCGTAATGAAAGACTTTCAAGTCGGTCCTGGAGCACACCGAAGTCTTCTCGCATGGCTCGAAGCGCTTCTCCGTTGGACTGCACCAGTTCCTTCACGCCGCGTATTTCCTCTAAGATCTCCTGATGCATTTCGGGGTTTTCCCGAAGTGGAACCATCTTCTGTGGGGAAGACACCTCTGTTTTGGAGCGTTTTCCGTGTGAAGAAGAAGGAGACCCGAAGTCCAAGCGCGCTGGTTTATGGGCCGCCATCCCCCCCGAGGTACCCCGGTAAGTTCGGAGCAAAAAATTGAGTTTATGTAGGTATTAAGTCAGGATTCTGAGTAGGCCTCTCGGGAGCTTCAGCGCGAAGCGTCTAACCCGCTGGACATCAGGCTCCGCCCCCCCGATGTTGCCTTTTATATATAATAGGCATACCACATACGCAAGGAATGCACATTTGTTCAGGGTAAAGCACACACAAACAATTAATGCACATGCATTAAAATGTTATCATTAAACCAGACATGTGAAAAAAGCTCAAAGAAATCACACTAAAAATAGAGGAAAATTCCAGAAACTAATCAAATTTGTTTTATTTATTTATTTTATTTATCTATTTCTTCTATACCGCCCCTTCCAGAGATCAGTGGCGGTTTACATGGAACAAGTAAACAAATTTGTATACTAATGTATACATTACATGGAACAGAGATTTTTAACTTTATACAGATAATAGTTATTAACAGAGATTTATAACATTGTAACTTTATACAAATAACTGTGCATTAATTGTCGAAACTATTTACATTTTATATACATTAATAATTTTCTGTATCATAGTGTTGATCAGAATTTTTCTACCTTTTTACAGGTAGTCAGAGTTTTCTACCTTTCATATGTGTGTGTGTGTGTGGAGGAATTTATTTCCTTTTTTTTTCATCTCTTGGGAGTATTTTGGGGTGTATGTGGTGGGAGTATGTGGTGAGTGTATGTGTGTGGGTAGTTGAGTGTGATTTTAGGGCTTTGTGTTTGAGTGTTTGGGGATGGTGTGTGGTTGGACTTGGGGGTATGGGATTTCATAGTGTTCGGAGAAAAGATATGTCTTGAGTTCCTTTCTAAATTGGGTGAGGTCTTTTATGATCCGAAGGTTTATTGGGAGATTATTCCAGAGCATGGGGGCAGTGAATGAGAAGGCTCTGGTGCTGGTGGATTATGGATTATGCTTTTCCAACTTAGCCATTCTCTCCCTGTCCTAAAAAGCCTTTTTTCTCCTCCTGTCTCCAGTTTGGAGGTGTTTCCAATTTAATTGGTCTATCTGTAGTTCATTTAAACCATTTAAAATTCAGCTTGGTCTATATGAAAACTGCAGAACAACCACACCTGCTGTTGGAAATGGAGTAAACTCTCTGATTTATCTGAATGTAATCTAACTTGGAATCGAAACCCCATTTTCTGCTCCAGTTGGTGCAGAGTGGATAAATCCATATAGACTTCTACAGTCTATAATAGCAGTGCCTTGGCAGCCATCTTTAAGAAGAACATTCTAGAGTCGCCATTCCTAATCTGACTTTGCCCTGGAGTGTGAGGTAGGATCTGCCTATCCTCAAATGATCAGGAGGTGACTCTGCTGTTTTGGAGGGAAGTATAAAATGCCCTGTCTCGCTAATGGGCAGGCATCTTCTGCCTTCCTCCTCAGAATGTCCATGTGAAAGGAGAAGGGTCTACAGGAACTCGGGGGGGGGGGGGGGGCTTAAGGAGCCATCTTCCTGATGGCCCATTAGGCCATATAGCTCAAGGGTTTGATAAAAGAAAAGTCTGCACAAAGGAGAAGTCTGCTGAGGAGAGACTAGAGGTAAAAGAGACCTAAGAGGGGTTTGGGTTGAAAAAACAGTCAAGAGAAAATTAAAGGATCAAAGCACTTGGCAGATGATGGCAAAGGAGTGCCAATGGGTTCATCTGTCCTAGGAGCTGCTTTCCGTAGTAAGGTAAGTAGAACCAAAAAGGTGCAGTCTACCTTTGTACTATTGAGAGACCCAGAGCAAAGGTGTAAGGGGCCAATTACCTTGGTGCATCCCACCTCACTGAGCAACCCAGAGTTGAGATGCTAGGGGTCATCCCTCTTTCTCCCCTCCCCCCATCAGTATATTTCCATCAACCACTGAGAGACCCAGAGCTGAGATGCAAAGTCCTATCAACCAGGACATCCCACTTCTACCACTGAGAGATTCAGGGCTAAAGTGCAAAGGTCTAGTCACCGTGCTACATCCCAAATATTGATATCGGGGGGATTTTGAGATTTTTGCTGGAAGGGAATTTTGAATTTTGCTCTCTTGGGGAAGAGTGTGAATTTCTCCATTTTTGTACCTATAGCTAAGAGTTTATCTTAAGGAGGTTTTCGACTTTTGGGAGTCCAGGGCACATGTACAGTGACAATATCTAATCCAAGTACTAAGCCATGAATTGTGAGATGATGAGGGAAGTTTGGTGAGTCTATTTTGCAGAGTCTGAGGAGAGACGTTTGCAGCTGTCCAGCTTGGACCTCAGTGGAGGAAAAGGAGAGGTTCCATTGGGGGAGTCCCAGGGTCTGAGTTAAAAAAGCCAGGGGAGTTCATCTTTGCTAAAATTACAAATTTGAAAACAGTCTGGACAGAGGGGCAAACTAGTTGGTGACCTTGAGTGGTAGTTTCTAGGGAGGGAGAAGGGAGGTGGTAAAGAGCAGCTGCAGTCAAAGTAAAAACAATGCAGTAGGTCCTGATGGCCCCACAAACTCAAAGAACCACTAGTGCGTATTTTACCCACAAAGATAATGAGCTCATTTACCTAGCTAGATGGTTTTTGGAGAGTGCACTCATTATATATGTAACATAGTAGACAATGGCAGATAAAGACCAGTTTGGTCCATTTAGTTGGTCCAATAAGGTGGCTAGAATAGTTTATTTATTTACATTCTCTTATATACCGCGCTATTCTGCATCAGTGCGGTTTACATTGAACAAACTGAAATTACATTGAACAGGACATTATAACTTGGAGATAACTATTTTACAGGGAACATGTGGAACAATAGTAGCACTGCACGTAGCAGTGGGAACAATAGTTGTACCCACTGCTACGTGCAGGTCACGCCCCTCTTTTGTTTTTATTCCGACCTTTTGCTATATACAGTAGGGATCCACTGTGTCTGTCCCATGCCATTTTGAATTCCATCATTGTTTGTACCCCATCACTTCCGTTGTGAGGGCATTTACCACCCTTTCAGTGAAAAAGTATTTCCTGACTTTGCTTTTAAGTTTACTTCCTTGCAGCTTAATTTTATGCCCACTAGTTTTACAACTTCCTCTTCTTTGAGAAAGGTTTGTTTGTTCATTAATACCCTTTAATATCCATTTCTTTGACTGGGTGACCAGGGAGTTGGACCGAGGGAGAGCCCTAGATGTGATGTACTTACATTTTAGTAAAGCCTTTGACACCGTTCCACACAGGCGACTTACAAACAAATTGAGCACCCTAGGGATGGACCCTAAAGTGGAGGAGTAACCTAGTGGTTAGAGCACTGGCTTGGGAACCAAAAGACTAGAGTTAAATTCTCACTAGCACTCTTATGGCCTTGGGCAAGTTACTTAACTCTCCATTGCCTCAGAAGAGTTCAAGTTATCAACATCCCTATTTAATGTACATTACCAAGTTTAAATTACAATGTAAACTGCTTTGACTAAAAAATGATTAAGCGGTATAAAAAACCTGTTAAAAAAAGTAACTGACTGGGTTAGAAATTGGTTGAGTGGGAGGCAACAGAGGGTACAGATAAATGGAGCTTACTATGAGGAGAAGGTTACCCAATAGTATGTGGCAGGGATCTGTCATTGGTTCATTTCTTTTTAATATCTTTGTTAGTGATATTATGGAAGGGCTATCAGGTAAGGTTTGCCTCTTTGCGGATGATACCAAAATCTGCAATAGAGTAGGCTCCCAGGGAGGAGTAGATAACATGAGGAGGGATTTAACTAAACTTGAAGAATGGTTGAGAATTTGGCAGCTGAGATTTAATGCTAAAAAATGCAGGGTCATGCATTTGGGCTGCAAAAATCTAAGGGAGTGGTACAGTGTAAGGAGCGAAGTACATCTGTCCACAAAAGAAGAGCAGGTGCTGAGCGTGATTGTTTTTGATGATCTGAAAGTGGCTAGATGATTATGAGACAGTCCTTCTAAATCAACTGGCCCTCCCCTCATATCAACTGTTCAACCACCCTAGGGCATCCAAAAGAGGCAGAGGCGTACTCATACTCACCAAGCAAGACCTCCAGTTCAAGACTACCAGCTCCAGCTCTATCAATGAATTGGACCTCATCACCATCTCCAGCGCGCACTTCTCAATCTGCCTCACATACAGATCTCCAACAGCAGACTCCTCTGACCTCTCCCCTATCATCGAGGAAGCATGCTCGAATGACCAGAACAACAAATGGTTCATGCAACTTACCATTCTTATCCAGCAAGCACTCCTCACCTTTCCTACAAGCAATGGAAGCTCTCCAGCTCAAGCAAATTATCTTGCAATCAGCTTAGTCAAGAGGAGGAACCCTCAACTTAATATTCACCCCAGCCACATGGCTACACCAACACCTGGCCTCTGACCCAGAAAACACCAGTATCCTGGACTGACCATAATCTACTTACCTTCTTCCTCCCCAGCCTCAACAACTTGCCCATCCACCACATCTCCCCATCTCACTCACGCAGGTTTCGAGCCTTTGACAGAGACATCTTCATCACCACCATCCAATCTATCTCCCCTAACAATCCAACCAATTTCAATTCTACAATATCTGAATGGAACAACTGCATCTTCTCCTACACCACCACAACCAACAGTACATTTCAGGTTCCAAGATCCAATCACGTTCCATGGTTTTGCTACTAGAGCACAAATGTAAGCACTACAAAGAACCAGCTCACTACTCAGCATACACTTCTGCCAAGGACAAATACTGCTCACTCACCCTCCTGAAGAAAAAGGAATACCACACCAACCTAGTTAGATCCTCTCTCAATAGACCTAGAGAGCTCTTGATATAGCCCTACAACTACATAAAGACCCCATCACAACCAAATCCGATGCTTCCCTATCCCCAGCTGACATGGCACATTTTCTTCAATCGAAACAATCGTCTATCCCCAGAAATCCCAGGCTCCCCACAAAGTCCTCCAGCATCCCAAGCAGCCAAACCTAGATCTCATTCAACCCCCTCTCCAAATCCCAACTTGAAGACATTATCACAGACCTTAATATCACTACTTCCCCTCTTGACCCTTGCCCCTTCTCCTGGATCGAATTGACCAAGCAAGAGCTCTCACCAATCATCCTACACATTGGTCAGTCCTCATTATCCTCAGGTTACATGCCATCTGCCCTCAAACATGCTTTCATCAGACCCCTTCTAAAAAACCATGCTGCCAACCCACTCTCACCATCCTCTTATAGACTGATCTCCAGCATCCCCTCTCTCATCAAAATCATTGAAAAAGCAGTGCAGCTGCAATTGCAGGACTTTATAGACTCCCATGCTCCCCTGGACAAGCATCAACATGGCTTCAAGACCCATCATAGTACTGAAACCCTGCTGACTTCACTACTAGATGCACTAATCAAGGGCATAGAAAAAACTTCACAAGGATTCATCCTCATCTTCATTGACATTACTTCAGCCTTTGATTCTGTCATCTATAAACACCTCCTTTCATGGCTCCTACTTATTGGCCTTAGAGACAGAACACTACAATGGTTCCAACCCTACCTGGCCGACCGATACCAACAGGTCAGAATCTGTTCCGAAACCTCCAGCCCTTTCAGACTTCTCCACGGCCTATCCCAGGGCTCTGCATTATCCTCTCTCCTCTTCAGTATTTTTATCCAGCCACTATGCCAAATAATCCAGAATCACAACATCCTCTACCATCTGTATGCCGACAATATCTTAATTAATGCACCACTCACCATCCTCAGCCCCGTCTACTCCACAATTGGTCAACATCGCAGACGTTATGAAATGGCTCAACTATCACAACATCAATCCTAAGAAGTCGGAAGTCCTTTACATAATCAAGAACCTTCCTTTCTCTCTATTACCCACCATCAATCTAGCCAACCTAACTCTGCAAGTAAAAGAGCAAGGAAAATACCTTGGCATAGTCCTGGACCAAAACTTAAACTTCCACGCACACATCAAACAAGTCACCAAGACAGCTTACTTCTGAATGAAGACCCCTGCTAGAACTAGCCAACTTCAGAAATGTCTTTCAAGCCCTCATCACCCCAATTCTCGACTATGCCAACATAATCTAATCTAATCTAATGCAGTTTTATAGACCGCAATGATCCAACATAATGTAGTGGTTCTGTGCAGTTTTATGCAAAATAGAAAACAGCAATAAAAAGACAGGGTCTCCCAAAATCCACCTTGCTCCCCCTACAACTTGCACAGAACACAGCTGTCAGAATCATCACAGGTACCAGTCAACGAGCACATATCACTCTGGTCCTAAAGCAATTACACTGGCTCCCCATCCACATGAGAGTCAAATACAGAGTCGCCCTGCCTATCTTCAAAACCCTTCACGGTCTCTCAGCAATCATCCTTCAACACCTCACTTCTCAACCTCTCAACCACAGATCTAGGAGAAAAATCAGCCACCACCTGCTACCAGTCCCAGCTGCATTCCATCGAACCAACACATCTACCTCCAGCAGAGCCTTCTCATTCTATTCACCCACCATCTGGAATTCCCTCACTCCAGAAATTCGCTCATTAAATGACGTAGGAAAGTTTTGCCTCAAACTAAAGACTTACCTGTTCCTAGAACATTTTGGCTCTGTTACGTAATCTCCCACTCCATCTCCAACTCCCTACACTTTATCTCACTCCATGTACAATAATCTCCCCCACCCATTTTAATGTACTGTTAAGTTTTGCAGGTTATTCTCTTATTATGTTTAACCTTTTATCGACTACGTTCAATGTAAAGTTGTTCCCTATACACTGCTGTTACTTGTAGATGCAGCGGTATAGAAATGTTGCTAAATAAATAAACAGAAAAGGCTACGGCAAAAGCCAGAAGGATGCTTAGATGCATAGGGAGTGGAATGGCCAGCTGAAAAGAGGAAGTGATAGTGCCTCTGTATAAGTCTCTTCTGTGATCATATTTGGAGTATTGTGTGCAGTTCTGGAGACCACATCTCCAAAAGGATATAAGAAGGATGGAGTCTGTGCAGAGGGTGGTTACTAAGATGGTTAGAAGTCTTCGTTATAAAGCATATGGGGATAGACCTAAAGATCTTAATATATATATATTAGAGGAAAGGCGGGATAGAGGAGATATAATAGATGTGTTTAAATACCTCTGTGGCATAAATGCCCAAGAGGAGAGCCTTTTTTGATTGAAAGCAAGCTCTGCTACGAGGGGACATAGGATGAGGGTGAAAGGGGATGAACTCAGGAGTAATATATGGAAATATTTCTTTACGGAAAGAGCGGTAGATGTGTGCAATAGTCTCCCAGTGGAGGTAGTGGAGACAAAGACGGTATCTGAATTCAAGAAGCATGGGACAAGCACAGAAGATCTCTAAAAGATAAAAGGGGACTTTTGTTGATATGGACCGGCAGACTAGATAGACCATATGGCCTTTTACTGCTGTCATTTTGTCTGTTTAAGTATTTAAAGATCTGTATCATATCTCCCATGTCCGTCCTCTCCTCTAGGGTATACATATTTAGGTCTTCAAGTCTCCTCTCATATGCCTTCTGGCGCAGTCGCCAAATCATTATGGTCTCCTTCCTGTGAACTGTTTCAAGTCTTTTAATGTCATTTGTGAGATACGGTCTTCAAAACTGAACACAATACTCCAAGTGAGGCCTCACCAATGACTTGTACCAGAGCATTAATACCTCCTCCTTTCTACTGGTTATTCCTCTCTGTATGCAACCCAACATCCTTCTGGCTTTGGCCACCACCTTGTCACATTGTTTCATCACCTTGAGATTCTCAGACATTATCACTCCCAGGTCCTTCTCCTGAAACAGAGTTTAATGTTTGTCTGATGCCTGTTGTACATTCTTCCAGGAGCCTTCAGGATGGGTGGTGTTAGGGTGAGCGTGATTGGGTTTAATTACCAAAATTTCAGTAGTGGGACTGAAAATTGAGGGGAGGGGTGCGCAAGGCTGACTGTTCATCTAAGGTGCCTAAAGTTTTGCTCTGGTCATGTCTGCCTAGCCATCTACCAAGCAGCATGAAGTACGACTCCATCATTTATCAGCCAAATATGCAGCATTCCTGCGAGCCATGGCGATCCCCAGTGGCTGGCAACACAAGGTGTCAACACTTCTCTTTTGTTGGTTAACGGGTACAAAAAGGGGATGAATTAGCCCAAGTCTGAAACTTGACTTAGTTTTGATAATGCAAAATATAAATCTTTTAAGTATCTCTCTAGGCAGATTACAGTAAAATAAATGTAATAATCCAATTAAAATTAGCCAGACAGTGGGGCATGTTACTAACGTGCGCTACCAAGGTAGCATGAGGTTAGCGTGTTATCAGTGCTGTGGCAACCGGGTAGCATGCGTCTGGCTGGTGATTGGGCTGGACGGGGGTGTTCTCGTCACAGCACGGATAGTGTGGGTATCAGAAGCTCATGCTACCAGTGCCTGGCGCAGGAAGTGCGGATGCAGCTACCACCAGCGCATTGGCTGCCGTTAGTTGCTCTGAAGGCAAGTTGCTGTGGCAACTCACACTAACTGCAGAGAGATGACTGTACTGCCCCCTGCAGTCAGCATGAAGCCCCGCACTAGTACCGTGGCCGAAACCCAGCTTACCAGCGCGGGGCTTAACAATCATGCCCCAGTGATACTCGGAAACGATATATATCTTCTCAACTGAATACTGCAGAAGGCATGGGGGAGACAGGGAGGCAGAGAAAGAAATTCCAGTTCCATCCCACCCTGCCCCATGCAAAATGTGGATCGAGGGCTATTTTATTGAGTCACCTTTTGTAGTTCAGCATCAGATTCAAACAAATCAGTGCACCGCCTTTCAGTGTTCTGTAGGTTTCTTTTTTGGGGGAGGGCCCTGTGCATACATCAGGAAAGGGAAACGGGGCCGCTCCTGGGGCAGGCAGGGAAACATCTGTTTGAGCTTAAGGAAATGAAATCTGCAGTTTGTTGTCATAATACCCAGAAAATTATTTGTGTAGAAATGAGACGTTTCAGTAAGCATCCTCCCAGAATATGAACAGGTTCACAAGAGTTTAGACTCTCCACCCTGGCCCTGGTATGTGGGACTCCTCCTGAGCTTGCGCTGACCTCCTCTCGTTCCATATCAGCCATTTACTGGAAACGGCAGACAGATGCCAGACGGCTAGCAGCAGCAGCACTTAGGAAGAGTCTCCTGCCCTAGTTTTGGATTCATTCGAAGCCCTGAGTTGCTGTACATTAGAATACAGTCTGCTGTCTGCTTGCGTGAAGAATGGAGCTGGATGTCCGCTCCTTAAGTACTTGGGGTCCAGCTGGGACCACACAGACTGCTGAAGCATTTGCTGACCTCTGATTCCTTGTTAAGGATTTGAAGCCATTGACCTGGCAGATCCCCTTCAAGCCAGCAGTAATTGCTTAAGTTTGAAGACAATGCAAGAATAAATAATATTGTGGTAGTTTCCTGGCTTGTAGTGTATTGTAAACATGGTATTTTGCACACAGAGATCCAGACACATTCATTTTAAAACAAGTGCAAATAGTAGAAAGGAAAATGGATTTTCTTTTAGTCTTGTCATTCCTTTTATTTCCAACTCAGTTGGAACCATGATTTGCATCCTGGTACCAGCCAAAAGGAGAATTTCCCCGTATTTAATAGACACCCCCCCCCCCGCCCCCACTGGCACCAGGGCTTCAACTGAGGGGTGCAGAAGACCCAATCTGGGAATCGATCCAGGGAGCTTCCATAGGGCACTGCATAGCATTTGCCACTTGGCCAGCACAGGAAAATGGATTGGATTGTATTATCAATGAAAACATCCATGTTTACTTTATCTTATTCTGAGTTTTTCATGTCCATAAGCTGAAAAGTGTTGCATGTTCTTGAAACTTTCCTGTTATACACTGCTCCATTGTTATCCAGAATCTAGTCAATTGTGCTATGTGTCTGAGTCCCTGCAACATATCAGAACTGTAACAGATTTGGTCATAAAAAGGAGATATCCCCAAAATATGGATAAAAGGAGTTGAGGTATCTGGTGAGATCTAGATCCAGGTGGAGCAGTGGCTTCTTTAGTGACTCCTAACTGTTCAGCAGTCTACAACATGATAATACCAGATGTATGGGCCAGCTATTCTGCTTAGAATAGTGAGGGAGTCAGCAGCTGGCACTTAGTAAAAGGGGCATGCTAGAAAATTAGTAAATCTTGACAGCGGGAACCAGGGTATAGTGTGGGTAAAGGTTTCCACTCACTCACTTGCCCCTCTGAGGCCATGTGGGAATGGACGTGAAGGAAAATCACTTCTAGGACTTTTCATCTATGAACTCTAACCTCAGTTGTACTTAAGAAGTCCAATCAAGGCATGGATGATCAAAAGCAAAAGCCTTTACAGAGTGAGAAGTTTAACAGTAGACCATGAAATTGCTTAGGCAAAACTGGAATATTCTCATCTTCCTTGTGAAAGACCATTCTCCTTTCTTCTAGTGCTGCACAGGGAGGTCTCCTGATATAACAGACATTCCCTCTTCCCTTCAGATTCCTTGAGGGCCCTCCTTCACTTCCAAAGTTCTGCAAAGAAAGTCTCCTTCAAAATAGACATTTCCAGCTCTTCATATCAGGCTCCTAGAGCCACTTCCCATTCTCTTCAGGCTTATGGAGCCAGTAGGACATCTGTATGGATGAACTCCACTAGGGGAGAACAAACCCACAAAAATTACTGGCTCCTCCTTTCAGTCTTTAGGCCAGTGTTTCTCAGCCTTTATACATCCTAGGCACATCTACAGATTCAAGTATGTTGAGTAACATACCAATCTCCATGGAAAGGGTAGTGTTGACCTGAGAAAGGACTTGTATGGGGAATCACTGGAAGAGCTTGAAGGAGCAGGGTCAGGAGAAAGACGAGGAGGAGATGCTGTGTGAAATGTATGTACTGTACTAGCCAAAGCAGGGCCTGGCTATCCTACATGCTGCCTGTTAATTCCCATACTTCAGGGTTTATGTTGCATCTAGGAAGAGAAGAAGCATGAGTGATTGTACACGTGCTTCAAAAGGAGCTCATGCACATTTAAGCGTCATTATGGGTGTTTCTTGTTGTGAAATGCTGAAAGCGGAGCCCATGTACTGGTCTGGACTTGAGCATCAGGTAGTGGTGACTCTATTTCTATGGCACACCTCAACAGGTCTGAAGACACATTGGTTGGGAAACTATGCGTTAGGCCACCTTTTCCTTCAGTACTCTTTCCTAGAAGACCAGGGACTTCTCGTCTCACCCCGAAAGAAAGGTTTTCAGAGATTCAAGGAAGCTTTCCCTAAGTTATCTTCATCCAAATCCTAGGGTTCCTGGCTGATTGACCACACTCATTCGAGTTCAGCATCACTCCACTCCATTGTCATGAAAGGGGGAGAAAACATGGCCAAAACTGAATAGTAGTAGTTAGTATCTTTTACAGGCAGGAGCGAAAGTGTCTTTCAAGGCATTTAGGCTTGTGGGAAATCCTGAAACAAAACTCATATCATCCATTGGTTTGCTGGTGTTCTAGAGAAAAATATTTTACAGGGCTATTTGGTGCAAATAATTAACTTGACAAATGGTAGAGATATCAAAGTCAAAACAGTCCAAAACTCCATAGCCTAAGCCATCTGTAGGCACTGCAGTTTTCATCATCAACCACTTCCTACCTAAGGCACTCTGGGCCTGATATTGAATGGCCTCCAGTGCTTTACTTTGTTCAGTGGTACCAGCCATTTGAGTAGTGCTGATGAAACATGTTTAAGCATTGACCCATGTTGCCGCCTGTATGTGTAAGTTAGGCCACTCTTTGACAACCTAACTTACAGTATGTAGTGAAGTTATGCGGAAAGCAACTGAATTTCACTGCTCTTCATGGCCCACCCCTAACCCCATCTTTTATGTGTATAACCAAGACACGCTTTAGAGAAAAGGACTTATGTTGTCGGCATCAGCAAATCATATAATATATATCAGGCCTTCTTTGTAGACTGACCGTTTCCGGTTTTTCCCCATATTGCTTCCTGCACAGCTTGACATATACCCTCTCTCCTTAGTAGGAAAATTAGAGTCCTCCTTATTAACACAACACAAAGGGCCTCTTGCAGCTCTGAGGAACTTCCACCTATCTGGCAGCACTTCTCCGACTCCAAAGAGAAACTCCACTACTCTCAGACACTTGTGGTAACTCTTTGATTAGACCCAGCCTCCCAGGGGCGGCTCAAGGCAATCTGCTGCCGGAGGCGAAGAATGAGATGGCGCCCCCCCCCCCTCTTAGAGGGGGCTGGGCTTTTTCAGAAATCTAATCAGAGACTGAACCAAATCAAAAAGCCAATTAGATTATATGGAGGAAATGCAACCTGTTTGCACACACGGCTGTAACGAGCTGCAATTGCGCCCTGTGTGACTTGCAGCTCGGGCGCACGCCCCCCCTCTACCCCCATATCTCCGTCCAGCGCTGCCTGCTCTTTCCCTGCTGCTGCCGCCCTCTGTTTTTTTCACAGCGGCACCGGCAGCAGGGAAAGAGCAGGCAGCGCTGGACGGAGGTATGGGGAGAAGGCGGGGGGGGGGGGGTGGCATGCGCCCGATCTAAAAGGCACCAGCACTTTAAGTTAATCTGTCCCGCCCTATTCTGACATTGTGTTGGAGGAGGGAGGGACCAGACCTGCTTAAATTGCTGCGAAAAGGCTTTGGGCACATTTTATCTGCCTGCTGTTGTCCTGCCAGCGGCAGCAGGGCAACAGCAGAGAGCCGAAATGCGCCCCCCAAGCTTTTGCACCCTGTGCGGCTGCACTGCTTGCACAGGGCTAGGTACGGTCCTGTTTGCACACCAAGGAACTAAAAGACAACAAGAACCAACAGCACAGTTTATAAAACTAAATTATAACTCATTTTTATTTTGTTGTTATAAACTGCGTTATGGTTCTTGCTTTTTCTTTTTCAACATATATTTTGCATCCACAGTGGGTACAGAGCAGAACCAGGACATTCACCCACAGAGCTCAATATTTTAAAAAAAATCTGATTCTGATCATCTCACTAACAACAACCACTATTCTCCAGTACCAGGCATACTGTGAACTAATACAAAACACTACAACAAAGAGAAAACCTACCATACCATACTATACCAGCACAAACTTCCAAAACTCACTTAAGGAGCCCATCCAAAAAAAGCATCACTGTAAATACTACAGTGGGCCCTGGAACATCCATACACCTATTTGAAAAGCTGAACAAGTCAAATTACTACAGTACAGTATAGATCTTTATGTACAAACTCCATGTTAACAGAACACCTGACCTCAGTCACACACTCACAACATCGACCCTCACCAAGTACAGAATAAGTAACCACAATCTAAAGTAAAAATAAAAATATGTAGACTAAATTTAAACTGAAACCCCAAGAAGCCAGAGTCCACATGCAGTGCAACATCAGATAAATAAGATATGCAGTTCCCCAATACTGTGTAAAATATAAAAATAGCACAAAGTCCAATCACTAAAATTAAATAAAATTATTTTTTCTACCTTTGTTGTCTGACCATTTTATTCTCTGATCATGCTGGTCCCAATCTGAGGCTTCTGCTTTCCTGTCTTCTCTTAGTTCTCTTTCTGTGGTCTATGGTCCATCTGCCATTTCTTATCTCTTCTTTTGTTTTCTTCACTTCCTTCCATCAGCCCATTTCCAGTTTCAGTAACCCTCCCCACTATCAGCCCCCTTTACAGTCCTCCCTCCCAGTACCTTCCAATGTCAACCTCCTTGCATTCCCATGACTGCCACTCGTGTCCATTCCCTTCCAGTCCCCCCCTTCCCCACTGTCCAGCCCCTTCTAGTCCAAATACCATCCCAGGTATCAGCTCAGATCCACTCTCAGTGCCACCCCCCAGTCAGCTCCCTTCTAGCTGCTTCCCCATTACCCAGCCACCTACCACTCCCATCCCCAAGTGTCAGCTGCCTTCCATTCCCCCTTCAGTACATCCCAGGTGTCAGCTCCTTTCCAGCCCCCTCCTTCCCCCATGTCAGCTCCCTTCCTGCCCTCTCCTTCCCCTGGCAGACCCTCTCAGTATCTGCTCCCTTCCAGCCCTATTCTACCATCCTCCCGATTTAACCCATTGGTAGCCCTAGCCCCTAGTTTTCTTCCAGGGCCAGCAGCACCCTCCTCCCCTCCCTCATTAGCCCATTTCCAGTCCCAGCCCATTTCCAGTCCTATCCCCCTTATCAGCCCACTCCAGTCCTAGTCCCCCAATCAGCCCATTACCAGTCCTAGCTCATGTCCAGTGCTAGCCTCCCATCAGCCCATTACCAGTCCTAACCCTCCCCCAGTAAGTCCATTTCCAGTCCTAGCACCCCAGTCAGCTCATTTTCTGTCCTAGCCCCCCTAATCAGCCCATTTCCATGCCTAACCCCACCAATCAGCCCATTAGCAGTCCTAGCTCCCCCCTCGATCAGCTCATTTCCAGTCCTAGCCCCCTGATAACTCCCCTCCCACAGCCCAATTCCAGTTCTAACCCCCATCAGCCCATTTCCACTCCTAGCTCCCCCGATAGCCCATTAGCAGTCCTAGCCCCCTCCTGCAGACCATTTCCAGTTCTAACCCCCCATCAGCCCTTTTCCAGACCTAGCCCCCCCATAGCCCATTAGCAGTCCTAGCTCCCCCTCCCAGTTCTAACACCACCCCCCCCCCCCCAGCTCCGCCCAGCCTAGCCCAGCTCCAGACCTTTAGGGAACTGGGGGGGGGGGGGGGAACGGCTACAAATGCTGCTGCCACTGCAGCATGAAGTGCCTCGTGGTGGCCGCCTCCCCGGGAGAGCCCTTACAGACTTCTCCTCCCCCCCCCCGCACCAGCTCAGCTCTGAAGAGCCGCGCGAAGGAAGAGTGTTTCCCTTTCACGTGGCTCTGTTAAAGCTGAGCTTGCGGCGCTGATGGAAACAGCACTTCCTATTTCACATCAGCACCGCGGGCTCAACTTTAACAGAGCCACGCAAAAGGGAAACACTCTCTCTGCGCGGCTCTGCAGAGCTGAGCTGGGGGGGGGGGCGGTCGGTCTGTGAGGGCTCTCCAGGGAAGGCGGACGCCGCAGGGCGCTTCGGCACCAGCAGCTTTTGCAGCCGGGGTTTTTTTGTTGGTTTTTGTTTATTATTATTTTGAAGGCCGAGTGAGGCGGTCTTTTTGAGGGCAATTTTTGCCGCCTTCAAAAAGATGCTGCCTGAGGCAGCCTCCTCACTCGGCCTCATTATAGAGCCGCCCCTGCAGCCTCCTCCTCTTTGGTTTGTTTGGCACCTACAAATTGAAAGTGAAAGCAAATTGCTTATATGCACATATACCTACAAATTAACACATGTAGAATGAATTTGTATGTTTAAAAAAAGTTCTAACGCGCATACAGTGTGCACACAAAAAAAAACAAATTAGATGAAATGAACATGAGAAACTGCCTGAAAATTATGGAAAAATATGTTTAAAATGAACATTGCCCAAACTTTCTTTTTGGCTCTGTACACCCCTAGGACCACCTCGGTATATTGCTAGGACAGGCCCTACATAAAAGAGCACATGCATTTGCAGCTAAATGCAACAACCAACTGGAGCAAGGCAAAGTATTAGACAGCCTTTGTTAAAGACACCCCAACACGACATGCTTCGGCAACACTAGCCTTATTCAGGGGGGTAAAACTATTAGTTCTGCAGAAGTGTAAAGACTGAGGAAACACTTTGATGTGTCACATAACCACGTAGAGATCTGCTCTTTAGTATTTGAATCGGGGAGAGGAGTTCACTATAAACAAATAGTATCCAAATTACTTTAGCAGTACAAAAAAAATGTACACTGATAGATTATTGCAGCGGTGTGCAGGGTTTCTTTTGCGATCACCATTTCCTGCATTGGTCGTTTCATCTCCCTTTCAGAAGGGTGTGACTCAGTCCCCTTTTAACATTTGGTATTGAATGGGGATTGGCTCACAGTGACAGCTAGGAAGCACTCCCCTATATGGCAGGCCGACCCCTAGCAGTTGATCATAACGTATCGCTTAGTGATCAGATGTGACCATTTGCAAGCTGGTGCCAGAGACAGGAGCGAGTGGGCATTGCTCTTGTCTCACGAATGGTGTGGGTGGCGGTCAGGGAGGGAGAGAGGTGTCTTGAGCTACCAGGAGTTTCTTTGGAGAGGGGTTGGGGTTGGGGGCTTTCGGGCCTACTTGGACCATTAGGGATCTTTGCTGACTGTGGTCATCTAAGGTGTTGTGCTGCACTACACCTCAGATGACTCTCTACTCCTGTTCTAGAAACCTTACTCTGGCCCTGAGCTGGAGTAGATTCAGCGATAAAGGGAAGTCAAACTGCACCAAAAATTAGCACAGTTTACATTGGGAACAATTTTGCATTCAGCCGTCTCTTTATTATCTAGATACAGTGTGGCCGTTTAATGATTTAAATGGCCTGATTCTATCCTGATAATTTTTTAAAATATCAGGATTAGTGAATTATGTTCTTCTCACCTGTGTTTGATTTTGGAGGCCATATCTCAAAGGAGAGAGGGTAGAGGCAATCCAGAGAGAAGTTATCAAAATTTTACATGATCTCTGCAAAAGCCATTTGAGGTGAGACTTGGGGACCTACTGGAAGAGGAAGACCGCAGAATATAATAGAGGCATAAAGGGTTATGTGTACTAAAGGTTAACATGCACTAACAAACGTTAATGTGTATTAAGTGTTGCTGTGTCCATGGTCTGCGGCTGCCCATAGCACACATTAATATTCGTTGACGCATGCTAACCTTTTAGTAAACATCCCCTAAAACATCTCAAAGTTTTAAATGTACAAAAAGGAAAGACTTTTCTGGAACAAGAGGCTTTAAGAGGGTAGGTTCAGGAGCAAGGTCAGGAAATATTTCTTTGCAGAAAAGGTGGTGGAGGCCTGGAGCAGCCTCCCAGGGCACTGAGGAACGCCTGGGGGAAGCCCAGAGGATCTTTAGTTGTGAAGAAGAGATGGGAAGGGCACAAGTCAACTGTGGTCTCTGGCATTGCTCAAGGAGCGAAACTGGGCAGAAAGTAGATGCTGTCAGATTCTCTCTTTCCACAGGGCATCCTGTTCAGGGCTTTTGAGGTGACAGGCACTTTGGGCAAAGCTTTCTTAAGGAATATTTTCAGGGCTTGAAACATTTTTTCTGAATTTAGAAGCCAGCTTAAAAACTTAGGAGTCAGTGGCTGAGGCCTCTTCTTTTCATCTCCCCTCCACTGTCCCCACCAAAGTTCAAGAGCAGTTGTGGGTGTATAGTGAGGTTGAGGCATCTCTCCTCCAAAGGACCTGATTTGCTAAGGCCATTTTCACATTCTGTGTGTATGGCTAAAGAAATCGTAGTAAATTTGGCCTTTAAAGCACATTTGCATGGAGCTGGCAGAAACGAAAAGCCCCTCAGCAGCATGCCAGCGATTCCTGATTGGTGCACCTGAGGTGGCTGCTTTTTTGCCTCACCTATCGCTATGGCCTTGGTCCTCACTAGTCACTTCCTGTGTATCATTTCTCCCCCAGTATCCTTCCCCTATCTATCCATATGTCTCTCTCCCCCCCCCCATCCCCAGCAGTGTCCCTTATGCATCCCCCTCACCCTCTCTCAAGTCTCCCTTTCTCTAAACCTTACCACACTCAGTTGCCTACCCCCAGCTAGCCCCTCACCCCCATAGGCCGGAGGGACTGAGGTCTCTAGTCCCATGGCTGCTCCTTGTGGCCTTGGGCAAGCCACTTAACCCTCCATTGCCTCAGGTACACTTAGATTGTGAGCCCTTCGGGGACAAGAGAATAAAAAAGTACCTGTTAGTATATACGTGTAAACCGCTCTGATGCGTAAGTAAAGGGCGGTATATCAAATGCCTAAACCATAACCAAACCATAAACCATAGGCAAACCTCACCACTTCAGCCAGTTAGTGGGCTTAAATGAACTTCCCTGTTTTGCTGCCACCATCACCAAAATAGCAAAGGTTCTTGTACCAGCCGCAACATGGGCTTTTAGTGGGTTTGAACAACATAGTGCAGAAACTCACACACTGGTCTCACAGTCTCGGATCTCAAGACCACAAGAATAACACTGGAGTACCTGCACTGTGCGATTCAAAGCCACTGAAAGCCATGTGGTCTTGATTGCTCAAGAGTTCTTGTTTCTATGGTGGCAAATTCAGGATAACAATCAGTGGGTGGCACAAAACGTAGGTGCCATGGCAACCTGGTGTTCAGGCTTTGTCAGGCCCCATTTGAACTGTTACCAACAGAAGAAGGAATAACCATTTATTGGCTGAGGTGTTTTTTGACTTCTCATGGTTTGGGTTCAGGGGGCAGGACAGCAATGAGGTCTCTATTGGAAATGTAACAAAATGTTCAGTTTGGCTTAAAAACATGTAGCCTGTCACATATACCCACTCTATATCCTCTAGTACAGTGAGCTCGTGCAGGCTTTATCTCCATCTTCCACTCTTGAAATCTTGAGGCAGGAAAGGGGTATGGACATCAGTTGTGCTCTGCAGAAGATCCCCACTGAACAGATCTAGAGATGGTAAAGGGAGAGTCTGCCGTACACTTGTCTATGACCTACATCCTTCTGAAGCAGAATAATTGTTTTTCTGTTTTCTCACAGGCAGGGATGGCCACCCCTGAGAACTCCGAGCAGTTGATTATCGCCCTGGAACCCGAGGGAGCCTCCATCTACTGCAGAAAGCTCCGCCTCCACCAAATGATTGACATGGGTAGCAGAACCACCGTCAATGGCTACAGCCCTGCCGATGCCACGGCAGCCGGGTTAACACATGGTACTTGAGCATCTCTCATACTTGTATACTGAACGAGGCATCTGTATTGCAAAGGATGGGGGACAGAAGGGTTGGCATCTCATGAAAATGATTTTCATTGGCAGTCTGCCTGATTTTTATTGACAGCCTAACATTTTTACAGGGACATGTTTTACCATCAGCATATTGTGCACAGCTGGCTTACGCTAACTTTCACTGTCTGTGCAGTGAGAGTGGATCCCTTATACCTGGAATAGTGTAGCCTCAAGAACCCTGAGGCGACAGCACTGGAGACCCAGGCCCATCAATCAGAATTTTTACTAACATGAAATTATTTTGCTGTACAAACTATCATTCCATATCAACCTGCTAGACCAGTCCAGACAAGTGGGTTGTGCTCCCCTACCAGTAGATTGGTGGAGACAAAGAACCAATGAAAAGGCCAGATTTCAATGACATCACTCTAATGCCTCTATTCGCCTAAGTCACCAAAGGTCCCCTCAGTATTTCTTTGTCTCCAGCAGATGGCGGATGGATTTTCTCCTCTCTGAAGGAGAAAAATCTGAAGATTGAGAAGAAAAGATTGGTTAAATGCTCGTGAACAACAATCTGAGGGTTGATGTCTCACTAGAGTGCGACATGGGATGCTCCATTAGACTGCAGTCTTTTCAGTAGCCATAGGAGAAAAGAAAATTAGTTTAGTTCCAAGCTCTTACCCTGGATAAGAGCCTATTGAGCAGCCAGAAAATTGGAAGGATCTGAAAGGTTGAAAGAATTCAGAAGCCTCCCATAACCGCAATGCCCTCTCTCTCCTCCTCTGTCAGTGCTCTCTCCTGAAGATTGCAGAAGGCTCTCAAAGGAATCTGCCTGCCAACCACCTTAAACACATGGCTGCCAAGCCAGAGAAACAGTTTCAGGGGAGTAGTGCTGAGCCCGGCATGGATCCTCTGCCTGGGGCTCTCAGGAGGTGAGTACCATGGCTTGACCTTGTCATTGTCTTTGCTGGGGACTCACATTTCTGTCTTTCTGGGAGGCAGTTTGGAATGGACCACTGGTGACCATTGGCGTGGTGTGGGGATGTCCCTCTGCTTTCTGTACATGTTAGTAGCGTTTTAACCTATTGTGTGCCTGGTGATTGTACAGTCCTAGTGCGTGTTACACCCAAGGAGCTCCAATGCATGCTCCTTCCCTAGTGCCTGTAATGCGCATTGTAATAAAGGCATAGTTAACATGCACCTTTGGGCCACCACAGCCTTATTGCACACTGCTGTGATTCATGCCTTAACTCTGTCTTCTTCCAGGAAGCATGTTTGACCTATGGCAATCGAGAAGCCTCTTCTCTGGATTTTGGACTCTGCTCTTTCATTGCAGCTTCAGAGTCGTCCCTGGAGGGATTGCTCCCACTCCCAGCTTGGGGGATGCAGTTAGTCTGGCTTTACCTGCCTTAGGGCAGGAAGTGATGGATGGTGCTATAGGTAAGAATGACCAGCTGGCTGTGGGATCCGGCGACAGTGCTGTGAGCCACTCATCATCCTCTAGGGGGTCTGTGGTGGCTGCGTCCCAAGGTGGTGGGGGTCGTTAACGAGAGGAGAGCTTCTAGACTCAGGACTGTCCTCCCCGGAATCCTTCCTTTTTGCAGCAGGCCTGGTCCTTCTGGCATAGAAATTCAGGCGCAGTGTCATGTAGGGCAGGTTGAGAGTGGAAGCCCTGTTCAATTACCCTTGGTTAAGCGTCCCCAGCGAGGGATGTCCCCTGGAGATGGGGAACAGCTGGGAGCTGTCTGAGATTTTGACTATGACTCTGATTTAGATGGCTCAGTACTGGGCTGTGAGGTGGATGAAGAAATACCCTTGCCTTCAGAAGATTGTGAAGAGGCCGGAGTGGTCCACCTATTCTGGAAGGAGGAGCTGGCGGCATTGATGGTCTCATCCACCTTTGAACTTGACAGATGCTCCCAGAATGGAGCAGGAGCCTCATGGTATACCCGCTCCTTGAAGTGGTGCAGAAAGCCACTGCTGTCCTCCAGTTCCCAAATGTGATCAAAGATATGATCCAGTCGGAGTGGGACTCTCCCAACTCCCTGCCTATGGGACTAAGGGGTGTAAGAAGGTCTGTGTTCTCCCTGAGAAGGATTGCATCGAGTTGCTTGGTATTCCCAAGGTGGATGCACAGATCACGGCAGTTTACCAGATGTACCATCATTCCTGTGCAAGGTGGATCAGTCTCAAGCAATTTTCTGTACCGCAAGGTGGATTCATTGTTGCGGAGCCAGTTTGCCATGGTGGCGGCTGTTCTGCAGCTGGCGGTATGTACCAGCTTGACATCTCGAGCCCTGCTCCAGTGGATTCCGTCTCTTCTGCTGGATGATACTAATCCTCTTTTGGAGTTGACTACGGCCTTCCTCTGTGATACCATGTATGACCTGGTATGTTTGGCAGCCAGAGATGGTGCCCTGACGATGGTGTCATGGCACTGATTTTGGCTCTGGCACTGGGCAGCGAATGCATCTTCCAAAGCCCAGTTGGCCCAACTGGCTTTTAAGGGGAAGTTTCTGTCTGTAGCCAAATTTGAGAAGCTGGTGGAGGACCTGAGTGTATCAAAATCTTACCGCCTTCCAAGGAGCCAGTGAAGCAGGCTGGTGCCCCTTTCTCATCAGCCTCTGCACATCCACTGAGGACATGCTGGCCTGATTCCCAGGGCTCTCAGGCCTCTTGTTGCCAACCTGGTAAGCCTTTCTTCCCCTTTGCTTCTGGGCTTTGGGGTTATTCTCAGTCTTTTTGTGGAGCGCTTGGACCAAGGGACTCTGTCTCTTCCAGAGGAGGACCCTCCTGGACTGCACAATGAAGGTTTGGGGGCCCATTTCCTGGTTCCTCTGGTTGGAGGCAGGCTTCGCCTCTTCTATCAGGAATGGGCCCGGGTTACCAAGGATCACTGGGTACCAGACACCATTCAGTTCGGCCATGTCTTGGAGTTCAAAGAGCCAATTCCGGATGCCTTCATCATCTCCTCTTATGGGTCTGCCATCAAAGTGTCTCTGTGCGCGCCACCTTGTACAAGTTGCTGTGCCTAAAGGCAGTGGTTCCCATCCCGCTGGATGAGCAGAGCAAGGGCAGATGCTCCATCTATTTTGTGCTACCCAAAATGAACGGTTCCTTCTGGTCCATCTGGACTTCAATGCGGTCAGTGAACATTTGCGCTTCCAAAAGGAAACCTTGCACTCCGTGATTCAAGCAGTGTACACCAAGGGGAGTTCTTGGCTTCTCTGGATCTGGCCGAGTCATATTTTCATATCCTGATCTGGGCAGATCATCAGCAGTATCTGCATTTTGCCGTGCTTGGCTCTCACTTTGTTCGCCACTCTCCCTTTCAGACTATCTACCACCACAATGACATTCCTCAAGGTCATGGTGGTAGCGGCCGTGGTGCTATGGCATAGGGATTTGTCTCCATCCATATCTAGATGACTGGTTCATCAGGGCTCAGTCCTTTCAGAGGCGTCTTGGTTGTGTCCTTTTTGGAGAGCCTTGTCTGGATGATCAATCAAGGAAAGAGCCAGCTGTTGCCTTCCCAGTCCTCGGAGTTTCTGGAGCCTGTTTCAACATTCAAGTGGGCAGAGTTATCCTGCCAGAGGAGAAAATCAAAAGATTGTTGGATTGCCTGGTGCTGTTCTGTGTGCAGCAGGCTCCCAGAGCCT
The DNA here is from genome assembly GCA_033557465.1 of Ichthyophis bannanicus. Lineage (NCBI taxonomy): Eukaryota > Metazoa > Chordata > Amphibia > Gymnophiona > Ichthyophiidae > Ichthyophis > Ichthyophis bannanicus. The sequence continues at coordinate 1,005,404,486 of CM066034.1, read as the reverse complement.
GGGATTATCTTCAGCTCCTTGGATTGATGGCGGTGACCATAGTGATGGTGCTGTGGGTATGTGCTCACATGCAACCACTGTAGTGGTCCCTGCTGACTCAGTGGTCCCCGAGTTCTCAGGAATTCAAGCACAGGCTCCCGCTCCTGTTGATGGTGAGGTCCAGTCTATGGTGATGGCAGAAGTCTGGTCATCTAAGGAAGGGAGTGCCGCTGGATGATTTCTTCTGGATCCTCTTGGCAATGAATGCCAGTCTCTCAGGCTAGGGAGCCCAGTGCCAAGACCGTATGGTCTACGGCTGTTGGAGAACCACAGAGAAGTGGTATGGTCCATCAATCGCCACGAGGTGAGGGCCATCAGGTTGACTATTCTGTGTTTCCAGCCCCTGGTTGAGGGCTAGGTGGTTTGAGTATTTTCAGATAATGCCATGGCAGTGGTTTCTGTCAATATGCAAGGAAGCACGAGGCGTGCCAGTGTAGCTCTGGAGATGATTCTCCTGTTTGCCTGGGGGAGAAGAAACTCCTTGGCTCAGGACATTGCTGGGGTGGACAGTGTGGAAGCAGACTTCCTCAACTGGTACTGTCTGGATCCTGGAGCGTGGGAGTTGTTAGAAGGCGTTTCAGTTGCACCATTGGGGTCACCCTGAAATGTATCTGATGGTGACTCTCTCCAGTGCCAGAGTTTTCTGCTTCTTCAGTTGCCACACATAGATAGGGTCAGAGGGCATCATCGCCCTGACCGAGCCTTGGACAGGTCAGGATCTGGTGGGGCATGTGCTTCAGCATATAGCACACCTCCCAGGCAGGATTGTTCTGGTGGAGCCTGATTGGCTAAGGAGAGCATAGTTTGGAGACCTGATGCAGCTTCTGCAGGCACCTTCTTTTTGGATTGCCTCCATCTTGGGGCCTATTGCGACAGGGACTGATCGTCCTGGAGGACCCGACTCCCTTCTCGCTTATGACTTGGCTCTTGAAAGAAGATGGCTAGTGTGTAAGTGCTGCTCTCCAGCAGTGGTCTCTACTCTGCTTGGAGTCCGGAGGAGGTCTACCATGTTGGTATAATTGCAGATCTGGTACCTCGTTGAGCAATGGTGCGGCACTCGGCAGTTGGCTCCTGAGGCGGCCAAAGGGCCATCTCTGTTGGCCATCTACAGGATGACCTAGAGAAGGGCCTTTCCCCTGGCTCCCTGAAAGTTCAGTTTGCAGCTCTGTCCTGTTTCCAAGGTCTAGTGGCTGGTAAGTCTCTGGTCTTGCACCTGGATGTCTCACGCTTTCTCCAGGGGATTCGGCATCTACATCTTCCCCTTCGGTCTGTGATCCCCATTATCGATGCCCAAGTTGCCCACCTCCCTCCGAACCCCATGGGTCATAAAAAATCTATTTCTCTGATATCTCACAACAATGACGATTTAAAATGTATATATGTATATATTCCACTGTTAGTAAGATTGAATAATTGCCGATGTATTGTTATAACTGAAACCTATGTTGTTGATCAAACTGTAATTTATCTACTTGCTCAAACTTGTTGATCAAACTGTAACTTCTCTGATTGATCAAATGTAAAATTTTAATTCTTGTGTTGGTTGTGCACCCCTCCCTCAAATCGGACTGTAATCTTAAATTGTTATGTACATACTCCCTTATTTTTTACACCGCTGCTGATCGCTGGAAGTGGCGGCATACAAATGTACAGTCAAACCTCGGTTTTCGTATGCCCTGGTTTTCGTACGATTCAGTTTTCGTTGACTTTTTTCATCAAGATTTTGTTCCGGTTTTCGTACGTTGTCTCGGTTTTCGTACAGTTGAAAATGGAGCACCATCTTGTGGCCAGAAGTGGGATTTTCTTTATTTTGATTTTCTTGCTGATTGACTGTCTTCCATATTTATTGGCGCTTCTCTTTTACAAGGCAGGCTGGAGCCCCAATTGGGCAGCCGGCCAAGATGGCTGTTCCCACCTCCACTGCTGGTGGTGATTGCTCGATCCCCGGAGGGGAGAGCAGCTGGAGCTGGCTGGAGTGCGTCCCATATGCCAACAAAAGTCTTCAATAAAGGTAAAAGTGATGTTACATGCTCATTTATCCATTTCATTAGTCATTTATATGTATTTCTCATTGTTTTCTGTATGTAAAAATATAGTTATTCTCTATAAAATGTATTTTTTGTCAATATTTTTGGGTGTCTGGAACGGATTAATTGAATTTACATTATTTCTTATGGGAAATCTTGCTTCGGTTTTAGTCCGTTTCGGTTTTAGTCTGACTTTTTTGAACGGATTAATCATGAAAACCGAGGTTTGACTGTATACCAAATAAATAAATAAATAAATCCCTGCCTAGGATCTGTGTCTGATGCTCAGGGCCCTGATGTCAGTGCCCTTTGAGCTGTTGAAGTGTGCTACTTTGAAGGATTTGACGCTCAAGATGGTTTTCTTGGTCATGATTTGTTCCATACGGTGGATTTCAGAGCTGCAGGCACTGTCTTGTCAAAATCCTTATCTGCCTTTTTCAAAGGAGGCGGTTTCCATTTGTCCTGTGCCTTTCTTCTTGCCTAAGGTGCTTTCTCCCTTTCACGTGAACCAGGTGATCTGCCTGTTTTCCTTCACGAAGGAGTAGCGTTGGAGGAAGGATAAGGATCTGCATCTTGTGGATCTCTGGAGGGTGTTTCTCCGGTACTTGGAAGTTATGAATTCCTTTTGTAAGTTCACTCATCTCTTTGTGCTATTTGCTGGTGATGAGGTGGCCATGTTGACTTTGTGGCACTGGATAAAGGAGGCCATTGCCTCGGTGTATCTGTTGTGGAACCAGCTGGTTCTGGAGGGTTTGCCTGCCCAATCCACCAGAGCATAAGCATCCACATGAGTGGAGCGGAGCTCTTTAGCCCCTGCAGACCTTTGTTGGGCAGCAGCATGGGCATCACGCTCTACCTTTGTCAAGCATTACTACTTGGATGTCCATGTGCGGGAGACACGGCCTTTGGCTCAAGGGTTTTTCCAGCTGCTGTGTCTTCTTCCCGCCCAGTGGAGTTACAGCTTTGGTACATCCCACTTGTCTGGACTGGTTTAGCAGGATGATATGGAAGGTGACATTTTACTTACCAGTTAATGTCCTTTCCTTGAGTCCTGCTAGATCAGTCCAGGCCCCGCCCCTAACAACTGTATTTGCTCTGTTATTCTGCTGCCGTACCCTTGGGTCTGCTATGATTTTTTTTCACTTGGCTCTGCAGGTTCATCTTCTTTGTGGTATTTATGCTTTCCTCTATATAGTTCTTTACTGTTAATTACTCATTGTTGCCCACAATTGAGGTTGTGTGAAGCTTGCCATGCTTCTCCCATATTCGTCCCAAAGCATATGGGCGTATCTGTTGCGGAACAGATTCGTCCAAAGCACATACCCTATGCTTTGGGACGAATGCGAAAGGGACTTCTGGTGACTGAGGTGAATAGAGGCATAGGAGTGATGTCATTGAAATCTGGGCTTTTCATTGGTTCTTTGTCTCCACCAATCTGCTGGTAGGGAAACACAACTAACTTGTCTGGACTGTCTAGCAGGACTCAAGGAAAGGACATTAACTAGTAAGTAAAATGTCACCTGTTTTTAGTGAATGTCAGGAAATTTTCTGACAGTTGGTAATCCCGCGATAGAATGTTCTAGTCCTGTTTTTATTTGACGAAGCATTTTGGACTTTGTATTCCTGCTGTTCCTTTCATAAAATATCACTTTGAGCCCTGGAAGGCTGTAAGATGACAGTCAATAGCTAGGGCAGGCCCAAGGGAGTTTCTGCCACCCTAGGCAGAAACCCCAGCCTCGCTGCCCCCCCCCCCCACTGACACCGCCCCCCTCTAGCTGCCGCGTCACCGCTGCCTCCCCCAACTACTGCCGATTCCATCTAGGGAGGGGGAGGCGGGCAGTGGCAGTACTTCCAAAAGCGGTGCCTTTGGAAATGCTGCCGCTACCCACCTCTCCCCCCAAACGGAATCAGTGGCATCTGGGGAGGGGGGTGGGGCGGCCACAGGTGCCTATTTGTGCCGCTGCTGCTGTCACCCACCCAGGCCTAGTGGATGGGCTGGCCCTGTCAATAGCATAGATGAGTATTTATTAGGGTCCCAAACCTGTCCTCTTGATTCCCGAGCTTTTCTAGCAAGGCGTGACATGCTTCTGCTGCTGATTTCTTTTCATGAAATAATTACGTCCCTGAATGTAGCTCACCTTGAACTAGCACTGGAAAGGTGTGAGCTAAATACTACTGTGTTGCCAAGTGGCCCAGTTTCTGGAATGAGAAATCAGCCCATTCCTGGCTCCTGCTACAGTCTGGTGCTAATTTCATATGAAGGACGAACTTGAAGATACCAAAATGTTCTGGGATGGAAGCTGAGCCTTCTTTAGTCCGTTGTATTTTCAGCAGGGAAAAGCTGTCAATAGCTCTTTTTTGTCACGTCTAATATAGTAACATAGTAAATGATGGCATGTAAAGACTGTCAGCAGACATAGAAAAGCCTAATCTACTAATCTAGATTCCAAAAACAGAACAACAAATGAAAGCGATAGGCATCAGAAGACATGGTATACAGGTTTAATGTGGGTCATTGAAGAGCCGCCATAAGCTGAACCATGTAAAATATCAAGCGCCTACACCTTCCACTTAAACTATACAAAGCACACTTATCTTTAAAAAGATATTACAACATGCTGCAATTAACATAAAAAGGGAAGTCAAACACCTCGGCATAACCCTTGACGCAACCTCAACATGCTTTCGCACATCAAGAATGCAGCCAACACAGCATACCTGAAACTTAGGATCCTCAAACCTCTATGCCCTCTTCAACAAGACAAAGATTTCAGATCAGTTTTCCAGGCCATCTTCACACCCCGTCTCGACTATGGCAACATACTGTATCAGGGAATGCCAAAACAGGCATTATACCCACTCCAACTAGTGCAGACCACTGCTGCTAGAATCTTAACAGGTGTATCAAGTTGTCAACATATAACCCCAACTCTTTAGAGTCTACACTGGCTCCCAATTGCCCAAAGGATTAAGCACAAAGCCATAACCACCATCTATAAAATCCTTTATAATCTATCAGCCCCCTGTCTTGAGGATCAAATCTCAAGAGCTTCTACAACAAGACCCAGAAGATTAGCAAATCAGAATCTTCTGGCCATACCTCCCTTCAAAACCAAATGTACACAGCAGTCAAGCAATACAGCCTTCTCACTATTTGCCCCAACGATTTGGAACTCACTACCTGAAGCCATTAGATCAGCTCAATCTCCACAGGATATGAAGAAACTATTAAAAACACATATTTTCATACAGGGGCGGCTCAAGGCAATTTATTTATTTATTTTATTTTCTTATATACCGCACTCTTTAGTATCAGCGCGGTTTACATGGAACAAGGAACCGTAAATAACAAATATCAGTCTTTACAGAGAACAGGGATTTACAACTTGGATAACTTAGGGAAACGTGCAACACAACTATTTACATATGTAACAGTGCTGCCTGAGGCGAAGAATGAGATGGCGCCCCCCCTGCCCACCTTAGAGGGGGCGGGGCTTTTTCAGAAATCCAATCAGAGACTGAACCAAACCAAAAAGCTGATTACATTATATGGAGGAAATACAAAATGTTTGCACACAGGGCCATATTGAGCTGCAATCACGCCCTATGCGACTTGCAGCTTGGGCGCACGCCCTCCCTCTCCCCCCATACCTCTGTCCAGCGCTGCCTGCTCTTTCCCTGCTGCTGCCGCCCTCTGGTTTTTTTCACAGCGGTGCCGGCAGCAGGGAAAGAGCAGGCAGCGCTGGACGCGGAGGTATGGGGAGGAGGAGGGGGCATGCGCCCGATCTGAAAGGCGCCAGCACTTTAAGCAGATCTGTCCCTCCCTGCTCTGACATCGCATCGGAGGAGGGAGGGACCAGGCTTGCTTTAAGTGCTGCGAAAAGGCTTGGGGGGTGCATTTCGTCTGCCTGCTATTGTCCTGCCAGCAGCAGCAGTGCAACAGCAGACAGCCGAAATGCGCCCCCCAAGCCTTTGCGCCCTGTGCGGCTGCACCGCTTGCACAGGTCTAGGTATGGTCCCGTTTGCACACCAAGGAACTAAAAGACAGCAAGAACCAACAGCACAATTTATAAAACTAAATTATAACTCATTTTTATTTTGTTGTTATAAACTGCATTATGGTGCTTGCTTTTTCTTTTTCAACGTATATTTTGCATCCACAATAGGTGCAGAGCAGAACCAGGACATTCACCCACAGAACTCAATAGTAAAAAAAAAAATCTGATTCTGATCATCTCACTAACAACAACAACAACCACTATTCTCCAGTACCAGGCATATTGTGAACTAATACAAAACCCTACAACAAAGAGCAAACCTACCATACCATATCAGCACAAACTTCCAAAACTCACATAAGGAGCCCATCCAAAAAAAGCATCACTGTAAATACTACGTGGGCCCTGGAACATCCATACCACCTATTTGAAAAGCTGAATAAGTCAAATTACTACAGTACAGTATAGATCTTTATGTACAAACTCCATGTTAACAGAACACCTGACCTCAGTCACACACTCACAACATCGACCCTCACCAAGTACAGAATAAGTAACCACAATCTAAAGTAAAAATAAAAATATGTAGACAAAATTTAAACTGAAACCCCAAGAAGCCAGAGTCCACATGCAGTGCAACATCAGATAAATAAGATATGCAGTTCCCCAATACTGTAAAATATAAAAATAGGACAACGTCCAATCACTAAAATTCAATACAATTATTTTTTCTACCTTTATTGTCTGACAATTTTATTCTCTGATCATGCTGGTCCTGATCAGAGGCTTCTGCTTTCCTGTCTTCTCTTAGCTATCTTTCAGTGGTCTATGGTCCATCTGCCATTTCTTATCTCTTTTTTTGTTTTCTTCACTTCCTTCCATCATCCCATTTCCAGTTCCAGTAACCCTCCCCAGTATCAGCCCCCTTTCCAGTCCTCCCCTCCCAGTACCTTCCAATGTCAACAGCCTTGCTTTCCCACAACTGCCACTGGTGTCCATTCCCTTCCAGTCCCCCTCTTTCCCCACTGTCCATCCCCTTCTAGTCCGAATATTATCCCAGGTATCAGCTTAGGTCCACTTTCAGTGCACCCCCCCCCCCCCCAGTCAGTTCCCTTCCAGTCACCCTACCCTCTGTCCATCTCCCTTCCAGTGCCATTCGCATCTCAGTTCCCTTCCAGCCTCCTCCCCATTACCCAACCACCTACCACTCCCATCCCCAAGTGTCAGCTCCCTTCCAGTCCCCCTTTAGTATATCCCAGGTGTCAGCTCCTTTCCAGCCCCCTCCTTCCCCTGCCAGACCCTCTTAGTATCCGCTCCATTCCAGTCCTATTCTACCATCCCCCTGCATCAGCCCATTTGTAGCCCTAGCCCCTAGTTTTCTTCCAGGGCCAGCAGCACTCCCCTCCCCCATTAACCCATTTCCAGTCCTAACCCATTTCCAGTCCTATCCCCCTAAATCAGTCCTAGCCCCCCAATCAGCTCATTACCAGTCCTAACTCATTTCCAGTGCTAGCCCCTCATCTGCCCATTACCATTCCTAATCCTCCCCCAATAAGTCCATTTCCAGTCCTAGCCCCCCCAATTAGCCTATTTCCTGTCCTAGCCCCCCTAATCAGCCCATTTCCAGGCCTATCCCCACCAGTCAGCCCATTACCAGTCCTAGCCCCCCTTTCGATCAGCTCATTTCCAGTTCTAACCCCCCTCCCGATCAACCTATTTCCATTCTTAACCCCCCATCAGCCCATTTCCAGTCCTAACCCCCCATCAGCCCATTTCCAGTCCTAGTCCCCCCTGATAGCCCATTACCAGTCCTAGCCCCCCTCCCAATCAGCCCATTCCCAGTTCTAACCCCCCCATCAGTCCATTTCCAGTCCTAGCCCCCCGATAGCCCATTTCCAGTCCTAGCCCCCCTCCCGATCAGCCTATTTCCAGTTCTAACCCCTCATTTCCAGTTCTAACCCCCCCTAGCCCATTACCAGTTCTACCCCTCCCCATTAGTCCATTTACAGTCCTTGCCCCCCATCATAGCCCATTACTAGTCCTAACCCCCCCACATCAGCCCACTTCCAGTCCTAATCCCCCCATCAGCCCATTTCCAGTCCTAGCCACCCCCAGCCCAGGGAAATTGAAAAAAAAGCAAACTGGCTGCAGAAGCCGTTTTGCAGAACCGTGCAAAGGGAGAGTGTTTCCCTTTCCCACGGCTCTGTTAAAGCTGAGCCCTCTGGCGCTGATGAGAAACAGAGCCGCGGTGAAGGGAAACACTCTCCCTTCGCGCAGTTCTGCAAAGCTGAGATGGCGCATTGGGGAAACGCTGGCACGGCTCTCCAGGGAGGGGGGTGGGGCCGTGGCTGCGAGCACTTCATTCTGCTATTGTGGCAATGGCAGTGGCTTTTGCAGCTGAAGTTTTTTTTTTTTATTTTGAAGGCCGAGTGAGGCGGGTTTTTTGGGAGCAATTTTTGCCGCCCCCAAAAAGTTGCTGCCTGAGGCTACCACCTCACTCAGCCTCGTTATAGAGCCACCCCTGTTTTCATAGAACACTTTGTCCTAATGACATTACCTAAATGTATATACCATAACCACCATATTTAATGCCAAGTTTACTTATTGTTGTTCAGTGTAAACTGCCTTGGACCAAAGGCGGTATATAAAAACTGTTAAATAGACAGCTTCATAGCTTCAGTACAGCTTCATAGCCTCAGACAAATACCCCAACGCTGGCAGCATTTCGCAATGTAATCTGCTACAGGAGATAATCTAAAAAAGATAAAACCAAAACACCATCAATGCTACTTCTGCGTCTCACCAAATGGGTCATAAAAAGGCGCCAATACAGCCCAATAATTTGAACCGAACATCAGCCAATCAGAACATCAGCCAATCAGAACACAGCCCATGCAAGCCAATGATATTCATTCAATCCGCAAAGGGTTATATGCAGGGCGAATAGAAGCAGCAACTCAATAACATCTTTAAACAAACATGTCTCCACAATCAGCCAGTTGCATTTAAACCTGCCCAAACCTTCCCAGCATAAACACTAACCTCACTGTGATACAATAACAAAAGAACATCATCGAAAGACTCGTCCACAAACAACCATACTATCAATAAATATTCTAAAAATCTCTATAAATTCAAAAACAAAACATTCAAGAAGAAAAACTCAACAAAGTCCGTAGAAACCCACAAACATTACCGAAGCCAAAAGCATTGATTCAACAGAATCCTCTAGTGTAAGCAGATCAAATCACACATAAGCAATTAAAAAGGGATATAAAGAAGCTCCCCACTTCAGATAGATGCCAATTGATGCCCAAATTCAACCCCCAGGAGTAACTTTTGCAAAGAGTTGTGCCCATCATTGCTGTGCCCATCATTGTTGCAAGGAGTTAAGGCAGTGGTTAGATACAGTTGATCAGTTCATTAAATTTACAATGACTTATGACTCCAATGAGATTTCGTATTTAGATGTTAAGATTAATAAGGTTGCTGGTTCTTTAAGAATCAATGTGTATAAGAAAGCAACTGGTAGGAATACTCTATTGTATTATAATAGTTCATCACCCAGTTATTAAAAACAGCCTACCCTTTTCACAATTTTGTTTGTAGATGAGTCTTTCGATGATATTCTTTTGTTATTGTATCACAATGAGATTAGTGTTTATGCTGGGAAGGATTGGGCAGTTTTAAATGCAGTTGGCTGATTATTTGAAGGTGTTATGGAATTGGTACTTCCATTCGGCTTGCGTATAGCCCTTTTGTGGGTTGAACGAATATCATTGGTTGCTTGGGCTGTGTTCTGATTGGCCAACTTTTGGTTCAAATTATTGGACTGTATTGGCGCCGTTTTATGGTCCATTTGATGAGACGCACAAGTTGCACTCCCCTGGGAAAAGATGGTTACAAAGTGATTCTGATCTGGTGTATCGTAGCGCGATGTCAGTGCTTTGAAGTAAGTTCTTCTAACCTCTGCAGCTGTTGTTGAGAGTGTATTTTAGGTCTTGTTTGGTTTGACTTGTCAGTGCAGGTTCTGTTGGTGAGCTAACTAATCGTGGTGGTGTTTTGGTGTTTCATTTTTAGATTATCTTCTGATGCAGCTTATATTGCAAAACGCTGCCAGCATCGAGGTATTTGTCTGAGGCTATGAAGCTGTATATGTTTTTGAAGATGTGTGCTTTGTATAGTTTAAGCCAGGGGTCTCAAACACGCGGCCCGCGAGAGCATCTTGTGCGGCCCGCGAAGCACTTACTGGCGTGTAAAAAAAAAAAAAAAATCCAAACTTGCCGCCGCCGCAGTATTAAGCGTCCCGTGGGCCCCTCTGCCTGGCAGAGTCCTCTCCTCCCTGCAGCATCAGCTCCAAAAGCGGCGGCTTTCAGAGCCGCGAAGAGAAAGAGTTTCTCTATCGTGGTTCTGAAGACTCTCTCGCTGCTCTTCAGAACCGCGAGAAACTCTCTCTCTTCGCGGCTCTGAAAGCCGCCGCTTTTGGAGCTGATGCTGCAGGGAGGCGAGGACTCTGCCAGGCAGAGGGGCCCGCGGGATGCTTAATACTGCAGCGGCGGCAGCAGCAGCAAATATACATTTTTTTTAAATCTACCTTGGCTGATGGTGGGAGGGGGGTTAGGACTGGTAATGGGCTATGGGGGGGGGCTAGGACTGGTAATGGCCTATGAGGGGGGTAACTGAAAATGGGGTGATGGGGTAACACTGAAAATGGGGTGATGGGGGGGTTAGGACTGGTAATGGGCTATGAGGGGTAAGACTGGAAGTGGGCTATGGGGGGTTAGGACTGGTAATGGGCTATGGGGGGGCTAGGACTGATAATGGGCTGGGGGGTCTGCTAGGACTGGAAATGGGCTGAGTGGAAGGGGGGCTTGAACTGCAAATGGCTGATGGGGAGGGGGGCTTGGAATGGAAATGGGCTGTGAGGGGAGGGAGCTAGCACTGGAAATGGGCTGATGGGGGGGGGGAGCTACGATTGGAAATGGGCTGATGCAGTGACTAGAAGGGAGCGGGTGCTGTGTGGGACTGGAACTAGAAGGGAGCTGATGTTGGAGGAGGATTAGAATGGGATGGAGCTGGGAGAGTGAAATGGAGAGGGGAAAAATATTTTGTGTGGGAGGGAAGACAAATCTACAATTGGCCAGGTATTGGGAGAGTAAGTGGGGATTGAGAATGGAGGGGTAAAATTTGAGTGGATGAAATAGGAATGAGGAAAGAGCAAAAGGAGAAAGATTAATATGTTAAAGCAGATGTAGAGGGAGAATGGAAAAAGCTAGAAGAGAGAAGAAAGGACAAATGGACAGCAGACGATGGAGAGTTAGCAGAAGGCACGAAGAAACCAGAAGAAAGTGTCTGGAACAATTGCAACTGAAAAAAAATGCACAAAAGGTAGAAAAATCTCTTTATTTTGAATTTATTAACTGGAATATGTCAGTTCTGGGAAATGTGCATCAATAACGTCTGCGCTTTGTTTAGTACAAGAGGAAATTAATTTATAGTTTTATTTCTACAGTGTTGTTGTACATTCCAAGTTTGGCTTCTGGGGGTCCCAGTTTAATTGTCTTGTTTCTAAATTGTGATTCCTTGTTTGGTGATGGTCTATATTCTGCATGTGTAACTGAGCTGAGGTATTCTGTTTATGTAATTCCTATTTGACATTGCTACTTGTTCTCTGTCCCCAGTAGGTCATGTATTGTTGTTCTCTGAAATGTATTGGTTTAATATTTGCAGTGTTTCCTTTTGATAGGTAGGATCTGGTGCTTTATGAGTCCTGGTAGTGCTGTTAGGATATGGCGGGTTTGCTATGGGTTCTAAATGGGCAGTGTTTGTAGTAGTTCCTACTGTGCCTGGCGGTTGGCACTGGATTATAGTAATGTAGAAATCTTTTAGTCTTTCTTTATTCATGCACTCATTAAGAGGCATGTTTACTAAAAGTTAGGGTATGGTAACATTATGCAAATATTATGCAAATGAGGTCCCTTATGCAAATGAGGTCCCACGTCTCATGCGGCCCCCGGGTTATTTTACAAGTCCTCATTTGGCCCTCAAAGCAATTTGAGTTTGAGACCCTTGGTTTAAGCTGAAGGTGTAGGCACTTGATGTTTTACATGGTTCAACTTATGGAGGCTCTTCAATGACCCACATTAAACCTGAATATCATTTCTTACTGATGCCTATCGCCTTCATTTATTCTGTTTTTGGAATCTAGATTAGTAGTCATTTTCTGATAGTATTGTCTGATTTGGTGCATGTAAAGACTAGCATGATCCCTCTAGTAATGGACCATGCTATCCAGTAATGTGGATAGAGTTGCACCTGTTGCTCTGTGCAAGTTCCCCCCGCTACGTTTTTGAAGTGTAAAAGTTATTTTTTTTTTGCTTTGATTCTATTCTCTTGTGATATAGGGATCCTCTCTGTCTGTTCCATACCCTCTTTTAAATTCAGTCACTGTTTTTGCCTCTTCTACCTGCATCGGAGGGGAGGGGAGAGGGGCATTCCAGTCATCCACCACCTTTTCAGTGAAAAAGTATTTTCTGCTGTTGCTTTTAAGTTTACTGCCTTGCAGCCTCACCGTAAGCCCTCTAGTTTTACAGCTTCCCCTTCTTTGAAAAAGATGTATTTGTTCATTAATACCATTTAAGTATTTAAAGGTCTGTATCATATCTCCCCTGTCCCTCCTCTCCTTTAAGGTATACATATTTAGGTCTTCAAGCCTCTTCTCATACATCTTCAGGTGCAGGCACCATGTAATTTTGGTCACCTTCCTCTGAACCACTTCAAATCTTTTTATATCGTTTTTAAGGCATGGTCTCCAAAACGGAACATAATACGCCAAGTGAGGCCTCACCAACGTCTTGTACAGGGACATTTAATATCTCCTCCTCTATGCTGATTATGCCTCTGGAATTTAGTATTTTTTTGTTATGTAAGAGTAAATTGTATGCGAGTGGATTAGGGTCATGGAGGATGGATAAGATTGAAGAAATGAACTTTTAGATGCTATAATCTAAAGGTAAAAAGGGGACTATTGTAATTGATATGGAAGGGCAGACTTGATAGGCCATGTAGTCTTTTTCTGCCGTCATGTTTCTATGTTTCTATAATGTGTTTGCTGCCATCTAGTGGAGTTAGTTTATAAATCTTTTTGCCTGGTTATGCCTCTGTATGCAACCCAGCATCCTTCAGCCAATACTAGTTCTACCACTACTATGTGGCTAGCGCTACAAGGGATACACAGCACTATACATTTAGATGGCTTATATCATATTTTTCTACCTAGGTAGAAAATTAAATTTTGAGCTCTTGACTGTCCAGATATGTGAGATAAATCTCTGCCTTTTGACTGGCCAGTCATGGACCTGGCTTATGATTTTGCAGAATGGCCCATTTTTGGTGATAGCAATTATAAGAAGTTACTGTTGGTGGGGGGGGGGGGGGGCACTGCAAACACAGGGCCACTGAGATGCAGTCTACATTTAAAGATCTCCTTCCATCCAAACTCTTAATGCTCTGTAATAAACATGCTGGGTCCATCAGGCCCAGTATCCTGTTTCCAACAGTGGTCAATCCAGGTCACAAGTACTTGTCAGGTTCCCAAAAATTATCCAGATTTCATGCTGCTTTCCCTAGGGATAAGGAATGACTTTCTTCAAGTCTATCTTAACACTAGAAGCCCCTAAAGGAATTTTACCTAGAAACCCCAAAGTTCGTCAATTGACGCATTATAACGACGACTGCATTTAGCATGAAATGCAGATGTGAATTAATGTGAAGTTACTTATTTGTTAAATACGTGCAGTATGTGACGTCATTACATGATGTCATCATGTGTTTATTGTTTGTAATGTTGGACTAAAACTGTAAACAGTGATTGAGATTCGCCACCTAGTGGGAACATTAATTTATACCTAGAAGCCCCAAAGTACGTCAATTGACGCATCCAATACAATTGAGTGCGTCAATTGATGTACTTTGGGGCTTCTAGGTATAAATTCATTTTCCCGCTAGGTGGTGCATCTGTCATTAATTTTCGATACACATATTTGAACATCTTGAGCTTGCTAACAAAGTCATGGAACATAACTGACATGGTTCTAGCAGTGGCACTGGTATACAACTTTGAAGATGCATTTGCATCAATTGACGAACTTTGGGGCATCTAGTGTTAATAATGATCCCTGGACTTTGCCTCCAGTAACTTATTCAAACCATTTTTAAACCCACTTACGATAATCACTTTAGCCAGATCCTCTGGCAACAGGCTCCAGGATTTTACTGTGCGTCGAGTGAAAAATATTTTCTCCTATTTGTTTTAAATTTACTAGTTTGTAATTTCATGGCATGCCCTCTAGTTCTTGTATTTTTTGAAAGAGTAAATAGTCGATTCGCGTTTACCCGTTCCTCTCCACTCAGGATTTTATAGATCTCTGTCCTATCTCCCCTCAGCCATCGCTTCTCCAGACTGACCTCTTTAGCCTTTCCTTACAGGAGAATTGTTCTATCCCCTTTATCATTTTGGTTGCCTTTCTCAATGCCACGCATGCAGAGTAAACCTCTGACCCACTCCATCAACATACTTCATAACTCCTTTCCGCGGGAGCACACAATACACTGACACAATCTACAATAACCAACTATACTTTTAAACTTACAAACATATATCCTCACAGTGTTTTGAAAGTCTGATTGATGTTGGAAGTCTGTATTTGATTGGAGAAGAGTTATGTGGATCAAATAGAGTTTTACTGTGTATGTGTGGCGTTTTGAAGTATTGACAAGTGGTGTTTTGTCCCAACAGCCAATTTGTTTTGATGATCAAACTAGATTAAGGATTTTTTTCTGGGTGTCAGTTAGAATGTTGTTTGTGCGTAAGATCAAGCCGTTTCAGGGAACTTCTTTTTTTGTTAAGTACGAGTAGATTGTGTGAATGGATTAGGGCCATCAGGCCTGGATAAGATTGAAGAAAATGAAATTTTAGATGCTATGTGTATGCTGCCATCTAGTGGAATTTGTTTATAAATCTTTTTTTGCCAGAACTGGGCTTGCAGGATGGATTTCCTTGGGTATTTGGGGCCTTTTTCTGGAGGCTTGTGAATAGAATGCAGTTGTGGGCTCCAAATGAGTCGGAGGTTTGCTAATGGTCTTTTGTTTATCTTTGAAGAACACTCCCTGACGCAGGTTTTGTGAATTGCTACCAGCATCAGAGTGAAAGCAGATGACTGAAATAAGGAGGACAAAAAATCTGCAAAGACCACTGGATATTTTCCATTAACATATAATCATATTGAATGAGTCTCACAAAAAAGAGGGGCTGGTGGAAGGCTTTTGATTGGTGATGAGAGATGTTTAATCCTTGGAATTGGCTAATTGTTTAGACTGAGGTCTTTTTATCTTCCAAAAGTATTTTTTCCCTTCCCAATACCATTTAAGTATTTAAGACTGCAGGATCTCCCCTGTCCTACTACTGGAGCTCTACGCCGCATTTTCCCTTGTGCACATAATGATGCCTCATTCTAACCTTGTTTTCTGTTTTTCATTTTACCATTCATTAGCGAAAGAACATGTGCGTCGCAACCGTCAGAGTCGGACCTTCCTGGTGGAGAACGTGATAGGAGAGCTGTGGTCTGAGCTGGAGGAAGGTAGAGTTGTTCTGTATTCACTGCTTTTTTAGAAATGGGGGGTGGGGGGGCATTCATTAGCACACATTTGGTTCATTGGTGCGCCTTAAAATTAGGTGTGCACAAAGCTGATTTTTTTATGTGCATCAAACTACAAATGAATGTGTGCTTAAGTTACTTTGCATGCGTGAAACATTCTAACGTATTTTTAACTTTTTTTATTAAAACAAATGTGTGAATAAAAACCAAAAAAGTCAGAAAATCAAGAAAAAAAGGCAAAATAAATTGAGAACATTTGCCCTGTGCACATCCCTGCTGCAGCTGGCTTCAGTCCTCCTGCATATTGTTCTGACTGTTTTCCAGCTAAAGGGGGAACGCTTGAGAGTCCAGATTCCTTCCCACTCATTGGTAGTGCATACAGCAAGCCTAGCTGAGGTTTTAGGTATAACTCTCCCACTCCCTGGCAAAATAATGAATTAAAAGTATATATCAGGGCAAGAAAATCAACTCCAAGAAAATTCAAGCTAGAGAAGTCAGTGACCCCTCTGAGAGAGTAGGCTGACATAACTTTGCTTTAAAGCCTTCTAGCCAAATGTGACTCGCTGTTTATTTGTGCTGGGAGAGAGAGATGAAGGGTTAACCTTAAAATAATATCATAGACTGGGAGGTAATGCAGGAGAGGTCATTTAGTCCTTTGGCCTTGGTGCTGAGTGCTGATCAGCTGAAGAGTTGAAGAAAGGAGCTCTTAGATGAGCTGCATGCTATTTTCTCTATCATAGGGTGTCAGAGTTCTTGGTGTATACGTGGGATGGTGAGTGGAGATGTAGCCTGGTGGTTAGAGCAGTGGCCTTGGGCAAGTTGCTGGCACTCCTTGTGGCCTTGGGCAAGTCACTTTCTGCTCCATTGCCTTGGAAGAAAGGCCTAGTGATCTACTTTGGGTGACACTGCCAAGAAAACCCAGGAGCTGCTGGATCACTGGGAGTCAGAATTGATTCAGCGGCATACATTGCCTTGTATTTGCATGTGGGATGGAAATACTAAAGATAGCAGATGATGCTGTCATGCACCTATGTTGTTTTCTTGGGTTTCCACAGCTAGTATGATGGTGTTTGCAGTTTTCCAGGTTATACTGCATCTTCGTAATCGGAACTGACGTTTTCAGCTACGATACTGTGACTTTCTTCAGGGCCAAGTGGTTAAGCCGTGGATGCCTGTCCTTTTATATAGTAGTCCTCAGACTGAATTGATGGATTGAGGTTGGGAAATTTGCATTTGACTTTTGGAGGCAATCCAGTTTGAAGACTACTGAATAAAAGGACAGGCATCCACTGCTTAACCACTTGGCCCTGAAGAAAGTCACAGTATGGCGGCTGAAACGACGATTCCAGTTACGAAGGCGCAGCATAACCTGAAAAACTGCAAAGATCCCCTGCTGTGTCATTCAGCCAAGCAACTTGATACGTTTTCATAGCCATTTTCACCCAACTAGCATGTGCATGTGGGCATGGAGCAGGGCTAGTTTGCATGTATCTCCAGGGATGGACACTGCATGTCTGTTTCTCTTCTGGCGCAGGTGACCGCTATGTGGTCGTTGACTGTGGAGGGGGCACCGTGGATCTGACCGTCCATCAGATAAGATTACCGGAAGGACATCTGAAAGAGCTCTACAAAGCATCTGGTAATGTGCACTTCTTCCATAACTTTTAAACTGCTCCAGCTCCATCATCTTTTTCTTACAGTGAGAAGGTAATAAGTTGAGCCAGATTCATCTCCTCCCCTGTATGTGACTACTGGGCTGCACGATCTCCTTTATTGTGTGTCGGTTGCAAACTGGCTTTAGCATTCAAGGGTGCATTACCCTGGATTGACTGGTGTATCATGTAGCAGGTTATTAGAAGCTGAAAAAACAAATAGTCCCTATATTCATAAGAACATAAGATATGCTATACTGGGTCAGACCAAGGTCCATCAAGCCCAGTATCCTGTTTCCAACAGTGGCCAATCTAGGTCTAGTTTTCACGGTCCACGCCTAAGGGCCACGCCAAAGGGCCCTCTGGCGAGGCCCTCAGGCACGGGCCCGCCAGGCGCGGGCGCGCCCGATAGCGCTGTGTCTTATAGCTGGGGAGTGCTGCCCCGATTGGACAGCACTTCTTGAAGATGGCTGCTTTCCTGCCGCGGCACCCCATTGGAGGCTCGATCCCTGCCCAGGGAGAGCTGATGATGGTGGGGATGCCGATCGCACCCGATAGCGCTGTGTCTTATAGCTGGGGAGTGCTGCCCCGATTGGACAGTACTTCTTGAAGATGGCTGCTTTCCCGCCACGGCACCCTACTGGATGCTCGATCCCTGCCCAGGGAGAGCTGATGATGGTGGGGATGCCGTGGCAGGAAAGCAGCCATCTTCAAGACAACTGGTTGATTCGAGTGACGTCCAGGGTAGAGAGCGAGCAGGCCACGGAAAAAGTGGTGCAGTTTCTGCAGGATCTCAGTTGGGTGGTCAATCCAGCCAAGAGTTGGTTGGCACCGACACAGATTCTCGAATACCTGGGGGTAATCTTCGACACCCAGAAGGGTGCGGTGTTTCTGCCGGAGCGGCAAGCTCAGGCGCTTCAACAACTGGTGCGCAAATTCTTAGCTACCCCGGTTCTGACGGCCTGGAACTACCTTCGGGTGCTGGGCACGATGGCGGCGACCTTGGAAGTGGTTCCTTGGGCCAGATTTCACATTCGGCCCTTACAAAGGGCACTACTATGTCGTTGGTCTCACCAGAGCGATTCTCTGAACAAGCGACTACCCTGTCCCCTCAGGGTCAGGATGTCCCTTCAATGGTGGATGGTCCCGGGACATCTGGAAGCGGGCATCCCCTTGGAACAGTCGCAGTGGCTCCCAGTGTTGACGGACGCGAGTCTCGCGGGCTGGGGAGTGCAGTGCGGAGACCTCTTTGCGCAGGGAACGTGGTAAGTTCAGGAAAGCCAATAGTCCATCAACCGGCTCGAACTGCGGGCAGTGTTTCTAGCGTTGCAGGCATTCGAGGTGGCGGTAAAGGACAGAGCAGTGCGAGTGCTGTCGGACAATTCCGTGACAGTGGCTTACATCAACCGCCAAGGCAGGACGGGCAGTGTAGCCATGGAAGAGGAAGCAGAGGGCTTGTTCGCCTGGGTGGAGCCCAGACTCCTTGCAATCTCGGCAGCACACATCACGGGAAAAGACAATGTGACGGCAGACTTCCTCAACAGGGTCCGAGTGGATGCCAGAGAATGGGAGCTCCATCAGGCAGTGTTTGCTCAGATTGTCCGCAGATGGGGAACGCCAATTATGGATCTCATGGCGACCTTTCAGTCTGCAAAGGTGAGTCGTTTTTACAGCAGAAGACGAGAAAGGATGTCAGAGGGGATAGACGCTCTGATTCAACCGTGGCCTGCGTCGGGTCTTCTCTACGTGTTTCCGCCATGGGTGCTCATAGGGCGAGTGGTTCAGTGCATCGAGGCTCATCGGGGAAGAGTTCTGCTAATGGCTCCAGACTGGCCGAGACAGCTGTGGTATGCAGATCTGGTTTGGCTACTTGACGGCGAGCCGTGGAGACTGCCGAGTTGGGTAGATCTGCTGCATCAGGGACCGCTTCAAATGCCTCAGGTGGATCGGTTCTCGCTTACAGTCTGGCCATTGAAAGGGCGAGGCTAAGGAAAAAAGGTTATTCGAGGGCGGTCATTTCCACTTTACTGCGAGCAAGGAAAAAGTCTACCTCTTTGGCGTGTTTTTGAGGACTGGTGTTCGAGGTGACAGGTTCGGGCCGCTTCGGTCTCCATTCTGGTGGTGTTGAGTTTTTTACAGAATGGTTTTGAGAAAGGTCTGGCAGTCAGTTCTTTAAGAGTGCAGTTAGCAGCGCTGGCGTGCTATAGAAGTAAGGTTCAAGGGGTGGCATTGGGGGCACACGGCGATGTGGTGTGCTTCCTTAAAGCGGTGTCTAAGTTGCGCCCTGTTCGCAGAATTGTGGTCCCAGCTTGGGATCTCAATCTGGTTCTAGGAGCGTTAACTAGGAAACCCTTTGAACAGTTACAACAGGCGTTGGTCAAGGACCTAACTTTAAAGACAGTATTCTTGGTGGCTATTTGTTCAGCTAGGCGAGTCTTGTAGTTGCAGGAGTTCTCGTGTAGGGAACCATTTTTGGCTTTTTTGAGGGAAAAGGTGGTGTTGCGTCCAGTGCCGTCATTTTTGCCTAAAGTGTTTTTTTTCCTTTCACTTGAATCAGGTGATGTCCTTACTGGTATTGGGTACCGCAGAGGGGGGCGCTCGGGACGGCAATCTTCGTCTCTTGGATATAAAGCGGGTGTTATGTCATTACTTGAAGATTTCGGAGTCCTTCCGTAAATCATATTGGCTTTTCATGCTGTTCGGGGGCCCCCGCAAAGGAGAAGTGGCGTCTAAGGCTTCAATTTCCAGATGGGTTCGGGAAGCTATTGCGTCAGCGTATATTTTGCAGGGCCGTCAGGTGCCAGAGCGCTTACGAGCCCACTCTACTAGAGCGCAAGCGACGTCATGGGCGGAATATGGGTTAGTTTTGCCAGTTGAGATTTGCAGAGGGGTCATCTGGTCCTCTATGCATCCCTTCAGTAGGCACTACCGCCTGGACGTGATGGCAGCAAAGGATGCTTGTTTTGGGTCGGCTGTGCTGCGATCCGGTTGGAAAGGTCCCTCCCATTAATTACTGCTCTGCTACATCCCAGAGGTGGAGGACTAAACTGGAGGACCGATAAGGAAATAGAAATTACACTTACCTGGTAATTATTGTTCCTTTAGGAACTCCAGTTTAGTCCTCATTCCCACCCAGGGGATAATCTTTTCAGAGTTTGCCTTCAACTGGGGAGGAGCATCAGTCTTTTTTTGGGAAGAACGGATAACTTCTTAACGTGGCTGGATCGCAGTGCGTATTACTGTCTAGTCTGTTTCACTTTCTTCTCTTCCTTTGGCTCTGGAGGATAAAACGGGGAAGATGTAAGAATGGGAAGAATCTTAAAATAAAATAAAATGAAATAAAGGGGAGGAGCTACTATTGAGACTTTCCTTTTTTTCTCTTCGTAAATGGTTATTGCAGTTATGGTTATATTTACAGTTAAATTTTCACTGCTTATTGGTTGCTCTTTTGGGTCTGCTTTGTCAATAGTTCACTGTGGATGTTGGGAGTTGCCAGCAGGCTAGATCCAGTGAGGTCATGTTTTTGATATGCCCAGTTTCCAAGCTGCAGGAGGAGGTGCACAACCCAGAGGTGGAGGACTAAACTGGAGTTCCTAAAGGAACAATTACCAGGTAAGTGTAATTTCTATTTTTGCAGGGCTTTTGATGTAAACTCTGCATCATTTTCGTAGCCTTTTTCTGGATTCCCTTCACCATAGTGGTGTCTTTTTTTTTAGATAAAATATTCCAGGAGCAATCTCATCAACAAGCTTTCCAGAGGCCTTATTGCCTCCTTTTTTGTACTATCTGATTCTCCATGGACAAGCAGGAATGAAGTCCTCACATAGGGGTGACATCATCTGACAGAGCCCACGTAGGAACACTCCCCAGCTACTAGTAGAAGCTTTTGGGAGGTTCCACCATGCAGGCGTGCTATCTTCCCGCCTGCTGCCAGGGTGCCATCTTGGATTACTCTTTGTTTTAACGCAGAGCCCAATGGACGTGTTTCAGCATGTCTCTGCCTTTGGCAACTATTATTTTTCCCCTCTCGGGGATCCTGTTGCCTTTCCAAGTTTCCCCCCTGAAGCTCTTTGCCTGCCATCACATTTCCCTTCTCTTTTCCCTTTTCGGTCATTTTACGTTTCTTTTATTTTCCATGGCACCATTGTCTCCTTAGGCTTCAGTGCATGGCCATGCTCCTGCTCTTTTCAGATTTGAGCCATTTGATTTCAGGTGGTATGTCCCAAAAATTGCCCAACGGGTTTAAGAAGTGTTTCCAGTGCTCAAGGACCATATCCACTGTGGATACTCAGAACTGGTGCCTTCAATGCCTGGGACCCCATCATCAGCCCTCTTCTTGTAATTTGTGTTTGCAGATGACAAGAAGAGAACTCAAGGGTTGAGAGAATTGGCACAAATCACATTTTGGCACTCACCAGTCCGATATATCGGCATCGATGGTACCGGTCTCAATGGCTTCAAAGGCTGCCTCGGATGCTGGTGGTGCATCGACATTGAAGAGTTCTCGAGCCCACTCGGAGCCAAACACCCGTAATGCCCCAGAGCATCGGCCATCGAGGCTGAGGAAGGATTCGGTTTCATCTTCATTGACGCTGAAGGGAGATCGCGCCGAGCACTAAGTGAAGACTTTGGTGCACTGGCATCAAAGCCCCTCGAGGCTTGGCATGGAGAGTGATGAGGGTTCATGAGATCTGCTCTGAAGAGAGGAGAAATTATCCTTCAGGACATGAGAGGGGAGCAATGGCCTACCGACAACTGAGACCATTCTGCCGATAACCCTGTTTAGAATCTGGATACACTGGTTGAAGTTGCAGAGGCCCCCAGACCTTTAGAGTCAGCAGCCATGGAGAAATGCCTTCTGCAGGCTCTAAGTAATGGATAACGGCACTTTTGGTCACACAGCAGGCCGGCGCCTTGATATCTGCTGCATCAACATCTGCAATCATACAACTGATCCTTGAGATGTATACTTTGTCTGCGGGAGAGAAATCAGCTTTGGGGCATCAAAGGACCCTGACACCAGTGCTTGCCGGGCAGATATCGCACTCTAGCCTTTCGGGGTTCAATGCACCCCCGAAGTCTAGATGAGCATTGGTGCATCATCGCTCCTAAAGGACCTCATGATCTCCTCGGCTTAGGAGAAAGATTTAGTCAAAGACTCAGAAGTACTTTGATTTCCTCTCTGAGTCTGACTCAAAAGGCTGGGTCACTGATGTAGAGTCTGAGGATTTGTCGGAGGATAGGTCTCCTGAGCTTTCGTCAGACCCTTCTCCCCCTTATGAGCAGCACAAGTACTCTCCTGAGGACATGACCTTCCAAGATTTTGTCAGGGATATGGTCAAGGCAATATTATTTTCTTTGGAGACTGAGGATGTGCCCAGAACAGAGGAGTTAGAGATCCTTCAGTATTCTTCAGCCCCTAAGGAAGCGGTGACAGTGCCTGTACACCACATCCTCCAGAGAGTACACAGAGAGAATGTGGGAAAAACCTCTCACTGAGTTCAGAAGGCTCCCAGATTCAAGAAGCCCCAGCTTCTGCACCATTCCTTGGTGGTTGAATCTGCCCTTAAGAGATCCAAGAGTTCCAAGACTCATTCCTCAGTGACATTGGAGATGTTTCCAGAGTTCCATGCTCACTGCCCATGTGGCCTTTTACCAGCTCTACATGGGCATGTTAGATAGTAACATAGTATATGGCGGCAGATAAAGACCAGCGTGGTTCATCTAGTCTGCCCAGCAAGGTGGCAAGAGTAGGTGCACCTGCTCCTCTATGCAGGTCCCCCCTCCCCATGCCTTTGTTTAAGGGTGTACCCACTGCTCTGTGCAGGTCACCCTATTTGTTGAGATATAAGAGATAGTTTATTTTAATTTTATCCTGTTGCTATAAATGGATCCATTGTGTCTGTCCCATGCCATTTTGAATTCTGTCACTGTATTTGCCCCCACTACTTCCATCGGGAGGGCATTCCAAGCATCCACCATCCTTTCAGTGAAAGAGTATTTCCTGACGTTGCCTTTCAATTTGCCCCTTTACAGCTTCCTCATCTTTGGAAGAGATTTGTTCATTAATACTCTTTAAGTATTTATAGGTCTGTATCATATCTCTCCTGTCCATCCTCTCCTCTAATGTATACATATTTATGTCTTCAAGTCTCTTCTAATACATCTTCTGGCACAGGCTCCAAATCATTTTGGACGCCTTCCTCTGAACCGTTTCCAGTCTTTTTATATCCTTTGCGAGATAATGGTCTCCAAAACTGAACACAATATTCCAAGTGAGGCCTCACCAGTGACTTGTACATTGGCATTAGTACCTCTTTAGAACTATCCTACAAGCACTCATAACACCCCACATTGATTACTGCAATAGCATCCTACAAGGCTTACCAAAGAAATCAATTCACCAACTACAACTAGCCCAGAACTTAGCAGCTCGCATCATATATAAAGCTCACCGTACTGATCACATCACCCCAATCCTCTACAACCTCCATTGGCTCCCAGTCGGAGTGAGAGTGAAATACAAATACTTCATGATCATATTCAAACACCATAACAAAATATCCAAACACTTCCCTGTCTGACCTACTGACACCCCCTACAGACTCCAGATTTCATAGAAAATGCTCACAAAACACATACATCATACCAAACCATATCTGTAACACCAATCACTCTACAAGTGCCAGAGCCTTCTCTTATGTTGCCCCCTGCACTGTGGAACGTCCTCCCAGATAACCTAAAGTCAATTAAAGATCTTCTTCAGTTTAGAAAAGAGCTAAAGATATATCTGTTCAGTGAGTATTATGGAAGTTCCCATAATACGACCCAACCCCCAGATATATAGGCAGTCGCTCTCGAAGAATACCAAAGCTCACTGTAAAACTGCACATGATGAAGCTAACACTGTATATAGTTTACTGTAAGATAGTTTCATACATTACCTGTATATAAGTTATTATGTTCAATGTAAAGTGTGTTGTTAATTGTTCTATGTAAACCACCCTTGATCTCTGGAAGGGGCGGTATATAAAAACTTGTTAAATAAATAAATTACAATAAGGATGAGGAGTCCCCAGACATGCGATGCCATCGCGATGACCCCTCGGACCCGTCACCCTTGGAGCCCTGGTGTCAGTCCCCACTTGAGGACATGGCATTCCTCGACTTCATGTGGGATATGTGGAGTATTAAATGAAAAGGCGATATATAAAAATTGTTAAATAAATAAATAAAAAATAAATGTCAAAAGCCCTCTCATTCCCGACAGAATCGGATGAGGACCCTTGGACGGAAGAATTAGAAATCCTCCAATATGAGGCCCTGCCGAGGGAATCACTCATAGTCTCCATCCCACCTATCCTGGAATGACTAATGCTCCGTATGTGGGAGACACTGGCATCAGTGCCGGTGGTGAGCAAGCAGAAGTCACAACTGTCAAACAACTCCATGGTGGTGGAATTGGCCATGCGTCACTTAAGAGCCAGAAGACTCACTCCTTGGTGCCCCCGGGTAGGGAGGCCCGCATCTTGGATGCCCTGAGCAGAAAGGGCTACCAGGGCTCGATGCTCATCAGCCGGATCCAGGCCTACCAGATGTACATGGGCATGTACCTCAGAGACTTGGCGAAGGAACTCGCCGGTTCTTGGCTGGGCTTTCTGAGGAACCTCTGTAGTGATTCAGGAACTTGTCCAAGGCCGTCTGTGAGTGCTCCAATTTCATGACTCAAGCGGCCTATGACGACTTCATGTCGGCAGCTAGAGTAGCTGCGGTGGGCATCGGTGCCTGATGTCAGTCCTGGCTACAGTCTTCCAACCTTGAGCAATGGGTTCAGGACAAATTGGTCAATGTCCCATGCCAATGGGAGAACCTCTTTGGCAAACCCATGATGGAAAAGGCCGCCAAGTTGGAGTCCGAGTTCATGAGGAGGACCAGGCACTCCAAGAAGACTGCTGCCCTTCCCTGATGGAAGGACTCTGGTAAAAAGCCCTTTTACCCGAGGAAAGGGCCCGCTTACAAAAGCTACCCATATTTTCAGACCTCCCCAGCTCCTCAGCAAGGTCAGTAGATTAAGGGACATAGGCAAGGCCCTCATAAGCAGAAGACTCCCAAGCCCCAGGCCCCAGGGGAGCTGCATAGCCTCTCTACCCCAAGAGGACAGCAGCCCACAGGAGGATGTCTAATCCTGTATGCCCACAGGTGGTCAACCATCACCACCGATTCCTGGGCCCTCCGTGTGGTCAGGGAGGGCTACTTCCTCCATCTGTCTGAGACACCTCCTCCTTTCTTCTCAGGAGAGCCCCCCAGGTCTCCCTTTCACCGGGACCTCCTATTGAAGTAACTCACAAGCTTTCTCAAGGACAAAGCGATAGAATCAGTACCCCATCATCTCAAGTTCCTGGTGAGGGAGAAGTTCAAGATGCTCTCCTTTGGAACATTGTTGCCTTACCTTCAGCAGGGAGACTGGCTTATGCTCCGTGGATCTGAAGGATGCCTGTACCTGCATCCTCATTCATCCCAGCCTCAGACAGTACCTTTGCTTCATGGCAGGGCGGGGACCTCACTACTAGTACAGGATACTACCCTTTGGCCTGGCCTCCACCCCAGGATCTTCACCAAATGCCTGGTTCATAAAAGGAGGCACAGCCACAGAGGTGCAGCAGGCCACAACATGCACTATCCAGGTCCTACAACATCTGGGGTTTGTGATAAACTACCCCAAATACCACCTCCTCCCGACGCAGTGTCTGGAGTTCATAGGAGCAAGGCTGGACACTCTTCAGGCAAAGGCCTTCCTTCCTCTGGACTGGGCAGACCGTCTCAGGGCACTGGCCGGGGAAGTTCAATACCATCCCTCGGTGTCAGCTTGGCTTCTACTGTGCCTACTCGGCACATGGCCTCGATGGTCCATGTCAACCCAGACACTCATCTGCACATGAGGGCCACTCAGTGGTGCCTTCAGGATTAGTGGGCCCAGGCCACGCATTGTCTCCAAGACAGAGTCTCAGTGACCTGACAGCTGGTGGAATCCCTGACTTGGTAGTGGAATCCCTGACACCTACAGGCGGGGATGCCCTTTCAAACCCCAAGCCCTCTAAGGCTCCTCACTCCGAACGCCTCCCTGTGGGATGGGGTGCCCACTGCAAAGAACTCTGCACCCAGGGCAGCTGATCTCAAGCCGAGAGCAACCAGCAGATCAATCTCCTGGAGCTTCGGGCAATATATCTGGACCTCCAAGCATTCTTTCACTGCCTGAGACACCAGCCAGTGCTGATCCAAACAGACAATCAGGTGGCAATGTTCTTTGTGAACAAGCAGGGGGTCACGGGGTCTCGCGCCCTCTGCTGTGAAGCAATGACACTATGCTCCTGTGCAATTCAATAGGGAATACTCTTGCGGGGGGTATACCTCCCAGGCCAGGACAATTCTCTGGTGGACAGACTGAGCAAGGTCCTCCAGCCACACGAGTGGTAGATGGACCACAGAGTAGCCAACTGGCTCTTTCGTCTCTGAGGGACCCCATGGATGGACCTCTTCATCAGCCTGGACAACTACCAGTTGCTCCGCCTCTGTTGCTGGCAGCCCCATCTGTCCCGGGTATTGGCAGATGCGTTCCTCATCCCGTGGTCAGACGGCCTCATGTATGCCTTCCCACCCACGCCATTGATTGCCAAAACACTCTTCAAGGCTCTTCATGACAAGGTGTCACTGATTCTGGTAGCTCTATGGTGGCCCAGGCAGCCATGGTTCCTGCTATTCCTCCAGTTTTCAGTGGAAACTCTGATCCCCCTGGGGAACTCCCCGGGCTCTTGTCTCAGGAGGAGGGCTCTCACCTGCACCCCAGCCTGATAGTGTGGCTGCTGAAAGGGTGACCTTGGCTCCTTCAGTCTCTCGGGAGAAGTAGAAGAGATCTTGCTGGCCTCCCGCAAGACCTCTACCAGGTGCTGCAGTACCTTCTTCATCTCTCACAATCTAGGCTCAAATCAAACTCCATGAGAGTGCACTTCAGTGCTCAGGCAGCGCATCACCATCCTGTTGAGGGCAAGCCCCTTTCGGTCCAGCCACTGGTGACCCACTTCTTGAGAGTACTCCTGTTGTCCATACCCCCCCCCCATCCACCCTCCAGCGACGGAATGGGACCTCAATGTAGTATTGGTGCAGCTCGCTCGCCCACTATTTGAGCCTCTAGCTATCTGCCACCTGAGGTACCCCTTGTGTAAGGTCGTGTTCCTGGTCGCGCTCACCTCTGCTCGCAGGGTCACCGAGCTCCAAGCCCTGGTGGCAGAGGCACCATATACCAGATTATATAAGAACAGGGTTGTGCTATGTTACACACACCAAGTTCCTTCTGAAGGTGGTATCTCCTTTCCACCTCAACCAGGAGGTGGTGTTACCTACTGTGATGGAGCTGACACTACTGAAGCTATGGAGTTAGGAGAAAACTCTGTTTCTTTAAAAGAAACTGATTTACAGAGAATGCAGTTACCAAGAAGTGCAGCTAGAGGGAGCAGGCATGAGGCTGCAGAAGGTAGGCTGACACACCCAGATTGCAATGATGCAATAGTTAATCAAACGCACCTGAGTAGTGGGCCAGAAAGCTCACTAGAGAAACAGCTTTATAAGCAGTGCTTGGTTAGGAGAATACAGAGAGGACCACAGGAGGAAGGAGGATCACAGATACAGAGAGGAACAGAAGCCCCTGCTACTAAGGAGAGAGAAAGGGGAAAGCTTCCACTACGAAAGGAAAGGCAGTTAAGCTTGGAATCCTTACAAGGAAGGGACAACTTCCAGGAAGGACAAGCCCATGCTAAAAAGCTCCAGAAAGAAGTCTTCAGCGAAGACAGAGTAAGCAGGAGAGTGCCTGGGAGAGGGAATACCAGCAACGCACGTCTTAGAGAACAAAGGTACATTCACACTTCCTTTCCTAAATGTGAGCCAGGTCCTAGAAAGGCTTGTAAACCCGAGAGCCATAGCTATAAGAAACAAAGCTGGGAAAAGCTTTGCAAACCTGTGCAGAAGGTCCTAGATAAAAGCCATATTAATTACTTACCAAACCAGGTCCAGCCACGCTGGAAAGCCCTGGAGAGAACTACTGAAGTACAACCACTTTTGCCTAGGGAAAGCTCAGGCTTAGCAGAAACCATAACTGAACCGGAGGATATGCAAATAGAGCTGGTAGAACCAGAACCAGTGCTGGCTGAATACCCCATGGACTGTACAGTCTGTGTAGCTGAGAGTATAGAAGCTCTCACAGAGTTATAGCATAAGACATGCTCTAGAATGCTACTGTTTTGTTGAGCTGAAAAGAAGAAGTTTTCTGTGTTTATTTAACCTGTTTGTGTTGAATAATCCTGCTTGAATGAAAAAGACTGTGAAGCTCTTATAACAGTTTTGGACTTAGTAAATACTTTGGTAGAAGCTCTGAATGAAGGTGAATTCTGTTGTCTTTTTGGAGAACCTTAGCGCATCAAGGGAATAAAACCTTATATTTAACCCAGCACAAGGCTCACACAACTATTCTTTATAAAGAAGGGAACTACAAAGACCATAATGCACCTGGTCTAAGTTAGAGTTTCCGGCTTCAACAAACAATAAATGTCCGCCCTGACCCTTCAGCACGCTGCCACCGGGAGGAGCTGTTACACTATCTTCTTCCCAAGACCTCACTCCAGCAGGGTGGAGACCGTCCTTCACACCTTGGATTATAGAGGGAGGAGTGGCCTAGTGGTTAGGACAAGGTACTTCAGGCTGGAGGGCCGGGGGTTCAAGTCCCACCTGGGGACAGCAATCTCAGGCCGGAGGGACTGGGATTTCTAGTCCTATAGACACTCCTTGTGGTCTTGGGCAAGCCACTTAACCCTCCATTGCCCATGTTCCCTGTAAGTATTAGCGTATGTGTGTCATATCCCCTCGTGTTAAATGTATCTCCCAATTGACCGCTTTGACCCGGTGAAAAGCGTGATATAAATACAGCTAAATAAATAAATAAGAGAGCCCTGCCTTTCTACATTCAGCGGACCCAGGTCCACCGGAAAGCTCTATGACCCCAGTTGGCTGGGGGAAGCGGTGACCAAATGGACACTGTCCACCTGGGTGGCAGACTGCATCTCTTTAGTCTATGAATAGGCTGGGCTCACGCTGGATGGTTGGGTCATGGCCCACAACATCAGAGCCATGGTGGCCTCTTTGACAAACCTGCGCTACGTCCCGTTGCTGGAAATCTGCTGGGCCGCCACTTGGTCTTCAGTCCATACCTTCACAGCTCATTACTGTCTGTAAAGGGAGGCTCAGTGGGACTGCGCCTTCAGCCAGGCTGTGTTCAGTAATCTTTTGGAGGGCTAGGCAACTACTACCTTCCGACCCTTCTGTGTCCAGGCTACCAGAGTGCTGGTTCCCATTGGACACATGGGTCCTACTATAGTCTGTATCTGCGGACTCAATTGCTGCTGCTCACAGCTCCCCCCTGGGGGGACCTTGGCCTTTTCTATGGGCTTTTGGTAGCCTATAGCTAGGGAGTCCCATATGTGAGGACTGACTTCCTGCTTGTTCCTGGAGAAAGCATAGTTACTCACCTGCAGCAGGTGTTCTCCGGGGACAGCAGGAATCAGTCCTCAAACCATACCTCCTCCCCTTGGAGTTGCTTCCTTACCATTTTTTTTTTTGCCGTCTTTTAGATATGTCATCTGACTGAGCACGATGGCACCCTTGGGTGGGAAGGGTACCATGCATGCGTAGTGGGACCTCCCAAAGGCTTTCTTTGAAAGCTGGGGAGATGCTACCGTGAGGGTTCTGTTTGTGCCGACGTCACCCATATATGAGGACTGATTCCTTCTGTCCCCGGAAAACATCTGTTACAAGTGAGTAACTACGCTTTCTCACTGCCAAAATTAGCCCCCATGTTGAGGCTAAAGGTAGGTACCTTTTTTGTATTGTGTAGCATGTGATCACTCTGGATTTGTCTTTTTGATTTGTTTCCATACTTTCGTAGTTACAGTTGCCTTGCTGAGATGTGGGCTGCATGTGATGTAATGGAAGATTATTTTCTAGGAGTATGGCAGTGGTGTTAGTTCAAGCAGCTGGTAAGTGGAGTCTCTACATGCAAAGGAAGACAAAGAAACTATGAGCCCCCGTAAACTCTATGGCTCATATGTGTTTGGGGATAGATGATCTCTTTCACAAATTTTAAACACTTCTGGCTTGTATTCTTAGGGGCATGTTTACCAAGCAGCACTAACAGCACGGGCTCCAGTGCAAGCTATCTTGCATGGGCCTACCTGCACTAACAGCGCTGGTGCTAAGCAGACAACCCAGGATTTTTCTGCATTATCTGCTTATCATGGCATGAAGTGGAATCGGGGCAGAGAATGGGCAGAGGCAGTTAACTGCTGCCTTTAGAAAGCCCATGGCTGTGCTGCGTTGGCACCCCCTTACCCATCCCAGCAAGCAGGCTCCCCTGATTAAGCACCCTACTGTTCTAGTCCCCCCCCCCCGATCAAATCCCCCCCCCCTCACCACCACCCTCTTCCCGGACAGCATTCCCCAAAATGACCACCGTTCCACCAAGATCCTCCCCCAGTCCTCCCTCCAGTCAGATCCTCCTCACCCAGGCACCAACCCTGAATCCTGACCCGGGGCTCCCTGGTGGGTCCAAGTGATGAATGGAGCAGGAGCAGTCCCCTCCCACTTCTGCCCCGGCTCTGACATCTTTCAAACTGGAGCTAGCACCATTTGGAAAGATTCCAGGGAAGGAGTGGAGGGGGACTGCTCCTTCTCCATTCACACTTGGACCACCAAGGAGCCTAGGGGTAGGACCAGAGGGAAGGGGGGCCTGATTGGGCTGGGAGGGTTGGGGGGTCTTGGGGAATTCAGATTTAGTCGATCTACTCTGCTTGTTGTTTTATAGGACTCTTATCATATCACCCCTTAGCCGTCTTTTCTCCAAGTTGAAGAGCCCTAACCTTTTAAGCCTCATAGGGATATCCTTCCTTCACCTTCATCATTTTTCTCACACTTCCCTGTACCTTATCCAATCCACTAAATCTTTTTAAGATGCGGCAACCAGAACTGCAGACAAAACCAAAGTGCAGTCACACCATGGAGCGAGGCATTATAATATCCTTGGTTTTCTTCTCCATTCTTTCTTTATGATTCCTAGCATTCTGTTTGCCTTCTTGGCTGTCACTGCACATTGAGCTGAGGATTCCTAATGTGGAACCTCGCGTTGTGTAACTGTAGCTTGAGTTGTTCTTCCCTAAATGCATAGCTTTGCACTTATCCATATTAAATTTCATCTGCCATTTGGATGTCCAGTCTTCCAATTTCTCAAGGTCCTCTTGCAATTTTTTACAATCCTCTTGTGATTTAACAACTTTGAATAATTTTGTGTCATCTGCAAATTTAATCACCTCACTCTTTGTTCCCATTTCCAGGTCATTTATGAATATGTTAAACAGCACAGATCTCTGGGTACTCCATTGCTCAACTTTCTCCACTAAGAAAATTGCCCATTTACCCTACCCTCTGTTTTCTATCTTTTAAACAATTCCCAAATCCACAGTAGTACACTGCCTCCTATCCCATGACTTTTTAATAATAATAAAAATAATGATAATATAACATTTATTTTCTGCTGATACCTAAAACGACTCAGAGCAGATTACAGAAGAAAATCACTACAGTCAATAGAGCTATTATTATTGTTGTTGTTTAAGTGCCATCACCTCGGTGTCAACTCATGGGGACCCTCTGGATAGCTGTCCTAAACTGTGTTTGGTCTTCAGTCAGGTGGGTCATTGTTGATAGAATGGCATTCGTGGCTGCTCTTATTGTATCGATCAATCTCATTGATGGCTTTCCTCTTTTGCGTTGACCTTCAATCTTGCCAAGCATGATGTATTTCTCTAAGGATCTCTCTCTTCGCATGATGTGTCCAAAGTATGAAAGTTGAAGCCTTTTCATCTGAGCTTCTAAAGAAAGCTTAGGTTTGATTTCTATTACTGACTGGTTTGTTCTTCGGGCAGTCCATGGTATACACAGCATTCTTCACCAGCACCATAAATCAAAGACATTGATTTTCTTCCTGAATATCTTTTTCACTGTTCAACTTTCACATCATATGTTACTGAAAATAACATTGCTTGGACAAGACAAATTTTTGTATGGAGAGAGATATCTCTGCTCTTGTGAATCTTGTCTAGGTCCTTCATAGTCAATAGAGCCATATACAAACTAAACTGTATGATAATTAAAGCACGTCTTTCAATGTTATTATTTTTTATCAAAATATTTTGCAAACAGCTATAGCTTGAACAATTCCTAAAATAAAATATAAGAACTCTCTGAATGCAAATAAAGGGGAAGGTGATTCCAATATCTGTCCTTCCAGTTATCGGCCTCTCTCTCCTTCCCTTTGCTTCAAAACTACTTGAACAATCACTGCTGTCTTGACTTTTTCCTCTCAAGCCATAAGAATATAAGAACAAGATATGTCATACTGGGTCAGACCAAGGTCCATCAAGCCCAGTATCCTGTTTCCAACAGTAGCCAGTCTAGGTCATAATTACCTAGCAGTTTCCCCAAAAGACACAGATTCCACAGTGTTTGTATTGGGGCAAGCAGTTAATATCTTGGGTCCCCTTTAATAATGGTTCTTGGACCTTTCCTCCAAGCCCTTCTGGATCCACTGCAATCTGGCTTTTGTTCTCTACATTCCGCAGAACTGGCTCTTGCCAAAGTTTCCAGCGACTTGTTCCTCGCCAGATCCAAATGCCTCTACTCGCTTCTCATCCTCCTTGATCTTTTTGCTGCCTTTGATACCGTTGATCACCACCTTCTCAATACCCTGTCCTCACTTGGATTTAGGGGCTCTTTTCTGTCCTGGTTTTCTTTTTATCTCTCCCTTCACACTTTTAATGTATGTTCTGGTGGATCCTTCTCTACTGCCATCCCGCTTTCAGTTGGTGTACCTCGGGACATCCACTTTTCTCTCTCTACACTTGATCCCTTGGTGCAGTTATTTCCTCCCATGGTTTTCAGTACCATCTTTATGCTGACAACTCTCAGATCTACCTTTCTGTGCCTGAAATCTCTCCAGGAATCCGGGTCCAGATCTCTGCCTGCTTATCCGACATTGCTTCCTGGATGTCTCACCGCCATCTGAAACTGAACGTGGCCAAAACTGAGCTCCTTATCTTTCCCCCTAAACCCGTCTCCCTCCTTCCTCCCATCTCTATTTTTATGGATAACACCACACTCTTCCCTATTTATCTATATGTATCTCACCCTACACCCCTCTTCAGGAACTCCGCTCCTCTGGCAAGTCCCTTTTATCTATACGCTTCTCTGCCACTGCCAACTCCAGACTTCATTCATCCCACCTTGCTGCTCCGTATGCCTGGAACAAATTACCCGAGTCTGTGCTTCGGGCTCCTTCTCTGGCCCTGTTAAGTCCAGGCCAAAGACCCACCTCTTTGAAGCCACCTTTGGATCCCGATGCTCCTCATTGTTGTTCACATCCTATGTGTATCTTACCATACTCTAGTCCCCATTCTCACTATATGTTTCGTCTTGATTTGACTGTAAGCTCTGATGAGCAGGGACTGTGTCTTACATCTATATGAATAGCACTGTGTACACCTTGTAGTGCTATACAAATGATTAGTAATAGTAGTAATATAAAGGAGCCGCACCCCACAAAGACCTAGTCTGAGCTCTTAACCATTTATACTCCTCAAAGAAATTAAATTAATTGAAAAAGCATGAGTATTTCTAAGGGTTCTAGTTGAAATTCGTAACTGAATCAGCGAAGTTAAATAATCAGAACTTTCTCCATTAATCGTCTTAAACGTAATAACTTAATTGACTCTTAGTGGTGAGTGAGAGCCAATATAGCTCATATAAATAAGGGGAAGCTCTGCCTCATTGGTGTCCCCTCAAAATAAGCTTTGTAGTAAATGATTAATGGATTTATTTGGGAGACCTAAAAAAACAAATGTAAGAATGTAGTCTGAGCTATCCTAGTTGAGATTCCATTGTAAACCAAGAGTCAGTCACCCCTAGACTAAGAATGGAAGAGCTCAACTGTAATCTTTTACCTTTGATTATAGGCCCAAATTCCCCTATCTGTTTTTTTTTTTTAATTAGATGTTTTTTATTTGCAAGTGGGTAAAAAACAAACAGAGCATCCTTTACAGTTCCAAGTTAAGTTCCCCACCCTGCACACCACTATCCGATACTCCCATCCATGACAGGAACCCTTCTTCATAGCCCTCAGCGAGTAAGAAACAGTACCCACCAATATTACCCATGCATGATAAGCAAAAATAAAACAGAAATGAGTCACAAATATCAAACTATAATAATAACAAATAACGTGCTCAGCAGAAGCGACCCAATTCTACACACTTATCCTCTACCATTGCCCAAGACAGAGGCAGTATGGGAGTCAAGCCCTTGATCTCCCTCCACCTCTACCCCTCTTCCGCAACCCACAACAGATAAGGTGCCCCAATCTTTTGAAACTCCCAAGCCCTCCCCCGAATCCTATAGGGAAGTTTATCGAATCGCAGAACCTTCCTCCACTTATCTTAGGTAGAACGATGCCATTCAACGTCCCTTCAACATTGTGAAAAATGTTGCTTTCTTTTCACAATGTTGAAGGGACGTTGAATGGCATCGTTCTACCTAAGATAAGTGGAGTGATGCTTTTTTCTATCAATATTTTAAAGAAAAGTGAATGAAAAAGAAATTTGCAACACAACTGTTAAAAAGTTAAAAACACAAAAAAATAAGTAAATAGAAAAAGCCTTTGGTCATTGATGTAAACGAACACGCTATTGCAGGGGTGGGCACCTCCGGTCCTGGAGGGCCGCAGACCAGTCAGGTTTTCGGGATATCCCTAATGAACATGCATGAGATATATATGCATTAGAGATATCCTGCCAACCTGACTGGTTTGTGGCCCTCCAGGGCTGGATTTGGAGACCCCTGCCTTACACCTCTGTCATTTAAGATCGTGAGTGGGCAAGGTGCAGATGTCCTAGACATCGAAAGGGTATATAGAATCTGTCATATTCCTCCTCGATTCTCACCACCACCAAAAAGTTGTCTAATAGACAATTTTTTGGCGGTGGTGAGAAGTGAGGAGGACTGTGACAAATTCTATCTAACCTTTTTGATGTCTTGGACATCTGCACCTTGCCCACTCACAATCTTAAATGACAGAGGTGTAAGGCAGGGGTCTCCAAATCCAGCCCTGGAGGGCCACAAACCAGTCAGGTTGGCAGGATATCTCTAATGCATATATATCTCATGCATATTCATTAGGGATATCCCGAAAACCTGACTGGTCTGCGGCCCTCCAGGACCAGGTTTGCCCACCCCTGCTCTATTGGAAGATTTACCCATAAACAAGTGTAACAAGATATCGTTTATCTGAGACCGTTGGCAAAAGAAAGAGGCTGAATTTAAAAATATATTTGAGGGAATTTTATTGTTTTTGATATAACAAAATCTGACAAATCCCCAACTCCCTCAATACCCCTACCTGATCTCTCCATCCCAGGAATAAATCAGTCTGTGAGTAGGTGTGTGACCTACCAGAATGACACATATATTCCCGACACCCTTTGTTGTATTCCCTCCAAAAATCCACTAAGTCTTATTGTTTCATACACAACCTCAACTTCTGCTCCTCCCGAGTGTGCAAAGTGGATGAGTAGTTGGATCTGTCCCCCTCCCTGAGAATACAATTCATATCTCCTGCAATCACCCAATCCCCTTTAGCTACCCCTTCAAAGGTCTGCAACCAGTCCCCAAAAAAGGAGCCCTTTGGCCCGTTAGGGACATACAGATTCAAAAAGGAAAGCTCCATTTGATCCACCCTCCCAGCCACCCATACCACCCTCCCTAAGGATTCACCCCCCCCCCCCCCACTGTACCATACACAGCAAAAGGAATCTGCATATGAATGGGAGTTGCTATCCTCTTCTTGGAGTTTTAGGCAGGACAACACATCAATTCATAGCACAGACCCTTCAAATGTTATTCTCCTCCTTGGCCAAGTGGGTCTCTTGAAGAAGAGCCACATCAATCTGCATCTTGGCCAGGTAGGTCAGTATCCGCATCTGTTTCTCCAGACTATGAATCCCCCCATTGAGGGATTCCACATACCACCCACTAGTAACACTACACATGCATCTGCAGTTCCTGCCAAGCCATACTCCCCCACCCCTCCTGCCATCCACACATCCCAAAACCCATAACGCTGAAACCAAGAAATGTTCATGATTCTGTTTTTAATTTGTAAATAGTTACCCCTGTTATCCTAGTTACTTTTGCCTGTTCAACTGTAAACACAAAGTACCATCGGAAATGTGTAAATTCTTTGTTCACTGTAAACCGCGCTGATGCTGAATAGTGCGGTATAGAAGAGACTATAAATAAATAAATAAAACCATACATTGCTATAGTCACCTCCACTAAGCAGAACAAACATAAACAGGAACCCCCAACAAATATTCCCTCACTCTGTACAACAACATCTTTGTCCTCTCCCTCCTTAAAACCCTACATTTTATCAGTTTTGACTTCCAAAGCTCTTACCCCACAAATATCACAAGTCCCACTCCCCCCATCCCTCAAGTCGCATCCAGCGAGCATACCCCTTATACCCAGTCATTCCCACCCCCCTCCCCATCACCCAGCCGGCTGCCCTGGAAAGAAAAGCCTATAGTACATCGTGCCAAACCACCCTTTGTACCAGAGAGGGCGGAGAGGCTCCTGCAGCACGCCAACTGCCAGAGCTTCACCCCCTTCTTACATCACAGTCTCGCCTACTGTCCACCCCACCATACTCCTCTCAGCTATAAAGGAATATTGCAATGTTCTTCCAGTCCCTGCACTCCTTCCAGGCTCTTTATCTTTATCTTTATTCCAGCACTTGATAGACAGTCCATCGGAGGCCATCTGGGCAGTTTACAAATAATATAAGAACATAAGAACATAAGATATGCCATGCTGGGTCAGACCAAGGTCCATCAAGCCCAGTATCCTGTTTCCAACAGTGGCCAATCTAGGTCATATGTACCTAGCAGTTTCCCCAAAAGACACAGGATCCACAATGCTTGTACTGGGTCAAGCATTGATATCCTGGGTCCCTTCTTAATAATGGTTTATGAACCTTTCCTCCAGGAACTTGTCCAAACCTTTTTTAAACCCAGCTACACTAACAGCTTTTACTACATCCTCCGGTAACAAATTCCAGAGTTTGAATACACGTTGAGTGAAAAAATATTTTCTCTTATTTGTCTTAAATAGTTTACCCTGTAGCTTCATTGCATGTTCCCTAGTCTTTCTATATTCTGATAACGTAAACAGTCGATCTACGTTTACCCGTTCCAGTCCGTTCATTAATTTATAGACTTCTATCATATCTCCCCTCAGCCATCTCTTTTCCAGATTAAAGAGCCCTAACCTTTTTAGCCTTTCTTCATAGGAGTATCCTTCCATCCCCTTTACTATTTTGGTGGCTCTTCTCTGAACCTTTTATAATAACGCTATATCCTTTTTAAGATACGGCGACCAGAATTGCACACAATATTCAAGGTGCGGTCTCACCATGGAACGATATAGAGGCATTATAATATCTTTTCTTTTCTTTTCCATTCCTTTCCTTATGATACCTAGCATTCTATTTGCTCTCTTGGCTGCCGCTGCACACTGGGCCGAGGGGTTTAACATGTTATCCACAATGACACCTAAATCTTTTTCCTGGGTGGTGGTTCCTAATGTGGAACCTTGCATCATGGAACCATAGTTTGGGTTGTTCTTCCCTAGGTGCATAATTTTGCACTTGTCCACATGAAATTTCATCTGCCATTTTGATGCCCAGTCTTCCAATTTATCAAGATCCTCTTGCAATTTTCCACAATCCTCTTGGGTTTTAACAACTTTAAATAGTTTTGTGCCATCTGCAAATTTGATAACCTCACTCGTTATTCCCCTTTCCAGGTCATTTATGACTATGTCAGAAAGGAGCGGACCCAGCACAGATCCCCGGAGTACACCACTATTCACCTTTCTCCATTGGGAAAATTGGCCATTTAACCCTACCCTCTGCTTTCTATCTTTTAACCAGTTCCTGATCCACAATAGTACACTGCCTCCTATCCCATGACTCTTTAGTTTTGCCAGAAGTCTCTGATGAGGGACCTTGTCAAAGGCTTTCTGAAAGTCCAGATACACTATATCAACTGACTCACCTTTGTCCACCTGTTTAATCACACCTTCAAAAAAACATAACAGATTAGTAAGACAAGATCTTCCTTGTCTAAAGCCATGTTGGCTGTCTCCCATTAGGCCATGACTATCTACATGCTGAGTAATCTTGTTCTTTATGATGGTTACTACCATTTTTCCCAGTACTGACGTCAGGCTCACCAGTCTGTAGTTTCCCGGATCACCCCTGGAACCCTTTTTAAAAATTGGCCTTACATTGGCGATCCTCCAATCTTCAGGTATTACAGATGATTTTAATGAAAGTTCACAGATTACTAATAGCAGGTCTGCAATCTCATATTTCAGTTCTTTCAACACCCTTGGATGTATACCATCCGGCCCAGGTGCTTTGCTACTCTTCAGTTTATCTAATAGTTGTAATACATCTTCCCGATGTATCGATATTTCCTTCAATTCTTCTGCACCTTTAAATACCACTTAAGTCATAGGTAACATCCCTACATCTTCCTTAGTAAAGACTGAAGCAAAGAATTCATTCAGTCTCTCCGCTATCGCTTTGTCGCCTCTTAGTGCCCCTTTAACCCCTCTGTCATCTAATGGACCAACTGACTCTCTCACAGGTTTCTTGCTACGAATGTACTTGAAAAAGTCTTTATTTCACGTTTTTGCTTCCGCAGCAAGCTTCTTTTCAAATTCTCCCTTTGCCTGCCTTATCAACGCCTTGCATTTGACTTGCCAGTGCTTGTGCTGTTTCCATGTTTTGTCGTTTGGCTCTTTTTTCCATTTCCTGTAAGATACTTTTTTGGCAACAGCAGTCTCTCTGACCTCACC
Organism: Ichthyophis bannanicus; assembly: GCA_033557465.1. Classification (NCBI taxonomy): domain Eukaryota; kingdom Metazoa; phylum Chordata; class Amphibia; order Gymnophiona; family Ichthyophiidae; genus Ichthyophis; species Ichthyophis bannanicus. The sequence continues at coordinate 1,005,365,046 of CM066034.1, read as the reverse complement.
TTTAAACCATGCTGGCAGTTTTTTGGACTTCCTTCCACTTTTCTTAAAGCGTGTGATACAGCTGGTCTGGGCTTCCAAAATAGTAGTTTTCAACAACACCCAAGCTTGATGTAAGTCTTTAACCTTTGCAACTGCTCCTTTTAGTTTTTTCTTAACTATTTTCCTCATTTTATCATAGTCTCCCTTTCGAAAGTTAAAAGGTAGTACTGTGGATTTCCTTACTATCCCTCCTCCACTAATTAAATCAAACGCGATCATGCTATGATCACTATTGCCAAGTGGTCCCAACACCCTTACCTCTTGCACAAGATCTGGTGTTCCACTAAGGACTAGGTCTAATATGGCTTCCCCTCTGGTTGTTTCATGAACCAGCTGCTCCAAGAAGCAGTTATTTATTTCATCTAGGAACTTTATCTCCCTAGAATGTCCTGCCGTGACACTGACCCAGTCGATACCGGGTTAATTGAAATCACCCATTATTATTACTGCGCTGTAACTTTTGTTAGCTTCCTTGATTTCTTTGAGCATTTCATCATCCATTTGTTCATTCTGGCCAGGTGGTCGATAGTACACCCCCACTGCCATCGCCTTCCCCTTTTTACATGGAATTTCAATCCATAGAGATTCTACAGAAAATTTTGTTTCCTGCAAAACTTTAATCCTTTCTGACTCAATGCCCTCTCTAACATAGAGCGCAACCCCTCCACCAATTTGATCAGCTCTATCATTACGATATAGTTTGTACCCAGGTATCACAGTGTCCCACTGATTGTCCTCCTTCCACCATATCTGTGATATTCCATTCATATCTAACCTCTCATTTAGTTCTATATATTCTAACTCTCCCATGTTATTTTTTAGACTTCTAGTATTTGCATACAAGCATTTTAGAGACTGTATTTTATTCATATTAATCTGGCTATTGGTAGACATGGGTAATATGGGATCTTTAAGCTCTGCTCCATACTCGAGGGCATTTGGGCTATTTATAAAGGCCAGAGACAGAAAAGAACTACAATACCAGATAGGTACCAGATACCAGATAGGAAAGCGCCCAAGAACCTAACAAGGTAGAAAGAGCCTAGGAGGGGAGGAACTAGGAAATAGGGGGATCAGGAAGAGGGAGGTCATAGGCAGTACAGAAGAGATGGGTCTTGAGGAGAGAGTTGACCTTGGGTAATGATTGTTCTTGACAGATCGTAGGAGGAAGGGAGTTCCAGAATGATGGGGCTAGATAGAAGAATGCTGAATGATGGATTTGCTCTAGATGAGCACGGGCTGTGGAGGGGAGGTCAAGATGGTTGCTGTGCAGGGAGTGGAGGCTGCGGGGCACCAGGTGAAAATGAATGGAGTCTGCCAGGTACTGAGGGGTGTGCTGATGAAGGGCCCTGTGGGTCAGGATCAGGAGCTTGAACGTGATGCGGTAAGGGAGTGGAAGCCAGTGGAAGCGAATGAAGGAAGGGGTGATATGACTGAAATGGGTGGTGTGAGTGAGAATTCCAGCAGCGGTATTCTGAATCAACTGTAAACGGTGAAGCTAATAGTGGGAGAGACCGGCTCAAGTTTCCATGCCATTTGCAGCCTCTTCCCGGGCCCCTCCCAGCTGAGTTGGAGTCCACTGCATCATGATCCCCTATCTCCAGGCTCACCACCACTGTTGTTCCCCGACAGACCTTGTAGGCAGGCCTTGGGCGCTACTCTTGGCCTAGGGGCTCCGGGCACTCCACTGTGGGAGCACTTCTGCCTTGAACCATCCACTCTGCAAAAGTTTGTCTCAGGCCTCTTGTGAGTGAAAGAAATGCCATACTCCATTATCTATTAATGTCAAATGAGCCGGATACCACACCGCCACCTTAATACCTTTCTGGGCCAAATCATCCCGATATTTGAGCAAATATTTCTAGTGACACACAATCTCTGCTGCTAGATCAGCATATACAAACACTTTCTAACCCTTGAAGATCAGATGTCCTGTCTTGCATGCTTCCCATATGATATGTTCTCAGTCCTGAAACTGGAGCAGTTTAACCATCAACCCTCAGGTTGGGCCTCAGTTTCAAAGGGCAGCCCAGAAAATATGTTTCAAACAGACAGTACCAAGGCTCAGTGACCATTACCCTCCGCTTCCTCTGGCACACCAAAAATCCTCACACTAGACCTCCGGTCCTGGTTTTCCTGCTCTTCTGCTTTCTCATACAGCCAGCCCACTTGCGCTTCAGCCCGGTAACTTCCCCCTGCAGAGCTGCTTGTGTGTCCTCCACATGGCTGATTCAGGTCTCGGCTTCCTCCAGCCGGATGCCGACCACCGCAAACTTCTCTTCAGTTTTACCCAAGTAGCAACGATTTCTTTAGAGTCCCGTATTTCCTGGAGCACTCGCACAAGGTCTGATTCCATCTCCTCTCCCGGCTCTTCAACTTCACTGTTCAATGAGGATGCCGGCAATGGCGGCTGCAAAGTGGGAGTTTTTGCCAGCCCTCCTGCACGTGCCTTGGCTGCGTATAAATCCTTAATAGTCTTGGCTGATTTCATCATAAGTGTCTTAGGCATCCTTGGCTATTAATTTTGCTCTGGCTGATGATTTTGGTGACTGCAAACCCCGTTGCGGGGTGCAGGCTGCCAGAAGCGGCTCTACATACGACTTCCCTCCGTGCTGGCCCTACCGGACGTCCTTCCCCTACCTGTTAAATAGCCTTCTTAGCCACTTTGTTTTAATTGATTCTGCTTCATCCAACATAGTATATTCTCAAACAAACCCCTCACAAATTCATGTGTCTCATTCAATAGCTTTAAATGGAATCTGGTAGCTTTAAATGGAATCTGTGTATCGTCAGCATAAATAAAATAACATACACCTAGCTGCCTCAGAATTTTACCAGAAGGACTTGGAAAAGATATTAGCACGTAATGGTGATCAAAGCCATGAAAGGCTTTCCTTTGATAAGAAACTGATTCCATCCAATTTACACAATAGCAGCGAGCTTTTGAAAAACAAGATAAACCAGTTCCTAACTACTCCAGAAATACCTAGTTTTCCTAATCTATGTAATAAAATATTCTGCTGTATAATATCAAATGTGGGGGATAAAGCCAGCTGTAAAGCTAAAGTCTCTTTACCCATATCTATAATAATCTAAACTTGGTCATCAGTGCAGCTAATATAGTTTCAGAGCTATGTTCACTTCTGAATCTTGACTGTCCAGGTTCTAAAGTCTCAAATTTTCCTAAAAATCCTCAAGAGTCTGTCATGAGGGAGCTTGTTCAAGGCTTTCTGAAAATCTAGATATATTATATCAATTGGCTCACCTCTATCTGCTTGTTTATTCACATCTATAAAAATAATTGCAGATTAATGAGACAATGCTTTCCTTGGCTAAATCCATGTTGGCTTTGTCACATTAAACCATAACTAGCTATATGTTCAGTAATTTTGTTCTTTATAATGGTGTCTATCATTTTGCCCAGCACTGACATCAGGCTCACCAGTCTGTAGTATTCCAGAATCCTTTATAAAAATTGTTACTTTGGCCACTCTCCAACTGATAGTTTACAAATTACTAATAGTAAGTCTGCAATTTCGTTTTTGGGTTACTTCAGCATCCTAGGATGTATACTATCTGGTCCAGGTGATTTGCTACTCTTTAGTTTGTCAGATTGCTTTATAACATCTTCCAGGTTCACCAAGATTTATTTATTTTTTTATTTATTTATTTATTTTTTTTAAACTTCTTTATTTAAATTTTCATGTAATATACACACAGTTTGTGATAAGCATAATGGCTGTTAATACAATGCGTAGCACATTCCATACCGCTCACCACTATCCACGAACTCTAACAATCCACACTAATACTAAAACTATAACAGAACTAAACATATAACTGTACACTGTGGTTGGCCAACAATGGGCCCGTATCGGCCTCATTAGTAATCGTACTACTGTCAATCCAGAGTATCCATGTTGGTGACGAGTGCTATATTCGACCAAGATTTATTTCAATTTCTCCAGTTCTTTATCTTCAAATATCATTTTTCTCATGAATGTCTTTCCTATATCTTCATCAGTAAAGCAAAGCAAAGATGCAAAGAATTAATTTAGTTTCTCTCCTATGGTCTTGTCCTCACTTAGTGCCCCTTTTAGTCCTCTATCATCTAATGATCCAACTGACTCACAGTCTTTTTGCTTCAAATGTACTTGAAAACCTTTTATTATGAGTTTTTGCTTTTAAGCTTTTCTCAGATTCTCTCTTGCTGCCTTATCAGTGCTTTGCATCAAACTTGCTGCAGCTTATGCCGTTTCCTGGTTTCTTCGTTCGGATTCTTCTTCCATTTTTTAAAGATATTTTTTTTTTTTTTTGCTATACCAGTCTCTCTCACCTCATGCTTAAAATATGCTGGCAGTAGTTTGGCCTCCCTTCTACCTTTTTTAAAGCATGGAATATATCTGGTTTAGGCTTCCAATATGTCTTTACCTTTCCTCTCTGACTGGAAGCCTCTCCCCATGGCCAAGAATTATATCTTTTCTGCTTTGCCTCTCAGTTGGGGGTCTTCTTGAGAGCACATTTTCTGGTTGCTGTACTGAGGGCAGCAAACCTTTAGTTGGTTGGCATCCAGTAAACCCTTTCTTAATATGAAGAACTTTGTGTCCATAGGCTGTAATGTCTTTTGCCTGTCAGTAGCTGTAGACATATGAGATTCAGTGCAATACCTTAATGACACTTTGGCTGGTCCATCTTTTAGACATAGAGTGACCTGACTTTATTTATTTTATTTATTTATTTATTTAACAGGTTTTATATACCGTCTTTCTACAAATCAAGACGGTTTACATAGAACATAAAATAGAGTGTTTCCACTGTTTACATAGAACAAGTAACATATATACATAGTATAACAATGAACTAATTATATGAATAAAATAAAATAAAAGAACAACTATTTACAAGGATATTAACCGAGGTATCAATTGTCAGTGTGAAGGTTTAGAAGGGGTAGGCGCTGGAGGGAAGCAGAGGAGGTTAGTACTAGGGTGGAAGGGAAGAATGTTCCTGAAAAAGGAGGGGTTTTAAGTTCTTTCAGAACTCAAGGTGAGTTCTAGAGTTCCGCAGCTCATGGGGAAGGGAGTTCCATAGGGTAGGAGCATAAAGGGAAAAGGCCCTGTTAGAAGTAAATTGTTTACTATATCTTATGGTTGTTGGGATAGAGATGAGGTTTTTGGTAATAGTACGGTGGGTTCTAGAGCTAGCAGAGAGGGGAGTGAGAGGGGAAAAGCAAGGAGCTGATTCATTGGAAATGATTTTATGTATAAGGGTAAGAACTTTGAACTTAATCCTACAGTAGACGGGGAGTCAGTGGAGGTCATATAGGGCTGGTGTAATGTGCGATCGCCTGGGAGTGCTGGTTAAGAGTCGAGCAATCGTGTTCTGGGCAAGTTGGAGCGGTTGTATAGCATTCTTTGGAAGGCCATGATAGATTAGGTTGCAGTAATCAAGAGAGGGGGTTGTGAGGGCTTGACAGACAGATCGAAAGGAAGTGGGGCTTAAGAGGGATTTGAGATTCCGGAGGGTACGTAGTTTGGCTCAGCATTTGCTGCTGTTGTGCAAAGCCGGTAAATGCATGTGAAGCGTGCAGCTTATGTGTCTCCTCGTGGCATGTGACAATAGTTGATTTGCAGAGATGGCTGGACAAGGTTTGGAAAATTTCCTGGAGAAAAGGTCCATAAACCATTATTAAAGAGGACCCTGGAAATCCACTGCTTACCCCACGATGAGTATTGTGGAAGCTGTGGACTTTGAGCACTTGCCAGGTACTTGTGACCTGGATTGGTCACTGCTGGAAACAGGATACTGGGCTTGATGGACTTTGGACTGACCCAGTATGGCAGTTCTTATGTTCTAAATTTTCTCTCAGTTCATTTAATATTTCTTCTGTGTTCTAGTTTAGAGACTTCAACTTAGAGTCCCTTTTCCTAATGTTCCTGTTTTATTCTAACCTAGTACCTATTGTCCACCCAAGTTCTATCATAACAGTAATATAGTGAGATCATCATCACCACCCTTTCCTGATCAGTGCTTGTGGAAGCACATTCTGATCCGGACGCCCAACCCCTTGCCTGGGTGCCCAGAATCAGGACATGCACCAGCTGCACCCAATTCTGATACCGCAAGGGCTAGATGTGCCCATGGGATTAGAATCGGGAACAGGACCAGGATGTCCAGGCTGTGCCCTGATTCTGGATGCCCAGAACACATAACAGACTCCCTTGATAGCCTAGCCAGGCTTCTGAATGGAGCTGCAGTACCATGGCATCCCATTGCCATAGCACCTTGGTTCCATTCAGGAGCCACGATCCCCAGTCGCCGACCAGTGTCACCTGTCCCTGCAGCCTGACCCCTGATCTGGCCTTCCATGGCCAGGGTCGAGCTGTGAGGAACCCCCTGCACCTCCTCACCTCCTTTGCTGGTCCAGGCTCAGCTGTCCCTTGACGGTCTAGGAGGACTTATTTCACTTCTGAGGTGGAATAAGTCCCACATACATTTTGAGACCTCGGATGTACAGGACCAACCTCAGAATCAGCCCTGTACGTCCGGGGTCAATTGCCACCCATCGCCCGCCCTTGCTCCTCCTCCTCTCGCACATGAATAGAGCTCCTCGCACAGATCAGGTGAACGTGCGGGAAGCTCTGTTTCCCCCAGTGCTAGCCAGAAGAATATCAGGTCTGGATGTCCGGGTCGGTGTCAGAATAGACCTCATAGTGTCTCATCCCCCGTTGTATGCTTTTCCCTATTGCGCAACCCTATACTTTCTTGGGTTGATTCAACCTACAAGCACACATCCATTCCAAAAGCTTTCTTGCGCCATACCACCAACCTTTTCATTAAAACTACAAGAATCAGTCATTACAGCCAGTATTTTTACTTATGTCTATGATGTTTGATGGAGCTTCCAGTCAATCTGTAGAATGTAAAGGTAATAAGTTATTTTATAACTGTGGACTTTTCATTGTTTGCCCACAGCTACCAAACTTGGCACTTGGGATTTCAGAATAACTGAATTATGCTGATTAGCTGGAGATTGTAGATCCCAGGTGTATTCATGACTTGGAGGTTCTAGAGGACTGATTTGGGAACTATGGGGAGGATACTCAGCAGCATTGGCTGGCCATCACCACTTTACTTCATAACCATAAATTCAGTGTCAAGCCATATCTGGTGATCTGCACTGAATATCTGGCTTGACAGGACCGCATTTTAGCTAGCCAGTCAGTGGTGATATTGAGCCACTAACTGCTAGCTAAGATTCCTAATGTTAAAACGGCTATTTATTTGTCCTAACTTTAGGAATTTTAGTTAATCAGCAGCTCAATATTGCCACTGCTTGGCTAGCTAAAGGTGCCATTCCCAGAACGGCCTTTTATTAATTTAGCATCAGGTTGTTTAACCGAGTTCGAAGGGGATATTTAGCAACATTATCTTTTTTAGTACCACTGAATATCCCCCCAGCTGCGTTTTAGTTGAGATCTGCTAAAATATTTTGAATATACCCCCTATGTGTCTGTGAGATTTCTGACCTCTCATGACCCTCTCTCTTCCTTGTGTTCTCATTGTTGACACAACTTGAAAGCATTTTATTTTCTGGATTTTACAATGTAGGTGGTCCATATGGTGCACTAGGTGTGGACTATGAGTTCGAGAAGCTACTGTGCAAAATATTTGGTGAGGATTTTATTGATCAGTTTAAGATCAAGCGGCCAGCAGCCTGGGTGGATCTGATGATTGCGTTCGAGTCTCGCAAGAGGGCAGCGGCGCCTGACAGGACGAACCCACTCAACATCACTCTGCCTTTCTCTTTCATCGACTACTATAAGAAGTTCCGTGGCCACAGTGTGGAGCATGCACTGAGGAAAAGCAAGTACGTGCAGAGCTGATGGGAGCTGATGATGCCAGAGTTTGTCTAGTTCCAAAAACTGTAGCTACCACATATTAAAGGTGGTGTGGCCAGCAAAAATTAATCCGCTAAATCAAACACTCACAATGAAGGTTCTTAGATGGGATGTACCCGCTGGGTCCCACAAACCATCTCACAATCCACAGTGCTATTTCAGCTTGACATTTTCAGGTAGGCCCGGCTGGCCTCCTCCAGGGCCTACCTCTTGCTGCTTTACTAATACTAAAATAGATGGACATCTACAAATATCTCCCTTCCATAGTTTGTTCTTATCTCAGCCCCTCTTTTATTAGTTAGATCAAGATGGTCTGGGAGACCTTTTCTCCTGGTGAAGGTCTAGCTAGTCATGAAGAGAAGCAGTTCCCTGTTATTCCTCCACAGCACTGAGTCACTCTGAGCTCTACAACTCACTCAACCAAGTGTTGTCAGTCCTCCCTCTGAATCATATCAAACAGTGCTCCACAAGCACAACAAGGATCACCCACTTACTTGTCGGGGCCTAGGTGTCCATCTTCCATTACATCACTTCGTTATTCAGCACAGGATAGGAGTAGAGACTCCAAAAATTTTCTTAAACTATATACAGAGGATCATTTTGGGACCTTGCTGCTTGTTTATTTTGCCCATGATATAACCAGGAAATCCCTTCCTGTTAGATGATTGTCCCATGAACAAGGAGGGAACACCTTGAGTTAGGTAGTTCCACCTCCTTGGCTACTGTTTGGTTAAGGACATGTTTAACTAGGAAAGTCTCCATGAGACTTGGTGTTCTCTTTCTGAGAGTATCCTCGGATAAATACAGAGATCACACACATGTTTCCAGATCAGAGTGAATATTAGTGATTTTGGGATTAGAAACCTTGCCTCTTAGGGTCAATTTTTCTGTTTGGTTCTTATTGCACTTTTGGCCCCTAAGATACCGTTGTTGGCTGTCAGTGTTGTACCTGTGGTAGGGCTCTGAATGGTTAATTTCCTTTCTTTGCCTTCTCCTTCAGTGTGGATTTTGTAAAGTGGTCATCCCAAGGAATGCTGCGGATGAATCCAGATGCAATGAATGCGCTTTTTAAGCCAACCATTGACCATATCATTCAACATCTCTGTAAGTATTTGAGTAAATGGTTTTACAGCTTGGGACTGATGATTGCTGCATTAACAGTAATGCTAGGATTTGGCCTGCTGACCTAGATCCTACTTTTATATTTAAGTCAAGATACTATTGAAGTCCAGCCATGTAGTTTGATGCTTTTATGTTGGATGATATTGTATGTCTCCTTAATGTAAACAGCATGAATATTAAAATCTGGAACCTGGTTCTGATACCCAATACAGACCGATGTAAAATAATACACCATGCAGGGGTCAGCTAGGATGTTACAATGTTGAAACATGAACCATAGTAGCACCTTAACATGCTACCGTGGTGCAGAATTTCTTTATGTAGATACTCCAGTTGACCAGGTTTCCATTCTCTTTCTCTCTTCTACAGCTGATCTCTTTAAGAAGCCTGAGGTGGCCGGTGTCAAGTTCCTCTTCCTGGTGGGTGGATTTGCAGAGTCTCCTTTACTCCAGCAGGCTGTGCAGAATGCCTTTGGGGACAAGTGCCGTGTCATAATACCTCATGACATGGGGTTGACTATCCTGAAGGGGGCTGTACTGTTCGGTCTGGATCCTACCATAATCAAGGTGCGGCGTTCCCCACTTACCTATGGGGTAGGAGTGTTGAACCGCTATGTGGAGGGGAAGCACCCGCCAGAGAAGTTACTACTGAAGGATGGTACACGCTGGTGCACTGATGTCTTTGATAAGTTCATTGCCGCCGACCAGTCTGTGGCACTGGGGGAGACTGTCAAACGCAGCTACACTCCGGCCAAGCCATCCCAGCCAGTGATAGTCATTAATATCTACAGCTCTGAGCAAGATAGTATCTCTTTCATCACCGACCCTGGGGTGAAGAAGTGTGGAACCCTTCGTCTGGACCTAACAGGCACTGAGATCTTGGAGGCGCCCGCCCGGAGGGAAATCCAGACTCTGATGCAGTTTGGGGACACTGAGATCAAAGCCATGGCGATCGATATTGCCACTTCTAGAAGTGTCAGAGTTGGCATTGATTTCTTGAATTACTAGCCAGGGATCTCTAAGTGTCAGTCCTTCACTTTAAATGCTTTGTTCCATGACCTTTTGGGGGCTCCAAGATCAAATGAGAAAAAAAATGAACAGGGACACATGTTTAAAAATGAAGTGTTCTTTTAATAACCCAAAATCCAAAGAGTCAAAATCTGAAGCATGGGATTTTAGGTAGATAAAAATGAAAAGAGGGTATTACATTTAACGAGACGAGCCTAGTTCATGGCTGTGATGTTTCCCTTGCTGTTTGAAGCCCAAGCACCCTCCTGTTATAATGACTGAGCGTGTTCTTTGTGGAGGAGCATACTATTTTCACACCTCTATCCAATGTCTGTGAGTTTCCACAGGCTAGGCGAGGTTAGCTACCAGGTATCTTCCCATGCTGAAACAGCAAAGTCTGATACCTCACAGTGAATAGCATTGATATAGGCATTCTGAGCCAAATCTAAATTTGTGGATGTCCTCTCCCCCACCTTTTACCAATCCCCAAATACTCCATCCTTTCGCGAAACCTCTCTTTATTTCCCATCCATTAGCTTCACCGTAGAAAACGGAAGAATTGAAGGCATTTTAAATTGTAGGTTGCCTATTTTGTAGCACATACAGTATAGTGCTTCTACTTGGTTGTGTATCAACCACACAGGATTTGGAGTGACTCAAGTCAAATGTTTTATATAAAAAGGAAAATAGAGACCTCCCCAACATCTGAGGTAATCAGAGTCCCAGACCTAAGGAAAAAAAGTCATAGGCAATACCTTTTTTCTTTGTGGACAAGCAGGATGAAGTCCTCTTATATGGGTGACATTACCAATGGAGCTCTTGCCTAAAGGCATTTCCGAGCTCCTTTTGGAAAGCTTTATCATTCATGCACGCATCTTCCTGCTTGTTTCTGCTGTGTCATTTGGCCTTGGACTTTTTCTTTGCCGCAGAGCACACCCAATGACCATTTCGGTCCACATTGTGAAACTTCAGTTTTGTAGGTTTTAAATCATTTTTGCTCTCATTTTCTGAGAAGTGTTTCCTTCCCTGCCACTGTGTGCCTTTCGCGTCCCTTTTAGTATCCTTAGGTTTTTTGGAACGTTTTCAAGTTTCTTTTCTTTTTCTCATATTGCCTGTTGCCTGCTTAATCTTCAGGTGATTCAGCTGAGGAACCTTTTTCACCATTGAGTTATTTGAATTTGAAGCTGCTATTTTTCTGGCTGAGATGTCCCCAAAACTTGTCAGTGGGTTTAAAAAGTGCTCCAGGACCGTATCTCAATAGAACAGAACAGGTGCGCCAAGGAAATGCTTGAAGAACCACATCACATTTTGTCTTGATGCCTTCTTCAGGGGGTATATGCCTCAAGAAAATACAAATCAATAGATGAATAAATAAAATCAGAATACAAACATAAAAAACAAACACAAATGAATAAAAACAATAAATAAAAATTATATATCATGGGACATAAAATCGTCCCTCACTTATGTGTTTTATCCTGGTGCGCTCACTATCACCATCTGAAGATCTGAGAGATTTGATAGTTTTAACTCTTTTCTGGTCCTTTCTGTCATTGCTCATATTGTTTTTATGGTCTTAACTTATGGAATTTTTTTATGTCCCATGATATATCATTTTTGTTTATTTTTTTATTCATTGTGTTTGTTTTTGATGTTTGTATTTTGATTTTATTTATTAATCTATTGACTTGTATTTTCTTGAGGCATATACCCCCTGAAGAAGGCATCAAGCCAAAATGCATTGGAGTTCTTCAATAAAGCTGATTTAACATCACCTTAGTGTACTTGTTCTGTTCTATTGGTTTTACACCATGGGGGTATTGTGCTCTATCCTAGTCTAGGACCATATCCCTCATCAATACCCATGAATGGTGTCTTAAGTACCTAGGGCATGGCCATAAACTGCTTTCTTGTGATTTGTGTGCAGATGGCAAGAAGAGAGCTCCAGGGCTGAGAGAAATAGCACAAATGAATTTTTGGCCTTGTAATATGACCATCTACTTCGGCATCAATCTTGAAGGCTTCAGAGGATGCACCGAATGCTGGCAGAGCATGCGTATCGAGGGATCTTGAGCTCATTTGAAACCAAGCTCCCATAGGTCACCAAAGCATCAGTCATCCACTGATGCTTCCCTGAAAATGAGGAAGGATTCATCCTCTATTTCATTGGTGTTGAGAGCTAAGGATGCTGAGCATGAGGTGGAGGTTCCATTATGTCCGCGCCAGAGTGCATCGGAGTCTGATACTGAGAGTGTAAAAGGCTTGCAGCCTTGATGTAAGAACAGCTTATCCTCTTTACCTTCCAAGCGGCAACACCAACCTTCATGAAGCTGAGATCAGCCTGCTGATAAACCCAACAGATTCTGGGAACATCAGCTGATGCTGCTGAAGTGTAACGAGGACAAAATATTGATGCTGTTCCCCATCATTTAAAGCTCCATCAGCATTGAGCATGGCGCATCAAGACACCAATCCCATTTTCAAAACACATCATTTGTGTGCGGTAGAGGCATAGTCATCAGGGCATTGAAGGGCCTCAACACCAATACCAGATCGGCTGATATCAGTTTCCAGTGCATTGGGAGGCAATGGTCCCTCAAAATATCAGAGGTCATTGGTTGATCAGCACTCCCATAGGTACTCTAGATCCTCCAGGCAGAGTCTCAGATGTCTTTTGAGTATCTCTCTGAGGCAGATTCAGACCACTGAGTATCCAATAATGACTCTGAATACCTAAAGGCAGGTCTCCAGAACTCCCATTTGATCACTCTCCTCCTCATGACAGATGAATATTCCCTTCAGAAGAATTATCTTTCCATGATTTTGTCAGGGATAGGACTAAGGCCATACCATTTTCTTTGGAAACAGAGGAGGCGCCCAGGGCAGAAGAATTGGATATCTTCCAATATTCCGTTGCCCCTAAGGAAGCACTGAGTGCTCATGCACCTCATCCTTCATATGAGAATATGGAAGACCTTCCTCTCAGTACCTCTTGCCAGAAAAAAGGTAAACTCTTCTACTACCACTACTACTACTTCTACTACTACTACTTACTTTTGGACTCTATGTATAGAGTCCAAAAGTCTTCCAGATTAGAGAAACTACAGCAGCCATGCCACTCTGTGGTCTTTGAATCCACCCTGAAAAGGTCCAGAAGTTTCAAGTCACACTCTTTGGCTCCCTGGGGAATGAGGCCCAGACTTTGCCATGCTCATGTTATACATGGTGTCCTACCAGCTCTACATGGACATGTATTTATGGAACATCATGTGCAGCCGTGATGATATGTTTGCTTTTCTCCCTCCAGGGAAACTCAAGCATTGACATTCCCTAGTGAGTCAATGGAAAAGTGCAGGAAATACATTGTCTGTGCTACATATGATATTTTCGATACAGCATTGAGGGCTCCCTCTATGAATATTGGTACCCGGAGACTTTTATGGCTCTGGAACTCAGACTTGCAAGTAAGTGTTCAGGAACAGCTTGCTGATGTGCCATGCCATAGAATTAATATCTTTGGAGATAAAGTTCAAAAAGCTGTTACAGTGATTAAGCAGCACTCTGACATGATCAAAACGCTATCTAGGTGCACCTCAGACGTGGTTGCCTCTTCCAGTAGGTTTCACAGTGGAGGTCAGAGGAAATCTTACTACTCTCACAGGCATATCTCCCTACTTCCCGCTATATTCAATCTAAGAAGATTCCTTGTGCCCGTCCTCAGCAAGAGAAGCCTCAGAAGTCCCAGCCAGCATTTCAGCCAATACCAGGGGTGGGGTTTTGACTAGTTTCTCAAACATAGCCTCTCTTCCCATGCTTCAGTCAGTTTCAGGGAGGCTCACTCTATTTTCCCATAGGTAGCCTCTTGTAATCTCAGACTCCTGGGTATTAAAATAATCCAAGAAGAGTATACAGTAGACTTCATCTATTCAAACTCCTTCTGAATTGTCCACCGAGAGGCCATTCCATTTCCCCTTATAGGGTAGTTCTTCAGGAAATCTGTGCTCTTTGACTTGCAGATGCAATCGAACCCATTCCGCCAGGGCAGGAATTTTACTAAGGGTACGTCCTGGTCCCCAGAAAAATGGGAGGATTTAGTCCCATCCTAGACCTCAGAGACCTGAACAAATAACTAGTTAGAGAAAAGTCCAGGATGCTTTCTTTTCTTTAGAAAGGAGATTGGCTATATTCTCTAGATCTAAAGGATTTTTATACCCCATGCATATACTTCCCAGATCCGGGAGTTATCTCAAATTCATCACAGGAAAACAACATTTCCGATATTGCGTTCTGCCCTTTGGCCATGCGTCAGCTCCTCAGGTACTCACAAAATGCCTAACCATAGTGGTAGCCTTTCTACGCAGATGGAGTGTATGTGTTTTCTTTTTTAGATGATTGACTCTCAAGAGCACCACTCTGGGAGGGGACTCAAGAATCAATCTGTCACCACCTACTTGTTGAAACTACTAGGGATACAATGTCAGTTCGTCACAGCAATTAAAGTTCATAGGAGCTCCACTGGACACTATTCTATTGAAAGCTTTCTTTCTGCATGACAGGCTCACCTGTTTGGTGGCAATAGTGCAGGAAGTACAAATGAGTCAGCAGACATCAGTGATCAACATGATGAAAATGTTGGGTCGCATTGCCTCAACTGTTCCCATCACTCCCTTGGCATGTTATCATATGAGGCAATCTCAGTGGATCTGAGAACCCAGTGGACCCAGGCCACTGGAAGGTTCAGCAATGTACTGTGTGTCACTCTTCCTCTTTGGGACTCCTCCTTCTGGTGGATGGATTGTTACGATCTAGCCAGGGGTCTGTCTTTTCAAATTCTGCCCTACCAAGTTTCTCATTACAGATGCATCAACGCTGGTTTGAGGAGCTCATCTCAATGGGTTTCACATTCAAGGTACTTGGTCTCTCAAAGAAATTCTTCATCAGATGAATTTCTCGGAACTGAGAGCACTATCAAATGCAATAAGGGCTTTCAAAGATTGGTTAGTAAACCAAATTTTAATGATTCAAACAAATAACCAAGTAATCATGTTCTACATCATTAAGAAGAGAGGAAATGAATTATACCTCATGTTTTGAGAGATAGGATGTGGAACTTTGCCATCTCTCAGGGAGTCTGGGAGTCTGGTTTCCATGACCCCGGTACAGGGTATTATGTGGTCCAACAAAAAATAGTGAAAGAACTGTTGCTCTTCTCACTTTCTTTTGTGTGAATATTTCTGAGCCGGGTGAGGGGTTTGGCTCCTGGGTTTGGCATTTCTTGCCTCAGTGTTTGGATATATCTCTCAGGGAATGAAACTAAAAGCCATGCACCTGAATGGTGAAGAGAATGCTAAGTTGAACAGGCTGAACTGGGTCTTTCAACTTCACAAATGGATCTTTGATTAAGAGATAGCCCTCTCCATCTTTTGAGAGTGAGGCACCCTCTTCATACATCTCTTCCCCCACTTCTCAGAATGCCCAGGTGTCTCAGTTCTGCTCCAGAATGGGAGCACATGGCCTTGGATGCTTTCCTCCTGTATTTGGGGGGGGGGGGGGGATCTTCTGTACACATATCCTCCAATATCTTTCATTGCAAAGACCCTCCTGAAACTCAAAAGCAATGGAGGCACTGTGATTGTCATTACTCCTTATTGGCTTTGGCAACCCTTGTTCCCTCTCCTCCTTGGCTCCTTCATCCATAAATTGTTACACCTGGATCATGCACTAACTCTCATTTCATAGGAAAGTGGCAGTGTTGCATCCAAACCTCAAGTCCCTATCCTTCACAGCTTGGATATTGAAGGGATAACTTTGTCCTCTCTTAGCCTGACTGTTGGTGTTACCAGGAGGGCCTCCATGAGGAGAACTTATGCTTTTAAGTGGAAGAGGTTTGTGATCTGGTGTGAGGGAAAGTCCTTAGATCCTTTCACATGCCCCTCACAAACACTGCTTGAATATATTTTACATTTGTCTGAGTTTGAATTAAAGTCCAACTTCATTAGAGTTCACCTCAGTTCAGTTGGAGCTTATCATTATCATGTAGAGGGTAAACCCATCTCTTTACAGCCTTTAGTAGTTCAATTTATGTGGGGCTCAACTCAGTGTAGTTTCAAACAGCAGATTAAAGCTCCTTTCGAGCCAGTCAACACCTGCTCTGAAGTTTATGACCTGGAAGATCTTGTTTTTATTGACAGTCACTTCATGCAGAGTGTGTAAGCTTCAGGCCCTAGTAGTTTGATCCACCTTTCACAATATGTTCCCATTATAGGATGGTTCCACAATATGTATCTTAGGTTCCTTCCACCTTAGTCAATCTTCTTGCCAACCTTTTTTTCCAAAACCCCATTCTCACAATGGGAAAACTGCGCTGCATATGTTGGACTGTAAGAGCCATCTACTTGGGGTGGAATAAAGCCCATAGAAAGTCCATCCAACGTTTTGTTTAATTTGACGCAAGCAAGTTAGAGCTGCCACCTCCAAAAGCACTCTTTCAGTATGGCTTGCAGACTGCATCTTTTACTTATGCTCAGGCAGGCTTCAGCCTCAAGGGTCATGTCACCGCTCATAATGACCAAGCCATGGTTGTATCAGCGGCCCACCTATACTTACTCAGTCTTCATGGAAGAGATCTACAAAGTTGTAATGTGGACTTTGGTCCACACATTTACTTCTCATTACTGTGTGGATGGGAATTCTCGACGTGAGAGCAGTTTAATCCAGTCAGTGCTACAGAATCTGTTTCGGGATTAGAATCCAGCTCCATCCTCCTTCTGCCCATTTCTTTCTATTCAGGCTGCCTCCAAAAAAAGAAAAAGAAACAAAACTGTTTCAAAAGGCCAGTTGTCACCAAAACAAAGTGAGGACTTCACCCTGCTTGTTCACAGAGAAAAAGTTACTTCCTTGAAGTAGGTATTCTCTGTGAACAGCAAGATAAGTCCTTGCAACTGACTGAGGTAAAATGGGGCGGTATCAGCAGGTGGAAAGATGCTTTCCAAAAACTGCTAGAAGGAGCATGGAAGTACTCCTACATGAGGATTCCATTGGTGATGTCACCCAAGTGAGGTCACCCATGCATGAGGACATCCTGCTGTCTATAGAGAACACCTGCTACCGGTGAATAATTTTGTTTTCTTGAACTAGTGACTAGTTTAATTACTAGCCAGCACATTACTTGGATAGCTAAATATTCTCAACCTGGGCTATTAATGCTGACCTGGTGAAGGAAGTTTAGTTTTCAAGGAATTCCTCATACATATACTCAGTAAATCCAGGGAAATGTCACCTACAGCTTGTTCGACTTTAATTCTTGTGAATTCGAGTGAGCCAATGTATAAGTAGGTTAACTTATTTGTAGGTAGAATCTGTAGTCTCCTGTTTTTCAATGCCCTAAAGGAGGTTGGGTGGCTGAGCTTGCATTTCACAGGTCCAGAGGTTTACTAGTGATACTCATACCTCTCTGGAAGAGTGGTTGGATCTTGGAGAACCTGAATATGACTCTGCCGGCTCTACCTCCCTCTTCTAGCTCTTCCTTTTCATTAGAGCAGCCTGTGCTGTGGTGTTCCTCAAAACACCAGTATCACGGACACATCAGAAGGAGTTGTGAAATACATGTTTCCCCCACTCTCAGGGAGAGTACACAGCTTCTTTCACTTGGCCATGTTGTATCATATGAACTCCAGAAGGAAGCTCTGGCACGATACAAGTAATATGATGAGCATTGTCAGTAAATTTGAGAGATTGACTTCATACTTCACATACCCTGACTTAGGAGTGAGATTCATTATTATAATAGACTGTGCAAAACGAGCCCATTAGGAGGCATTGGCCTGCCCACTACATAGCATCTTTAAAAGAATGCATGCAAAGCCCTCTCAAAGGGTTTTATTGTGTTAAATGGGGACCCCCTCCCCCTTTGCCTTATAGTTCAGTTCATTACGTATTTGAAATTCATTTTTTATTTTGCTGCAGAGAGGCCTGTAGGGTCAGCAAAAGTCTATTTTAATGACAGGAGAGGCGTAGAATGGCAGTGTTGGTCCATATTTAATAAGCATCAGTGATCCTTGAATGTTCCTACATCTTCAGAAGGGCAGTGGGGTCTGGAAAATGACTCCAGTACAGATTCCCCATTAGAAAGTAAAGAGAAATTGAAAACACACCAAAGTGTCCTGCATGCACACATGCCAGAATTGAAAGATAAAAAGCCCGGGATAATTTCACTTTCTGCAATCAAAATCTTCTCTGACCCCCAAGCTCCCATCTTTTATTGTAGTGTTATTACATCCCATTCAGAGGCCCTTGTATGCTGTCTAAGGAAATCTGATTAGATAAACAACTTGATAACCCTCAAATTCATAGCATGGGAGGGAAATTTAAACCCATTGTCAACACTATACTATTCTCAGAAGTTCTTCCTGTTCATGAGAAGGGCAAGAGAGACTGCATCACATAATCAGCTTTAATATGTGGCTCCAAACCTGGTGTAAATGAGAAGGATTTAGATTTATAGGCAACTCGGGCAATAGATGGAACAACAAGAGACTATACTGTGTTGATGGACTGCATCTCTCTGTGGTAGGAAAAAGGATCCTAAGTGAAAAATTCAAGCAATATGTGGCAAGCATTTAAACTAGGGAAAGGGAGTGACGGATGGGAAAAAACAAGTTCAGTACGTCACTCTCAGCAACAACATAATAACATTGGTAATAGTCGTCATATTAATCTACACATCAGTGATAAGAGGGAAGAGGAGTTTGAAATAAAATCCATCCAAAATACAAGAAAGCCAACCAACAATTGCTGCACAAATGCTCAAAGTCTAGCCAACAAAGTTCCTGACCTGGAAGCTCTAATGGTCGAAATGGACTTTGACATTGTGGCCATTAGAGAAACATGGTTTAATGAGTTACATGAATGGGACAGAGCCATAGCTGGCTATAATTTATTTAGAAGAGATAGAGAAAGCAGAAAAGGAGAAGCAGCTCTATATGTCAAAAGCTGCTGAAAGGAAGCACTGTGGATTGTGTTGGAAAGAGGATATGGCACTATCATCCACAATGGTATAGCCTACAGGCCTCCAACTCAAATTAAGGAAATAGATAGACACTTGATAATTGATATTGCAAAGGTAGCTATGAAGGTAGACGTGATCATATTGGGTGACTTTAATCTATCAGATGTGGATTAGAAGATTGTGGATGCCTTCCAAGAAGTATTGCTCAGACAATTGGTGACGGAACCAACCAGGGAAAGTTCAAAGCTGGATTTATTACTCGCCAATGGAGATAGCGTGTTGAATGTCCAGGTGGGTGCCCATGTGAGCAGCAGTGATCATTACACAGTGTGATTGGGGGTAAAAGCCAAGGCAAAGTCCAATTACAGTAAACTCTAAGTCCTGGACTTCAAAAACACCGACTTCAGTAAAATGGGAAAGTATCTGAAGGAGAAGGAGACCAAGACAGAAATAAAGATAGCAAATGCAAAGGCGGACGAAAAGATAACTAAAGATGTGAAGCGTGGAGATTAAACTTTTTTCAGATATATTCAGGAGGAGAGGAGGATCAGAAGTGCAACTGCAAGACTCAAAAAGGCTGAGGACAGATTTGTGGAAAGTGACATTGAAAAAACAAAAATGCTAGACAAATACTTCTGTATACACGAAAGAAAATCCTGGAGAAGGACCACGTATTACTGACAAATGTACAAATGGGAATGGAGTTGATTCCACACCATTCACAGAATATGATGTTTTTGAACAGCTTGCAAAACTGAAAGTGGACAAGGCCATGGGACAGACTGGGATACATCCCAGGATACTGAAAGAGCTCAGAGAGGTTCTGGCAGGGCCTTTAAAGCTTGTTTTTAATAGATCCTTGGGGACTGGAGAAGGGCTGATTTGGTACCTCTTCACAAAAGTGCTAAAAGGGGAGAGGTGACAAACTATAGGATGGTAAGCCTTACCTCAGTAGTAGGAAAGGTAATGGAGGCACTCTTGAAAGAAAGAATAGTGGATTTTCTGGAAACCAATGGATTGCATGATCCGAAGGAACATGATTTTACCAGAGGAAAATCATGCCAAACAAATTTGATTGAGTTCTTTGACTGGGTGCCCAGAGAACTAGATCAAGGGCATGTGATGGATGTGATCTACCTAAATTTCAGCAAAGCATTTGATACTGTTCCTCATAGGAGGCTTATCAATAGACTGAGCAACCTGGGGATCGGTCCTAAGGTGATGGACTGGATCAGAAATTTGGTTGACTGACAGACCACAGAAGATGGTGGTAAATGGAACTCACTCAGAAGAAAGTAAGATGCATAGTGGTGTGTCTCAGGGATCGGTCCTGGGACCCATACTGTTCAATGTATTTGTGAGTGATATTGCGAAAGGTGGAAAAGTCTGCCTTTGTGCATATGACACAAAAATTGGCAACAAAGTGGGCACCACTGAAGGAGTGGACAACACAAAGAAAGATCTTTAAATACTGGAAGAGTGGTCTAATGCTTGGCAGTTAAGATTTAATATGAAGAAGTGTAGAGTCATGCACTTGGGATGCAGAAATCCAAAGGAATCATATGTGATAGGAGGAGAGAGGTTGGTGTGCACGGACTAGAAGAGGGACCTCGGAGTGCTAGTGTCTGAGGATCTCAAGCAATGCGACAAGGCGGTAGCCAAAGCTAGAAGACTGCTGGGCTGCATATAGAAACAAAGAAACATGACGACAGAAAAAGACCACATGGCCTATCTAATTTGTCCTTCCATATCAACAACTACAACAGTCCCCTTTTTTCCTTTAGAGATCCTCTGTGTTTGTCCCATGATTTTTTGAACTCAGATACTGTCCTCATCTCTACCACCGCCACTGGGAGACTATTCCACGGATCCACCACTCTTTCCGTAAAGAAATATTTCTGCATATCACTCCTGAATCTATCTCCTTTCACCCTCATCCCATGTCCCCTTGTAGCAGAACTTGCTTTCAATTGAAAGAGGCTCTCCCCCTGTGCATTTATGCCATGGAGGTATTTAAACGTCTCGATCATATCACCTCTATCACACCTTTCCTCTATGGTGTTCATATTAAGATCCTTAAGTCTGTCCTCATATGCTTTATAATGAAGACCACTAACCATTCTGCACCGACTCCATCCTGTTTATATCCACTCTTCAAGCTTAGCTAGATCCCTCCTCATGTTATCTACACCTTCCTGAGTGTCTACTCTATTGCAGATTTTGGTATCATCAGAGAGGAATAACCAGCAGAAAGGAGGAGATATTAATGCCCTCTAAAAGTCTTTAGTGAGGCTTCACTTGGAGTATTGTGTTCGGTTTTGGAAACCATATCTCTCAAAGGATATAAAGACTTGAAACAGTTCAAAGGAAGGCCACCAAAATGATTTGGAGCCTGTGCCCCCGATGTTATGGGGGGCGGTATATCAAGCCTGAATAAACATAAATGTATAAGAAGAGATTTGAAGACCTAAATATGTATACCTTAGAGGAGAGGAGGGACAGGGGAGATATGATGCAGACCTTTAAATACTTAAAGGGTATTAATGAACAAACAAACATTTTTCAAAGAAGAGGAAGCTGTAAAATTATAGGGCATATGATGAAGCTGCAAGCTGGTAAATCTAAAAGCAACTTCATGGAATACTTTTTCACTGAAAGGGTGGTGGATGCTTGGAATGTCCCCCTCCCCCCCCCCCATGGGAGTGGTGGGGGCAAATACACAGAATTCAAAATGGCATGGTACAGACACAATAGGTCCCTTTATAGCAACAGGATAAAATCAAAGAAAATTTAAATATCTTTTATACTTCAATAAATAGAGGGGGGCTGCCCTGCACGGAGCGGCAGGTACAACCCTAAACACAGGAATGAGGGGCGAGGGGTGACTTGCACGGAGCGGCAGTTGCAATCGCTTTAGCATCTTACTGGACAGACTAGATGGATCTTACTGGTCTTTATCTGCCGTCGTATACTATGTTACTATCATAGCCCTCTTAGAGGCACGTTTGCTAAAAGTTAGTGCACGTTAATGAAATTAACAAGTTAAGTACTACTGCACCTATAGAAATAAAGGAGCTGTGGGCACTTTTCATTAAGGTGTATTAAACCCTTTAGTAAACATGCCTTTTGGTAGCGCCATCTGGAGTTGGGGAGGAGATACCAGAGAGATCTGTATTTTGACATGCTTGTAACATGAATGACAATCCCAAAGTACTATTAAAGAGCCTCCGTGTTGTCCTCTTACACCGAGGCCCTCTTGAGAAATAAGAGGATCCTTATGCTGAACTGAGCTGCTTTTTTTTCTCCTGGACCGTGGAGAGAAACTTGCTAAACAGTGACAATCTCTCATCACTCTTTCTTTTGTAAAAATGATCTAGTCTCCAAATTTCAAAATCTCCTCGTGTCTATATGTGTGTGCATAATTTGTATTCGTTCTAGAACTTCACTACTTAATTCTACAAAAAAAAAAGCGAAGTTTTAAAAGTCAGGGGTTCTTATTCCATCTGTTGGGATTCAGTAGACCCCCCCACTGCCAGTAGTGTAAGTACCACAAACTCTAAATGAGTCCTTTCTAGTTTTACATTTCTAAAATAAACCAGCCTAAATTTTGAAGAGTCCATATTCTTGCTGCATCCTATTCACAACCCCCGTACTGCTTAGAGAGAGTTCCCGTATTATCTAGTGGGATACATTATAAGCTACAGCCCAACCCCACATTTTAAGCAATTTCATGTTTTTCTGGAACGTATTTCTCGCTGCCTGCAAAATTCCCTAGTAGAATGTGAAAATAAAGAAACCAGGAACTTAAAATGTCTACTGGAAAATACTTACTAACCAAGAACCAAGTAAATTAGCTCTTGGCCTCTTTCCCCGGGTCTGCATGCTGGGTGCCAGCCAACTCTCCGGCATTGCTTGCTATGCCCAAAAACAGAAGACTGCATTGCACCTTTTCTGTGAGTGCCACTGGGCGGTTTACATACAATGAAGAAACTTCTAGCTTTGAGCACTATGATTTTAATGTATAGACACTATTTAAATATATTGTACAGACTTTTTATTTCCACAGTGCTATTTGATGTATTATGTATATATCTATATCTAAACAATAGCCTCTTCCTTCTCCATTGCAATTGGGTTCAGATTTAAAAAGATTTGCATTTCATCGCCAAGCTGTTGAAATCTTTAAAGAAAATGTGAGTGTGGAACGATGCAAAATGTAGGAAGCTGATCTTCCACAAGGTGTGTAAAATTTGTGAGATCAATTTTCAAACAAACTTAGTTTACCAGTAAACTTCTAAGTCCAGTAGTCACAAATATTCAGAGCCTCTGCAGATAATGCCAGACAGTGTTCCCTCTAAGGACTGATGGTTTGTGCGCAAACTATTCTGCCCATCTACAACAATTTCCACTGGCCAAACCTGCAAGCAACTGTAGGCAGCTGAAGCTATGGATTAAAAATCATAATCATAACAATACAAGAAAATGAAGCGAATGATTAAAAGTTTATCATCTGTACCTTAAAAGTAATGCGTTCATCATTTGGGTCTTAGGCTTTCATTCCAGTTGCAGAAATTCTTTCTGAAAAATGCCTTCATCAGGAGTATGCCTTTTTCATTGTTAAGATATTGTTACCATTTTATAGCTCTTAGTTGAGTGCTGCAAACACCACAGGGAGTGAGGTGATCTGCAAGGTGGAAGATGGCGGTGACGGAAGTTGAGTTGTGGGCGGCAGTCCTCCTGCCCAGCTTAGAAGGAACATTGCTGATGAAACTGTAGTTATTACACTTCAACAATCTGTGCTTAATATTATAGTGCCATGCTGTGGCTGCATCCTCAATAGCCAACCGAGCAAAACAAAGCTAAGAAATTGTGCTGTGCTGCACTGATAAAATCAAGCAGATGTGAATAGTTTGATTTCTCTCTGCTGTTTTATAACAACTCGTTTAAATTGTTTTTAGTAGCATTTAGCTCATGCTTTTCAAGTAGCAGTTCAAGGTGAGTCACAGTCAGGTACAGGAGGTATTTCCCTGACCCTGGGGGTCCTACAATCTAAGTTCATATCTGAGGCAGTGGAGGGTTAAGTGACTTGCTCAAGCCAACAAGGAGCGTCGGGAGGGATTTGTCTCAGTGTGTGTGCTGTTTTGTCATGTGTACAGGGATCATGATTTGTGTGTATCTGCCCATGCAAACAGCTTAAAGGGAATCCTAGTGCCAGTCTGACAATAGTGAAGGGACGGAGCGGGCGCAGTGAGTGTGGTTATCAAGTGGCCACGATGGGGGTAATTGTATAAATCATATTTGGACGTATATACCTCTTATAAATTACTGCCTGCATATACACATGCGCTGCAACAAGTAGGTACGTGCTTCTGTTTGTCCTGGCTATAGGCGTGTTTGGTGGAGACGTTTGGGTGGAGTCATGAAATATGCATGTAAGTTAGAAAATATGCACCTATGCGTGAATTTTGGAAGCAGAAATTTCTGTTAACTCCTGAGCTGGTATATGTGGCCAAACCTTATCTGTGATTTTGGCAACGTGTATGCTCGTATTTTATATAGGCACATGGGTTTCTACCTTGCCTCCATTTCTAGGTGACCTGCGTCGTGGACATGATCCAGGTGGGAGGGCGCCAATCAGCGTTTACCACGGATCTTTAGCAGCCCTGAATATATGTGTTAAACAATGCAGCTGTCATCTAACTTATAACTCTTGACTGTCACTGCGGCATCTGAGACCCACCTGCGTATTTAGAAACCAGACGCTGCTCTCTCTTGAGAGTGAGAACTGCACAGCCCAGCACGTGTTCCAGATCTCCCTGCATCTGCAGATTTTTCCAAAAACGTATTTTTATTTTCCCATATTTGATTAGCATGCTTCTCCACAATATTCGAGGTGTGTTAACAACCAATTTAAAACAATACAATACAGCCGTTAAAACAGTTTTATAAAACATTCATCTCCAATAACTTAATTCTCCCTCTGAATAAAAAGCCAGGCTTTTTTTTTTCTAAAAGCAAGATACAGTGCTTTCTTATGAACTTCCAAAGTTGAAGCCCTTTGACTACAGATGCTCTGTTGCTTGTCCATTGTAAATGAGCATTACTAAGGGCTGCTCACATCAGTTGCTGTAATGAACAATGTATTTTCCCTGGAACCTACAACTGCAGAAGTGATCACAAGTAAGCGCTTGATAAACCACAAAAAGTTACTTGAAGCGGATACTAAGATCTGCAGGAAGGCCATCTAAAGTGATTAACATTGAAATAATAAGATCTGAAGATGTTTTATTCATCGGCAGTCAGGCTGCTGTACTTTGTACTAATTGCAGATGTTTCATTTGGTATTTGGGGAAGCCACAGTATAAACTGTTGCAGTAATCCAGTCATGTTGTCGCAAATGCATGAAAGAGTGGCAAGATTTTTCTGCTGAAGCGAAGGCTTAAGCTGCCTAAGTAGTCTTAAGCTAGCAAAGAATACCCAAACAACTGCAGCTATTAGATCATGAAAAGAAAAATGTTAAAAATCACAACCAAGTTCCTCACTTTTGTAGAAGTGGCATATCGGACTCCCCTCTCTATTGCTCTCAGAAGTGGGCTTGGAGACCTAGGTTTGATACAGACTTGCAGTGTATTTAGCACATGCAGTGGAGAGGAGGGTGCCATGGGCTAAGCCATTTTCCACATGAATGTTGCAATAGAATAATGGTGGAATATCTTTCCATTGTTCCATTGTCGCATGAATGTTGCAATAGAAGAATAATGGTGGAATATCTTTCCATTGTTCCATTGTCGCATGAATGTTGCAATAGAAGAATAATGGTGGAATATCTTTCCATTGTTCCATTGTCACATGAATGTTGCAATAGAAGAATAATGGTGGAATATCTTTCCATTGTTCCATTGTCACATGAATGTTGCAATAGAAGAATAATGGTGGAATATCTTTCCATTGTTCCATTGTCGCATGAATGTTGCAATAGAAGAATAATGGTGGAATATCTTTCCATTGTTCCATTGTTGTATGAATGTTGCAATAGAAGAATAATGATGGAATATCTTTCCATTGTTCCATTGTCACATGAATGTTGCAATAGAAGAATAATGGTGGAATATCTTTCCATTGTTCCATTATCGCATGAATGTTGCAATAGAAGAATAATGGTGGAATATCTTTCCATTGTTCCATTGTCGCATGAATGTTGCAATAGAAGAATAATGGTGGAATATCTTTCCATTGTTCCATTGTCGCATGAATGTTGCAATAGAAGAATAATGGTGGAATATCTTTCCATTGTTCCATTATCGCATGAATGTTGCAATAGAAGAATAATGGTGGAATATCTTTCCATTGTTCCATTATCGCATGAATGTTGCAATAGAAGAATAATGGTGGAATATCTTTCCATTGTTCTTGGGAACTTTCACACTGTTGTCTCAGGGGTGTAGCAGTGACCAGAGGCTGCTTGCATTTGTTGTCAGAAGCTGTGGTGCCTTCACAGTGGTATCCAAAATACTTGTTTCATGAGCTTACCTTACTTTCAGGAACAGGTTTTGTTTCATTTAATTTCACTTAATTCTTAGGGGTATGTTTACTAAAACCCCGTTAGATGCGCGCCACGTTAGTGTGCGGGATGCCATAAAAGGAGTGGGCATTTCAGTCTGAAAAAAGCAAACCAGGATTAATCATGCGCTAATGTGCGCTGTGCGCTCATGTGCACTGCGCACATTAGCGCATGAGAAACGCGCGCGGGAAGCATAAGCAGGCGCGCTGATGTGCAAGTACATGAGCAGAGCCACAGTACAATGGTTAAGACACCGACCAATGGTGCAGGGATCATGGGTTCAATCCCCCACTGTGCCCAATGAATAAGGCTGGGTGAGCCACTACCTGTTATGTGTAATATTGCATTCTGAGGCATATCAATTTTATTTTAATTACTGTTACTAGCAAACGCACTCTCAAAGCACTGTAACATAAGGCGCCCCATAAGGTACCCCAGAGGGCACATTTTAAAGTGCACTGTCCGCCAAGGCACCCTACAATGTTGCTTAAAGGGTGGCCTATAGGGCGCCATATAGGGTGCCCAATGAGGCAGAGCAAGGTTACTCTGATGGCAGCACTGCACATGTTAACATGTGGTAAGCTGAAGTAGGTGTGCTGACATACAAACAGCAACAGCAGTTTAGTACAATGGTTAAGACACTGACTGATGGTGCAGGGATCATGGGTTCAATCCCCCACTGTGCCCAATGAATAAGACTGGCTGAGGCATTACCTGTTATGTGTAATATAGCATTATGAGGCATTTTAATTTTATTTTAATTACTGCTGCTAGCAAACGCACTCTAAAAGCACTGTAACATAAGGTGCTGCATAAGGCACCCCATAAGGTACCCCAGAGGGCACATTTTAAAGTGCACTGTCCGCCACAGCACCCTACAATGTTGTTTAAAGGGTGGCCGATAGGGCGCCCTATGAGGCAGGGCAAGGTCAGAGCACTGTTTCTGATGGCAGCACTGTGCATTGTAATGCATGGAAATCTTAAGTAGGTGTGCTGACATACAGACATAGTGGCAGAGGTGTGGCACATTGCAAGCCTGCCTTATGGTACAGGAGTTGTGGGTTCATTCACCCAGTGTGGCTATTCAATATGACTGCCTGGGACATTACTTTTTGATATCAGCAGTGGTTTGTGCGGCTTTTTTTATTTGATTTGTTCTGAGAGCAAACACACTCTCAAAATGCCATAACCTAAGGTGCCACATCATGCACCCTATGAGGCACTCCAGAGGAAACATTATGAGGTGCACTGTCTGCCACAGCACCTTATAATGTTCCATTTAGGGCTCCTTATAGGGCGCTTTTGAGGCACCTTCAGGCTACAGCACTGAGGGTGTTGTTGCTGGCAGCACCAAATTACATTACAAAAGAAAAAGCCTCAGACAGCCCTATCAAATAATCCCACTGTGGGATTGAACCCATGACCTTTGGCTCCACAGGCAGTGAAGTCACCAGTGGGCTACATCTCCATAGCTGCTAACAAGCTCCTGGCTGGCTACAGTAGGACTGCAGCCCACCACACGAACTGTCTGCTGTGGTTACCAGGATAGGGTTAAACCACACATACCCATGATGCACTGCACATGCAAATCAGCAGTCTACAAATAACAACAGGATGGGGTATGCACCCCCACACCACCTCAGCCTGGTAGGGAGTACTGAGCGTGTGCGTTACTGGCACATAGTAGGTGCTGACCGTCACATTGTGCGGGTCCTGTGCTCACCCTGAGGGTGAAATGGGCCACCCAGCACCATGTCCACAGCACCTGGCTTAGCTGAGATAGGCTATGGTGTGAGTCCCCATCAATGCTAGTGTGTGATGGGTAGGTCTTTCAGATGCCCTACCAAATACACCTGTGTCCATCTTTTATTTCTCAGTCAAGTTTAGCCCTTGGGCACTTTGATGCACCCAGATTGGGCATATTCTGTATAGATGCCATGGCCGCATTAGCTATGTGACGGGGGAGCAGGCTGTTTGGACCCATAGGCAAATTAAGTAGTACCACCCAAACTGCCCTCTAGAGCTCAGGATCTCCCACTAACAGATCCACATTCCACATCACTGCAATGGTGCTGGTGGAGGGGACTATCAACCTAGGTTGAGCTGGGGGACAGACAACATACAGGGCAGTCCATGCATTTCTGTACACATCCATATGGTGATAGCAGACAGACAGGAGGCCTGGAAATGCTCAGCTGCCCACCACCACCATCTGACATTCTCCAGCAGCGAGCACACTGAATCTGCAGCCGCTGCACCCTGCAAGGTGTTCCAGCCTTACACATACTAACTGCAACCAGTCTGCTAGCTAGTTCATAGTGCATATTACTGGAGGAAATGTGTGCACCCAAAACTGGGATGTCAGCACACCCACCAAGCAGATAGGTTAGTGATTGGGCCCCAAAAGGCAACCCAAAGATATCACTTGAGAGAGATGCTGTTAGCACTATGGGAGACCTAGCCATGCCATGGTGACTGCTCAGTCAGGGTGAGAGTGACCTCCCAGGAGGACAATCAATCAATGAAAAAACTCACTCCACTAAAACAAAACTTGTTTCTGAATTATACTATCAAAATGCTTGTTTTCATTCTATTCAGAAAAAATATATATGCAACCGCGAAGAATCGGTCCTTGATGTTAATGGGCTTTTGTTTGGCAGTAAGATCTTGACTTGCGTCTCGATCGCATTTGCCTTTGCCCGTATTTGCTGAGACCTTGCCGACCACGTTTCACAGTTGCATATATATTTTTTCTGAATAGAATGAAAACAAGCATTTTGATAGTATAATTCAGAAACAAGTTTTTTTTTAGTGGAGTGAGTTTTTTCATTGATTGATTGCTTTACACACTCCTTAACGTGACCAAGCAGTTTTGGACTCCCAGGAAGACATGCAGGGGCCACCCTGTCCATGCAGCTGATGGCCGGCCACTACAATGTCCCAGCCATTGCCCTATGCCCTGTGCTCATGCATCCTGCCCAGGCCACCCTATCCGAGCTATACCCACAGTACCTTGCTCCTCATTATGCACATTGGCAAGCTAACACTGGACACATTGCAAACAGTGTGGGCTGAGTAAGGTGTTGCAACCAGCACACACTGGATGGACAGACACACACTCCCACACCTATGCCAGCATAGTGCTACTATAGATAGTTTTTGCAGTCCAAGCCAACTCAACAGTCCTGGACACAGCGCAGGCATGGCTATGGTATGCGATACTGTTGGGGTCACTCCCCAGGGTGGTGAACAGTGTCAGACACCAGACCTGAAACACACTCCACAGACATCAGAGATATTGGTATGATACAGCTCAATGAGCAGATTGTGCTTAACTTAGGAATTGCTATCTGCCAGTAATCATAGCAACATTGTGATATATGTTTACTGTATTCCCAGGTTTAGGGTGGCATTGCTAAGGTCTGCACGTACTAGTATTGTGAGATGTACGCAAGGCCCGATATCCTGCCTGTCCATGAGGCTTTGGATAATGGAGCCTGTGGGTGTATTTTTTTCTGCTCCTGTTGGCCGCTGCTCTAGGGCAGAAGTCCCCAACTCCAGTCCTGGTGGGCCATACACTGTTCATGTTTTCCTGCTGTCCCTAATGAATATGCATGAGATATGCATACCATGGGGGCGGCGCATGGAAATGAGCCACACGCATCTTTATTAGAAACAGCATATAACGTGAATGATTTGTGGCCCTCCAGGACTGCATTTGGGGGACTGTGCTCTAGGTAATGTGCATGTTTCTGGTGTCTGTGCTCTGTAAGGTAAAATATAGATGTATTGGGCATGTTTACATTATCTGCACTAAAGGTTCTGTCTGTATTACCACATTTGTGTGGTGGGTAAAATGTGGGGACTGGGTTGGCAGGGCTGACAGCTGGGATTTGAACCTGTGACTTTCTGCTCCTGAAGGCACTGGCAGTGTGCGCTGCACCACTGTCTTGGCACAGAAGCAGTGCATTCCCAGGGGAGTCCATGGCTGTTCGTCCGCCAGGCCCTGTCTGTTGCAGTGCACGGCACCCACGTGAAGAGGGCTAGGCCATGGTGTGCTGTGGGCAGCAGCCACTGCCCCCTCCAACACCAGTAACCCTCCGCCACCATGCTGACATGTCCTTATATTGGAGACAGCATGACACGTGAATGATTTGTGGCCCTCCAGGACTGCATTTGGGGGACTCTGCTCTAGGTAATGCGCATGTTTCTGGTGTCTGTACTCTGTAGGGTAACATATAGGCGTTTGAACCATGCTTATGTTCTCTGCAAAAAAGGTTTGTCTGTACTTTCACGGTTTAGTGGTGGTTAAAATTTGGGGACTGGATTGGCAGTAGCCCCAGCTGGGATGTGAACTTGTGACCTTCTGCTCCTGAATATACTGGCTGTGTTCACCTCACCACACTGTGGTCACAGAAATGGTGCAGTCCCTGGAGATACCATGGTTGTGTGTCAGACAGAGCCTGTCTGTTGCAGTGCATGGCACCCACCTACACAGGGCTAAGCCATGGTCTGCTCTGGGCAGCTGCCACTGCCCCCTCCACCACCAGTACCCCTCTGCCACCATGCTGACATGGCCTTATATTGGAGACAGCATAAAACCTGAATGATTTGTCACCCTCCAGCACTGCATTTGGGGGACTCTGCTGTAGGTAATGCACATGTTTATGTGGTGTGTGCTGTTTAAGGTAAAATATGAGCATTTCACCCACACTTTGCTTCTGGGCAGCAAAGGTTCAGTCTTTACTACACGTGTTTTTAGTGGGAAAAATATGGAGAATATATTATGGCAGGAGCCACAGCTAGGATTTGAACCTGTGACCTTCTGCTTTTGGACACACTGTCTGTGTGCACTGCACCACCGTGTTGCCACAGATATGCTGCATTCCCTGGGGAGTCCATGACTGTACATCCGACAGGGCCTGTTTGTTGTAGTGCACGGCACCCACCTGGACAGGGCTAGGCCATGGTCTGCTGTGGGCACCAGCCGCTGCCACCTCCGCCGCCAGTACTGCTCCATCCTTAGATTGGAGACAGCATAGACCCTGATGGATTTGTGGCCCTCCTGGACTGCATTTGGGGGATTCTGCCGTAGGTCATGCGTATTTTTATGGTGTTTGTGCTGTGTGGGGTAAAATATAGGTGTTTGACCCATGCTTATGTTCTCAGCAATAAAGGTTCAGTCTTTCCCATCATGTTGTCTTCATGGGTAAAATATGGGGGCTGGGTTGGCAGAAGCCACAGCTGGGATGTGAACCTGTGACCTTCTGCTCTTAGACACACTGTCTGTGTGCACTGCACCACTGTGTTGCCACAGGTGTGCTACATTCCCTGGGAAGTCCATGACTGTACATCCGACAGAGCCTGTCTGTTGCAGTGGATGGCACTCACCTACACAGAACTGGGCCTGAACTGCTGTGGGCAGCTGCCACTGCCCCCTCCAACACCAGTGCCCCTCTGCCACTTTGCTGACATGCCCTTCTGCTGGTGGTGCTGGTGGTACGCAGTCTCAGGCTATCCTGTGTGCGGGTAGGTGGCTGCCTATGGTGTGGGTTCTGGGGTAGGGGTGCCTGCATAGATGTCCACACTTCCCCCCAAGCACCGCCTGCCGCTGTTCTGTGCCCTTGGGGGTACCTGCTGGGTACTATCCCCTGTGACACTGTGGGACGCACAATCGTGCCCATGTTGGGCCCTCATCAGTTGCTGGCTGTCTGCTGTACAGTTTCAGCATTCCTATGTGCCACCTAGGCATCTGCCTGGTCCGCACTGTGCCCCGGCTGCACCACAGCATGTGCCGCCTGCAGCCCTCTGTGGCCCCTTTTCAGGCATCTGACCAGTTGCCCATTCTGACATGCCCGCCCTGCTGTTGCGGACATGTGCATGCCATAGGACACCTGTCCGATGCAGAGGGAACCCTGATCAGTGCTATTTCTGTGGGATCATTCACCTTGTATGGGGACGGAGCGTAGACCTTTCCATAATTCATATCTTTTTTTGGGTGCTTTCTCGGGAGTGTTTTTTGATGTTTCCCATTAAAACCACTGTTGCCCAGCTTGGTTATGTTCTTTCTATATTTTGTTGGGGTCATTTTCAGTGTTTATTTGCCCTTTTGTTCTGTGCACATGTATCACACTTATCACTTTTTGTAGGTTTCCCTGGGTTTGCTGTACATTGCTGACAGAAATGGTTTCTCTTCCCTTTAAATCAGCTCTAACGCGAGGTTTTCACTCGCGGTATTTTTTACCTCGGATTTCAGCCTCGCTAATGTGCGGGGAGGCTCTCCCCTCCCACTCTCCACCCATTGACCCTTCTCTCCGCCCCTGGGGAGCCTTCCTCCGCCCTCCGGGAGCCTTTCCCCGCCTTCATCGCACATTAGCACGCCGCGCACATGAGCGCCGCGCACATGAGCGTGCATATTTGTGCCCCATACGTGACATTAGCGTGCGCTAAGTTACCTTAGCGCACGCTAACGTCGCGCAGCGCACATTAGCGCACAGTAGCGCACATTAGCGCAGTATAGTAAACATACCCCTTAGTCTGTTCCTGGTCATTCTCTCTGCTATGTGCATTTATTTGTTTCCTCGTTATTTTACTCTTTAGCCCATAGGAATTCATGATCCATAACACTCAAGGAAAGAAATTCTGTTGATAGGAAGATGCCGATGGCTATATTTTCAGAGTTCTATCAAATTATTCCTTAAAACTATTTTCTTATTAATTTTGAAATATCTGAGACTGAAAAATTGGCCTGATTTTTAAGCCAGAGGGAGTGAAGCATTACCACTTAACTGCTTTGCTATTGAGGAAGTATGCAGCACTGCGGCTCTCATGCCCGGCTGGATATACTCGGCTCTTAGAGATTTAGGGGTATGTTTACTAAACCGCGCACACGTGCGAGGCGCACAGTAGCATACGCTAATGATGCACTTAAGTGCTCTTAAGTGCCCTGCATGCGTGCGCATCACACTAACGGGCCCGCGCAAGTGTGCGGTGCGCTGATGTGCAATAGAGGCGGGGAAAGGCGTACGGAGGGCGGAGGAAGGCCCCCGAGGGGCGGAGGGACGGGGTCAATGGGTGGAGAGTGGGAGGGGAGAGGCTCCCCGCACAGGAGCAGGGCTGAATTTGGGCAAAAAAATACCGCGAGTGAAAATCTCGCGTTAGAGCCGATTTAAAGGGAAGAGAAACCATTTCCGTCAGCAATGTACAGCAAAACCGGGGAAACCTGATAAACGTGAGCAGTGTGATACATGTGCACAGAACAAAATAGCAAATATAAATTAAAAATGACCACAACAAATTCCAAATAAATTATAATCCATCTGGGCAACAGTGATATTAATGGGTAACCATAAAAAACACTCCCAGGAAAGCTCCAAAAAAAAAGAAATGATTTTTGGAAGGGTCTACGCTCCGTAGACTCTTTCAAAAGCGCTGCATTTTAATGGAGCTTTCCTGGGAGTGTTATTCAGGTTGCCCATTGATATCACTGTTGCGCAGCTTGGTTTTGGTTTTCTACCCCTTTTTTGGAGGTCATTTTCGAGGTTTATTTGCACCTTTGTCCCCATACAAGGTAAACGAGCCCACAGTAAAATTGTGCAGAGCAGGGAGTCTGACTCGTGTGGCCAGGTTTCCTATCTCCAGAGACTGCACTGTCTCTGTGGCCACAGTGTGGTGCAGCGGACACAGCCAGTGCCTGTAGGACCAGCAGGTCACAGGTTCAAATCCCAGCTGGGGCTCTTTCCAACTCAGTCCCCATAGTTTTACCCACCACTAAACAGTGATAGTACAGACACTCCTTTATTGCAGAGAACATACGCATGGTTCCAACACCTATATTTTACCCTACACTGCACACAAACCATAACAATGGGCATTACCTACAGCCGAGTCCCCCAAAATCAGTCCTGGAGTGCCACAACTCAATCAGGTCATATGCATTTTCCCAGATAAGGACATGTCTGCATGTTGGCGGAAGGGTACAGGTGGTGGAGGGGGCAGTGGCTGCAAACCACAGCAGACAGTGGCCTAGGCCTGTGCAGGCTGGCACCGTTCACCGCAACAGACAGGCTCTGTCGGATGTACAGTCATGGACTCCCCAGGGAACACAGCATATCTGTGGCAACACAGTGGTGCAGTGCCCACAGACAGTGTGTGCAGGAACAGAAGGTCACAGGTTCAAAGCCCAGCTGGGGCTACTGCCAATCCAGTCCACATATTTTTCCTACAACTAAACCATGATAGTAAGGACAAACCTTTATTGCTGAGAACATATGCATGGTTCATATGTCTATATTTTACCACACCAAACACAGACACCATAAACAGCCGCATTACCTAGAGCAGAGTATCCCAAATGCATTCCTGGAGGGCCCCACACCATTCAGGATCCATGCTGCCTCTAATAAAGATGCCTGTGCTGCATATCTATGCACCACCCCCATGGTATGCTGATGTAGCTCATGCATATTTATGAGGGACAGCATGAAAACCCGAACAGTGGTTGGAACACCAGGACTGGAGTTGGGACACTCTGCCGTAAAGCAGCAGCCAACAGGGCCAGACACACCCACACACACACCCACAGGCCCCATTGGCCAATGCCTCATGGAGAGGCAGGACATTGGGCCCTGCCTGTATCTCCCAATACTAGCAGTTGCATACCTTAGCAATGCCACCCTACACCTGGGTATATGGTACACAGCTATCAAACGTTGGCCATGATAACTGGCAGATATCAATTCCTAAGTTAAGCACATTTTGCTCATTGATCTCCACCATAACAATCATTGTGATGTCTGCGGTGTGCGCTGCAGGTCTGGTCTCTGACAGTGTTTACCACCTGGGGAGTGACCCCCAACAGTATTGCGTACCATATCCATGCCTGTACTGTGCCCAGGACTGGTGTGGTGTGTATGGCTGCTGGACTCCTCTATAGTAGCACAATGCTGGCATAGGTGTGGGGGTGGCTGTCTGTCTATCCAGTGTGTGGTGGCTGCAAACACCTTCCACAGCCCACACTGCCAGCAATGTTGCCAGTATTGGGTTGCCAATGTGCATAATGAGGAGCAAGGTACCATGGGTATAGGCCGGACAGGGTGGCCTGGCCAGGGTGCTTCTGCACAGGGCATCGGGGACATATTAGTGCCCGGTCACCACCTACACAGACAGGGTGACCTCAGTATGTCCTGCTGAGAGATCACTCTCACCCTGACTGTGCAGTGACCACAGCATGGCTAGGCACCCCCATAGGGCTATATGGTATTTCTCTCATGTGATAGATATGGGTTTTCTTTTGGGGCCCAGTCACTGATTTATCTGCTTGCTGTGTATGCTGACATCCCAGTTCTGGGTGCATGCATCTCCACTGGGAACATGCACTGTGGACTAACTAGCACACTGTTTGCAGCTGGTATGTGTCTTGATGGAGCAGCTTTCAGGGTGCAGTGGCTGATGACCTGCTGCAGGGGAATATCAGATAGGGGTGGGGTGCAACTCACCATATCCAGGCCTAATATCTGTCTGCTATAGTGTTATGGATGTGTATAGAGCTACATTGATTGCCCTGTGGGGTGTCTGTTCCTCAGCAGGACTGGGGTTGATGGTCCTCTCTACTGCCACCTTTGCAGAGAGGTAGAATGTGGATCTATTGATAGGAGACCCTGTTTGCCGCCCTTGGCCCGGGGGGGGGGGAAGGGGGAGTGGTGATGGTGCATGGCCCACCTGGGGGTCTATGGGGGCTACACCTGACTGAAACAGACAGAGATATCCAAGGTGTTTGTGCAGAAACTACCTATACTCACACATTAACACTGCTTTGGACCTCTGGCATGGTCTCTTTCAGCCATGGAAGGTGTTGTGGACCTGGTCCTGGGTGCCTCACCACACCCTCAGGGTGAGCACAGTACCCGCACACTGTGACGGTGTGTAGCTACTCTGTGCCAGTAAAACACACGGTCTGTACCCCCTACCAGGCCGAGGTGGTGTGTGGGTGCACATGGTCACTTCCCTCTACCAGGCCGAGGTGTTGTGGGGGTGCATACCCCATCTTGTGTTCATCTGTGGACAGATGATTTGCATGTGCAGTGCATCATGGGTACGGGTGTGCTAACCCTATCCTGGTGACCACAGCAGACTGTGTGGTGATGTGCAGGCTCTCTGCAGCCAGCCAGGGGCTTGCTAGCAGCTGTAGAGCTGTAACCCAATGGTTACTTCACTGCCTCTGAAGCCAGAGGTCATGGGTTTAAACCCACAGTGGGGTTATTTGATAGGGTTGTCCAATGCATTATCTTTTTTTAATGTACAAATTTTGATGCCAGCAAAAACACCCTCAGCGTACTGTACCCATAAGGTGCCTCTGAGGGTGCTTTATAGGGCGCCCTATAGGGCACCTTATGGTTCCCGTCCATATAAGGTGCACTATACTTTATCCTGTGACGCAACCTATAGGGTGCCCTATAGGGGACATTTTAGGGTGCTGTGGCAGACAGTGCAATTTATAATGTGCCCTATGGAGTGCCTTATAGGGTGCCTTATACGGCACCTTCAATTACGGCACATGAGGGCGTGTTTGCTGGCAGCAATTAATAACATAAAAGTAAGTGCTGCAGGACAAAATATGTACAATGCAAAGCTGATGCCACAGCCAGCCTTACGTATTATGCACACTGGGGAGCAAACTCATGACCCCTGTATCAGCAGTCAGTGCCATTGTGCTCCACTGCTGCTCCTCCTTGCCTGTCAGCGCACCTACTTATGCTTTTCATTCCTTAAACTGCACAGTGCTGCCATAAAAAACAGTACACTGACCTTGCGGTACCTCATACGGCACCCTCTAAAGCGCCCTATAAGCAACATTCTAGGGTGCCTTGGATGACAGTGCACTTTAAAATGTGCCTTATAGGGCGCCTTATGTTAACACGCTTTGAGAGTGCGTTTGCTAGTAGTGATAATTAAAATATGAATAAAATGCCTCTTAAAGCAATCTTCCCCATAATATGCTATGTCTTAGTCAGCCTTGTTCATTGGGCACTTTGGGGGATTGAACCCCTGATCCCTGCACCATTGGTCAGTGTCTTAACCACTGTGCTGTGGCCCTGCTCCTCTTCCTGCACATCAGAGCGCCACTTATACCGTCCAGTATTATAATGCCTCCATAAACATCAGCGCGCCGCCTTATGCCGCCCAGTATTAATATGCCGCCAAAAACATTAGCGCGCCGCCTTATGCCGTCCAGTATTAATATGCTGCCAAAGATATTAGCTTGTTGCCTTATGCTGCCCAGTATTTCTGTGCCTCATAAATTAACCCCTCAGCCAGCCATCTTCATTGGGCACTGTGGGGGATTGAACCCCTGATCCCTGCACCATTGGTCAGTGTCTTAACCATTGTGCTGTGGCTCTGCTCTTGTTCTTGCACTTCAGTGCGCCACTTATGCCTCCCGCGCAGCTATCTCATGTGCTAAGGTGCGGGGTGCACATGGGCGCCGCGCACCTTAGCGCATATGTAAATTCCGGCTTTTCTTTTTCAGGACGGAACGCCCACTCCGTATATGGCACCCGCACACTACCGCGGCCCGCACTTTACCGGGGTTTTAGTAAACATGCCCCTTAGTTTGACCTGGGGATTCTTGCTTTTATTTCATATTCCTTCCCAATTTATGTTACAATTATACTGTCCCTTAGGGAATTTCATAAGATAAAAGTGTCCACAGAGAATTTTGCCTTTTTTTGTCTTTAGTTTCCCGTGTCATTTATGGGATTTTTCATTTTGTTTTTTTTCATTTCAGGTGCAGTGTTGTTGATAGCATGCACTATTGTCGAATAGTACATTGCTCAGACAGTGCATACTATTAATGACATAGGGAAAAAAAGTCAAATGTCAGGTTTTTCCTGTCATTTATGGTTAAAAATTACATGATATGTCAAGGGAAATGTTCATTGTATATTTGTATATATATATATATATATAATTAGGGTTATGACTTTTTGACTTTTAGCAAAATTATTGAATTCCTGTGTCATGAATCGATGAACATTTGCTAAAAAGTGATGATAAAAGGTTTAATTCTGTTTTGTTTTCAAAAAATGTCACCCCGCAAACAAAATTTCTAAAATCGTATATAAGTAGTATATGCAGGTAATAGAACTATCTGGAGCCCATTAGAACTTTCTTACAATTTCTGGAACTTTATGGAACTTTCTATAAGCTTTATGATTGAGCAAGCTAATTGATTTTCTGTATCATTTTTAGATCTCTGAGATTATTTTTTATTCACAATGTCTCATAAGAAAAGTGCTTCTACAATTGAAAAAAAACAAGAAGATTTGGACTAAGAATCTCGTGCGATTTAAAGAAACACATAGAAAAAGAACTGTTCCACTGGAAGAAGAATCACTGGAAAATAAAAGCAGAATAGCACTCAAAATCCAAATTGTTGGTCGCTATCTGTTCCTTGGAGCATCAATAAAAGCAAGGAAAGAACGTGTAATGGAAATCGCGAAAGAAGTAACAAGTTTATGGCAAAAGAAATTTAATTTTCCAACTTTTTATTTTTTTTAATTTTTATAATTTCTATTTATTGATTTTAACAAAAAATCCAAGCATACAAACTTGAGTGGAAATAAGGATACAGGTAACAAAAGGTCAGCAAAACATCCAACCTAATACGAAATCAACATAACAGGAAATCAAACAAAACCTGTTCCGTCCACAGCCCTCGAAAATGAGGGAGAATCCAACTAAGAAAAAATAATTACCTAATAAGTGAGGGAAAAAAAAGACTGAAGGGAAACAGTCAGGCAATATCCTCTGCAGTGAAACCTACGCTGTATCAGAGGGACGACGGGCATTAATGAAGGCAAGCATTTGAGATGGATCATAAAAAACATATGTAACAGAAGTCATTTTGATAATACATTTTGAAGGAAATTTAAGAAAAAACTGAGCACCCAACAACAGCACAGCGGGACGTAGAAGTAAAAAGTCCCGTCTACGTTTCTGGGTCGCTCTTGCAAGGTCAGGAAAGACCCGAACAGTCAGACCCAGAAAGGCAATATCCCTTTTCCGAAAAAACATTTTAAGAAACCAATCCCTGTCTGAGGCTAATGCAAAAGTTGCAATTAAAGTAGCAGGAGTAACAGTATCCACTAAAGAAGTTTCCAACAAAGCTGAGACATCAGGGAATCAGCTACATTTACCCCAGGTATATTCCCACCTCCCTCTATCTTTTTTTTTACAGGAAGATAATACACCTTAACCAACGGGGGGTGCGACTCTGTAGGTACCCCCAATATTTCCAACATATATTTCTTAATCATTTCCTTCGACCCCACAGAAGGGGCCTTAGGAAAATTAACCAAACGCAAATTGGAATCGAAGATGGCGTTCTGAAGGGAGTGCTGTGTGGCTGTGCTTCTGATTTATGGGGAAAAGGAAAGCAAAAGGGGCAAAGAAGCCCTCCTCTACCCCTGCAACCTCGACCCTGTTACCTCCCGCGGTTGGTCCGCTTGATGCTTTTCTGGTCCCGCGGCAGCGGTCCGGTCAACCGGTGATAAGTGGCCCTGGGAATCTCTCGGCTGAGTTGAGTTCGGCGGGAGGCTCCAGGCCCGATATCTCTTCGCCGGAGCAGTGGCGGCCCCTTAAAGTGCCTTTGCTGAATGGGAGCCTGGTGCCGATGGCGAGCCCTCCCCTGGTTTTTGAAAGGGGAGTGGAGAGCGGAGGGACGCCGGTTCTTCGGAGCGGCAGGTTTGCCGCGGTTAGCCCCGTCACATCTAGTGAGTCATCTCCGGTGGCCCTAGGGGTTTCTGCTGTCTCAGAGGTTGAACGAAGGAGAATGGAGGCTGGAACGGAGGGAGTAGCAGTTTCATTTTATTTTCCTCATCAGAAACCTGTGGAGTTCACTCTTGAAACGATTTGGTCAGCCATTGTTAAACTTGGTGAACTTTTGACTCCCCAGATTTCGTCTGTGTCTACACAACTTCAAAATCATACTGGACTTCTGCAACAGCATACGTTGTAAATTTTGGCAGTGCAGAGTTCCGTCTCAGATTTGCAGCAGAAAATAACCTTGGTTGAAGATTCGGGACAAAGTTATCAAAAGGGCTCTATGGCAATGCAATTGCAGTTAGAAATGCTGGAAAATCACTCCCAATTTTCCAACTTTTTCAATTCAATGTGACGGTCTGTAGCTACTCTGTGCCAGTACCACACATGGTCAGTTCCCCCTACCAGGCCGAGGTGCTGTTGGGGTGCATACCCCATCTTGTGCCCATCTGTAGACTGCTGATTTGCATGTGCAGTGCATCATGGGTACGGGTGGGTTAACCCTAGCCTGGTAACCACAGCAGACAGTTTGTGTGGTGACGTGCAGTCCTTTTGCAGCCAGCCAGGGGTTTGTTAGCAGCTGTAGCCCACTGGTTACTTCGCTACCTGTAGAGCCAGAGATCATAGGCTCAAACCCATGGTGAGGTTGTTTGATAAGGCTGTCTGAGGCATTGCCTATTTTTAATGTACATTAGTGCTGCCAGCAAAAACACCCTCAGTGTACTGTAACCATAAGGCACCTTATAGGGTGCCTTATAGGGCGTCCTATAAAGCGCCTTATCAGGTGTCCTCTAAAGCACCTTATAGGGTGCCCTATAGGGGACATTATAGGGTGCCTTGGCTGACAGTGCACTTTATAATGTGCCCTATGGAGTGCCTTATAGGGTGCCTTATGCGGCACCTTAGGTTACGGCATGTGAGGGTGTGTTTGCTGGCAGCACTAATTAAACTACAAATAAAATGCCTCAAAAATCAATACTTACACGTAAAAGCTAATGCCTCAGCCAGCCTTATGGATTAGGCACACTAAGGGATTGAACTCATTACCCCTGTATCACCAGTCAGTGTATTAAACATTGTGCTACACCTCTGTCTCTGTGTTTGTATGTCTGCACGCCTACTTAAGATTACCGCGCGTTAACATGCTTAGCGGCATCTTGCCCGATAATGTGCGCAGCGCACGTTATCGCGTGATAATCCCATTTTGCTACTTTAAGACCGACACGCCCACTCCTTTTATGGTATCCTGCACACTAACGCCGGGCGCACGTTAAGACAGTTTAGTAAACATGCCCCATAATCAAAATGATACCTTTTTCATTACTTTTGAATTGTTCATTGAATTATGACACAGGAACATAGGGTTACAAAAAAGTCATAACCCTAATATATATATATATATATATATATATATAATTGTTTTTGTGCCATGAAGTCAGTGTTGACTCTTGGCGACCCAGCTACCTCTGGGTTTTCTTGGCAATGTATCACCAGAAGTAGATTGCCAGGCCTTTTCTTCCAAGGCAATAGAGGGTAGAGTGACTTGCCCAAGGTCACAAGGAGTGCCAGTGGGAATCAAAACCGTGATCTTCTGGGTACTAGGCAGTTGCTCTAACCACTAGGTTACTCCTCCACAGTACATTATGGGTTTGGCTAGTGTTTTTTTTGTTTCCTTTTAGTTTATAAGGGAAATGTTGACATTACCCAAGTCAATTCAAATGAACGCATATGCCTAACTTTTTTTACTGATCCATTTTCCATGGAAAACAATAGACCGAATTTGGGAAATATAAAGGTGCACATGATGTTTAACGCTACATTCCAGCCTGTCTGCTTTCTCTGTGGG
Organism: Ichthyophis bannanicus; assembly: GCA_033557465.1. NCBI lineage: Eukaryota > Metazoa > Chordata > Amphibia > Gymnophiona > Ichthyophiidae > Ichthyophis > Ichthyophis bannanicus. The sequence goes on along the minus strand of CM066034.1, from coordinate 1,005,322,742 downwards.
TAAAAGTACATGTTGATCTCTGCACATGTTTTTTTTTTTTTATTGCTGTCTCCTGGTAATCCAGCTGCCTTTGGATTTTCTTGGTTGGGTATTAGCAGGCCTTTTCTTCCAAGACAATGGAGTGTAAAGTGACTTGCCTAAGGTCAAGAGGAGTGTCAGTGGGAATTGATGTTCTGGATACTAGGCAGTTACTCTAACCACTAGGCTACTCCTCCACTCTGTATGTGTGTTTATGCTTGGGTTAATGGCTTTGGGAAACTGCCTTTTATAGATTTTGCATAACATGCAACGTCTATCCATTCCACATCTGTAAGAGATGAGCTGTATTCACTGACATTAGTCCTTGCAAAGAAAATAAGTCTTGTAAAGATGCATCCTAGGTCCTTCACCCCAGGCATTAGGTGTGGCTCCTCCCCCACTAGACACTGCTTCTGTAGTATCCCCAGCCCAAGCCAACCTAAGGAGTGGAGGATCAGTAATAGGAATTAAACCACCAGGCTAGTTGTTACACTTTATTGTTCTATACATGTCGAAGGTGTTTCACAGCCTTCTTATACAGCAAATATCTTGTAGCTAGGAGTCTTGAGAGCACATCTTTTGTGCTGTCACTGAAGGAGACTAGATCTGAAAAGAGATTACAAAGTTAAGTATAACTATCCATTTTTAATTTTGATTGCATTTCTTAGTAGCTAAAGTTCTAGAATAGCTCATTGCAACAGTGTAATACATATGTGACCCAGGTCACTAAATGCCCAAAGAATTATAGCCCTTGCGATCCTCTTTTTCCTTTCTGTGTTTTCTTTCTTTATTTTTGAATAGACTTTACCGGCCAGGCAGCTGCATACTTATTACAACCCACAGGATGAACTCACAAGGAGGGAAGGGGAGATTAGCTGAACTGGACTGTTGCCCAGGACTCAGCATTGGGTGACAATCCCTTGCTCAATTCTGCTTTCTAGTACCAGAATAGACCAGAAGTCTGCACCTTGCTGGAGACAGAGAGATATGGCCTTGGGTGTTATCTGAAGGTACTGTTATAGGGTGAGGAGAGTCCCTTGGCTGTTTTTCTCTGTCTCCACCTGCTGGCAGGGAGACGTAACTCGTAGGGGCCCGATATTCAGCAGTGGCAGTGGCTAGTGTGATTACAGCAACATCGGGCAGAACAGGGTTCAGCCGATTAGTAGATCCTGCTAATCGGCTAAATCCTTTTGCATATGGACCCCTTGGTGTATATATTTTTAAGGACTTTTTAAATTGTTGCTAGAGAAATGACTTCTCACAGACCGTATTGCTTCGGCGAGCACAATCTTTGTTTGCGGTTGTTGCCAGCATATGAGATTTCTGGGGTGCCTGTAGTAATCCTGAATGCTGAACACCTTATTCGTAGCTTTTTACCTGATGTCTTTCTCATCCACCTCTTTTAGCAACAATTTAGGGGCTGGAGAACACCCTGACTCACACTGCCACTACTACAGAATGTAGACCTGAGAAGAGAGGAGTCAGGGATAAACAGACTGTCAGAATTTAACATGCATTTAATAAATGTTCTGTAATTTCCCTTCACTTAATGTTAGCAGATGACTCCTGAAAAGCTGAAACAGGATTGTGGGGTAAAAGCAGGACTGACTCAACTGTTCCCTATGACAATTTTGCCAATTCTTGGCTATGAGCCAGCGAAGTCAGGTTCAAATCTCACTGCCACTCCTTGTGATCTTGGGCAAGTGACTTTGCCTTCCGTTGCCTTAGGTACAGACTTAGATTGGAAGCTGTCAGGGACAGGAAAATAATTTCTGTGCCTGAATGTAACTCACCGTGAGCCAAATCCAGTTCCCTTTCATCCTAAAATGCTGGCACTTCCATCTATATTTTGCTTTTAACTTTCCTTCCTCCTCCACCCCATCCACTGTTCATGTGTGTACCAGCAAATTTTCAAAATGAAAGTATGAGTACGCTTCCAGTCTGAAAATTATTCCAGGGATATTATGCCCTTCAATTTACACCTGTTCATTACCATGCACTAGTTTTCTGGGTTAATTTATGTGTTTATGCATATATAAGCAGATAAATGCAGTCCCACACCCATGGATGACTCTGTCAAGTTGGGTAAGCTTATGTATAGACAGGCTGCATGCATTTACCTGTATGTGCATATTGGTCACATAATTTTATGAGCACCAATTTCCACATGTAATGCACAGCAGAAATGGCTTTGAAATTTACCCTCGCCATGTGAAGCATTTCTTGAAACCCATCCTGAACCAGTAGAGGTTTCCCATGCACCAGCCGTCCCCCAGATTTTCCCATATAGCAGTATTACGATAGTGTGCACACATAGCTTCCACATATATTTGTCATTCCTCTTACAAGAATTTAATAGAAAACCAAAAAAGCGCATCTCCAGGGAATCTGCTGTTCCCCAGGAGATCCTCTATATCAGTCTTGCTGGGAAGCAAACTTGGGTCTGTTATGTATCAATTCTTCCCAGAGACTAAGATTGCTAGCCCTCCAAAAGTGTCCTGAGGTTGTCAGGAATTGAAGTTTAAATGTTAACTTCCAGGCCATCCAGAAAACAGCTATGAAATAATTCAGAGGGAATTCTCCACTGAAAAAGAGGAAAGAAAATGCCAAATCTTATTATCTCCTTATCAACTTCTTAAGAATGTCACGTGCTCCTGTAAACTTAACACTACAGTAACTAGGGGTTAGTGTTTAAGTAGAACAACAAAATCAGCACTGGCCCACAGAAACAGGGCTAACGTTTGTTTTAATGCATTCTACGCATTTTGGATGGAGACATTTTTTCATGATCGTATGCGATTTTAATGATTTTTTTTTTTAAATGCTAGCAGCCCCTGGATTTTCTTGTATGATTGGAAACAGATTACCAGATCTTTTCTTCCAAGACAATGGAGGATAAAGCAACTTGCCCAAAATCACAAGGCGTGCCAGTGGGAATTGAATGCTGAGTTCTTGGAAACTAGGCTATTGCTCTAACCACTAGGCTACTCCCCCACTCTGTTAGGGCAAATTAATGTAAGTTGCTATCTCCAAAGTAAAAATGAATATCAGTGTGCTCTGTCGTTAAATTATTATATCAAGTGATGAATCCTCTAGATCAAGCAGAATTGGCAACCCCTGCAAGGAACCATATTTGGAACAACAGGCGGCATACACACGTCTCCAGATCCCTTGTTTGAAAGTCTGACAACAACACAGAAGAATGGCCTTCAGTTTCAATAATCTCGCTGTTAAGGTGATATCAACTGAAAAATACTTACACACTTCCATCTTTTCCAGATTGCACGTTCACAGGTACTGATTTTAAGATGCGTGGGGATGGCCTGAGCAGATCCAGCAAGGTGTATCGCCATTGAAAGTTAACCTTTGTGATGGCTTCAAACTTAATATTGGCATCAACCATGGAGAAATAAGAGCTGCCTTTTCTTTAATCAGAAAAACAAGAAAGCAAGTGTCTTCACGGGAAATGAACACAATTACATCGGTTTCAGTGTTATAGCACAGCAAAAGATTACTGGTTAGCTAGTAATATATTTTCTTCATGGCCTCGGTATATGCCACAGTTTTGGTCAAATTAAATAATTTTCCTGCTCTGTCATGCACAGCGAACACCAAGAAAAGAAGAGGAGCAATGACCCTCCGCAGAAATCACAGAAATCATTAGAACAGCGCAGGGAGGACACGGCCACACCTCTTAAACAAAGAAACCTTTTATTTTGTAAAACCTTCAAAGGTACAGACCCGACTTGGCCAAGTTTTGGCAGTCAGTCAATTAAGATGCAATTGCATATATATTCCAATGGCAGTCAGGACATTGTAACAAGAGCCAGTAGTTGAAAGCTCAAAAAGCGCTTCTCAGGTATGCCTTTGGCATCTACTGAGAAAGTGAAAGTAAAAGTAAAGTAAGTACTTTCACTTTCTTAGTAGATGCCAAAGTCATACCTGAGAAGCGCTTTTTGAGCTTTCAACTACTAGCTCTTGTTACAATGTCCTGACTGCCATTGGAATATATATGCAATTGCATCTTAATTGGCTGACTGCCGAAACTTGGCCAAGTCGGGTCTGTACCTTTGAAGGTTTTACGAAATAAAAGGTTTCTTTGTTTTAAGAGGTGTGGCCGTGTCCTCCCTGCGCTGTTCTAGTGACTTCTGTCATGCACAGCAACACTTTCAAAGAGGAGTTTGACTTATTGTACTATTCCACCAGGAAATAGGTCAGATTACAAACTCTACAGAAATAAACTCCTCCTATTGTGTGAGCAAGGATGACTGGGTCAAGATTGCATTAATTTACATCACCAGACAGAGCAAAATGACTAAAGTCCTCAGTAGTACTAGATATTCTGCTACTTTTGTCATATTTTTCTTAGATCCTTATGAAAAGATCAAGATACACATCCCTGGTGAATATATGAATTTGGGGGAACATCTATGATCATGATTAGTTGAGCTATTTCCATAGTCACGTGGAGGCCCATGCTGTTCGGGGCATGTCCTGGCCATGTGGACATCCCAAATCTGGATGATCCAGATTTGACCCCAATTCTGCAGCTGTGGGAGGTAGACGTTCCTGCGGGAGCAGAATTGGGGCACTTGGACGGGCCCGATGTGCCCCAATTCTGTGGGCCTGTCCCCGCCTAACCCTCCCCACACTCCTGCCAGAGTCCTGCTGCTCCGCTTAAATTTAAAGCTGCTTTTCCCTAATGCACGACCCCCAGAGGGGCCTGCCAAGGCCAGAATCGGGTGGCAGGGAACTCCCTGCTGCTGCTCACCTAGTCGAGGGGGGGGGGGAGTGGTGTCCTCCATGGCAGGCTGCCAGCATTAAGGGGACTCATTCCACCTCGGAAGTAGAATATGTTCCCCATCCAACTTTGTCTACCTAGACATACAGGGCTGTGCCCTGAATTGGCCCTGTACGTCTGGGGTCGTAAGCCCACCTCCACTCCAACCACATTCCTCCTCCGGTCTTTCCTCTCCTGCCCCTGTCCAGAGGTCCCCCACACAACATTGCTGTATGTGTGGGGAGCTTTGGGAGCAGAATAGGCCCCAAATGATTAGTGAGGATGTACATCCAAACCAGATGTACATCCCCACTAATCGCTGTTCTGGATGACCCTCATAGTATAACCTTTGAACATTAGTCACCCTTGTTTCTAATGGGCAAATGGTAAGTTTCTAGTTAAGCAAAACCTCAGTCTGAGAAGATTCACTTTAAACACTATCATGGTCCTTTGAAACTCACTTTTGAATTTTGTATTGCTCTGTCTTGCTATTAGCTGTCTCCATAGCTACATATATGCTTAACCAAAGGTTGTCGCTGGGTAATTTGACAGATATTTTAAGTCTCCAACCTGTACAGCAGAAATCAAATACAAAGCAGAAGTTACGTAGAGGAACTATTTTGAAGGAAAACATGTGCAACACCTTCAGCTTCATGGTTCTGAGAGCAGTGCTCCCTCTCTGTATTGCTCTTAATTCTAAGAGATGGACATTTTATTCTCCCAGGGAACTCCAGATCGTTGTCTGTTGTCGGAGACTAACCTCTCTTTTACACAGATTTTTCCCTAAAGTGATAAAAGGGTCTGTCTTCAGAAGCCAGATTCTGGGTGTGTGACCTGCAGAAGCTGAGGTCTATAGGATATCCCACTCTAACTTGCATCAAACGAAGTCCACATTCCAGGTGTTTGTTCCAAAATCTGAGTAAACTTACAGAGGAAAGAGCGAGACGTCATAATGGGTCATCCAAGTCTGTAAATTTCAAAGGACTGGATAGTAAAAAAGACATATACATGTAGAGGCTGCCTCTATACAGATAAGTCCCCTATATTTGAATTTTCAGTGGTACTACACAGATCATACCACTGAAAATTCCCTCAAACCACTGTGCCAATACCCATACAGTACTATAAAAATAACTACTACTCTACCAATAATAGACCCAAAACAAAATAGAGTAAACCTAAAAAATGAGCAACCATGTATGTGAAATGTTAATGTCAGAAGTTACGCCGTGAGGACCAAATGACCTCTTAAGGCTTAAACTTCCATGTTTCTCATTTGAAAAGCCTCCAAAAAAGCTTTTAAAACGTAGGCAAAATTACCGCAAACAAGTGAAACCTACACCAACATGTGTTAAAATTCAACTTTCTCAAATTTACGTGATTGAAAATGAGATGCAAACAGAAAACATTTTCTTTGAAAAAGTCACTTATCTGTCATCCCAATGTTGCCGGGTCAAAATAGTTGACAACCCAGAATTAACTCACTGGAGTCGGTAACCAATAATCCGAAAACCCACAGGAATACAACAGCAGTTCTTCCAAGAGGACACAGCACTGCGTTTCGGGCAAAAAAAAAATTAAATGCCCTGCTTCAATGCTCAATTCCACTGCTGGCGAAATGTCGGCTTCTCCATCTCCCTGAGGCGTTTGTGGGCATCCTACCATATATGTCGCATGTTCATGTCATCAAGAAAATTCTTTTCTGACACTGGCATATTTTACAATTACACCCATGTTTCCAGAAAAGATTGCAGATAGCCCATACGAGAGGTCCCAATCTTCGTGATTTGGTGGATGCTACTGCCTCTCCTTCTGATAGACTGATGATGCGACAACATTCTACTTCTAATTCTGGTTATTTCGCATGTGCCACTTGGGATTATTGTTCTCAATCTATTGATGGTCAGAACTGGCATGTGCCCAATTCAAATTACATTCAAGTGGCCAAATGGCATACTACTTGTTCCACCTCTTTTGTGGTCTATGTTTTAGTTTGCCCTTGTGATCTTCTATATATTGGTAGGACTATTCGTCCTATAAGAACTCGATTGAGTGAGCATGCTTCTCGAATTAGGAATAAAATTGTTTCTGCACCTGTTGTTCAACATTGTCTTGATCATCATCATGCATTTCAACATCTGTTTTGGAGGATTCTGGACTATGTGCCAGAAGCCCCTCGGGGAGGGGGGGGGGGTGGTGATCGTGAGCAGCGTCTTCAGAGGCTAGAACAATCATGGATATTTAAACTTTCCACAGTCGAACCAGTTGGACTTAACAAGGAATTGGACTGGATCTGTGTTATTTGACATGTTATAATATAATCATTGTTTTTCAGATTTCATGATGTCATTGTTTGTGATTGGTTAGTTTTTGACATTTATTTCTGGAATCTTCACAGTGGCATAAGACAGTTAATGAGCATGCACCGGCGTCTCTGGTAGATGGAGAAGCCGACATTTCTCCAGCAGTGGAATTGAGCGTTGAAGCAGGGCATTTACATTTTTTTTGCCTGAAACGCAGTGCTGTGTCCTCTTGGAAGAACTGCTGTTGTACTCCTGTGGGTTTTCGGATTATTGGTTACCGACTCCAGTGAGTTAATTCTGGGTTGTCAACTATTTTGACCCGGCAACATTGGGATGACAGATAAGTGACTTTTTCAAAGAAAATATTTTCTGTTTGCATCTCGTTTTCAATCACGTAAATTTGAGAAAGTTGAATTTTAACACATGTTGGTGTAGGTTTCACTTGTTTGTGGTGATTTTGTCTATGTTTTAAAAGCTTTTTTGGAGGCTTTTCAAATGAGAAACATGGAAGTTTAAGCCTTAAGAGGTCATTTGGTCCTCACGGCATAACTTCCGACATTAACATTTCACATACATGGTTGCTGATTTTTTAGGTTTACTCTATTTTGTTTTGGGAATACCCATACAGTGTCAGGGCAGAGTGAGAGGGGGTGTAGTACAAAGCTATTATTTTTCTCAGTGATTATGGGAGTTAAGTTTAATGTTTTCTAACAAAGGACCAATGTTGAAAAATTGAGCAGTGACACACTGAGTTTGTTGCTCTGTAGTTTGATGGTCCATAAATATATTTAAATTTTGATTTATAGAATACATTTTTTGTTTTGTGTTAGAAGGGCTCTATTTGTTAAGGCACTGCTGTGTTTGCAATATTTATATTCATCACTGCTACCTATGTGGATATTAGTGCTGAACAGATATGAACTAAGATAGTGACTGTCATAGATATTCAGAGGCTCCCACTATATAGATAGTATGAATGAATATGGTAGGAAACTTTAAGTTACATTTCAGTTTGATTTTTCATTTATACTTTATTAAGTTGTTTATAAAACACATCAAACTAAATAAGAAAATAGCCAGGGAATTATAAAACCAAAGAGAAAACAAATAGCATTACTTGATGCAAAATTCAAATAATACAAACATTGCTTCTAGCCCACATAAAGGAAGGAGTGCATATTCCAAGAAAAACTTAATACAAACAAAAAAAAAAGCAACAGCTCACTAAGAGCTAGCTATCCCAATAAACTACACAAACCCAAATTATGCTAATCACCTGGGATATTTCCAGAGTTGTGGGATTTAAGAAAATCTTCAAGTTGCAGTGGATCAATATTGTCTTCCCAGATATGCCACCTGGCATTTAAAAGAAATTTTAAGAAAGAAAGATGCTCCTAGAGCTACAGTTCAAAGCCAAAGCTCCAGGGAAGCTTTTCGACATAATTGTGTTGGCTGGGGTACATCAGAGAAAAGCAACAGGTATCCTCCAGGGACAGCAGCCCGCTCAGAGGCATCTCTCCAGCTTTCAAAGAAAGCCTTTGGGAGATGCACCATGCGTGCATGGTCCACTTCCTGCCCAAGGGTACCATCTTGCCTCAGTCTATTGACATAGCTAAGAAGGCAAAAATAAAATATGGTAAAGAAGCAACTCCAAGAGGAGGAGGGAGGGTTGTGAGGACTAATTTCTGCTGTTCCCGGAGAATACCTGTTACAAGTGAGAAACTACACTTTCTCTGGGAACACGTTGGAAGTCATCCTCAGAGATGGGACTTCCCAGCTAAAGGCTACTGAAAACCTGCAAAAAACACCATGATGACCTGCAAAGTGTGAGCCGTGATCAGCAGCAGTTGCGTCTCTACTGAGAGACTCTCGCAAGACCCCAATGTCCAGCAGAGAACTAGCACTCAGGTAGCCTGAACACAGAAGGGTCGGAGGGCAGTAGTTGCCTACACCCCAAAGAGATTACGGAGTACAGTATGACCAAAGGCGCTGTCCTGTTGGGACTCCCTCTCCAGATAGTATTGAGCTGCGAAGATATGGACTGAAGACCAGGTGGCGGCCCGGCAGATTTCCATCACAGGTACAGAACGCAGGTGTGTCATGGAAGAGGCCATGGCCCCATCTAGTCCAATGAAACACCTGCTTGCTCATAGGCAAGGGTAATGCAGTCTGCCCCCAAGTGGGCAGAGTTCACTTAGTCACTGAGAGTTCCAGACAGCTGGAGTCATAGGATACGAGAAGATGAGGTGCTTTGCGGTGGCCCTATGTCCGTTGCAGATAAAAGGACAGGGCTCTCTTACAGACTGTGGAGAACGGTCTCTGCACTACTGGTGTGAGGCCTGGTTGAGGTGGAATGGGGACACCATCTTCAGCAGAAATTTGGAGTGTGTGTGGAGCACCATCATGTTCTTGTAGAACCTCATGTAGGTTGGCTCTGCCATCAGAGCCTGGAACTCGCTGATCCTGTGAGCTGATGTGAGTGCTACCAGGAAAGCGTCCTTCCAGGACAGATACCAGAGGTGGCAGGCAGCCAGAAGCTCAAACGGGGGCTTAGTAAGCTATGAGAGCACCACACTGAGATCCTACTCAGCAGCTGGAGGGCGGACGGGGTGGGGGGGTTTGCATAACATGAGGCCCCACAGGATCCAAGACACAAGGGGTTGAGCCGAGAGGGGTTTTCCCTCAAACAAATGGTGATATGCTCTAATGGCACTCAGATGCAATCTGACCGAATTAGACATCGTCCCACTTGCAATAGATGCAACAGGTACTGGAACACCACTTGTACTGAGCAGGAGAATGGGTTTGTCCACCTTTCTGCGGACCATACTGAAAATCGGTGCTACTTGAAGACGTACATCCTTCTTGTGGAGACTTACGAGAGGCCAGCAGAATCTCCTCCATGTCCCAAGTGAGGTTGAAGGGGGCTAATGCTATCCTTTCATCAGCCAAGCTGTGAGTGAGAGGGGACCCCAGGTTGGGGTGTAGGGTAGACCTTGTGCATGTGAGAGTAGCCCTGGAGCCCAGCCCAGGGGAATCGGTGATGCTGCCGAAAGGGAGAAGCGCAGTGGAAAACAAGGCTGCCTGGGCCACTGAGAGGTTATCATTATTAGGGATCCTCTGTCACGTTGGATCTTGAGTAGTGTCTTGGCTACCAGCGGTGTCAGTGGTAAGGGGTACAGGAGGCTTTCCCTCCACGGGATAAGGAAAGTATCTATTGCCACCTGCTAGCGGGAGCAGAATTGGGGCAACTGTGTGTTGTCTGGATTGGCGAACAGGTCCATCGAGGGGATGCCCCAGAGACGAAACAGTCACGAGACTCTTACTTGATCCAGGCACCACTTGTGCGACTGGAGGACCCTGCTCAACTTGTCTGCCAGGGCATTGTCCTGACTTGGGAGGTACACCACTCTCAGGAGCATCCCTCTGCATGCAGCAGAGGAGCAGAGGGTTACCACCTCCTGGCAGAGGAGGTACGACTCTACTGTTTGTTCATGAAGAACATTGTGACTTGATTATTGGTCTGAATCAGCACCAAGTGGTGTTGAAGCTGGTGGTGGAAGGCTTAGAGAGCCAGGTATATTGCCTGGAGCTCTAGCAGGTTGATTTGCATCTGGAGGCTCTCACAATGTGCCCCCCAGCCCGTTATAGAGGCATCCATGGTGAGGACCTTCTGGGGATTGGGTACCTGGAAGGGCATCCTGGCCTGAAGGTGATGTGGAATCTGCCACCATCCGAGGTAGTCTGCCAACTGACGGGTCAATGTCACTCTGTCCCTGAGTCTCCCTGTGGTTTGTGTCCACTGAGAGCAGAGGCACCATTGGGCTGCTCTCATGTGCCGGCAGGCATATGGGGTAACATGAACTGTGGAGGCCATGTGTCCCAAAAGGCAGAGTAGAAACCGGGAAGGTAGCGTCTGGCATTGGTGCACCTCTGCGGCCAACTCCCTGAGGCATTCTGACCTCTCCTGAGGGAGGAAGACTTTCGCCTGGAGGGTATCTAGTTGCACCCTTATGAATTCTAGGCACTGTGCCATAGAGAGGTGGAACTTGGGGTAGTTTATTATGAACCCCAGGTGCTGTAGGGTGTTGATGGTGCACCTGGTGGCACATTGTGCCTATGCTGCTATGTCCCACTTTATGAGCCAGTCATCCAAGTAAGGGAAGACGAAGGCCCCCTGGAGCCTGAGGTGGGCTGCAACCATTGCGAAGCACTTTGCAGCACCCTGTATTAGTAGTACTGTCCTCCTACTATGAACTGGAGGCATTTTCTGTGGCTGGGTTGAATTAGGATATGTGTGTGTAGGCATGCTTTAGGTCTATGGAGTATGGCCAATCTCCCTGCTGGAGGAATGACAGCAATGTCCCAAGGGAGAGCATCCTGAACTTATCCCTGACCAGAAACCTGTTGAGCTCTGGCAGGTTGAGGATGGGCCTGAGGTCCCCTGTTCTCTTGGGGACGAGGAAATACCTGGTGTAGAAGTCTGAGCCCTAGAGTTGTTATGGCACTGGCTCCACTGCCTTTTTGCTGCTGGCCCTATTGAGGAGCTGAGAAGGCCTAGAAGTGCGGTGTACCACTAAAGCCTCCCTTCTTCCTTGGGAAGAAGGGCTTTTCCCCTTGACTTTCTTCTAAGGTTGCACCGAGGTCTTCTTTGAGAGCCTGGTTCTTGTCATGAACTCAGTCTCTATCTCTGCTACCTTAACTGCCATGGGTTTCCCGAATAGGTTCTCTCCCATGCAGGGGACATCAATCAGTTTGTCTTGTACCCATTGCTCCAGGTTTGATGACTGCAGTCATGCTTGGTGTCTTGCCCCGATGCCTACAGTGGCCACCCTGGCCAATGACTCAAAGCCATCATAGGCTGCTTGGAACAAAAACTTTGAGCATTCTTTTACCACCAAGGTCAGGGTCTTAAACCTCTGTAGGGGTTCCCCATTGAGGCCTGCAGAGAATTTACGGAGCTCCTTCGACAGTTCCTTCAGGTACATGTCTTTTTAACATCTTTGTTAGTGATATAGCGGAAGGGCTTTCAGGTAAGGTTTGCCTCTTTGCAGATGATACCAAAATCTTCAATAGAGTAGACACCCAGGAAGGGGTAGATAACATGAGGAGGGATCTAGCTAAGCTTGAAGAATGGTCTAGAATTTAGCAGCTGGGATTTAATGTTAAAAAATGTAAGGTCATGCATTTGGGCTGCAGCAATCCAAGGGAGCAATATAGTATAGGGGGTGAAGTACTTTTGTCCACTAAAGAAGAGCGGGACCTAGGCGTGTTGTGTCTGATGATCTTAAAGTAGCCAAACAGGTAGAAAAGGCGACGGCAAAAGCTAGAAGGATGCTTGGGTGCATACGGAGAAGAATGGCTAGCAGAAAAAAGGAGGTGATAATGCCTCTGTATAAGTCTTTGGTGCAACCTCATTTGGAGTATAGTGTGCAATTCTGGAGACCGCACCTTCAAAAGGATGTGAACAGGATGGAGTCGGTGCAAAGGGTGGCTACTAAAATGATTAGTGGTCTTCATTATAAAGCGTATGAGGACAGACTGAAGGATCTTAATATGTACACCTTAGAGGAAAGGCGGGATAGAGGTGATATGATTGAGATGTTTAAATACCTCCGTGGCATAAATGTTCAGGGAGAGAGCCTCTTTCAATTGAAAGCAAGTTCTGCTACGAGGGGACATGGGATGAGGGTGAAGGGAGATAGATTCAGGAGTGATATGCGGAAATATTTCTTTACGGAAAGAGTAGTGGATCTGTGGAATAGTCTCCCAGTGGAGGTGGTAGAGATGAGGACAGTAACTGAATTCAAAAAAGCATGGGACAAACACAGAGGATCTCTAAAGGTAAAAAGGGGACTGTTGTAGTTGTTATGGAAGGACAGACTAGATAGGCCATGTGGTCTTTTTCTGTCATCATATTTCTATGTTTCTATGTTTCTAAGTCGATATAGAGCTGATAGGACTGGATCTGGCAAGTTAGCATCAAGCCCTGAAAGGCCTTCCAGCCAAGGGTGTCGAAGGTTCGGGACTCCCTGCTGGATGGGACCGATGATGAGACTTTTGGCTTTTAAGCCAATGTATGGCTGACTCCATGACCATTGAGTTGTGGTCGTTTGAAACCCATGGCTTCGGCATACCCGATACATGGTGTCATGGTGCCTAGTAATGATTGGCACTGATGCCGATGTTTCCCACATCCGGAGAAGGAGGCGGTCAAGGATCGGAGGCACCAGTATCATAAGGGTTTGCTTTGGGGGTGCTTTGTACTGGAGTATTTCCAATTCCTCGGTGTGTGGGTCCTCCTCAGCTTTGGTCTCAATAGTGAGAGTCTTTGCCATGTCCCACATGAAATCGAGGAAAGTGACATCTTCAAGTGGAGAATGGCATCGGGGGAGATGGGTCCAAGGGCACATCTTGGGGTTGCCTCATGTCCGGAGACACTTTGTCCTCAATCTTCCATTTGGACTCAAGGTCCAAGTATGGGTCTGATGCTGCATGGGTGCCTTGGTCGAGGTCCGCTCCAGGCAGTCCATGAACTCCAGAGGATCTGCGGTCCGAGCCGTGGATGCTCGCAGGGGAGGACCGGTGCTCTAAGGAATGGGACCTGAACATCGTCCAATGCCAGGGGTTCTCTCGAGGCCAGTGACACTCAATGACCAACTCAATGTCCGGGGAAGCCCTTGATGTCAAGGGTCCCATCGTCAAGGCAGATGAACTGGATGAGCTGGACATGAACGGCTGCTGCCTGGCCACTAGGGCAGATATACTGCTCTCTAGGGCCGCCATTCTGATCACCATATCAGTTGGCTCTTCGATGCAGACACCGAGGACCTTGGGCCCAGCATTTGTATTGTGGACGGGGTGCCTTCGAATGGCCTCGGGGGTCTGAGGCCAGTCAGCAGGTGCCGACAGTTCCTTTCAGGGCAGCTTGGAGGGATGCTCCTGCTCTGACTCTTCGGATTCACATTTGGGACTGCAGGTCCTGGGGTAAGATTTAACCTTCTTCCCGGATCCATCCTCTGAGGTGGTCTTTGAGGGTTTCTTCTTCTTGTGATCCACCTCCGGGGATTTCCCCTCAGAGGAACTGTGGGCCCGGGCCTCCAAGGAGGCTCTGGCTTTACGGGGCTCTGAGGTATCGGAGGGGGCCCTGGAGCATAGTGTCACCAGAGACTCTGGTGTGGAGTTGGGCTTCTGAAATTTTTTTCCTGCTGCTGATGGCGGTTCTTTAAGGCCTTTGAGATCATGGTTCTGCAGAGTTTGCCGTCAGAGTCGCTATGCTCTGGGGCTGAGGCACCGGAGGCAGCAGTCATGTGGGTCAGTGAGTGACATCATTTTGCTACACCAGTCACACTTTTTGAAGCCACTGGAGGTCATTAGAAAAAAGGGCTGCCTGCCATCCGGCCGGAGTCTGAGGCTTTCGGCTGAAAAAGGAAACGAACATGGGTTGAGGAACATCTCAATGAAAAAAGGGGAAAAAATGAATGAACAAACCCAAGGAGAGACAACAAGATGAGCTGTCTCGGAGGTGGGAAGGAACCAGTATGCAAACCGGACAAACTTAACAACAAAAATCATACTTTTTCCAGGGGAAACTGACAATGTCCGATGGGCTCCATGGAAAAAAGGTGACTGAGGCAAGATGGCACACTTGGACGAGAAGTGGACCACGCATGCATGGTGTATATTCTGAAGGCTTTCTTTGAAAGCTGGGGAGATACCTCCATGCGGGCTCCGTTGGCACCAATGTCACCCATATGTGAGGACTGACTTCCTGCTTGTTTCCAGAGAAAAAAAGAATATAACAGGTTGGAGTCACTGCAGAGAGGGTCACTAAAATGGTTAGTTGTCTTCGTTATAAAGCATATGAGGTCAGACTTAAAGATCTTAATATATAACTTTTATAGGAAAGGCAGGATAGCGGAGATATGATAGAAATGTTTAAATACCTCCTTGGCATAAATGCACAAGAGGAGAGCCGCTTTTGATTGAAAGTAAGCTCTGTAATGAGGGGGCATAGGATGAGGGTGAAAGGGGATAGACTTAGGAGTAATATGCGGAAATATTTCTTTACAGAGAGAAGTAAATGCGTGGAATAGTCTCCCAATGGAGGTGGTAGAGAGGACAGAATCTGAATTTAAAAAAGCATGGGAGAAACACAGAGGATCTCTAAAGGTAAAAAGAGGACTATTGTAGTTGATATGGAAGGGCAGACTAGATAGGCCGTGTGGTCTTCTTCTGCCATCATATTTCTGTGTTTCTACTTTTGAATGGGGAGAGTGTATTTCCTTTAGCTGACCCTTTGCAGGACTATTGTTAGCACCAAAAAACATTAACTAGGTAAATAATGGTAATTCTCTTTGCTATGTCTTTTCGGGAACCATTTGAAAGAGATCTGGTTGGATGCATTAGGAAATACCCAGCTATATCCCTGGAAGAGAAGTTGCATTTGTAGAGCAGCTTAAATGCTCTTGCTGGCTTTCACAATGTTCATATAAAGACACAAAAAGTGCTCATGGGGGAGCGTTTAGTTTGGGAACGTTAATAACTTGCAGATAATTGAATTGTCACACTTCCAGTAGGAGTAGAGTATGCAGATACTTTGTAGGGCATACATTTAGCTATATTTCAAAGGAAGATTACATTACCACTAGGTAGGTATTTCCCCATGTTAGGGCAATTTTAGAAGGCATTTTACACATGTAAAACATGTAGGAAATGTAGTTTTATAATGGCCAAGAACACTTGCTGATGCGAGCATACATACTTTTACGCACAGTGCATGCACGCTTTTGCTGGAGGTGTAGTCCAAGTAGATCTATGAGTTATGACCATATTTTATTCATGTGTAGGCGCACATAGTTATATACAGAAAGTTGCTGGGAATTATAATGGGAAGTTGTTTTATAAAGGCACAGACATTTTATAAGCGCGTCCTGTTGTAAAATTACTCTTTGCATGAGTAATGCAATTCTCTTTGAAATGCTATCCTTCACTTATGAATACCTGAGTTTGGAAAGAGTGGCTGGTTTAGTAATCATATTTCTCTAATGTGGCTTCAAGGTGGTCAGGTCCGGGAACAGAGTGAGAGCTGCTTTGAGAATAATCTGCTACTACTAATTAGTATTTGTATAGCGCTACACACCTAACCTACAAGAGGCAGCCAGCATACAAGAGACAGTCCCTGCCCGTCAGTCATGCTCATCGAAGCTTACAATCTAGTCACAATCTGCACAGCTCCATGGTTTTTGACATGGAATTGCCTTATGCTATAGAACTGGGTAACATTATATGAAAAATATATTAAAAAGATAGAAAACTAAGCAATGCCTTACGAGAATACGGTTCGCGATTCCCAGTATTTAAGTAGAATGTTTGAGACTCAGATGTGATGCCCCCATACATATTGGCGTAGTGTCCCATCATTGGGCATCCACCTTCAGGACACGGGAAGCACTCCCCCTGTAGGAAACAAAGCGATCTGGTAAGGTGAGTCTTTACTTAAAATGTTTTGTTTAAGAGAAATCTTCCCAGGCTTACTTATTAGCAAATTATATTCTGTTGATTCTAAAATAAAGCATGGGGTAATCTGCGCAGAACAGCACCTACAACTTTAATGACATTACTGGATGGTATAGTCATGCCTAATTTATGTATAGCTCCATATGTACATGCCTAATTCATGGATATTTCCATAGGCCTTTCTTATAAAGACAAGTATGTGTGAACTAACGCACAATATGTAGGCGGTTAGCACTGCGGTCATCTCCAGCGTTGGTGTAAATGTCAGTGCGTACTTTCTTCAAGTTCACACATAAATTATGGAATTTTATAATCTATGCACATAAGTGTGGTCTCTGACTACACTCCACCCAAACTGCGCTCTGTACATTCCCGCAGTGGAGTAAGCACCATGCAATCAAGGGGTGTACATTTAAGCTAGTTGGTATTTTATAAAATGTTATAAAAAGTTATTTACATGTAAGTGGCCACTTATGTGTGTTTATGACTAAAGTACTGACATCTGCATGTGCATTTGCTGCCTAAGGGGTATGTTTACTAAACCGTCTTAATGTGCGCTCTGCGACGTTATCACGCGATAAGGTACCTTGTCGCACAATAATGGTGCTTTATCGGGCGCAGAGGTACCTTAGTGCGTGATAACGCGCGCAGCGGCGCAAACGAGCGCTGAAGGCGGAGAAAGGCTCCTGGAGAGCGGAGGAAGGCTCCCCAGGGGCGGAGAGAAGGGGTCAATGGGTGGAGAGTGGGAGGGGAGAGGCTCCCCGCACACTAACGATGTGAAATCCGAGGTTCAAAACTAACGCCAGTGAAACCCTGGCGTTAGAGCTGATTAAAAGAGAAAAGAAACCATTTCCGTCAGCAATGTACAGCAAAACCAGGGAAACCTACATAAAGTGATAAGTGTGATACATGTGCATGGAACAAAAGGGCAAATAAACAGTGAAAATGAACAGAAGAAAATGGAAAAATAAAATAACCAAGCTGGGCAATAGTGATCTCAATGGGAAACTTCAAAAAACACTCCCAAGAAAGCACCAGAAAAAGGATATGAATTTTGGAAGGGTCCATGCTCCTTCCCCATACAAGGTGAATGAGCCCACAGTGAAATTGCGCTGTGCAGGGTTTTCCTCTCCATCGGACAGGTTTCCTATGGTGTGCAGATGTGCAGCAACAGCAGGGCGGGCATGGTGGAATGGCCAACTGATCAGATGCTTGAAAATGGGATACAGAGGGCTGCAGGCGGCACATGATGTGGTGCAGCTGGGGCACAGTGCGGACTAGGCAGATGCTAAGGGGGCACTTAGGAATGCTGAAACTGTACAGCACAAGAAAAAGGGTGGTCCTCTCGGAGTGGTATAAACAAAGTAAAAATAAATGAAGAACACTCCACTTCAACTGTTGACTCGTAAGAGGTACTGGCAATATATTTATAATACTGATCATACGTAGTCTCAGATCAAACTTGCGCTCATGATCACCTTGTTCAATGAAACATGGATAGCGCTTGATGACATCAATGACTACCAGAATTTTTTTTCGTGCTAATATGTGAATAAAACTTTAACTCTTTTTTATATATGTGCCAGTGCTCAGAGTCCTATTCAACTTAAACTGATATATGCGAGCTTACAAGGCAGAACAAACTTAGCTTCCACTGTGCTTGTTCTCTTCTGCTCAGCTTTTCAGATTATAACAATGCTCCATACGCCTCACTCTTTCAGCGCCTTCGCGTTTTACTCCTGTCTGGAGTTCCTCTTGAAGAAATTGCTAATGGTTGCTGCCCACGTTTCTCTCCATGTGTGTTCTGATTTTCTTTTCTCTGTCAAACAACGCCGCGCATCATTGAAACTGTACAGCAGCCAGACAGCAACTGATGAGGGCCCAACATGGGCACGAGTGTGTTTATCACAGTGTCACAGGGGATAGTACCCAGCAGGTACTTCCAAGGGCACAGAACATTGGCAGGCGGTGTTGGGGGGGAAGCGTGGACGTCTATGCAGGCACCCCTACCCCAGAACACGCACCATAGGCAGCCACCTACCTGCACACTGGATGGCCTGAGACTGCGCAACACCAGCACCACCAGCAGAAGGGCATGTTAGCATGGTGGCAGAGGGGTACTGGTGGTGGAGGGGGGCAGTGTCAGCTGCCCAGAGCAGACCATGGCCTAGCCCTGTGTAGGTGGGTGCCATGCACTGTAACAGACAGGCCCTGCCGGACGAGCAGTCATGGTATCACCAGGGAATGCACTGTCTCTGTGGCAACACGGTGGTGCAGTACACACAGCCAGTGTGTTCAGAGGCAGAAAGTCACAAGTTCAAGTTCCAGCTGTGGTTCCTGCCAACCCAGTCCCCACATTTTACCCACTACTAAAACATGCTAATACAGACAGAACCTTTATTGCAGATGACGTAAACATGCCCAAAACACCTACATTTTACCCTACAGAGCACAGACACCATAAACAGGCACATTACCTAGAGCAGAGTCTCCCAAATGCAGTCTTGGAGGGCCAAACAACATTCAGGTTCCATGCTGCCTCTAAGAAAGATGCCTGTGCTGCATTTCAATGTGCCGCCCCCATGGTATGAAGATGTATCTCATGCATATTCATGAGGGACAGCATGAAAACCCGAACAGTGTTTGGCACACCAGGACTGGAGTTGGGAACCTCTGCCGTAAAGCAGCAGCCAACAGGGGCAGCCACACCCACACCCAAACGCTCCATTATCCAATGCCTCCTGGAGAGGTAGGACATTGGGCCCTGCATGCATTTCCCAATACTAGCACTTGCATACCTTAGCAATGCCACCCTAAACCTGGGAATACGGTACACAGCTATCAAAAGGTTGCTATGAATACTGGCAGATAGCAATTCTGAAGTACAATTTTCTGATTGAGCTGCATCATGGCAACCTTTCTGATGTCTGTGGAGTGTGCTACAGGTCTTGTGTCTGACAGTGTTTACCACCCTGGGGAGTGACCCTAACAGTATTGCATACCATAGCCATGCCTGCACTGTGCCCAGGACTGGAGCGGTGGCCAGGGCTGCCAAACACCTCTATAGTTGCACAATGCTGGCATAGGTGTGGAAGTGTGTGTCTGTCTATCCAGTGTGTGGTGGCTGCAAACACCCTCCACAGCCCACACTGCCAGCACTCTTGCCAGTATTGGCCTGCCAATGTGCATAATGAGGAGCAAGGTACCATGGGTATAGCCCGGACAGGGTGGCCTGGCCAGGATGCATCTGCACAGGCCATAGGGCAATGGCTGGGACATTGTAGTGCCTGGCCACCACCTGCACAGACAGGGTGGCTACAGCATGTCCTGCTGGGAGATCACACTCACCCTGACTGAGCAGTGACCACGGCATGGCTAGGTTCCCCCATAGTGCTATATGGTATTTTTTTCATGTGATATTTATGGGTTCCCTTTTGGGGCCCAATCACTGACTTATCTGCTTGGTGTGTATGCTGATATCCCAGTTCTGGGTGCATGCATATTCTCCAGGAACATGCATTATGGACTAGCTAGCAGACTGTCTGCAGCTAGTATGTGTCTTGCTGGAGCACTGTGCAGTGGCTGGAGGCTTGCTGCAGGAGAATATCAGATAGTGGTGGGGTGCAGCTGAGTATTTCCAGACTTAATGTCTGTCTGCTATTGCTTTATGGATGTGTACAGAGCTGCATTGACTGCCCTGTAGGGTGCCTGTTCCCCAGCAGGACTGGGGTTGATGGTCCCCTCTACTGCCACCATTGCAGGGAGGTAGAATGTGGATCAGGGAGGTAGAATGTGGATCTGTTGGTGGGAGACCCTGTTTCCACCCTCAGCCCCAGAGGGTGGGTTGGGTGGTGGTACATAATCTGCCTATGGGTCCATAAGGGCTAAAACTGACTGAGAAATACAGATGTATCAAAGGTGTGTCTGCAGGAACTACCTATCTCACACACACTAGCACTCCTGGGGACCTGCAGCATGGCCCATTTCTGCCATGGAAGGTGCTGTGGACCTGGTGCTGGGTGCCCCACCTCACCCTCAGGGTGAGCACAGTACCCGCACAATGTGATGGTGTGTAGCTGCTCTGTGCCAGTAACACACACGGTGAGTTCCCCCTACCAGGCCGAGGTGCTGTGGGGGTGCATACCCCATCTTGTGCTCATCTGTAGACTGCTGATTTGCATGTGCAGTGCATCATGGGTACGGGTGGGTTAACCCTATCCTGGTGACCACAGCAGACTGTTTGTATGGTGACGTGCAGTCCTTCTGCAGCCAGCCAGGGGTTTGTTAGCAGCTATAGAGCTGTAGCCCACTGGTTACTTTTTTTTTTTTTTATTTTTATTTATTTATTTATTTGAACACATTTATATACCGCTGCTTCCAGCGATCAGTAGCGGTTTGATTCTTCTTTTGGGATAAGTCGATCAGGACAGTGGGGGAGTATATACATAGAGGAATGGGAGGTCACGGCACACATGGTTACTGTTTTGGGGGTAAACTTATTTACATTTACATTTACATTTAACATTTAAATACATATTTACAGATTACAGATTGGGGAAAAATCACATTTTACATGGCTTTACATGGTTATACAAGGCGGATCTATAATGTGTAGGGTAGATAGAATGTGTCACATTCCTCCTAGATTCTCAACACCACCAAAATGTTGTCTAATAGACAATATTTTGGTGGTGGTGAGAAGCAAGGAGGAATGTGACAAATTCTAACCTTTTTGATGTC
This sequence comes from Ichthyophis bannanicus, assembly GCA_033557465.1. Lineage (NCBI taxonomy): Eukaryota > Metazoa > Chordata > Amphibia > Gymnophiona > Ichthyophiidae > Ichthyophis > Ichthyophis bannanicus. Next base: position 1,005,301,382 of record CM066034.1, on the reverse strand, counting down.
TTGGACATCTGCACCTTGCCCACTTACAATCTTAAATGACAGAGGTGTAAGGCAGGGGTCTCCAAATCCAGCCCTGGAGGGCCACAAACCAGTCAGGTTGGCAGGATATCTCTAATGCATATATATCTCATGCATAGTCATTAGGGATATCCCGAAAACCTGACTGGCCGGTGGGCCCCATAGGACTGGGTTGGGGACCACTGCCTATAGGACACCTTATAAGGCGCTTTATAGGGCCTTATAAGGTGCCTTATGAGGCACCTTAAGGTTACAGTACTCTGAGGGTGTTTTTGCTGGAAGCACTAATGTACATTAAAAATTGACAATGCCTTAGACAGCCCTATCAAATAACCCCACTGTGGGTTTGAACCCATGACTTCTGGCTCTACAGGCAGTGAAGTAACCAGCGGGCTACAGCTCTACAACTGTGAGCAAACCCCTGACTGGCTACAGAAGGACTGCACGTCACCACACAAACATTCTGCTGTGGTTACCAGGATAGGGGCAACCCACCCGTACCCATAATGTACAGCACATGCAAATCAGCAGTCTACAGATGATCACAAGATGGCGTATGCACCCCACAGCACCTCAGCCTGGTAGGGGGAACTGACCGAGTGCACCCCCACAGCACCTCAGCCTGGTAGGGGGTGACGACGGTGTATGTTAGTGGCACAGAGTAGCTACAGACCGTCACATTGTGTGGGTATTGTGCTCACCCTGAGGGTAGGTGGGGCGGCCAGCACCAAGTCCACAGCACCTTCCATGGCTGATATAGGCTATGTCACAGATATCCGTCAGTGCCAGTGTGTGTGATAGGTACCTCCTGCAGACCCACCTAGGATGCATTAGTGTCCATCTGTAGTTGTCAATCAGGTTTAGCCCTCATGGGCTACAATGAACCCAGAATAGTGCATGTTCTGTGTTGGTGTCATGGTAACATGATGTAAATGAAGGGGGGGGGGTGTTTGAATCCATAGGTGGATTAATGTGCCACTACCCAACCCACCCTCTGTGGCTCAGGGTGGGAGATAGGATCCCCCACCAACAGATCCACATTCTACCTCCCTGCAATGGTGGCAGTAGAGGAGGGCCATCAACCCTAGTCTTGCTGGGGAACAGACACCCTACAGGGCAGCCAATGCAGAGCTGTACACATCCCCAAAGCAATGGCAGAAAGACAGTAGGCATGGAAATGCACAGCTGCCCTCCACCACCAACTGACCTTCTCCAGCAGCAAGCACAGTGAGTCACCAGCCACTGCATCCTGCAAGGTGCTCCAGTCATACACATATAACTGCAGACAGTCTGCTAGCTAGTCCACAGAGATATGTGCACCCAAAGCTGGAATGTGAGCACACCCACCAAGCAGATAAGTCAGTGATTAGGCCCCAGAGAAGAGAACCTATATATTTCACCTACAAGAAATAAAATAGAGCAGTATGGGGGAGCCTAACCATGCCATGGTCACTGCTCAGTCAGGGTGAGAGTGACCTCCCAGCAGTACATGCTGTAACCACCCTGTCGGTGCAGGTTGTGGCTGGGCACTACAATGTCCAAGCCATTGTCCTATGCCCTGTGCTGATGCATCCAGGCCAGGCCACCCTGTCCAGGCTATACCCACAGTACCTTGCTCCTCATTATGCACATTGGCAGGCCAATACTGGCAACAGTGCTAGAAGTGTGGGCTGAGGAAGGTGTTGGCAGCCACCACACGCTGGCTAGACAGACACACACTCCCACGCCTATGCCAGCATTGTGCAACTATAGAGGCTTTTGGCAGCCCTGGCCACCGCACCAGTCCTGGGCACAGTGCAGGCGTGGCTATGGTACGCAATACTGTTGGGGTCACTCCCCAGGGTGGTAAACACTATCAGACACCAGATCTGAAGCACACTCCACAGACATCAGAAAGGTTGCTATGATGCAGCTCAATCAGCAAATTGTGCTTAACTTACAAATTGCTATCTCCCAGTAATCATAGCAACCTTTTGACAGATGTGTACCATATTCCCAGGTTTAGGGTGGCATTGCTAAGGTATGCAAGTGCTAGTATTGGGAGATGCACGCAGGGCCCAACATCCTGCCTCTCCAGGAGGCCTTGGATAATGGAGCCTGTTGGCCACTGCTCTAGGGCAGAGGTGCCGAACTCCGGTCCTGGTGCATAGAAATGCAGCACAGCCATATTTATTAGAGGTAGCATGGAACCTGAATGGTGTTTGGCCCTCCATGGCTGCATTTGGGAGACTCTGCTCTCGGTAATTTATTTATTTAGCTGTATTTACATCCCACTTGTCACCAGGTCAAAGTAGTCAATTGGGGGATACATTTAACATGAGGGGGATATGAGACACATATGCTAATACTTACAGGGAACATGGGCAATGGAGGGTTAAGTGGCTTTCCCAAGACCACAAGGAGTGCCTATAGGACTAGAAATCCCAGTCCCTTCGGCCTGAGATTGCTGTCCCCAGGTGGGACTTGAACCCCCAGCCCTCTGGCCTGAAGTACCTTGTCCTAACCACTAGACCACTCCTCCCATGTGCATGTTTATGGTGTCTGTGCTCTGCAGGGTAACATGTAGGCATTTTGGGCATGTTTACGTTATCTGCAATAAATGTTCTGTCTGTATTACCACGTTTTAGTAGTGGGTAAAATATGGGGACTGGGTTGGCAGGAACCACAGCTGGGACTTGAATCTGTGACCTTCTGCTCCTGAACACACTGGCTGTGTGCACTGCACCACTGTGTTGTTACAGAGATAGTGCATTCCCTGGGGATAGCATGACTGTTCATCAGACAGGGCCTGTCTGTTGCAGTGCATGGCACCCACCTGCACAGGGCTAGGCCATGGTCTGCTCTGGGCAGCTGCCACTGCCCCCTCCATCACCAGTACCCCTCTGCCACCATGCTAACATGCCCTTCTGCTGGTGGTGCTGGTGGTGCGCAGTCTCAGGCCATCCAGTGTGCTGGTAGGCGGCTACCTATGGTGCGGGTTCTGGGGTAGTTGTGCCTGCATAGCTGTCCACGCTTCCCCCCCCAGCACCACCTGCCAATGTTCTGTGCCCTTGGGGGTACCTGCTGGGTACTATCCCCTGTGACACTGTGGGAAACACACTCGTGCCCATGTTGGGTCCTCATCAGTTGCTGTCTGGCTGCTCTACTGTTTCAGCATTCCTATGGGCCACCTAGGCATCACCCTAGTCCGCACTGTGGCCCAGCTGCACCACAGCATGTGCCGTCTGCAGCCCTCTGTGTCCCTTTTTCCAGCATCTGTCCAGTAGCCCGTTCCAACATGCCTACCCTGCTGTTGTAGAACATGTGCACACCATAGGAAACCTGTCCAATGGAAAGGGAAAACCCTGATCAGCGCTATTTCACTGTGGGATCATTCACCTTGCATGGGGACAGAGCATAGACCCTTCCAAAATTCATCTTTTCTTTTGAGCTTTCTCGGGAGTGTTTTTTGATGTTTCCCATTAATATCACTATTGCCCAGCTTGGTTATGTTTTTTTTACATTTTCTTCTGGTCATTTTTAATGTTTATTTTGCACTTTTGTTCCGTGCACATGTATCACACTTATCACGTTTTGTAGGTTTCCCTGGTTTTGCTGTACATTGCTGACAGAAATGGTTTCTCTTCCCTTTAAATCAGCTCTAACGCCAGGGTTTCACTGGCGTTAGTTTTCAGCCCCGGATTCCACAGCGATAGTGTGCAGGGAGCCTCTCCCCTCCCACTGTCTGCCCATTGACCCTCTCTCTCTGCCGCTGGGGAGCCTTCCTCCGCCCTCCGGGAGCCTATCTCCACCCGCAGCGTTCATTTGCGCCGCTGTGCACGTTATCGCGAGCTAAGGTACCTTTGCGCCCGATAAAGCCCCATTATTGAGCGATAACATCGCCGGGCGCACATTAAGACGGTTTAGTAAACATACCCCAAAGTTTTAAAATGTTCCGTTTTTTAAACCCCAAGAATCCAGGAATTTTAAAAGAAGCTTAGCTAGAGTAGTAGGAAGGGTGTCACTGACCCAATTGCTAGAGTTGATAGACCAAAACCATCTGTTAGAGCCTTACCACTTTGGTTTTAGATGAAACCACAGTACTAAAATGTTACTATCATCAAGCATTGATATGATGCATCAAAAATTTGATCATAGCCTAAGTTATGTCTTAGTTTTCATTAATGTGAATTAGTTTTCACTAATCCTATCAAAACTCCAAGACACTCATGAAGACGTAAATTCCATAATACAAAACTGGAATAAAACCATTGCTAAGGTTGCAACGAAACCACCTACATCCAGCCACTCACAAGAAAAAGAACAGCAACCTGGGACACACCACATATGAAGGACATGAAGCAGAGAAGCACTAGGTCAATCAACAGTCTAAACAGTGACACGCACAAACTACAGGCATACCAAGCAGCTACATCACAAGCAAGGAAAGCTGGTCCAAAGCTCTCTCAATCGCCCATGAGAGCTATTTGACATAGTGAAATCTCTTAGTAAAGATACAACACAGCAACTGAAAAATCCAACCTCACTCCACAAATGATGGCAGACTACTTCCAGACCCTGACTTCAGTCCACACTAATGGCACCAACTCGCTCATTACTATGACAGAGCAGCAAGAAATCACATACCTGAGCACACGGAGCTCATTCAGAAAACCACATCTGACTCTGACCTAGAGAAAATCATCACAAGCTTCAGCACGACCACCTCACCACTTGACTCTTGTTCAGTCAGTTGGATGAAGCTAGCAAGACAAGAACTCATTTCAACAATACCGAAGATCACCCAGCTATCACTGCAACAAGAATATGTACCCCACGAGCTCAAAAACGCCTCCATCTGCCCTTTATGGAAAGGGACATTAAATGACATCAACCAACCAACCTCTTATAGGCCCATAGCCAGCCTTCCCTTCATGGCCAAAATACTAGAAAAAAATTGTCTACCTGCAACTCCAGTATCACAAAAAAACACATCATCCACCCAACCACCAACAATATGGATTCAGACCACACCCTGGAGTGGAATCCCTAGTGACTGCTCTTCTAGACAATCTAATTAAGGACACTGACAAACCCAAAACAGGCTTTATGCTCATCTTTTAGACATAAAAGCAGCATTTAACTCCATACTGCACAAAATCATTCAGCGACTGCAAGATCTTGGACTATCAGACACACCCCTCACCTGGTTCAAGTCCTACCTAACAGACCGACAGCTACAAGTAAGATCAGGCCCTACAAAATCACCTCATACACCCAATTTCAAGGAGTCCCACAAGGCTCCACACTCTTCATTAATGTTCAACATTTTTCTCCAACCAATCTGCACAGTCATAAAAGCATTCAACGTCCTATACCACATCTATGCTGATGACATAATGATCTACACACCTAGCAGCACATCAAACTCGGTCAGCGAATGTCTTAGAAGACACAATATGGCCATTAACGTTATTTATTTATTTATTTTATTTGTTTAACAAATGCTGATATGCCACTTTCCTACAAATCAAAATGGTCTAAAACTAAGTTTTTACAATGAACAAGTTATGAACAACATTAAAACTTTTATAATGAATATGGAGAGTAATTCAGTGAACTCATAACAATGAACATTTTGTGAAGCTGAGAAAAACACAGAGGCTCTGTTCATCACCAGAGACAATGAGAGACATTCTATGCCGGTTGTCTCCCCCCCTGTATGGCCGGCCAGAATTGGGCCATATAGAGGTAGACCTGATTCTGATTGCGCGGGGGCTAAACATGCCCGCGGGATCAGAATTAGGTCTACTTTACATGCCCTTCTCGACAGAAAACCCAGACCTTTCACCACTTACAGAATGCTTTGATGCAGTATCTAAATGGCTCCAATCCCAAAACCTTAGAATTCAGCACAAGAAAACTGAGGTGCTGTTCATCACGAGGAATTAAAATTTCATCACACCAACACATATAAATGTCAAGGAAGCGGAACTTCAGACTAAATCCTCGATCCAGTACCTGGGAGTCACCCTGGACCAGCGCCTTGACATGAAGATCCACATAAGCAACGTAGTCAGAGTGATATTCCACAAGATCCGTACCCTCAGGCACCTTCGTTTCCTACTTGAACCAAGCGACTTCCGGACTATCTATCAGGTGCTAATCACGCCTCATTTTGACTATGCAAATTCAATCTTGCACGGTCTCCCTCAATCTACTTTAAACCCTCTACAGCTCGCGATGAACGCGGCAGCGAGAGTTCTAATCAGAGCGTCTAAGAAAGATCATATCACACCCATCCTAAAACATCTTCACTGACTCCCCATACAGTCCAGACTATCTTTCAAAATTCTGCTGCTTACTTTCAAATCAATCAATGGGCTATCCTCTACATCATTAGCAGAGCTTATCCATACCACACCATCCAACAGGTCCAGGAGATCGGCAGCTATCAACACATTAGTAGTCCCAAAATAAATAACCCAATGCACCCATGCTACAGTTAACAGAGCTTTCAAACTATGTGCACTGAGAAGCTGGAATTCTCTTCCACCCAACATACGTGCAATCACTGACTTGGTCCAATTTAGGAAGGCAATGAAACATTACCTATTCCTTCAGTACTACAAGATAGACGAAGATACAGTAGTGTCACCCGCAGTCTAAGATAGATATTATGACTAAATCTACCCTATAAGACACTTATGAGTATAGCCTGGATAATATGAAAATCAGATGTAAATAGTTACCCTAAGTTAACCAAGTTTTATTTCCTGTTTCCTGTAAGCACAGTTCATTATATGCAACGTGTATGTTTTATGTTTTATGTAAACCGCACTGATGTCGAATAGCGCGGTATAAAAGAAATGTAAATAAATAAATAAATACAGCCTGCATGTGCAGGCCGTGCCCTGATTCTGATCTGCCGTACGTCCAGCCCGCATACTCGGCTAAATCAGCCAGGCTTCTAAATGGAGCTGTAGTGCCATAGCATCCCATTGCCATGGAGCCGCGATCTCCCGTTGCAGAAAACAATCTTCTTTCCTTGCAGCCCAATCCCCGATCTAGCCTTCCATGGCTAGGGTCAGGCTGCGGGTAATCCCCTGCACCCCCACGGCCTCCTTACCAAGCCTGGCCAGGTTGTTTTGCTCTGTCCAGGGGTACTCATTCCACCTCTCTGTGGCTGACCCCAGACGTACAGGGTTGACCTCGGAATAGGCCCTGTACATCCGGGGTTGCTCTCCACCCACCGCCCACCCGTCCTTGCTCTTCCTCTGTCCTACCCCCTCACTCCCATGAACAGAGCTCCCCATTCAAATCACCTGTTCGTACAGGGAGCTCTGTTTCCGGCAGGCTGCCTGGCCGTTTAGAGGATCTGGATGTCCGTACCCACTAAACTGTATTCAGGATGACCCCAAATAGCTTTAAATCACCAAGGTCCATAACTCTCGATGGGACCCAAATCCCAGTGAAACAGGAAGTACGATACCTTGGAGTTACACTGGATCACCACCTCACCTTCACAGGACACATACGGAACATTACAAGGAGCATTTACTTCAAACTCAAAACAATCAAGCGTCTTAAATCCCTTCTAAGCAACCACGACTTTCATTCAGTTCTACAAGCAACTCTTTCCACATTTTGACTACTGTAATATCATTTTTCAAGGCCTACCAAATGTAGCTATTCACCCGCTACAACTCGCACTCAATACAGCAGCATGAACCCTCTTCAGCTCACAAAAAACAGAACACATAACACTCCTACTCAAAGAACTTCACTGGCTACCGATAATAGAATGCATAAAATACAAATCCATTCTCACACCCTTCAAGATTCTCAACGATTCTTCCTTGCCACACTTCCAATCCCTACTTCAAGTCATACCAGATAACAGGAAACAATGAACTGGTTCACAGAACATGCTACATATACCATCGTTATTTATGAAAATCAGCTCTTCCACTTCAAAGAGAGCCTTCTCACTCTATGCTGTACCCTTATGGAACTCTATTCCTGAAAAACTACGGACCACAATGGACACAGCAACCTTTAGAAAAGCCCTAAAGACTTACATCTTCAAAGGCTACTTCTCTGACAATATCACTTAGCCAGCCACCAGTTCAACTATGCAATCCTTTCCCCCTCCCCCTCCCAAGTTTCCCCCCCTTCTCCACCTTTCCTTAACCACCATATGTCATTAATGATACCCTAGCCTCACAAACTTAAGATAATGTTAAACATACCTGCAAGTTGACTTCCCTGTATAATGTATAATGTTCTGTTGCAATGTAAACCGCTTTGACCATAGGATAAAGTGATAGAAAAACTTTTAAATAAATAAATAAGTAATCTTTATCTGCCATCATTTACTATATAATAAATAAATGGATAATTTTTCTGCTGTATTACATTCTTTAACCATAAGGTTTGAATAGCATACTTTGAGGCAATGGGGAGAGCACTAGGGTGGTTCTCAGCCTTTGTATCAGACAAGTTGTTGTTGTTAAGGGCTGTTGAGTCCATGTCAACTCATGGTGACCCTCTGGATAGCTGTCCTATTTGCTTTCCCTAAGGAGGCACTCTGTTTTAAAATAACCCTCCATGAGACTGTATCTCTCTCTTTCCTTTGTGCCTTATTCTGTTGTTAACCCCCATTTTATTAGCTAAAGTAAGTACACCGTGGTGGTTTTGCTTTCTAACTTGTGGTTTGTTTTCAGTGCTCTGGCTTGACAAGCATGTCAGAAGTAAATGCTGATATTGTTGTTGTTAAGTGCCGTCGAGTCGGAGTCGACTCATGGCGACCCTCTGGATAGCTATCCTAAATTGTGTTCGATCTTCAGTCAGGCGGCTCATTGTTGACAGACTGGTAGCCGTAGCTGCTGTTATTGTATCGATCCATCTCATTGCTGGCCTTCCTCTTTTGCGTTGACCTTCTATCTTGCGAAGCATGATGCCTTTCTCTAATGATCTCTCTCTCCGCATGATGTGTCCAAAGTATGAAAGTTGAAGTCTTGTCATCTGAGCTTCTAAAGAAAGCTTAGGTTTGATCTCCTCTAGTACAGACTGGTTTGTTCTTCGGGCAGTCCATGGTATACACAGTATTCGCTGCCAGCACCATAATTCAAAGGCATCAATTTTCTTCCTGACTATCTTTTTCACTGTCCAGCTTTCACATCCATATGATGTTATTGAAAATACCATGGCTTGAACAAGTCGAATCTTTGTATGGAGAGAGACATCTCTGCTCTTGAGAATCTTATCTAGGTCTTTCATAGCCATTCTGCCAAGAGCAATGCGTCGTCTGATTTCTTGACTGCTTGTTGCTTCTTTATTGATAGTTGATCCAAGTAGGTTCAAGTTATTCACAATTTCAATTTCTTCTCCTTCGACGATGAACCTGTTGATTATGTCAGTTGTCATGATCTTTGTCTTCTTTACATTAAGGTGCAGGCCCATTTTGAGACTATGTTCTTTGATTGTGAGAAGCAAATGTTTCAGATCATCTTCACTTTCCGCCAGTAATGTGGTATCATCAGCGTAGTGAAGGTTGTTGATGAGTCTTCCACCAATCTTCACACCTCTGTTGTCTTCATACAGTCCTGCTTCTCTGATGATTTGTTCTGCATATAAATTAAACAGGTAGGGGGAAAGTATGCAGCCTTGTCTTACACCTTTGCTTATTTTAAACCATTCTGTTTCTCCTTGTTCCGTTCGAACTGTTGCTTCTTGATCAATGTACAGATTGTGCAAGAGAATGATCAGGTGTTCTGGTATACCCATGCTTCTTAATGTGGCCCAGAGTTTCTCATGGTTTACACAGTCAAAAGCTTTGCTATAGTCGATAAAGCACAAATAGATATCCTTTTGGTATTCTTTAGTCTTTTCAAGAATCCATATCACATCCGCAATGATGTCTCTCGTTCCTCGCCCTTTTCTGAACCCTGCTTGCACTTCAGGTAGTTCTTGTTCCAGGTATGATTGTAGTCTCTTTTGAATAATCTTCAGTAGAATTTTGCTGGCATGTGGGATCAGAGCGATTGTGCAATAATTTCCACAGTCAGTTGGATCACCTTTCTTTAGTACTGGTATAAACACAGATCTTTTCCAGTCAGTTGGCCATGATGCTGTCGTCCATATTTCTTGGCAGAGCCTTGTAAGTACGGTAACAGCTGCATCAGAGTGCTGTAATACTTCTATGGGAATGCAATCAATGCCTGGTGCTTTGTTCTTTGATAAGGCTTTCAATGCTGCTTCAACTTCTTCTTTCATCACCAATGGTTCCAAATCATAAGGTACAGGTTGAAACGGCTGTTGGTCCACTTGATCTTTATCGTATAAAAACTCTGTATATTCCTTCCATCTTTTCTTGATCTTCTCAGCATCATTCAACATAGAACCTTGAGCATCTTGTAACATTCCAATTCGAGGCAGGAACTTTTTCTTTAACTCTCGTAACTTTAGGAAAGCTGATCTTGTTCTTCCTCTAATAGTTTCTGCTTCTATTTCCTTGCATGCATCATTGTAGTGCTTTTCCTTGTCCTGTCTTGCTGCACGTTGGAAATCTCTGTTGAGTTCTGTGATTGTCTTTCTTTCTCCTCTGGCTTTAGCTTCTCTGCGTTTCTGGGCAATTTTCAGAGTTTCTTCCGTCATCCATTTTGGCCGTTTTTTCTTTTTTACCTTTTGTAGAGACTTCTCGCTTTCTTCCAACACAACCTTCTTGATGTCATTCCATAACTCTTCTGGAACTCTATCATTTGTATCTAAAGCAGCAAATCGATTTTGCAGGCAGTCTTTAAATTCCAGTGGTATATTCTCAAGGTCATATTTTGCTGCATTCATGAGTGGTTTGCTCTTTTTCAGCTTTAGTTTGAGTTTGCATACTAGTAGTTGATGATCTGTACCACAGTCAGCTCCAGGTTTTGTCTTTGTTGATGTTATAGAGTTTTTCCATCGTTGACTTCCACAGATGTAGTCAATTTGATTTTTATACAATCCATTGGGTGAAGTCCATGTGTACAGTCGTCGCTTGTGTTGCTGGAAGAAGGTGTTCGAGATGAATAGATCGTTGGTCTTGCAGAATTCTATCAGTCTTTCTCCAGCTTCATTTCTGTTGCCAAGTCCATATTTTCCAACTACTTTGTCTTCTTCTTTGTTGCCAACCTTTGCGTTCCAATCACCCATGACTATCAGGATATCCTGTTTGCATGTTCTGTCAATTTCAGCTTGTATTTGTTCATAGAACTCTTCAATTTCATTCTCTTCTGCAGCTGTTGTTGGGGCATATACTTGAATTATAGTTGTGTTGATAGGCATTCCTCGTAGATGAATAGAGAATGCTGATGTTAATTTATGCTTAATTGGGTGACATGATGTCTATCAGTGACAGCAGGTTATGCATGCACATGCTGCGGCGAGACTCTGGTGCAGGCTAAGGTTGTTGGCAGCAAACCTGTCATTCCCAGCAATGTGGCCTGATATGGGCAAGCAACCTGTGGCCCTGGAACACACAGCCACGTGGTGCCACAGAGGCAGTCAGCCTGGCAGGTGTGCAGTGCTGGGAGTTCTCCATTGCCCCACACAGCAAGGCTTGACAGAAGCAGGGAGCTAGGTGGCCAGCAGCGATAGAGGGGATGGAATCAGGCTGAAGTCCAGTGAGATGAGGACAGGTAAACATCTGCTAATGAAGTTCACTGGCATTCAAAAGTGCTATTGAAAATTACTCCTTCTCTTTCTCCCTCCATCACTCACCATTAATTCTTGCAATCCCGGGTCTTCTTTTCCCAGCCTCTCCAACCACATGCGCTCCCAGGCTGTGGCCAATCAAATGGACATTGGATAGAGAACAGTTAAAATCCCTCTGAAACAATAAACAAACATTAGTTTATTTGTTTAATTATATTATATCTGAATAAATGTTTGACAAAACCTTGTGTGTGCGTGAACATATAATTAGGGTGATCAAGCAGCCTGATATGCTAGAGAAGATATGAATGTTATTCTGGAGATATGAGGTGGGAAACAGATTTAATGAGTAAAAGGCTTGTAGTTAATATTCGCAGTGAGTTCTGCACTGACCACTAGGTCTCTCTTCCCTCCAATCCAGTCAAAACTCAGCTGCACGGCCAATCTTCTACCATTGTCTCTATGCTCACCTAGCCCCTCTACCCAAGTCATTTCACTGGCTCCCTATCCACTTACGCATCCAGTTCAAACTTCTCCTACTGACTTAAAAGTGCATTCACGTTGCAGCTTCTCATTACCTCTCCTCTCTGATCTCTCCGTACAATTCTCCTCAGGAACTCCGCTCATCATGCAAATCTTTTATCTGTGCTGTTCTCCTCCACTACCAACTCCAGACTCCATTCGTTCCACCTTATGCCTGGAATGGACTAACCGAGTCGATACATCAGGCTCCATCCTTGGTCCTATTCAAACCCAGGCTAAAACCACACCTCTTTGAGCCTACTTTTGGATCCTGATCCCCTTATTCTGTTGTTCAACATCCATATTAAACAAGAGAATAAGGGACTATAGTAGTTGATATGGAAGTGCAGACTAGATAGGCCATATGGTCTTTTCTGCCATCATGTTTCTATGTACGTTTTAACCAGTGGCGTATATTCCACCCAAACAGCCCACAATTCAGGGGAGCCCAGGCAGAAGGGGGCCCATGTAGCGGTGTGCCCCTTTGCATGCAGAAGCTTATTTTAAGTTGCTTGTCATACTGCCTCTGCTCCAGGCCTGGTGGCTGTCACCTGCTGGGCAGAAGTCTCATGATAACAGCTGCACTGCAAGTCTTCAGTCCGGGAGGTAACAGCCATCTCACCTGAAGGTGGGGCAGCATGGAAAACAAGTTGAAATAAGTTTGCCGTGCTTGGGGGATAGGGTGTGCCATGGGGGATGCCATGTTGGCGGGGGGGGGGGGGGGGTGCACATCAATGGGGGTCCTCTGCAAAAGTTTGCTTGGGGGCCCCTCAGAGTAGTAGACTGGTGCTGGTGGCAGCAGGTCCAGCTGGGCTGAGGGGATAGGGAAGAAGAGATGAGATCCTGGACATGAGGTGAGGGAAGGGGGTAGGAAAGAGAGAAGAGATGTTGGATACAGGCAGTTGGGGGGGAGGAAGGACTGCCAATCTTGAGGTTGTAGGGATGCACCATAAATCCTAGCGCCATGCCTCCACTGGGTGGCCAATGCATAGCTCCCTATCTGTACAATTTGAATAATGATATAGATATCAGTGTAGGAGTGGCCTAGTACATGATACAGATACAGTGGAGGAGTGGCCTAGTGGTTGGGGCAAGGTACTTCAGGCCGGAAGGTCAGGGGTTCAAATCCCACTAGAGGACAGTAACCTTGGGCCAGAAGGACTGGGGTGTCTAGTCCCACAGGTGCCCCTTGTGGTCTTGGGCAAGCCACTTAACCCTCCATAGCCAATGTTCCCTATAAAATAGTTATCTCCAAGTTATAATGCCTTGTTCAATGTAAACTGCACTGATGCAGAATAGCACGGTATATAAGAGAATGTACATAAATAAATAAGATAGTAGTGGACTGTTTAAATTGCTAAACAGCTTGATGCTATCAATACAGTTGTGGACTGGGATAGAAGAGAAGCAATGGCAGCACCATCAGTTTACCCATTCAGTGCCAATACTCAGCAGCTAAACAGATCTGCTGAAACCTCAACACTTCTTGTTAACCAAGTCTGCCTGGAGATCCAGGTATAAGAGCAGAAGCTCACCTACACTACAATGAGTTTCAGGACATTTGTCTTTCTAACTCAAGGGTTCTCAATCAGTCCTCAGGACACACCTAGCCCATCAGGTTGTAAGGATAATCACAATGAATATGTATAGAAGAGATTTGCATGCTTCTTTCCTACCCCCTTCCCCCACCTCATTGCAACTGGTCCAAAATACCGGCCCTAGAATCATCACTGGATCAAATAAGCAAGATCATATAACGCCCCTCTTACACCAGCTCCATTGGCTCCCAATCACCGCCTGTGCTAGATACAAATCTGCCTTGACCATCTTTAAAGTCAGAAATAGCATGTCAGCTGAAGCTCTAGAGGAATTGCTTTGCACCAGTTCCAACAATAGACCAAGGAGACAGAGCACTGTTGACACAATTCCAATACCCTGTTCATACAACAGAGCAAATGAATCCACCACTAGGAGAGCATTCTCTCTTGCTGCAACCGCCATCTGGAACTCTCTCCCTGTGACTTTGAGGACTACCACTGATATGAAGGACTTTAGAAAGCAACTAAAAACATTACTGTTCGTTGATCATTTCAATGAACTCACCTAACACCATACCAGCTTGACATCCATTATTTTTTGTTGTAAGCAGTTTCATTTGTATATAAGTTACGCTGCAAAGCACCCCCTGCATGACACCCCACCCTGAGTTACATTTTAAGTTCTCTGTACATGTGTGAGTATAAGTTCTATGTAAAAGTGTGAGTTATAATGTAAGCCGCTTTGATTCTACGATAAGGCGGTATATAAAAATTGTTAAATAAATAAAATAAATAATTGCCTCCATTGTATGCAAATATCTCTCATGGATATTCATTGTGATTATCTTGAAAACTGACTGGCTATGCGTGTCCCGAGGACTGGGTTGAGAACCTCTGCTCTCACAGTGTGAAGAAGAACCTATTCATTTTTCCCAGAAAAAAATAAGTTTTTAATCTAAATATATTGAAAGGTGTGCCCAGTGTTGCAGACTATTAAGATTATGGAGTGGAGGAGTAGCCTAATGGTGAGAGCATTGGCTGGGGACCCAAGAGACCAGCGTTTGATTCCTCCTTGTATCCTTGGGTAAGTCACTTAACCCTCCATTGCCTTAGAAGAATCCAAGTTATGATTGTCCCTGTTTAATGCGCATTACTAAATATAAGTTACATTGTAAACTGCTTTGAGGAAATGATAAGATGGTATAAAAAAACCTGTTAAATATATAAAATTATGTGCATTTGACATAATATCAGTGGCTTTAATGTCCTCTGCGTTTACGGTTTATCTATTTGATTGATGCTTGGGTAATGGACTTTTATGATTACTGCAATAAATAGATATCCTTGCTAGGTCTATATTTTTACTATTTTAGTTGATTTCAAACTGTTTTTTAATCCTGGTGTATGTAATTAATTATTGTCAGTAACGTCTTGGGGAATCAAGATAAACCCATAACACAGGTACACTACCAAAAAACTGCCTCCAGTTTTGCAACTGATTCCTATAGATTTTGGGGTGCTGAATCCAGGAAAAATAGCCAAAATGTTCCATCACGTCATGTTTTCTTGCAAAATTAGATTTCTTACCCATATAAGGAATGTTCACATAATTTCTTTTTAGCCGACTGCAGTTTATTTTCTTGGCCCAAAATAGAGGTTGTAATGGTTAACTAACTAGAAACACTCCCTCATGATATTTTAGAGTGTTTTGTATTCATTTTATACATTAACAGGACAATTGGGAGGCGGGGGGCTAAATCCAGTACTCGCGCTGGCGCATGTTCTTTCCTGTTCGCCTCACCTTGTTCGCTCGCTCAAACACGGTAGTTGCGACATGAACGTTCCTGTCAAATTTCAGTTTCTTGCAAGTTCATTATTACCTTTTGTTTGCTCAGTCGTAATCCAGCTTTATTCCGAAGTGGTTCACTACAGTTGTAGTTTGCAGTGCTGTGTATTTGTGATGGCTCACAGAGCCAGAGGTTGCGTCAACTCTCCGGACAGTTTTTGTTTTATTTGTGGGGAATATACCGTGAAAAAGCGGCAGAGGAACATTTCTGCATTTATTAAAAAAGTATATTTTGCCTATTTTGGTTTGAAGTTAGGCGATCAAGACAAACCGTGGGCTCCTCACAAAGTGTGCAAGACATGTGAGGAAGATCTACGATTATGGATGAAAGGTAAAAAACAAGCATTTCGTTTCGGAATACCTATGATGTGGCGTGAACAAAGAGACCACAGCAGTGACTGCTATTTTTGCTCTTGCATTGTGAAGGGATACAACTTAAAAAATAAGAACGTAATAAGTTACCCCAACCTTCCCTCAGCAATTAGGCCTATGCCTCATAGCAACGAAGTACCTGTGCCTGAACCACCAAAATCTTTGGATCATATTTGTGTGGACGGTTCTGATCATGATGAGACTCATCAGATGGCTTTTCCCGATGAGTCCAGTACTTCCGAGTTTGAAACTGAACCAGATCCGAAACCTGAACTTTTCTCTCAAGCTGAATTGAATGATTTAGTCCGGGATTTAGGACTCCCAAAAGATGCTGCCCAACTGATAGGTTCTCGGCTTAAACAGAAAAATCTATTGTCACCAGGAACAACTTTTTATTGGTACCGCAACTGCGAGACACAATTTTTGAAGTATTTCAGCAAAGAGGAAGATTTGGTATTTTGCAACGATATATATGGAGTGATGGAAAAGTTTAAACTCAAGTATGATCCTGCTGAATGGCGGCTGTTCATTGATTCGTCAAAAGACAGCATAAAAGGTGTTCTTCTTCATAATGGCAACAAATTCGCTTCAGTTCCTATTGCTCACTCTGTTATTCTCCAAGAAAAATACGAGAATTTGGCCCTGATTCTTCAGAAGATTCGTTATGATGAGCATAAGTGGATGATTTGTGGAGACTTTAAAATTCTATCCATGCTATTAGGGCAGCAATCCGGTTTCACCAAATATCCCTGCTTCCTTTGCTTGTGGGATAGCTGGGCCCGCGACCTACACTGGGGGAAAAAAGACTGGCCAATTCGGGAGTATTTGAGACCCGGTGAGAGAAATGTTCTTCATGAGAGCTTGGTACCTCGTGATAAAATTCTATTACCACCTCTCCACATTAAGTTGGGTCTCATTAAGCAATTCATCAAGTCCCTTCCAAAAGATGGTGAGTGCTTTCGGTACCTTTGCTCAAAGTTCCCCCGACTTTCTGAAGCAAAGCTAAAGGAAGGAGTGTTTGTTGGCCCTGATATAAGGAAACTCATTTCAGATGGAGCATTCGCTGAAACGATGTCTGAGAAGGAAAAAGAAGCCTGGGATTCCTTCAAGGATGTTGTTCTCAAATTCTTGGGGAACAGGCGGGATGAGAACTATAAGGATATTGTTGCCAGGATGCTCAATGCCTTCAAAGAACAAGGCTGTAACATGAGCCTGAAAGTCCATTTCTTGCACTCCCATGTGAACTACTTTCCCGAAAACTTGGGGGCGTACAGTGAAGAACAAGGTGAAAGGTTTCACCAGGACATCAAGGACGCAGAGAGAAGGTACCAAGGAAGATGGAACACCACTATGATGGCTGATTTCTGCTGGTTGCTGCTGCGGGAAACCCCAGATGAAAAATACGCCAAGCAGCGCACCAAGAGAAGCATTCGGGGGAAGAAGAAACGGGCCCACCAGGAGATTGATTGACCCAAGAATGACATTAAAATCTAAACTGTGTTGACAAATATCGTGTTTTTACTAAACTTTGAAATAAAAATTTGCTAGTTATTACCACAGTGTCGGATCTCATTTATTAGAATTTTATTTTCACACCATCGGGTGTTTGTCTTCATGTATTGCAATGGTGCGGTTTGCGTTTTCTATTCTTACATACATACCTGTACAACATTTTTTGCACATTTCTTTGCTTTGCTTTGTGTCTAACCTCGCTCTTATATGCTCAATGTTTGTGCACATGTATGTGGCTGTTTTAAGTGCAGACAATTTTGCTACCATCACAGTGTGTTTTGTTGACATTACTCTATTCTTATGTGCTGCCTTGTTACAATTTTCTTTATTCTTATTTGAATAACTACTAAACAATTAGTATAAAGAATTCATCCAAGAAACCTTTATCTCGATCGCACTCAATCTGAAACGTTCACCTCAAACTGCTAACCCCAATGTAGCAAAAAATCTGTACGTGATGGAGCAAATTGGTTACCAGATTTGGATTCAGCGCACCAAAAAACGTAAAAATCAATCGAAACATTAGAGGCAGTTTAAAAAATTTTTTTTTTAGTGTACCTGTGTAATAGAACGATCTTAAGGAAAGCTGGGGCCTGGTTTGGTGAGGTTTATGGGACACTATCTGATCCCCTTACAGACGAGAGCCCCTTTTATACTATTTCTCCACTTGAACTACTGAGTTTGGGGGCAAATATGGTATTTCTTCTGCCAGCTACATCCCCTCCCTTGGGGATGACTATTTGTTTTTGCCTGAGGAAGGTGCAACATTAAAAACACTCATTGTTTTGTCTGACTTGCTTTTCAGTTTTGGATCTGATTAATAAATTGTGCTAAGCAACTAACGTTGCTTTTAATGTGCACTGTCTGCACAGTTCCATGGTAAGAACTAATGCTAATTACTGCTTTTAGAATGGAAATTCAGGCAGTAATCTCCACCCCCCAGAAAAGCATCAGAGCCCTGCGACATCATTGCTGTTTATTTATTTCACATCTTTTCTATGCTGCTGTATCTACCAATCACAGCGGTTTACTTGGAACAGATAGAACAATGAACGTTACCTAGAACATAGGTAGCAATAAATAGAACTTAACAGGGTGGATAACTCTTTACATAGAGCTGAGTGGGGGCTAAACGTGAATGGGTCTGATCCATAGTGCTCCAGGAAGAGGAAGATTTTTAGCTTACAGTGGAATTCAGCTAGGTCAGTGAGTTAGCGTAACTCCGGGGAAGAGGGAATTCCAGATGGTGGGTGCATAGAAGTAGAAGGCTCTGCTGGTAGTGGTAGCGTTGGTATGGGTGAATGCACTTAGAAGTGATAGGAGGCTGTGAGTGGTTGACCTTAGTATTCTCTTGTTGAGAGGTTGTTGCAGAAGAGGGCAAAGAATGCTCACTGAGAGATGGCGAATGGTCTTACATATGGTTAGAGAGACTTGGTAATTAATTCTCAGGTGGATGGGGAGTCAGTGTAGCTGTTTCAGAGTGGGTGATATGTTCTCGTGGTCCGATGCCAGTGATTATTCTAGTTGCTGAGTTTTGGGCCAGCTGTAATGGCAGTAAGGTTGATTTAGGGAAACTTGGTATATGATGTTTGCATAGTCCAGAATGGGGAGATAAGGACTTGGCAAATGGTTCTGAAGACACAATAAAGAAGATCATTGCTCCTAGGCGGGCCTCGCCTGGAAGGCCTGTGCTGAAGGGCAACGCCCTTAACGTGACCTTAGTGCAACAAGAGAGAGACTGTGTGCCCATCCATCATGATGAGTATCATTTTTCTTTGAATAGACCAGCCCTCCACTCACAGCATCACACATAGTAAATCAAGCAAAATGACCATCAGCACACCACCTCATATTGTGCATTATACTTCTCCTCACTCAAACTGGAGCATTCACATCACAAACAGATATTATACCCATCATACAAGGATTCAGATGCCAAACTCACTTCAACCTATCGAACATCTCACAAGCATCTCAAAATAGGGGTCGCAACTTGTTAATCTACATAGACCTTCATTCTACAGCAGTGCACCACCACCACAAGCTCGCAAGGAAATGACCCTTCCAAAAATCTCTATTTTTTTGGAGCTTTCCTGGGAGTGTTTTTTACTGTTGCCCATTGGTATCACTATTACCCAGCTTGGTTATGTTTTATTCCCCTTTTTTCGAGGTCATTTCTAATGTTTATTTGCCCTTTTGTCTCCATACAAGGTGAATGAGCCCACAGTGAAATTGTGCAGAGCAGGGTTTCTGATTTCTTTGGCCAGTTTCCTATCTCCAAGGACTGCAGTGTCTCTGTGGCCACAGTGTGGTGCAGTGAACACAGACAGTGTGTTCAGGAGCCAAAGGTCAACAGTTCAAGCCCCAGCTGGGACTCCTGCAAACCCAATCCCCATATTTTACCCACCACTAAACCGTGATAGTAAAGACCAACCTTTATTGCAAAGAACATAAGCATGGTCCAAACACCTGTATTTTACCCTACAGAGCACAGACACCAGAAACATGCGCATTACCTAGACCACAGTCCCCTAAATGCAGTCCTGGAGGGCCACATATCATTCAGCTGTGATGCTGTCTCCAATATAAGGCCATGTCAGCATGGTGGCGGAGGGGTACCGTTGGTGGAGGGGGCAATGGCTGCTGCCCACAGCAGACGGTGGCCTAGCCCCCTTCACGTGGGTGCAGTGCACTCCAACAGACAGGCCCTGTCTGACAAACAGCCATGGACTCCCCAGGGAAGGCACTGTTGTTGTGCTAAGACGGTGGTGCAGCGGACACAGCCAGTGCCTTTAGGACCAGAAAGTCACAGGTTGAAATCCCAGCTGGGGCTCCTGCCAACCCAGTCCCTTTATTTTACCCATGAAGAAAACATGGTAGTAAAGACTGAACCTTTATTGCTGAAAACATAAGCATGGGTCAAACACCTATATTTTACCCCACACAGCACAAACATCATAGAAATGTGCATTACCTATGGCAGAATCCCCCAAATGCAGTCCTGGAGGGCCACAAATACATCAGGGTTTATGCTGTCTCCAATATAAGGATGGAGCGGTACTGGTGGTGGAGGTGGCAGCGGCTGATGCCCACAGCAGACCATGTCCTAGACCTGTCCAGGTGGGTGCCGTGCACTGCATCAAACAGGCCCTGTCGGATGTACAGTCATGGACACCCCAGGGAATGCAGCATATCTGTGGCAACCTGCCAACCCAGTCCCCTTATTTTACCCATGAAGAAAACATGGTAGTAAAGACTGAAAGCTTTATTGCTGATAACATAAGCATGGCTCAAACACCTATATTTTACCCTACATGGCACACACACACCATAAAAATGCACATTACCCACAGCTGACTCCCCCAAATGCAGTCCTGGAGTGCCACAAATCAATCACGTCATATGCTGTTTCCAATATAAGGACATGTCAGCATGTTGGTGGAAGGGTACAGGTGGTGGAGGGGGCAGTGGCTGTGGCCACAGCAGACAGTGGCCTAGCCCTGTGCAGGCTGGCACCTTCCACTGCAACAGACAGGCTCTGTCAGATGTACAGTCATGGTCTCCCCAGGGAATATACCATAGCTGTGGCAACATGGTGGTGCAGTGCACACAGACAGTGTGTTCAAAAGCAGAAGGTCACAGGTTCAAGTCCCAGCTATGGTGCCTGCCAACCCAGTCCCCATATTTTACCCACCACTACAACGTGCTAATACAGACAGAACGTTTAGTGCAGATGATGTAAACATGCCCAAAACACCTACATTTTACCCTACTAGAGCAAAGGCACCATAAACAGGCGCATTACCTAGAGTAGAGTCTCCCAAATGCAGTCCTGGAGGGCCGAACACCATTCAGGTTCCATGCTGCCTCCAATAAAGATGCCTGTGCTGCATATCTTTGCACCACCCCCATGGTATGCAGATGTATCTCATGCATATTCATGAGGGACAGCATGAAAACCCGAACAGTGTTTGGCACAGCAGGAGTGGAGTTGGGAACCTCTGCCATAAAGCAGCAGCCAACAGGGGCAGATACACCCACACCCACACCCACAGGCTCCATTAGCCAATGCCTCCTGGAGAGGCAGGACAGTGGGCCCTGCGTGCATCTTCCAATACTGCCACTTGCATACCTCAGCAATGCCACCCTACACCTGGGGATACGGTACACAGTTATCAAACGTTTGCTAGGAGTACTGGCAGATAGCAATTCCTGCGTTAAGCACAGTTTGCTGATTGAGCTCCATCATAGCAACCTTTCTGATGTCTGTGGAGTGTGCATCAGGTCTGGTCTCTGACAGTGTTTACCACCCTGGGGAGTGACTCCCAACAGTATTGCGTACCATATCCATGCCTGCACTGTGCTCAGGACTGGTTTGGTGGCCAGGGCTGCTAAACCTCTCTATAGTAGCACAATGCTGGCATAGGTGTGGGAGTGTGTGTCTGTCTATCCAGTGTGTGGTGGCTGCAAACACCCTCCACAGCCCACACTGCCAGCACTGTTGCCAGTATTGGTCTGCCAATGTGCATAATGAGGAGTAAGGTACCATGGGTATAGCTCGGACAGGGTGGCCTGGCCAGGATGCATCTGCACAGGGCATAGGGCACTGGCTGGGACATTGTAGTGCCCGGCCACCACCTGCACAGACAGGGTGGCCACAGCATGTCCTGCTGGGGGATCACTCTCACCCTGACTGTGCAGTGACCACAGCATGGCTAGGCACCCCCATAGTGCTATATAGTATTCTTCTTGTTTGATAGTTTTGGGTTCTCTTTTGGGGCCCAATCACTGATTTCTCTGCTTGGTGTGTATGCTGGCAGCCCAGTTCTGGGAGTATGCATCTTCTCCAGGAACATGCACTATGGACTAGCTTGCAGAATGTCTGCAGCTAGTATGTGTCTTGCTGGAACAGCTTGCAGGGTGCAGCAGCTGGAGGCCTGCTGCTGTTGAATGTCAGATAGTGGTGGGGGCAGCTGGCCGTTTCCAGGCCTACTGTCTGTCTGCTATTGCTTTAGGGGTTGGTACAGATCTGTATTGCCTGCCCTGTAGGGTGTCTGTTCCCCAGCAGGACTGGGGTTGATGGTTCCTCCCTACTGGCAACATTGCAGTGAGGTAGAATGTGGATCTGTTGGTGGGAGACCATGTTTCCCACCCTCAGCCCCAGGGGTAGGCTTTGGTGGTGGTACTTAATCTGCCTATGGGTCCATTAGGGCTAAACCTGACTCGACGATACAGATGTATCCAAGGTGTGTCTGCAGGAACTAGCTATCTCACACACTAGCACTGCTGGGGACCTTCAGTGTGGCCTATTTTTGCCGTGGAAATTGCTGGGGCCCTGGTGCTGGCCGGCCCACCGCACCCTCAGAGTGAACACAGTACCTGCACAATGTGACGGTGTGTAGCCACTCTGTGCCAGTAACACACACGGTCAGTTCCCCCTACCAGGCCTAGGTGCTGTGGGGGTGCATACCCCATCTGCAGATCATCTGTAAACTGCTGCTTTGCATGTGCAGTGCATCATGGGTGTGAGTGGACTTACCCTACCCTGGTAACCGCAGCACACAGTCTGCAGAAGTTATTTTGTAGACAGCCAGACATCTCTTTACAGCTATAGAGTTGTAGCCCACTGGTGACTGCAATACCTGGGAAGCGACAGGTTGGTGTTTCGAATCCACAGTGGGGTTATTTATTGAATTTACCTTATTTATTTACATTTCCCCACATACTGCGCTATTCTGCATCATTGCGGTTTACATTGCACAAACTGTACATACATTGAACAGGTCATTGTAACATGGAGCTAACTATTTTACAAGGTACATGGGGGGCTGTCTGGGGCAGTTTGTGTGTAATTTCAAGTAGTGCTGCCAGCAGAAACACCCTCACAGTGCTGTAACCTGAAGATTACAGCACTGTGAGGGTGTTTTAGCTGCCACTACTAATTGAAATAAAAAAACCTGCCATTGTCTGCACTCATAAATAACCCCGCTGTGGATTCAAACACGCAACCTCTGGCGCCACACGCAGCAAATTAACCTGTGGGCCACAGCTCTACAGCTGAGAACAGATGCCTGGCTGGCTGCAGAGGGAATCCTGCAGACTGTGTGCTGTGGTTATCAGGGTAGGGTTGACCATTACTAACCATGCTGCACTGCACATGACGTTTATAGCACTGTGAGGGTGTTTCTCCTGGCAGCACTGCTGTAATGTAGAAAGGAGACTGGCTCAGGTAACACTGTTGTAACGTAAAAAGACATATGCCTCACGCAGCAATGATGTACATTAAAAAGCAGTATGCCTCATTCGGCACTGCTGTATAATAATGTGTGATGCCTGAGACACTTAATCATTAACTCCCCTGGAGGATTGAACTCATGACCACTGGTTTAGCAGTCCATGTATCAACCATTGTGCTACACCTCTGCCACTAGGGCTGTGTGTCAGCACACATACTAAAGGTTAGCGTGCATTAAGGTGGCATGCCGACCTCCATCGCCTCATAATGTGCACCACGCAACCTCTTGTGCATGTCCTATGTTCAGATATAAAGCCCCCCCACACCCCCTCATGCTAACCTCCACATCATTGCTGGTCTCACATTGAGATGGAGTACTGAACATACTCCATTGGCACACACAACCCCATATCACCAGGGTGACTGATAGCCGAAGCTGATGGGCTGTCAGGACCCCTTGTTGTAAGTGTGTTGGCAGCCCCTGCTATGTGAAAGACATAGCACACTGCATCATACAATGTACTAGGAACCAGTGAAGACGTGTCTATAGGTTCAAGAACACACTGTGTAAACCGTAATAATCTTATTGTTGTTTTGTATGTGGAAGACACATCGGTGCTATGTGTGTCTGCAGAGATTCTACCTCAAACGCTGATTATTGCCTTTTCTGAGTCTGCACATTCTATGAGTTTTCCCATACCTGTAATGAGCCTATTTGCTTCGCGCATGTGCGCGATTTGCGGGCGCGCAGCCATGCGGCGTGCATGACCGCAACGCGTCATTTGCGGCGCGCATGCGTGTGAGTTGTTTTGCGCATGCGCGCGAGTTGCATTGCGTGCATGCATTGGGTAATATGAGCAGACATCAAAATGGCGACCAGACAGAGGAAGACAGCTTTCACACACCGCGAGCTGTGCCACCTAGCTGCTCTGATTGGGCCAAAGCAGGAGAGGTTGTTCCCTGGGGCCTCCAGGCGACAGGACATGGGGAAAGTACGCAGGGCCTGGGAACGTGTGACACGACGATTCAATCGTGTGGCAGAAAACAGACGGGAGGTAAGTGTATGGGCACAGGTCATCATAAACATATACACAGACAGGGTTGAATGCAGCTGTACATGCTGCTGTGTGTAGGTAGTCTATATCAGTAATGTGTAGCAGGTGAAACCACATGCCATATTGTTTATGTATCACATCTGAGTGGTTGGCCCTGTACCCATGTGGTGACGGATGTGGTCACAGAGGTCCGGATGCCATCCTGGAGTCATGGGAGCTGCTGCTTTTGATGTGCTACAGCACACTGTAACACAGCTAGCCCAAAGATCTGCCTATGGAGCTCTCAGACACATCATGTGCTGATGGTGGGATCTGCATTTGCAGGGTAACACATATGGCGCACCATCAGGGGTCGTGAACCGTGCACCAAATGGTATGTTAGTCACCCTGGTGATAAGGGTGTGTGTGTGCCAATGCAGTTCAATCCATGCACCCTAGCCCCAGGAGTCCTGACAGGCCATCACAGTGGGCTGTCAGTCACCCTGCTGATATGGTGCAGTGTGCCTATGCTTTTTAATCCATGCGCCCCATCCCCAGGAGTCCTGACAGGCCATCACAGTGGGCTGTCAGTCACAAAGTTGATATGGTGCAGTGTGCCTAGACTGTTTAATCCATGCACCCCATCCCCAGGAGTCCTGACAGGCCATCACAGTGGGCTGTCAGTCACCCTGGTGATATGGTGCAGAGTGCCTATGCTTTTTAATCCATGCGCCTAATCCCCAGGAGTCCTGACAGGCCATCACAGTGGGCTGTCAGTCACCCTGTTGATATGGTGCAGTGTGCCTAGACTGTTTAATCCATGTGCCCCATCCACAGGAGTCCTGACAGGCCATCACAGTGGGCTGTCAGTCACCCTGGTGATATGGTGCAGTGTACCTATGCTTTTGAATCCATGCGCCCCATCCCCAGGAGTCCTGACAGGCCATCACATTGGGCTGTCAGTCACCCTGGTGATATGGTGCAGTGTGCCTATGCTTTTTAATCCATGCGCCCCATCCCCAGGAGTCCTGACAGGCCATCACAGTGGGCTGTCAGTCACCCTGATAATATGGTGCAGTGTGCCTAGACTGTTTAATCCATGCGCCCCATCCCCAGGAGTCCTGACAGGCCATCACAATGGGCTGTCAGTCACCCTGGTGATATGGTGCAGTGTGCCTATGCTTTTTAATCCATGCGCCTAATCCCCAGGAGTCCTGACAGGCCATCACAGTGGGCTGTCAGTCACCCTGTTGATATGGTGCAGTGTGCCTAGACTGTTTAATCCATGTGCCCCATCCCCAGGAGTCCTGACAGGCCATCACAGTGGGCTGTCAGTCACCCTGGTGATATGGTGCAGTGTGCCTATGCTTTTGAATCCATGCGCCCCATCCCCAGGAGTCCTGACAGGCCATCACAGTGGGCTGTCAGTCACCCTGGTGATATGGTGCAGTGTGCCTAGACTGTTTAATCCATGCGCCCCAACCGCAGGAGTCCTGACAGGCCATCACAGTGGGCTGTCAGTCACCCTGGTGATATGGTGCAGTGTGCCTATGCTTTTGAATCCATGCGCCCCATCCCGAGGAGTCCTGACAGGCCATCACAGTGGGCTGTCAGTCACCCTGGTGATATGGTACAGTGTGCCTAGACTGTTTAATCCATTCTCCCCATCTCCAGGAGTCCTGAAACCTACGTACGGTGTCCTGGCAGTCACCCTGGTGCTATGCTGTATGTTGCTGATGATGTGTCCTAGGACACCCAAACCCCAGGGGGCCTGAGAGCTGATTGCAACGGAGGGTATGTCAGTCAGCTATGTTCTTAGGGTATGGTGGGTAGGTTGCACATCTCCCACAGTCCATGAGGTCCACAGCTCATCACACACACCGTTTATGTATCCAGATGATATGGTAGGCGCATATGTGGATGTGTGTCACAAAACCTCACCCACATTAGCTATGACATACAATTCTGAAGGTCTGTAACAGAGACATGTCCCCAGATATGCATGCTGAGTCAGGTCACACATCTGCCCAGCCGCCAGGAATCCCGCACCTGTTTGCAGATGAACATCACAGATGCTGTTGGAAGGATACATGCACCTGTTGATGTTGCACACCACAGCCTAAACCCCAGACATGAGCACAGGTGGCAATAGGCCATACCCATGCAATGGCCCCTGCCCCTAGTGTTAGCAGGCACACCTGCTATAACCATCCAAGGCCCAGGTCAGTGGAACATAACAACATCAGATAGGCCAGAATGGGACAGATGCAAGTCCACCAAGACCAGTATGCCCCTTGCAACAGTGCCCAAACTAGGTTATACGTACCTACCAGTATCCCCAAGACAGACAGGTTACACAACACATGTAGTGTGTCAAACATTGCTAACCATGGCCTTGTAGAAAGCCACATGTCATGGACGTGGCCCCTGGTAAGGTGCATAGGGCCACCCACCCAACGTCTCATGTATGGACACATCACCCATGTGTGCTGTGATATCATGTCGCCAGTGGGTGTGGGTAGGATGACATGTGTAGATAATGTCAACACAAATGTGTGAAACATACCACATACAGGGTT
The DNA here is from genome assembly GCA_033557465.1 of Ichthyophis bannanicus. Classification (NCBI taxonomy): domain Eukaryota; kingdom Metazoa; phylum Chordata; class Amphibia; order Gymnophiona; family Ichthyophiidae; genus Ichthyophis; species Ichthyophis bannanicus. The sequence goes on along the minus strand of CM066034.1, from coordinate 1,005,274,056 downwards.
AGGGGGGTAGCCTGGACAACATCATTGCCATTGCCAACCCAAACGTGTTATGGCTGTGCCATGTCATTCAAGGGGGCCACAGGGGAATGGAATGGTGTGTTCAGGGTGCCACGCACAATGCACATAGGTGTCACTGCACACATGCCCAGACCCACAGCTATGCATGCAGGTGGCACTGGGAACAGTTAGTCCCCAGGAAAAAGCAGGAATTAGTTGTCACAGGTTGTTATTGTCTGCCCTGTTTCAGCCTGCGTGTGACCGCTCCCCAGCGTCCAATAGGAAACCATATGGGAGCATCCCACAGCGCCTGCGTGCTGCCCTGATGCCTCTCCCAAATGCTGCTCCCCAGTTCATCATATTCCACAGAGCCAGCAGGTCATTGTTCCTGTCAGTGCAAAACACCTCTATGCTATTGACACTCCGGTGTCAGCACCTGCCAACGTCTTCCTTACCGGTAACACTGTTGTACTGTAACTCCCATCTCTAGAAGTTGTGTTGACCTGACACAAACAAAATACCAGAGGAAGAGTGAAGGCGTCCCTTGCACATCTCCCCTCGGGTTGTGCATAGGCCCTAATTCAACTGCCATGATGGAAAAGCACTCCTTGTATCTGAAGACATGCTTAACATGTGCCGGTACCTCCCCAGTCACTGCCAACCATGCTTGCTCTCCCAAATGCCTAGGGCCCACTCACTCCAGGTCTGATTGTGTGGCCTGTGGGATGGTATCCAAGAGGGGTTGGACAAAAGGAACAGCCATGCTCAGTACCCACCACCCCACCGACGTGGCCGTGGTGGCCTCCATGTCCCCAGGGGAGTTCCCTCCCTCCTGTGGATACCATGTAACCAAACAGAAAGCTGGCCATTCCTGAAAGGATCCATCCTCCTCCAAACAGCGGGTTGGTCCGGCGTTGGCCCTGAGAAACGCACTGTGGCCAAACAGCCCTGGTGGGATTCCCCAGCCTCCACAAGCCACTTTGTGGCTACAGCAAGGTCTTGAGGCCGCAACCTCGTCTGAACCCCTTGGGCCATGCTTCGGGGTACTGGCTTTGGCCGTTACCGATACACAGGCCTAGCCAGTGTCACTAGACCAGAGGATGCTGGCCAGCAAACGCAGTCTGGCAGCTACCCTTGTGGCATCAAGGTCCTCGTCAACACCCCAGACCACACACATTGCGTCACCGGTACCCACACAGATTGGGGTCCCAGCATGGGACTCTGGAGCATCAGTGCTGATGGGTGCCATCTCAGACACACTGCTACCAGGTCACTCCTGTACCCACGCTCATTGGTACGAAAAACGCACTAAACCTGAGCGCCCAGGGAGAATATACGTCCAATCCTATGAGGGTTCTGGTGACTGTGACAGGTCAGAGGGTACTAATGTACCTCTCCATGAGGGGCCTGCATATCCCACGAGGAGAATGTCCCCGCCTGAGGATATGTCCCACCAGGATTTGCTCAGACATGTCGGCAGGGTCCGCTCCGTTCCAGTGGCAACTGAATCTGAGCACAGGCCACAGGAGCCAGACAATCACCAATATCCCCAAACGCCAAAGGAGGCAGCCACCCTGCCAATACATCAGAACGTACAGGATCCTCTCATGAAAAGGATGGGACACGCCTCTCACCACCTCCCCATATTCCCAGTAGCTGGATACTATGTACCCTGTGCCCTCCGTCCCCTGCCTCTCAAACAACATAGCTCCCTCAGCACTCCATTGTGGTGGATTCTGCTATGATGAGAATATAATGTTACAGACGACATGCCGTCAACCCTTCTGGTAGGGGCGTAAGAACTAGATGCTGTGGGTTGTCGTGTTTGCCATGCATCCATGCTGTCAGCCTGGATATTTTCCAATATCCTGTACATGGGAATGGTTCTGATGGAGTTCGTAGCACATCTATAACTGCTAAGTCCGCCTCTCCCAGATGACAGAGGACAGGGATATGTAGCACCTGTCAAGCCTGCCCAGACAAAGTCAAAAGTTGACAACAGGGTAGCATTGGACTGTTGTGAGGGCATAGGCAGAGTCTCCGCCATTGCCATTGTGTCAAGGACACGTGCCTGGCTGTCAGCCGCAAACCTGACACACTGGTTACAGGATAAACTGTGCAAACTCCCCTGTACTCTTTGAAACCTGTCAGGGACAAGGTGGCCGCAAACATCCAAAGAATTGGATGCTGACAAGTCCACCCTGACCAGGGTGTCAGAGATCTGCGATGCTGCAAAGAGGAAAGCTGTCAAAGAACCGTCCCTGTCCAGAACGAATGGATACTAGCAGTCATATGCCCAGCATGGACCACCTTCAGGCTAAGCTGATAGAAAGGGTCAACAATCTGCGAAGCCAAGACATCTGAGAGCCACCCAGCCGCAGCACACCCAGCAGCATCAGCACCCACAGGGCCTTTGAGCCCCTGTTAGAGTACATGCCCCCCCTGTCCATCCACGGAAAACATATGTCGGCAATGCCAGGACGTTTATGTCACTGCATCCACGGATGGAGGGACAGAACATACGAACCGTGGACTCTGTCCATCATAGAAGGTGGTACAGGCCACATTCCCAATGCCTGCCTCCCACCACAACATTAAGGAAGGTCAGTTCTCACAAACGCACCCCACCTGGCTCCAGAGGTAGAGCGTAACCTATTTCATGAGGAATACAAGTGGGCACACATCCTCAACAGGGTTCTCTGTTATACACACCCTATTTCCACATAACAGAGACAACAGGAGGTCACAGACACATCTGAGATCCCTGAGAACTGGACAGGTTATGTTTGATACAGAAATACAAACGTAAGTAAATAGGAAACATACTACCGTACCCCCACAGACCAGACTGGCCTCCTTCCCCAGATCACAAGGATGCCTACAACCATGTTCACATCCACCAATCACCCCGTACGTTTCCTGGGTTCCGCTATCAGGGAGGGATCCATCACTACAAAGGTCTTTCCCTCGGCCTAGCCTCAGCACCCAAAGTATGCACAAAGTGCATGGTTGTGGGAGCTGCTCATTTCCGTACCAGGGAAATATGTGTCTAACAACACCTGGACGTGTGGCCCATCCGGACAGAGTCACAGACAGAGGACCAGGCCTCTCTCCCTCTCACACACTGCGTGTACGCCAATATGTATGCTGTGTCAGAGATCTCAGGGAAGCCTTCCATAATCCCACACAATCACTGGAGTTCAAACGAGCAAGGCAAGATAGCAGACTGGCAACGACCTATCTGCTGCAGCCTCGCTGTCAGTGCATTGTGCAACTGTTATCCTGAGCACTACAAAGAAGTCACCTCTCGGAACGAGAGATGCTCCAGCAGCTGGGGCACATGGCAGCTACGTTGCATGTGGTCCCCGACGTACGTCTGCACAGGAGAGTAGGCCAATGGGCCCGCCCCACCCAGTGGACGCATGCAACAGGCTGTCACTCAGATCGTAGAGTGTTCTCAGACCCCCCCACCCAGTCCCTGGACTGGTGGCGTTCAGCACAAGAACGTTTGGAGGTGCCACCTGTCCTGCAAACCACAACTCTGATCACCCTAACAACAGATTCTGTCAAAGTGGGGTGGAGTGGTCATATACTGAACACCTCGCCCCCAGCCACCTGGAGGTCCAGGGGAGTCATTCCAGGAAAAATATCGTGCAGCTCGGAGAAATGCGCCTGTTCCCCCAGGTATTAAATCCCCCTTGACAGGGCAACACACGACTAGTTCACGCAGACAATCAGGTAGCCATGTCCTAGGTGGACAAAGTAGGGGAAACAGCATCTCTGTCATTGTGCAACAAAGCTCGTCAACTGTGGGCGTTTGACAGAGAGCATCAGACCCATCTCCTGGCGGTCAATCTCTCTGGCAATCTCAATTACTGTCTAGACAGAATCAGTACTGCTGCGTCTCACCACATATGGTCCATACACATGGACCACCTCTCCAGAATATCTCAACTCCAGGGTACCTTAAATATCGACCGCTTTGCAGGTTTGCCAAATTCCACATTTCACGGTTGTGTTCACCCATTCCAGCTCATGGCTGCCAGGCGAGGGATGCTTTCGCCACACCTGGGGGCATGACTCCCTATATGCCCCTTCTGACATTCCCTGGATTGGCAAGACACTATGCACGCCCCAGGGGGACAGAGGCAACATGATCCACATAGCCCCATGCTGGCAACACTAGGTGTGGTACCCTCTGCAACCACTTCTGTCACAGGTTCCACACCTGGACTGTCGCAGGTGGAGGGGACACTATGGCATTCAAACCCCCAGTCTGTAAACCCCAGAGCCTGCTTACAGATGTCTAAAAAGGTTAGGCCCCCCCCCCCTCACCCAGGATGTGAGAAATGTCCTTCAGGCTCCCAGGAAAACATCCACAAGCTGTCCCCATGCGTTCAGGTGGAAGAGAGTCTCCAGCTGGTGTCCACAAACGGCCGTAAAACCCCATGCCATCCCTTGAGAAGCATTGGCGGGTAACCACCGTAACCTATCAAACAATGGTCTACAACTGACGTCAGTCAGAGACCACTGAAATGCCATTGCTGCACCATCTCCACCCATCGATGGACAAACCAGTTCCTCCCATCCGCTCAAACCATGCGTTGTGAAGGGCCTGCCTCTACTGACCACTCCTCTGGATCCACCCCCAGTGACATGGGGTTGCAATCTGGTTGTGGGCCAGCTTATGCAGCCGCTTTCAGAGCCCCTAGGCACTACGTCCATCATGTTTGTGTCCATGACGGTAATACTCATTATTGCAATCACATCAGCAAGGCGCATCAGTGAAGTGGAAGCTGTAGTGGCTGATCCACCATACACAGGGTCACAGCATGATAAGGTCCACCTATGGACACACAAACATGTCATGCCAACGGTGGTTGTGTACATTCATTTGAAAAAACAGCTTCAGCTATCTGTATCCGTCCCATAGCCCCATGCCCCAGATGCAGGGAAGAATCATAATACTGTGAAATGTGTAAGAGACCTGGCTGTCTATCTGCAGGGGACACAGCAACACATAAGGTCCCCTCAGCTATCCATACACTCTGATCCTTCCCATGTGAGTACAGCAGTTTCTCTGGGTGCTCTATACTACTGCTTTTCTAACTGTCGCACATACATCTATCATGGCAAACCACTTGCACTGCATGCCCATCTCACCGCTCACAATGTGATTGCCATGGCAGACGCTAGGGCCCACCGCCATCCCACCTGTGTGATTGACATCTGACGAGCAGTTACCTGGTCCTCGTTTCACACCTTCACGGCCCACTACTGCACAGGTAGAGGCTCCCACAGGGATGCTATGTTTGTTCAGGGCGCTGTACATCATCTCTCCCATACATACCCAACTCAAAAAGGCCCCCCATAAGGGATGGCAGAGATCCATGGTAGGTAGTGGAACCCCTCCACAGGGCCCCAACACTCCGGGGAACCTTCCCTGGCATCTACAACTTGGGGGTCCCCACCAGTGATGAATATGTCCTGCTTGTTTCTGGGGATTGCATACTTGCCACCTGTAACAGTTGATGTCACGGAACAGCAGGGATAGGTCCTCACAAACACACCATCTCCCCTAGGGGATGCGTCTCCCTCTCTCACCCTCCCTGTCTTTTTCACTCTCCCTCTCTCTCTCTCTCTGTCTGTCTCTGTTTGTCCCACCATTTCACTCATGTGTATAGAGACATTGGTGATATGGGGGAGGGCAGCATGCAGACACTGTGCGATGCTGCTAACTGCTGTCCTATTGGACGATGTTTGTCGGTCCCACACAGGCTCCGTTGTTACCGCCACGACACACATGTGCAGACCTATCCCCACATTTCCCAGAGACCAACTGTTACAGGTGGTTAACTATGCTGTATATGCCACACACAGCAGTGGAGCAGGAGCAGCACAATGCTGCCCACACACGGGACTGTTTATGTTGTCCACCCACCTGAGATAAACGGTCAGTGATAACCCCACCCATTGTTTCCATATCCACAGGTGGAGGATCTGAGGAAGAAGGGCCGTGAGTTGCGCCAGCACCACGGTGCTTTTCTGGCCCGTTATGTCAGAGGGGCGGAGCCACACCGTGATGGTGAGTATTGGCAAGCATGCTGCCCAGGTAAAAATGTCACATTGGCCCATCAGCCTGTGTGTTGCCTGCATATGTACATGTGTTATGTGTCACACATGATAGTGTCTTCATGTCTGTCATCTTCCACAGAGGCTGATGAAGAAGGTGAGGAGCCACACACCTCATGCTACTCCCTGAGGCGCCCCACCACCCACCGTGCAAGGGAGGCGGAGGTAGTGGTGGTGGAAGAGGAGGAGGAGGATGAGGTGGAGGAGGAGGTGGAGGAGGTGGAGGAGGAGGATGAGGATGAGGATGAGGAGCTCCAGTTCTCCCCCGAGGAGGATGAAGACGTGGGGATGGGGGATGTGGGGGAGGGGGGTCAGGGTTGTGGGGGAATGTGGGGCATGTGGGGGTGGGGGTTGTTGTTGAGGGTGAGAGGGTGGGGGAAGGGGGGGTGGGGACGGGAGCAGGGTGGGTGGAGGGTTTGGGGGAACACAGCCCAGCACAGGGCACTGCTGGCTCCCGTCAGCTACTGCAGGTGTCAGCAGGGGATGGGCGGCGGCGTGTCCAGCCGCCATCCAGGGCCACACACATATCACATGCACATGCCAGCACACAGAACACAGCCACTATGTGTGTGTGCTGGCATGTGCATGCATTTATTTATTTATTTATTTATTTAACAAGTTTTTTATACCGCCTTTTCCTTCAATCAAAGCGGTCACAAGTGCACCTACTCTTGCCGCCTTGCTTTGAAGACTAGATGGACCATTCTGATCTTTATCTGTCGTCGTATACTATGTTACTACCAAGAATATCTACTTCAAACTCAGAACCCTTCGCAATCTATGCCCCCTCTTCTCCCCAGAGAATTTCCACATAGTATGTCAAGCTTCCATCACCCTCATCCTCGAATATTGCAACTCCATATATCAAAGACGCCCCAAAAACCTCCATCACACCACTGCAGCTAACCCAGAACACCACAGTCCGCACCATTATCAGAGCCTCTAGACACACCCACATCACTCCCATACTGAAATCCCTTCATTGGCTTCCTATCGCATCAAGAATCAAACACAAAGTTCTATTATCCACAAGGCCCGAAGCAACACCACCTCTGAGCACCTCCAGACACTGATCAGATGCCCCATCACCAGTAGGCCATGAAAAGTACGATCAATCTACTCCACCTGTCACCTCAAGTACGTAAGAGTATACAATGTGCTTGCATGAGAGTCTTTACTCTCTATGTTCCCACCTTCTGGAACACTCTACCTCCTACATTACGGAGAAACCAATCATACCAAGCTTTCAAAAGACACCTCAAGACATACCTTTTTGAAGAACACTACGGCACAACTCCTCTGACTGACCCTCTGCAGGAACATCCACTCTCTCAAAAAACATCCTCTTTCCCCTAATCAGACATCCGAGTGATGACACTTCCATTCATATGTACACAACTTCCAGCTATGATATCCCAATCTGTAATGTTAACTGCTAAGTCTTGTTTCCGTCATCATCTTTATCGTTCAAAAATATTTTGATGTAACCTGCATGCAGCCCCGTTTCTCTCGCTTTATACTGTTCGATGCTTTAAGAAGAGTTTTGATGTAACCCGCATGCACACCTGTTTCTCTCTTTTGTACACTGTTTGATAAAAAACTGTTTTGGCTGGTAGAAAAATGATATAACAAAACCTTTTAAATAAATAAATAAAAATAAATAAATAACATCCCCAAGAGATTAAACCCTAACTTTAAAGGCTAAAAACTCCCAGCACCACTGCTATCTCGAGATATATCAGGAAACACCTGTATCCATGAAATCAAAAAAAGTTATAGACATATTCCTAAAATAAAGACAGTGAACATCATTTCTATCAGATTCGAATGCAAAACATGCAAAGTAGTTCTGTCCGTAATGATTTTTAAAGACCTTTCCAGGAAAGAAGTTAGCATGACTATCTTGGACCTTACACAGAAGAAGCTTTAGGCATTGAAATACTGCACATTGAGCCCAAACTATGGGTGGCAAACTATCATGTGGCATATTAAGACCTCACAGAGATACTAGTGAAGCATCTCCACCAGTTTAATCAAAGAATATTTTGGAAAATTGAGAAATCTTAAATAGTTCTCCCTTAAATGATTTCCCACAAAGTCAACCTTACAATGGTGAAAGACGTTGTCCTTTACTTGAAGATTACTCATGGGCTTCAGTTCAGCAACCACAGCTTCTAAGAAGTCCATTCTGGTAGCCTGCTGTTGCAGTCGTTCTTCAGAAAGCTAAGTATTTTAGCTGGGCATTTTGTTTATTTGTGGCTTTTTAAGAAAAAATTGGGGAGATTTAGCTCAGACTTCCTGCATATACTAATTTAATGATTTGGTATGGAGATCTATATTCGTATTATCTCAAAATTAAGCAAAGATTTAGTAAAGTGTATTTCTTACATTGAGAAAGTCCACAAAATTGGCCACTTGCGCACCCACGACACGGGCGTTATTCGCTGCTTCAAAGTATTCCAATGCATTTGAAGCGCCCGCTCTCCAGTCCACACCGATACAGTTCAAGTCTTCGATCTGGAGCAATTTCTGGTAGAAACATACAAGGTTGCATATCATTGTTATTAATAATATGGCTATTTTTATACAAGGAGGACACACAAACATCTTTTATACTCATCAGGAACATGCTGCCTTATATCCTACGTATGGCCCTCTGTAGAGGATAGGAAAGCAAAGCCGTGGGAAAATCCATTTCTGTCTTTCATTAAGATATGTACTGATCTACTTTCAGGTCTGATGTACTGAGCATTTTTCCATTCAACATGAAGAGGTAATTTTATAAAGCTTTTTCTGTGTGATAAGCCCACTTTACAGGCAAAAAAGGGCTTTTATAAAATCGTGCAACTGCATAAGCACACAAAAAGTATGCACATGGAGTGTGCCCTTACTGTCATACGAGCTGCACAGGCATTTTTGGGGGCATACTATGGGTGGAACAAAGCAGAGCTGCAATGTTCGAGGGGGCAGGAGCAGCAGGCCGTGAGCCCGTGTGTTTGCTTTAAGGCCTGCTGCAGCGCTAAAGAGGTGATCGCTGTGCCGCCCATCAAGCCCAGGTGAGAGATTGGATGTCGGGGGGGTAGCACGGCAATAGCATGCAGTGGGCTGGGTACAGTGGGGGTGGAACATTGGGCCTGCTTAGTGCAGCAAGAACTCTTGGGCTGCCCCTGGGTTTATTTTATGTTATGCTTTTATGTTTTTTATATGACGGATATATATTTTTTTATGTTTAATGTTATTTATTGTGAACCACCCTGGACATTGGAGTAAATATGGGGAGGGGAGGGATATTCAAAGGCATTTATGTGGTTTGCAGACCTGCAGGCTATGTAAATGCCACTCACCAGGATATTCAGTGGCAAATATACAAATGTATATGGCTAAAGTTAGGACAGCTTAGAGGTCGTCCTAACTTTAGCCAGTTTTGCTATCTGACCTGCTGCTGAATATCGGGCAATGTTAGTGGCGATGCTGCTGACCCCGCCCTCCCCAGAGTTTAATCAAATAAATAAAGAAATACATACAAGGGAACATTTTACATTTATGGAAAAGACCCTGGTAATTCCTCTTTGAAAAATAGCTGATGGTATACAGGGACTTTTTCATCCTCATATTTTGCCTCATTTTTGTGCAGTTGAATTTCTGGAGGATAAGATTCCCATGTAAAGCTGAAAATGCCTTCACACACTCGCAGTTCCTCGTTCTATTCCCTGGTTACCTGCAAATCTTTCCACTGCCGATTCTTCCCCTAATATCTGAGAGTGGCTCTTGCTCTCTGGGTTAGAACATAAGATAGGTCATAGTGGCTCAGACCAAAGGTCCATGAAGCCATACTGTAAGTAGTTATGTCCATATGGTATAATCCTTGTCTTACCAGGCACATGTCTGTCACCCAGTTATCCTCTGCTTTGTCCATGAATCCATGAATGATGATGTGAATTGCGCTGCCCTTTCTGAAGCTGGAGGCGGTGATGTTGGATGGATCTTTCGCGTCGATGTTCTGGAGAAAAGACAGATGTCGAGTTATATAGAACAGAGGGGTATGTAGGCACTGTCAATATCAACAATTCCATCGAACTTGCAAAGTACTGTTTGGGATAGGACATTTATGTACAAATTGGCGTGTACACGCCAGGACATTTACAGCTCTCTGAGTATTTTATAAAAGGCTCTGCTCAGTGCGGAGCCTTTCATAAAATATACATAAGGATGACGGCAAATATACATGTACAATGGGAGCATCCATTTCAGAAGGCTATATGTCCAGGAAAAGAGTTATATCACAATTGCCAGCAAATAAACATCAAAATTATATGTAGAAGACAAACAAGGATGCCGTCAAGGAGGGAAACTCCAAAGCAACGTCAGGAAATACTTTTTCATGGATAGGATGGTGAATGGTTGCATCACCCTCCTCATGAAAGCAGTAGGGGCTAAAACACTGATGGAAATTCAAAAAGACATGGAACAGACACAGAGGATCCCCATATAGCAAGAGGATGGAATCAAAACAAGCTTAAATAACTTGTACACTTCAAAAAAATAGAGGGGGGGGGGTAATCTGTAAGGAGCAGCAGGTACAACCCTAAACAAAGGCATAGAGGGAGGTAGCCTGCACAGATTGACGGGTACAACCCTGGCAACCTCACTGGACAGACAAGATGCATCTTGCTGGTTTTTATCGGCCATCTTTTACTAAGGGCGGCATTTTCAAAGGCATTTACATGGTTTAAAGAGCTGTAAACCCTGTATATGTCTCTAACTGGGATATTCACTGGCACTAACATGGTTAGTACCTCTAAATATCCCCCATTAATGCCACTACACACCCTGATGCTAACCGCTTAACATTGGGGCGTGTTGTGGGCAGTGACGGAGGCTAACCATGTAGCGGCAATATTGCACTGCTACCAGTTAGCTTCTAGGGGTAAAAGATAGGCACAGCCAAAGCTGACATATGATACCCACCCACTCCTGCTCTTATGGCTCCAGGTGCAAAAATGAGATAGCGCTAAGACCATGAGATTATTGCTGGGGTCAGGCTGCCAAATAGGGGCATTTTTCTTGGACTTTTAACTGTTCCTCCTGAGTTCTGCCCATCATTCCAGGTCCAGCTGCTCTAGCTCCTAAGGCGGGCTGGGCTTTTACCTCCTAAGGAGGACTTCTAACATCTAGAGCAGTGGTTCTCAACCCAGTCCTCTTCGACCACCAGGCCAGTCAGGTTTTCAGGATATCCACAATGAATATACATGAGATAGATCTGCATGCACTGCTTCCATTATCTGCAAGTGTCCACTGCTGTGCAGCTGTGACTAAAATGCCTGGATTTACGTGCATTGTTGATGCATAAATCTAGGCAACTCATAAAATGACCATGGAAGCGCACCCTCTTCTGTGCTTGGTAGGGAAATGTTTACATTATACGACCACTGAAAACCACAGCATTTAATCACCAGCTCTCTACAATTATACATAGAAACATAGAAATATGATGGCAGAAAAAGACCACATGGCCTATTTAGTCTGCCCTTCCATATCAACACTACAGCAGTCCCGTTTTTTCCTTTAGAGATCCTCTGTGATTGTCCCATGCTTTTCTCAATTCAGATACTGTCCTCATCTGTATCACCTCCACTGGGAGACTATTCCACGCATCTACCACTCTTTCTGTAAAGAAATATTTACGCGTATCACTCCTGAATCTATCCTCTTTCACCCTCATCATATGTCCTCTCATAGCAGAGCTGGCTTTCAATCAAAAGAGGCTGTGCTCCTGTACATTTATGCCATGGAGGTATTTAAATGTCTTAATCATATCACCTCTATCCTGCCTTTTCTCTAAAGTATACATACTAAGATCCTTAAGTCAGTCCTCATATGCTTTATAACGAAGACCACTAACCATTTTAGTAGCCACTCTCTACATTGATTCCAACCTGTTTATATTCTTTTGAAGGTGCAGTCTCCAGAATTGCACACAATACTCCAAATGAGGTCACACCGAAGACTTATACAGAGGCACTATCACCTCCTTTCTTCTCCTGGCCATTCCTCTCCTTATGCACTCAAGCATCCTTCTAGCCTTCGCCATTGCCTTTCCTATCTGCTAAGCTACTTTAAGATCATCAGACACTATCTCGCTTAGGTCCTGCTCTTCTTTTATGGACAGTAGTATTTCACCCCCTGTACTGTATCGCTCCTTTGGATTGCTGCAGCCCAAATGCGTGACACTGCACTTTTCAACATGAACCTTAGCTCCCAAATTCTAGACCATTCTTCAAGCTTAGCTGGATCCCTCCTCATGTTATCTACATCTTCCTGGGTGTCTACTCTATTGCAGATTTTGGTATCATCCGCAAAGAGGCAAACTTTATTTGACAGCCCTTCCGCAATATCACTAACAAAGATCATCTGTTTGAAGAGGGCAGTCCCATGTTAATTTATGGCACAGTGGAGATAATTTTAGGAGCTCTTAGGCTAACATGCATTGGTGTCATCTAGGTATTTTGTAAAGTAAAGCAACTGTGTGTTTTACTATGTAAAAAAGAGGTGTTAGTAGGGGGGAAATATGTGGCAACTCTAGGTGCGACCACTAACACCAGCCCAAGACCCCCGCCTAAGTTTCTCGGGAATGTGCGTAAATGATTATACTTTACAGCTTAAATGCAGAAATTTTCACTCCATTCATGTGGATGCCCACAGTGAAAGTCCGCATCCTATAGAGGAGTGACTGGTTTAGAAGTGCCTGTAAAGGACCATTAATGTATGTAAGTCACTGAAAATATGTGATTCCGTGCACTGATGGTGCATAACGTTCCGTAGCCCTGTGTAACACAACCCCCATCAAGAGACGAGACATTTCCGGTCATGTATTTTAGTCATGGGAGGAACAGAGCCTGAGTAAACTGAATTTTCAAATCTATTTGTATTAGTTTCCATGAAAAGGAGCCAATAGAAAGACAAGGTGCAAACACCCAGACGCACTCCCTCCTCTACAGTAGGCTTCAAAGCAAATGTAGATACAAACACGTTCTTGGAAAACTGGGGAAATGTCCATGAGTTAAAGAACTACGGATGTGCATTTGTATGAAGCGACATGGAAAATGGCAACATTTTCAATACGAAACAGCGGGAGAAACTTGAAATGTTATGTTTTTTTCCTACGCTGTTTATTGTGTGCACTATTGCTGATATTGCCCCTTCCCCCACCAAAAATAAAATAAAATGAAAAATCTCGTTTGCACATCCCTCAAGAAAACATATGACCTCTGTCCCAAAACACACCGTTTGAAAATTCCCCCATAATGATCTCCAGGTCTTACCTGGTGGTTTGCCATTGTGCTTCTCGTGTACAGAAAGAATTGAGTGTTGATCTCTTCAGGACTCCGGGGTAAGGATGCTACTGGTCGCTGTAGTGTCCCCGCCCAGGGAGGCTCATCTGTGAAACATCCGACATCCTCATAGCAAACTTTCCTTCCTAGAACACACACAGCAGAGAACCTGAAATTTACTAACTTTCACATATATATAATAAGATAAGAAACCATCTGCTATCACAATGATCTCTCTGCTTAAAAATCCAGAGAACAGTAACCTGGAAAAGTATGAGATCCTACGCTTGGAAAAAAACAAGGACAAATGAGTCATGATCCCAAGGAGATTTAGGGGCTTTTTTAGATTCTGCAACAAGTTACATACCATCACCTCATGTCAGGGGTAGTTGAATTGGAGGGGCCAAACAAAGCAATCTCCAGTCCTGCCCCCAAGCGCTCTGTTCCTGATGCCGTGCTCGGCAAAATATTGGTGAGGCTATGATCACTGTGGCCAACCCCTTTCCACTGCCTATGGCTCATGTAATTCACGAATTTTCACTGACTTACGTGAGTACTTTAGCCTATTGCTCATTCATAAGCACACATGTAAAACCAATGGCATGTACTTTCACTGTGAGCATGCACATGTACACGCATACATTATAAAATACTGTGATTTACATGCATTCTTGAGAAATCAAGGCATGGGCATCTAGTTGTGATGCTTGTTTTCAAACTCTTATACTCCTATTTTATTAAATGTGCATGACCTTGATGTTATAAAATACGAGCGCCTTATAACATTACCCCCTTAACCCACAGCGGGTGAGCAAATCACACCAGAATGCACAGATACATTTAATCACAAGGACTCATCATGCCACCAGGCCACCATTCAAAAGAGAAGCAACTCGATGGGACAAACATGACTGGGATGTAATTATGCCGGGCTATATTTAATCCAGGAAAGACAGGGGAGGAGGAATGGCACAACATGTAAAAAATGATATTAAAGCTATTTATTTATTTTATTTATTTATTTGCATTTCTTATATACCGCACTATTTGCGATCAGCGCGGTTTACATAAAACAAAAGGTATCAGACAATGAACAAAAGTCAGGTCATTACATTGAACAGGAACAAGTAACTTGGAAAACAGGGTAAACTATATACATATGCGTAGCATTGAATAGGTAACTATATACATGTCAGATGGAGTTATTGGGTATTGATCATACTTGGTGGCTGGGGTTCAGGGCAGTCAGTGAGATATTTGATAAAGAGGAAATGTTTTAAGGCCTTCCTGAACTGGCTCAAGTTAGGGATTGCTCTGATGTGTGGTGGTAGGGAGTTCCAGAGACTTGGGGCACATAGTCTAAAGGCTCTGTTCGATGTTGCTTTGGAGCATTTTGTTATGTCTCTCGGTATCACTAGCATGTTAGCTACTGAGGTTCTTCTTAGCCTGTTGGGTATGGGTGGTCGGATGAGGTCACATAGTGAGGAGGAGGAGAGCCCCTTGATGGCCTTGAACGTCATCACTAGGGTTTTGAAGCTTAACCTGGCTTGAATGGGGAGCCAGTGAAGCTGTTTCAGGAGGGGTGTGATATGTTCTCTTCTTGGCGTGCTGAGGAGAATCCGCGCTGCACTGTTCATGGCAAGTTGCAGGGGATGTAAGGTGGCTTGAGGGAGTCCTTGTAGGATGGCGTTTGAGTAATCAAAATGAGGAATGATGAGGGCTTGATAAATGGTGCGGAAGTCGCTTGGTTCAAGTAAAGGGCATAGGTGTCTAAGGGATTTAATCTTGAAGTAAATCGCTCTTACAGTGTTGGTTATGTGTTGCTTCATGTTGAGGTTCTGATCCAATGTGACTCCGAGGTAACGAATAGCTGATTTTACTTGTAATTCAGCGTTGTCCACTTTCAAGTAGCTGGGTGGTGTAAACTCAGGATTTCTGGAGATGAACAGGACCTCCGTTTTCTTGTGTTGGATGCGCAGATTCTGAGAGAGGAGCCATTCGGATATGGCGTTGAAGCACTCAGTCAGAGGGGTAAGGTCTGGGCAATCCATGGATATTGGAAGGAACAGTAAGACATCATCTGCGTATATCATACAACTCACATTGAATGATCTGATGATATTACAGATAGGGGAAGCCATACTGGACCTAGTCCTTAGTGGAACGCCAGATCTGGTGCAAGAAATAAGGGTGTTGGGACCACTTGGCAATAGTGACCATAATATGATCATGTTTGATTTAATTATTGGAGAACAAATAGTAAAGAAATCCACAGTACTACCTTTTAACTTTCAAAAGGGAGACTATGATAGAATGAGGAATATAGTTAGGAAAAACTAAAAGGAGCGGTTCCAAAGGTTAAAGACTTACAGCAAGCTTGGGCTTTATTTAAAACTACTATCCTCGAAGCCCAGACCAGCTGTATTCCACGCATTAAGAAGAGTGGGAGAAAGTCCAAAAAACTGCCAGCATGGTTTAAAGGTGAGGTCAGAGAGGCTGTTGCTGCCAAAAAAGCAACCTTCAGGAAATGGAAAAAAGAGCCAAATGATGAAAACTGGAAACAGCACAAGCACTGGCAAGTTAAATGCAAAGCATTGATAAGGCAGGCAAAGCGGGAATTTGAAAAGAAACTTGCTGCAGAAGCAAAAACACGAAATAAAGACTTTTTCAAGTACATTCGTAGCAAAAGGCCTGTGAGAGAGTCAATTGGACCGTTAGATGATAGAGGGGTAAAAGGGGCAGTAAGAGGAGACAAGGCTATAGCGGAGAGACTGAATGAATTCTTTGCTTCGGTCTTTACTGAGGAAGATGTAGGGATGTTACCCAAGACTGAAGTGGTATTTAAAGGTGATACTGCAGAGGAATTGAGAGAAATATCGCTACACCGGGAAGATATATTACAACTATTTGATAAACTGAATAGTAGCAAATCACCTGGACCGGATGGTATACATCCCAGAGTGTTGAAAGAACTGAAATATGAGATTGCAGACCTGCTATTGGTAATCTGTGAACTTTCATTAAAATCATCTGTAATACCTGAAGATTGGAGGGTCGCCAACGTAACACCAATTTTTAAAAAGGGTTCCAGGGGTGACCCGGGAAATTACAGACCGGTGAGCCTGACGTCAGTACCAGGGAAAATGGTAGAAACCATCATAAAGAACAAAATTACGCAGCATGTAGATAGTCATGGCCTAATGGGAGACAGCCAACATGGCTTTAGACAAGGAAGATCTTGTCTTACTAATCTGATATGTTTTTTTGAAGGTGTGCATAAACAGGTAGACAAAGGTGAGTCGGTTGATATAGTGTATCTGGATTTTCAGAAAGCTTTTGACAAGGTCCCCCATCAGAGACTTTTGGCAAAGCTAAAAAGTCATGGGATAGGAGGCAGTGTACTATTGTGGATCGGGAACTGGTTAAAAGATAGAAAGCAGAGAGTAGGGCTAAATGGCCAATATTCCCAATGGAAAAAGGTGAATAGTGGAGTACCCCAGGGATCTGTACTGGGTCCGCTGCTTTTTGACATATTCATAAATGACCTGGAAAAGGGAATAACGAGTGAGGTTATCAAATTTGCAGATGACACAAAACTGTTTAAAGCTGTTAAAACCCAAGAGGAAAGTGGAAAACTGCAGGAGGACCTGGATAAATTGGAAGACTGGGCATCCAAATGGCAAATGAAATTTAATGTGGACAAGTGCAAAGTCATGCACCTAGGAAAGAACAACCCACACTATAGTTACTCGATGCAAGGCTCCACATTAGAAGCCACCACCCAGGAAAAAGATTTAGGAGTCATCGTGGATAACATGTTAAAACCCTCCACCCAGTGTGCAGCGGCGGCCAAGAAAGCAAACAGAATGCTAGGTATCATAAGGAAAGGGATGGAGAATAAAACAAAGGATATTATAATGCCTCTGTATCGCTCCATGGTACGACCGCACCTTGAATATTGTGTGCAATTCTGGTCACCGTATCTTAAAAAGGACATAGCGTTATTAGAAAAAGTACAGAGAAGAGCCACCAAATTGGTGAAGGGGATGGAAGGCTACTCCTATGAAGAGAGGCTAAAAAGGTTAGGGCTCTTTAGCCTGGAAAAGAGATGGCTGAGGGGAGATATGATAGAGGTCTATAAATTAATGAATGGAGTGGAACAGATAAACGTGGATCAATTGTTTACGCTATCAGAATATAGAAAGACTAGGGGACATGTAATGAAGCTACAGGGTAAACTATTTAAGACAAATAAGAGAAAATATTTTTTCACTCAACGTGTAATCAAACTCTGGAATCTGTTACCGGAGGATGTGGTAAGGGCTGTTAGTATAGCTGGGTTTAAAAAAGGTTTGGACAAGTTCCTGGAGGAAAGGTCCATAAACCACTATTAAAAAGGGACCCAGGATATCAATGCTTGACCCAGTACAAGCATTGTGGAACTTGTGTCTTTTGGGGAAACTGCTAGGTACGTATGACCTAGATTGGCCACTGTTGGAAACAGGATACTGGGCTTGATGGACCTCGGTCTGACCCAGTATGGCATGTCTTATGTTCTTATGTTCTTATGGATATAGATGTTAAACATAAGTGATGATAGGGAAGATCCTTGAGGAACTCCTTGACTTTGTAAGAATGGCTCGGAAGTGGACCCATTTGCTCGGACGTATTGCCATCTGCCAGACAGGTAGGATCTGCACCATTCAAGCGCTCTTCCACCAATGCCTTTCTCTCTTAGCCGACCTAGGAGAATTTCGTGGCAGACAGAGTCGAACGCCGCCGCTATATCCAAAAATACGAGTACAAAACCTTGGCGTGGGTTGTCAATGCCTGAGATTATGGTATCGAAAAGAGTTGTGAGTAGTGTTTCGACTCTGTGTGACTCTCTGAATCCATGTTGAGATGAATCTAGAGGGGCATTGGTGTCAATATGATCTTGTAACTGTTTGTAGACTGTCTTTTCGATGATTTTAGCAAGCATCGGGATGCTGGAAATGGGTCTGTATGACTCCACCTTTTGAGGGTCTAATTTGGCGTTCTTCAGGAGCGGTCTAACGGAGGTCTGTTTGAGCGTGGAGGGGAAAGACCCAGTGCTAAATGATAGGTCTATCATTTTTGCTAAGATCGGGGCGAGGTCACAACGCAGATCCTTTATCCAGAACGCTGGACAGGGGTCTGAGTATGCAGTGGAGGTATTTAGGGTTGCGATGGTGTCTTCAATAGTTCTTTTTGATGGTGTGACAAAGGTGGTTAGGGATGCTGAGAACTCTTGTTCGTTGGAGGGGTCCGGTAACATCACTTTGTCAGTCTTGCACAGTTTAGATTGCATAAAGATGGCGTAGTCCTGCGGGTGTATGGTTCCAGGGTGTTCTGGGGTGGGTTCTTTGGCAAGAGATTTGACTAGGTTGACGAGGTCATGCGGCTTGTTTAATGACCGTTTCAGGGTGTCTGTGTGGTATTGTTTCATCCTGTCAGTGACAGCCCTGCGATGTGTGTGTAAGTGCTGGGTGTATGCTGCTTGGTCACTGGTAGTGCGTGACTTCCTCCAGCGCTTTTCCAATCTCCGTAGGTGGGTTAGTGATGCCCTTAAAACTAAGATGCAGACAGCAGTCCAGCAGCGGGATGTGGGCTTTCCAGTCTTTTGCATTGAGTGTCACATGTATGATTTTCTCCCAGCTGGTGAGAGGTCTTACGTGTGCACTAGGTGCAAGGAGCTCTCTGCTCTCAGGGAACGAGTCCGTTCTCTAGAGGCTAGAGTAGCAGACTTGGAAAACATAAGACAGACAGAGAGGTACATAGACGAGACCTACAGGGATATAGTCCTGAAGTCCCACCTCCAGTCTGGCAGCATCCCTGTTGCCATGGAGGAGAGAGGTCACGTGACAGGAGAGCATCACCCTGGTGTGGCAGGAAGTGATCCTGTAACTAGGACCTGTCCTCCAGGTGATGTAAACCCCTCTCGCACCGAGGAGGTTTCTCCAGGGCCAAGTGCCCATGCGGGAAGGGTTAGGACAGCAGTTATAGTTGGTGATTCGATCATTAGGCATGTAGATAGCTGGGTGGCTGGTGGACGTGAGGATCGCCTGGTAACATGCCTGCCTGGTGCGAAGGTAGCGGACCTCACACGCCACCTAGATAAGGTCTTAGATAGTGCTGGGGAGGAGTCTGCTGTCTTGGTACATGTTGGTACCAATGACATAGGAAAATGTGGTAGGGAGGTTCTGGAAGCTAAATTTAGGCTTTTAGGTAGGAAGTTGAAATCCAGAACTTCCAGGGTAGCGTTCTCCGAAATGCTTCCCGTTCCACGCGCAGGACCCAATAGGCAGGCAGAGCTCCGGAGTCTCAATGCGTGGATGAGACAATGGTGCAGAGATGAGGGGTTCGGATTTGTTAGGAACTGGGGAACATTCTGGGGAAAGGAGGGGCTCTTCCGAAGGGATGGGCTTCACCTTAACCGGGATGGAACCAGGCTGCTGGCATTAACCTTTAAAAAGGAGATAGAGCAGCTTTTAAACTAGATAATAGGGGAAAGCCGACAGTCGCCCAAGAGCGCATGGTTCGGAAGAATGTATCCTTGAAGGATACTACAAAAAGCAGAGAGGTTCCAAAAAAGAGTAAAGTAGCCCAAATGCCCTCGAGTATGGAGCAGACAGAACTTAAAGATCCCAAATTACCCATGTCTACCAATAGCCAAATTAATATGAATAAAATACAGTCTCTAAAATGCTTGTATGCAAATGCTAGAAGTCTACAAAACAAGATGGGAGAGTTAGAATATATAGCACTAAACGAGAGGTTAGATATGATTGGAATATCAGAGACATGGTGGAAGGAGGACAACCAGTGGGACACTGTGATACCTGGGTACAAACTATATCGAAATGATAGAGCTGATCAAATTGGTGGAGGGGTTGCGCTCTATGTTAGAGAGGGCATTGAGTCAGAAAGGATTAAAGTTTTGCAAGAAACAAAATTTGCTGTAGAATCTCAATTGATTGAAATTCCATGTAAAAAGGGGAAGGCGATGGCAGTGGGGGTGTACTATCGTCCGCCTGGCCAGAATGAACAAATGGATGATGAAATGCTCAAAGAAATCAAGGAAGCTAGCAAAAGTTACAGTGCAGTAATAATAATGGGTGATTTCAATTACCCCGGCATCGACTGGGTCAGTGTCACAACAGGACATGCTAGGGAGATAAAGTTCCTAGATGAAATAAATGACTGCTTCTTGGAGCAGCTGGTTCATGAACCGACCAGAGGGGAAGCAATATTAGACCTAGTCCTTAGTGGAACACCAGATGTAGTGCAAGAGATAAGGGTGTTGGGGCCACTTGGCAATAGTGATCATAGCATGATCGCCTTTGATTTAATTAGTGGAGGAGGGATAGTAAGGAAATCCACAGTACTACCCTTTAACTTTCGAAAGGGAGACTATGATAGAATGAGGAAAACAGTTAAGAAAAACTAAAAGGAGCAGTTGCAATGGTTAAGACGTACATCAAGCTTGGGTGTTGTTGAAAAAATACTATCTTGGAAGCCCAGACCAGCTGTATTCCACGCTTTAAGAAAAGTGGAAGGAAGTCCAAAAATTGCCAGCATGGTTAAAAGCTGAGGACAGAGAGGCTGTGGTTGCCAAAAAAGCATCTTTCAAGAAATGGAAAAAAGAGCCAAATGATGAAACCTGGAAACAGCACAAGCACTGGCAAGTCAAATGCAAGGCATTGATAAGGCGGCAAAAAGAGAATTTGAGAAGAAGCTTGCTGCGGAAGCAAAAACGCGAAATAAAGACCTTTTCAAGTACATTCGTAGCAAAAACCCGTGAGAGAGTCAGTTGGTCCATTAGATGATAAAGGGGTTAAAGGAGCACTAAGAGGCGACAAGGCGATAGCGGAGAGACTGAATGAATTCTTTGCTTCGGTCTTTACTGAGGAAGATGTAGGGATGTTACCCACGACTGAAGTGGTATTTAAAGGTGTGGAAGAATTGAAGGAAATATCGATACATCGGGAAGATGTCCTACAACTATTAGATAAACTGAAGAGTAGCAAATCACCTGGGCTGGATGGTATACATCCAAGGGTGTTGAAAGAACTGAAATTTGAGATTGCAGACCTGCTATCAGTAATCTGTGAACTATCATTAAAATCATCTCTAATACCTGAGGATTGGAGGATCGCCAATGTAACACCAATTTTTAAAAAGGGTTCGAGGGTGATCCGGGAAAATACAGACCGGTGAGCCTGACATCAGTACCGGGAAAAATGGTAGAAACCATCATAAAGAATAAAATTACTCAGCATATAGATAGTCATGACCTAATGGGAGACAGCCAACATGGCTTTTAGACAAGGAAGATCTTGTCTTACTAATCTGTTATGTTTTTTTGAAGGAGTGAATAAACAGGTGGACAAAGGTGAGTCGGTTGATATTGTGTATCTGGACTTTCAGAAAGCCTTTGACAAGGTCCCTCATGAGAGACTTTTGGCAAAACTAAAGAGTCATGGGATAGGAGGCAGTGGTACTACTGTGGATCAGGAACTGGTTAAAAGATAGAAAGCAGAGGGTAGGGCTAAATGCCAATTTTCCCAATGGAGAAAGGTGAATAGTGGTGTACCCAGGGATCTGTGCTGGGTCCGCTGCTTTTGACATATTCATAATGACCTGGAAAGTGGAATAACGAGTGAGGTTATCAAATTTGCTGATGACACAAAACTATTTAAAGTTGTTAAACCCAGGAGGATTGTGGAAAATTGCAAGAGGATCTTGATAAATTGGAAGACTGGGCATCAAAATGGCAGATGAAATTTAATGTGGAGAAGTGCAAGGTTATGCACCTAGGGAAGAACAACCCAAACTATGGTACACGATGCAAGGTTCCACATTAGGAACCACCACCCAAGAAAAAGATTTAGGCGTCCTTGTGGATACCATGTTAAGACCCTCGGCCCAGTGTGCAGCGGCGGCCAAGAGAGCAAATAGAATGCTAGGTATGATAAGGAAAGGAATGGAAAATAAAACAAGATATTATAATGCCTCTATATCGTTCCATGGTGAGACCGCACCTTGAATATTGTGTGCAATTCTGGTCGCCATATCTTAAAAAGGATATAGCAATTTTAGAAAAAGGTTCAAAGAAGAGCCACCAAAATGGTAAAGGGATGGAAGGCTACTCCTATGAAGAAAGGCTAAAGAGGTTGGGGCTCTTTTAACCTGGAAAAGAGCGGCTGAGGAGATATGATAGAAGTCTATAAATTAATGACGGAGTGGAACGGGTAAACGTAGATCGATTGTTTACCTTATCAGAATATAGAAAGACTAGGGGACATGCCATGAAGCTACAGGGTAAACTATTTAAGACTAATAAAAGAAAATATTTTTTCACTCAACGTGTAATCAAACTCTGGAATTTGTTACCGGAGGATGTAGTAAAGGCTGTTAGTGTAGCTGGGTTTAAAAAAGGTTTGGACAAGTTCTGGAGGAAAGGTCCATAACCATTATTAAGAAGGGACCCAGGATATCAATGCTTGAACCAATACAAGCATTGTGGAACCTGTGTCCCTTGGGGAAACTGCTAGGTACGTATGACCTAGATTGGCCACTGTTGGAAACAGAATACTGGGCTTGATGGACCTTGGTCTGACCCAGTATGGCATATCTTATGTTCTTATGTTCTTAAGTCAGCTGTGAACCATGGTGAACTATAGAATTACAAGGCTTACAATGGAGCCACTGTGGGTTAAACTAGAAAGAGGGGATGAGAAATCCTTTTGCACTGGTGTGATATCCAGATCTGCTTCACAGGGAGAAGAAGCAGACAGAGATTCAATAGAAGACATACACAGTATTTCCATGAAAGGAGACGAGCTACTGATAGGGGTTTTCAATATACTGAATGTTGACTGTCACATCCCTGCTGCGGTATCTTCTAGAAGTAAGGAGATCCTGGACTCTCTACAGGGAGAACTATAAAGGCAACAGGTAACAGAACCCACATGTGAAGGGGCCATACTGGACTTGGTGCTTACCGATGGGGAAGTGTTTCTGATGTTATAGTGGGAGATCATCTCGCATCCAGTGATCACCAGATGATGTGGTTCATTTTTAGGACTAGGGCTGATAAAGTCCATTCAAAAGTGAGGGTCTTATGGCCCAATATTCATTTGGGCAGGCTATGCACCACTACTGCACATAGCCCAACCCGCTGACCATTAACCCTGGATATTCAATGCTGGGGTCATATGCAGCCCCGGTATTCAATATCTGGGTTTGCTGCACATGCCCAGAAGCCGCAGTAGCTAACTGAGCAGCAGCGATATTGCTGTCCAGTTAGCTGCTGTGGCTTAAAGATAGGCAGAGTTTTCCTCGCTTATCTTTTAGCAGCCAGTCCCTAACCAGGCAGCATGCAATATTGCTACTGCCCGGTTAGGAACTGTCACTGTCTCTGCTCCTCCACGGAATGCCCCAATGCTAAGCAATTAGCATCAGGCATGTATGGGAGATAATCACGGATATTCAATGGTCCTAACCATGTTAGTGCCATTGAAAATCCCGATTAGAGGCATTTACATGGTTTAGTGGGCTGTAAATCATGTAAATGCCTTTTGAATATCAGGTCCTTAGACTTTAAGAAAACTAATTTTGCCAAGATGGGACAATACCTCAAGGAATCATTAATGGGATGGGAACAACTGGGGGATGTAGAAAAGCAATGAAAGGGGATATTTTAAGAGCAACAAACCTTTTTGTTAGAAAGGTAAATAAATATAAAAGGAAAACAAGGCCACTATGGTCCTCAAAAGAAGTAGCTGAAAAGGAGAAGAAAAAGAGGGTGGTCTCCATAAAATACAAGAGAGCACAGAAAGAGGAAGACAAGCATCAATATTTGTAAAATTTAGAGAAGCTAGGAAAGTAGTCAGGAAAGCAAAGATACAAAAAGAAGAAGAAATAACCAGTGCAATAAAATGATGGGCAAGACATTTTTCAGATATGTTAGCTAGAGGAAGAAGTGCAAGAATGGTATTGTCAGACTCAAGGGTGAAAGGGAGGAATATGTAAAAGCTGATGAGGATAAAGCAGAATTGCTTGACAAATATTTTTCTTCTGTTTTTGCAGATGAAGGGCTAGAAGTAGGACTTCAGAAAACACCCACAAATAGGAACAGAAGTGAAGGGGGATCTTGAACGATTTTCAGAAGACTGTGTTTGTGAGGAACTAGTTAAAGTAAAGGTAGATAAAGAGATGGGGCTGGATGGGATACATCCGAGGGTATTGAAGGAACATGGGAAAGTTCTAGAGGCTCCACTATGACCTTTTCAATGCTTCTTTAGAGTTGCGAGTGGCCCCAGAGGACTGGAGAAAGGCACATGGTCCCTTTACACAAAAACGGAAGTAAGGATGAGGTTGAGAACTACAGGCCAGTTAGTCTGACCTTAGTAGTGAGTAAATTAATGGAAATGCTGCTAAAATAGAGTGGATTGCAGGATCCAAGGAAGCATGGGCTTACTAGAGGCAGGTTTTGTCAGACATATCTTATTGATTTCTTTGACTGGGTGACCAGAGAGTTGGACCAAGGGAGAGCCCTAGATATGGTGTTCTTAGATTTCAGTAAAGGTAGAAAGGTAGAAAAATTCTGATCAACACTACGATACAGAAACGTATTAATGTATATAAAATGTAAATAGTTCCGACAATTAATGCACAGTTATTTGTATAAAGTTACAATGTTATAAATCTCTGTTCCGTGTAATATAATAACTATTATCTGTATAAAGTTAAAAAATCTCTGTTCCATGTAATGTATACATTAGTATACAAATTTGTTTACTTGTTCCATGTAAACCGCCCCTGATCTCTGGAAGGGGCGGTATAGAAGAAATAGATAAATAAATAAAAATAAAGCCTTTGACACCGTTCCGCACAGACAACTTATAAATAATTGAGCACTGTAAGGATGGACCCTAAAGTGACTGACTGACTGGGTTAGAAATTGGTAAAGTGGGAGGTGACAAAGGGTACAGGTAAATGGAGCTTACTCTGAGAAGGAGGTTACCCAGTGGTGTGCCCCAGGAATCTGTCCTTGGTCCATTTCTTTTTAACATCATTTGTAATGATGTTGCAGAAGGGTTGTCAGGTAAGGTTTGCCTCTTTATGGATGATACCAAAATCTAATATGAGGAGGGATATAGTGAAGCTTGAAGAATGGTCGAGAATTTGGCATCTGGGATTTAACGCTAAAAAATGCAGGGCCATGCATTTGGGCTGCAAAAATCCAAGGGCGCGGTACAGTATAAGGGGTGAAGTATTTCTGTCACAAAAAACAAACAGGACCTGGGCATGATTATTTCTGATGACCTTAAAGTGGCTGAACAGGTAGAAAAGGTAATGGCGAAAGCCAGAAGGATGCTTGGATGTACAGGGAGAGGAATGGCCAGCAGTAAAAAGGAGGTGATAGTACCTCTATATAAGTCTTTGATGAGACCTCATTTGGAGTATTGTGTGCAATGCTATAGACCACACCTTCAGGAGTAATATACAGAAATATTTCTTTATGGAAAGAGTGGTAGATGCATGGAATAGTCTCCTAGTGAAAGAAGTAGAGAAGAGGACAGTATCTGAATTCAAGAAAGCACGGTGCAAACACAGAAGATCTCTAAAGGAAAAAAAGGGACTATAATATTTGATATGGAAGGACAGACTGGATAGGCAATACGGTCTTTGTTTGCCATCATGCCAACAAATTTTGTTACATTGTATCAAATAAGTAATTACACATTTACAATAATTAGGATACTGCTCTGAAAATAAAATAAGACACTCTAGGGCAGTGATGGCTAACCTTTTTGAGCCCGAGTGCCCAAACTGCCGCACAAAACCAAAGAATTTCCTCAAAGTGCCAGCACGTCATTTGCATAAGTGGTCTTATTTGCATAAATATTTGCATAATGTTACCATACACTAACTTTTAGTAAACATGTCTCTTAATGAGTGTATGGATAAAGAAAGACTAAAAGATTTCTACATTACTATAATCCAGTGCCAACCGCCAGGCACATTAGGAACTACTACAAACGCTGCCCATTTAGAACCCATAGCAAACCCGCCGTATCCTGACAGCATTACCAGGACTCACAAAGCACCATACCCTACCTATCAAAAGGCAACACTGCAAATATTAAACCAATACATTTCAGAGAATACTGGGGAAAGAGAACAAGTGGCAACGTCAAATAGGAATTTCCTCTTGTACCAAACAAAGCGCAGATGTTAATGATGCACATTTCCCAGAGCTGACATATTCCAGTTAATAAATTCAAATAAAGAGATATCTTTCTACCTTTTGTGCATTTTTTTTCAGTTGCAATTGGTCCAGCCACCTTCTTCTGGTTTCTTCATGTTTTCTGCTAACTCTCCATCGTCTGCTGTCCATTTGTCCTTTCTTCTCTCTTCTAGTTTTTTTTCCATTCTCTCTCTCTCTCTCTCTACATCTGCTTTAACATACTAATCTTTCTCCTTTTGCTCTTTCCTCATTCCTATTTCATCCACACAAATTTTACCCCTCCATCCTCAATCCCCAATTACTCTCCCAATACCTGGCCAATTGTAGATTTTTCATCCCTCCTACACAAAATATTTTTCCCCCTCTCCATTTTACTCTCCCAGCCCCATCCCATTCTAATCCTCCCCCAACATCAGCTCCCTTCTAGTTCCAGTCTCACCCAGCATCCATTCCCTTCTAGTCCCTGCATCAGCCCATTTCCAGTCCAAGTCCCTTCATCAGCTCATTTTCAATCCTAGCCCCCCCATCAGCCCATTTCTACTCATTTCCTAGCCCCACCATCAGCCCATGTCAAATCATAGCTCCCCTCCACTCAGCCCAATTCCAGTCCAAGCCCCCCCATGAGCCTACTTCCAGTTCTAGCCCCTCCATGAGTCCATTTCAATTCAAGCCCCCACCACAGCCCATTTCCAATCTTAGCTCCCCCCAACAGCCCATTTCCAGTCCTATCCTAGCTGTTCCATCAGCCCATTTTCAGTCCTAGCTCCCTTCCCTCACAGCCCATTTCCATTCCAAGCCACCTCCCCATCAGCTATTTGCAGTTCAAGCCTCCCCTTCCACTCAGCCCATTTCCAGTCCTAGCAACACCCCAACCCATTACCAGTCCTAGCCCCCCGTCAATCAACTTCCAGTCCTAACCCCCATCACCCCATTTTCAGTTTAAGCCCCCCCCTATAACCCTTTACCAGTCCTAACCCCCCATCAGCCCATTTCCAGTCAGCCCCCCATAGCCCATTGCCAGTCCTAAACCCCCCCCATCAGCCCACAGCCCATTACCAGTCCTAACCACATCAGCCCACCTCAAGTCCTAACCCCTCCCCATCAGCCCATTTCCTGTCCTAGCCCCCCCCATAACCCATTATCAGTCCTACACCCCCATCAGCCCACTACCAGTCTTAACCCCCCTCCCCAGCCCACTGCCAGTCTTAACCCCCCCCATCAGCCCACTACCAGTCATAACCCCCCCCAACCCCATTACCAGTCCTAACCCCCCCATCACCCCATTTCCAGACAGCCCTCATCAGCTCATAGCCCATTGCCAGCCCTCATCAGCCCACAGCCCATTGCTAGTCTTAACTCCCCCCCATAGCCCACTGCGTCTTAACCCCCCTCCCCAGCCCACTGCCAGTCTTAACCCCCCCTCCCTAGCCCATTGCCAGTCTCAACCCCCCTCCCTCCCTAGCCCATTGCCAGTCTCAACCCCCCTCCCTAGCCCATTGCCAGTCTTAACCTCCCTCCCTCCCTAGCCCATTGCCAGTCTTAACCTCCCTCCCTCCCTAGCCCATTGCCAGTCTCAACCCCCTCCCTCCCTCCCTAGCCCATTGCCAGTCTCAACCCCCCTCCGCCAGTCTCAACCCCCTCCCTCCCTAGCCCATTGCCAGTCTTAACCTCCCTCCCTCCCTAGCCCATTGCCAGTCTTAACCCCCCTCCCTCCCTCCCTCCCTAGCCCATTGCCAGTCTTAACCCCCCCCCTCCCTCCCTAGCCCATTGCCAGTCTTAACCCCCCTCCCTTGGCTCATGGCAATAAAAAAAAAAAAAAGCTGCCCGCTGCCGCCGCGGCGGCATGGGGTGGCCCGCGGGGCTCCCTCTGCCCGGCGGGACGCGCCCGGCGCTGCGCAGCCCCTCTCTGCCGGCTTGCAGAGACGCGAAGGGAGAGAGAGTCTCCCTCGCGTCTCTCTTAAGCCCGCAGGGGCAGATGGGAAATTTCCCATCAGCCCCTGCGGGCTTAACAGAGACCGAGGGAGACTCTCCCTTCGCGTCTCTGCAAAGCCGGCAGAGAGGGGCTGAGCAGCGCCGGGAGAGTCCCGCCGGGCAGAGGGAGCCCCGCGGGACACTCCATGCCGCTGCGGTGGCAGCGGGCAGCTTTTTTTTTTTTTTTAATGTGCGACCTTCCCGCGTGCCAGCTGCAAGGCCTTCGCGTGCCACAGCTGGCACGCGTGCCATAGGTTCGCCATCGCTGCTCTAGGGGGTATGTTTACTAAACCGTCTTAACGTGCGCACTGTGCAATTAGCGCGCGCTAAGGTACCTTAGCGCACGCTAATGATGCTTTATGGGGCAAAAATGCGCTTTAGTGCGCGCTCACGCTCGCAGCGGTGCAAACGAGCCCTGAAGGCGTGGAAAGGTTCCCGGAGGGCGGAGGAAGGCTCCCCAAGGGTGGAGAGAAGGGGTCAATGGGTGGAGAGTGGGAGGGGAGAGGCTCCCCGCACACTAACAATGTGAAATTCGAGGCCAAAACTAACGCAAGTGAAAACCTCGCGTTAGAGCTGATTTAAAGGGAAAAGAAACCATTTCTGTCAGCAATGTACAGCAAAACCAGGGAAACCTACAAAAAAGTGATAAGTGTGATACATGTGCACGGAACAAAAGTGCAAATAAACATTGAAAATGACCCCAATAAAATAAAAAAAAATCATAATCAAGCTGGGCAATAGTGATAGTAATGGGAAACATCAAAAAACACTCCCAAGAAAGCCCCAAAAAATAAATATGAATTTTGGAAGGGTCTATGCTCCGTCCCCATACAAGGTGAATGATCCCACAGTGAAATAGCACTGATCAGGGTTTCCCTCTCCATTGGACAGATTACCTATGGCATGCACATGTTCCACAACAGCAGGGCGGGCATGTCCGAATGGGCAACTGGACAGATGCTGGGAAAGGGGATACAGAGGGCTGCAGGCGGCACATGCTGTGGTGCAGCTGGGGCACAGTGCGGACTAGGTAGATGCCTAGGTGGCACTTAGGAATGCTGAAACTGAACAGCAGCCAGACAGCAACTGATGAGAGCCCAACATGGGCACGAGAGTGTTTATCACAGTGTCACAGGGGATAGTACCCAGCAGGTACCCCCAAGGGCACAGAACATTGGCAGGCGGTGTTGGGGGGAAGCGTGGACGCCTATGCAGGCACCCCTACCCCACAACACGCACCATAGGCAGCCACCTACCTGCACACTGGATGGCTTGAGACTGCACACCACCAGCACCACCAGCAGAAGGGCATGTCAGCATGGTGGCAGAGGGGTACTGGTGGTGGAGGGGGCATGGCAGCTGCCCAGAGCAGACCATGGCCTAGCCCTGTGTAGGTGGGTGCCATGCACTGCAACAGACAGGCCCTGCCGGACAAACAGTCATGGTATCACCAGGGACTGCACTGTCTCTGTGGCAACATGGTGGTGCAGTGCACACAACCAGTGTGTTTGGAGGCAGAAGGTCACAGGTTCAAGTCCCAGCTATGGTGCCTGCCAACCTAGTCCCCATGTTTTACCCACTACTACAATGTGCTAATACAGACAGAACGTTTATTGCAGATGACGTAAACATGCCCAAAACACCTACATTTTACACTACAGAGCAAAGACACCATAAACAGGCGCATTACCGAGAGCAGAGTCTCCCAAATGCAGTCCTGGAGGGCCAAACACCATTCAGGTTCCATGCTGCCTCTAATAAAGATGCCTGTGCTGCATATCTATGCACCACCCCCATGGGTGCTCTTGGCAAACGTTTTTGAGTTCACCTATACATCCTTGGGGCATCTTATGGCACACCTTCGATTCAGGCAGCTTATGGGGTGCCTACTATGGTGCCTTGGGAGTTGACAACCTTTCAACATGGCCTCTGGGGAACATTATAACTCGCCTTTGCTGATGTGGTTGTTTAGGATGTGCCTTCTGGTGCACCCTAAAAGGTGCATTAATTTATGGCACTAGGGTGGGGTTCTTTTTAGATGGCAGCACAGATTGCTGTACAGTTGCACGCAGAAAAATAATGTACCTCAGCAAACCTTATTTGTTAGGTACACTGGGAATTTAAACCCATGACCCATGCACCATCAGTCAGTGTCGTAACCATTGTGCTACACTGCTGTTCCTCCTTGCATATCTGCACATCTACTTAAGATTTCCATGCGTTACAATGCACAGTGCTGCCATCAGAAACAGTGCTCTGACCTTGCGGCGCCTCATATGGCACCCTATAAAGTGCACTATAAGGAACATTCTAGGGTGCCTGGGCGGACAGTGCACTTTATAGTATGCCCTCTGGAGTGCCTTATATTGCACCTTAGGTTACAGCACATGAGGGTGTGTTTGCTGGCAGCAATTTATTTATTTATTTTATTTATTTAACAATTATTTCTATACCGCTCTTTCACAAGTATCAAGTGCGGTTTACAATGAACAGTATTTTATATGGTATGGATAGTATCATACCAAGTCATTTTACATAGAACAGATGAACTAGGTACAGATAACAGTATAAAGTTTAAACAGTAAATTATTAAACTATTATAACATATATACATAGTAAATATATACAAATTGTATCATATGTCACGTCTGGTTGTATACTTTTATATAAGCTTCAGACACGTGGATATATGTTGTTTGAATTGTAGTAGTTAACCTGCGTCTCTTTGTGTCGTCTGACCAGTCTCTGATCCTTGGTTGTAATGTAAAGAGAATAAATGGGTTTTCAGTTTTTTTTCTAAATTCCTTTATGTCTGATAGTGAGCGAATGTTGTCAGGAAGGTTGTTCCAGAGGATAGGAGCTGAGTGTGAGAATGCTCTCATGTTGGTTTGTTTTGCTTTTGTGTAGTCTTTTGGTACTGCTATAGTGTTAGTGTTTCTACTTCTTTGTGATCTTTTATCTATTTATCTTGATGAGTGTATTGAGTATAGTTGGCGCTAAGTTATTTATTAGTTTAAATGTTTGTAAGTAATATCTTATATTTTATTCTGCTGTGGATAGGTAGCCAATGGAGTTCGGCTAATGTCGGTGTGATATGTTCAATTGAGCTTATATTCATTATTATCCTTGCTGCAATGTTCTGAGTTAGTTGTAATTTTTTAATATTTGCTTGGTGATGCCATTAAGGATTAAATTTGCAAAATCAAAGTGTGGGGTGATGATGGCTTGTATTATGGTTATGAAGTCTTGTAAGTGGATTAATGGTCTTAGTTGTTTCAAGGTCTTAAGTTTGTAGTGTATGTTTTTTGTTAGATATTTTATGTGAGAATCCATGTTAAGTTTATTGTCAAGTATCACACCCAGGTATTTTATTTCCTTTTTTATGTTGATCTCATGGTTATCAAGTGTGATGGTGCTTGGGGTGTGTATGTTTTGGTTTTTAGTAATATATAGAACGTCAGTTTTTGAGAAGTTAATGTGTAAGTTCTGTTCATTGAGCCATATTGTTAGTTCTTTAAAGCACTCTGTTATCTGTTGTAGTGGAGGGTGTGGGATTTTAAATGGTAGGTAGAACATTATATCGTCAGCGTAAATATGATAATGAACGTTATGACGTTTAAAGATGTTGCTGACTGGTTGTAGGTAAATGTTAAACAAAAGTGCTGATAGTGCAGATCCCTGTGGGAGGCCTTGTGTTTGGTTGAATGTGTTAGATGTCTGGTTAAGAATTCTTACTGTTTGGGTTCTGTTTGATAGGTAGGATTTGAACCAGTTATGGACAGTTGATGTGATTCCTATTTGTTGAAGTCTGTTAAGCATTGTTATGTGGTTTACACTGTCAAATGCGGCAGAGATGTCGAGGAATACTAGGATGAAGGCTTGTTTTGTGTCATCAATTCCTCTTAGTAAGGTGTCATAAAGGACTGTTAGCAGTGTTTCAACTCCATGGAAAGGTCTGAAGCCATATTGGTGTTCGTCAAGGAGGTTCAATGTATCAATGTATTCCTGTAGTTGTGTTTGAACTATTTTTTCAATAAGTTTGGCCATGAAGGGAATGCTCGATATGGGTCTGTATGATTTTGGGGATAATTTGTCTAGTGTTTTATTTTTAAGTATTGGTCTTATTTGGACATGTTTGAGGGATGGTGGTAAATATCCTTCGTCTAGGGATATGTTAACCATAGGGAGGATGAAGGGAGAGAGTATTGAGAGTGTCTTTTTTATCCAGTCAAATGGGCATGGGTCAAGATATGAGGTAGTTGTATTTATGTTAGATATGGTTGTTTTAAGTGTGGTCTTTGAGATCAGGCTGAAGTTGGACCAGTTATCGGGGGTTGTTTGCTTCATATCGGTGTGTGTTGTTGGGGGGTTATTTGTTTGTATTTTTGTTTTATTAATATAGTATTGAGCTAAGTCTTGTGGGGTTATATCTATGGATATTTCATCTGAATTGTACGTTTTGTTTGTTAGTTTCTGAATTATACAGAATAATTCTCTTGGTCGGTTAATTGAATTGTTGAGTAAGTTAGAGTAGTAGTTTCTTTTAGAATTGTCTATTGTTACTTTATATGTATGAAGGGTGTTTAAGTATTTCTCATGAGTTGTTGGTGATTTGTTTTGCCTCCATTTCCTTTCGTCCATTCTTAGTTGTCTTTTTAGATTTTTAAGTGTCATGTTAAACCATGGGACATCTTTTTTATCAGTTATATTGTCATTTCTATTATGTTGAGACAGATTAGGTTTTTTTTCTGCTGCCAGTGAGATAGTTTTGTTCCAGGTTTTGATAGTTTCTTCTAAGTTTGTGGGAGTCAGGGTGAGGTGAGGAATTATTTGATCTAAGAATTCTTCTTCGTTAAACTTTCTAATCGTTTATTTTGTGGGGGTTGTGTTCGTTTAGTGTGATTGTTGTCAGGGATGGTGATATTGAATTTTAGAAGGTAATGGTCTGACCAGGGGACTGGTATGTTTGAGAGTGATTTGGGGTTATATAGGTTGTGGAGTGAGTTTGGTAGGAATACCATGTCAAGAGTTTTTCCTTTATTATGTGTTTGTTCCGTTATTATTTGGTGGAAATCCAAATTGCTTACTGCTTCTGTGAAGTGGTTTGGTTGGTTGTTGGGTGTAGAAGGGAGATTAAAGTCACCCATTAGTATTATTGGATTTGTGTCCGTGGATGATGCCAGTAGTTCAATTAGGTTATCAGTGTTGTCTGTGTTATATTCAGGGGGTCTATATATTAGGCATATTTTTGTGGATTTAATTTTTATAGTTAGTGTGTCTACATTATCAATATTGTTGGATGAAATTAGTTTTGCGTTAAGATTTTTCCTTATTATTATTAGCAATCCTCCACCTTTTTGATTTGTTCGTTGGGTATGGAAGATCTCATATTCGTTTGACTTTAGTTGGTTCATGAATACTGAGTCTGTATCTTTGAGCCATGTTTCTGTTATACAGACAATATCTGTTTTATTATCATTGATGATATCTGTAAAGATTGGTAGTTTGTTTCTCATGGATCTTGCATTGATCAGTTGGCAGGTGAGTGTTGTGTAGTTCTGAGTATAAGTTGGTTGTGGTTGCTTGGGGTTGTTGTTAGGTTCAATTGTTATATAGACTAGTCTAGGTTGTTTGGGTTTGGAGTTGGTCCAATTATTGAGTAGAGTGTTGGATGGTCATAGCGTGATGTACTTTGAATTATTGGAATAGGTCTATTATAGCTATTTCTTATACATTTTGTTAGGTTTATCAGTGTGAGGATAAATAGACAAATTAATATAATCCTGATGGGGGATGAAGGTTGAGTAGGCATTGTTTAATTTCTAGTTTGTTTTTGGGGATTGTCTGGGAATTAGTTCTGAGAATGAGTTTGTGTTAATTGGGCGTGTTATATATCTGGTGCTTAAGTCTTTTGAGCTGTGGAAATAGAGTGATGGTGATGTGTGTCTGATAGGAGTGATAAAATCTAGTAGGGTGTTGTTGCAAAATTGTTATTGATAATAATGTTGTATTAAAATTACTGGCAACAGTAAATACAATGTAACCTACTGATAACAGTAAAGCAAAGTGGTGTTCTAATTCTAAGTCAGAAATGAATTGCTGACAACTGTAATTCCAATACTGATAGTAATTCTAATACTGACAACAGTGTTCTAATACTAAGTCAGAATTGAAATACTGACAACAGTAAGTGTAAAATTCTGATCACAGTAATGTCACAGAGAAGCATCAATATTAAATCAAAATTGAAGTACTGACTACAGTAATTTCAGGATAAGTTATTGAGGGCAGTAAATCAATGTAGATTTCTGACAATTTCAGATAATATGAGTGAGGTACTGGCAAGAGTAAATACAAGGTAAGATACTGACAACAGTAATTACTGGATAAAATACTGATAGCAGTAAATCAATGGGTTAGTTATTTGGTGGTAGTTGTGATTCTGTAATGCATTAATGGTAATAGGGAATTTGTGATGAGTTAAACAGGTAACCTGGGGTAAAATACTGACAACAGTAATATTCAGGGATAGGTTGGGGACAGCATGTATAAGATTAACAATAGTGTGTTCTTCAAGTTATAGTAATTAGTTTAGTCCGGCAATTTCAGCTGTTCAAAATGAGTCTGTTAAGAAGAATAACGTTATTCTGGTAAAGTATACTTGCTGCGATTTGTGATGCACTTGGTTCCTTGCTTCCACGCGAGCTCAACCCTAAGGGAGCTCAGCGACACGTTGAGGAGGTCTGTTGGTCTTGGCGAGGTGGGGCTGTTTCGGTTCCGTGGAGACTTGTGTTCCTTGATGTGCCTATGCCTAAGGGCCGTGCCAAAGGGCCCTCTTGCGCGGCCCTCTTGCACGGCCCTCAGGCGCGGGCCCGCAAGGCGCGGGCGCGCTTGGCGCGCTCTCCTTTTAAAGTAGAGAGAGGCGCCCCGATTGGCTGGTGGAGCTTGTGGAGAGGTGGAGCCAGCTATCAGCACTCCGATTCAGCTTCGGTGCTCTTTTGTGAGGCAGACTTCTCTCCTTAAGCTGCTGGTCACAGGCAGGCTGCAGGCTCACTTCCCCGGTGTAGTCACGATCCTCCACTGCCGATTTCAATTAATAAAATACTGCAGGAAACAATACTTACATGTCAAAGCTGATGCCTCAGCTAGCCTTACATATTAGGCACACTGGGGATTGAACTCATGACCCCTGTATCATCAGTCAGTGCCTTAACCATTGTGCTACACTGCTGTTTCTCTTTAGGTGTCAGCACACCTACTTAAGATTTTCATGCGTTTAAATGCACAGTGCTGCCATCAAAAACAGTGCTATGACCTTGCTGTGCCTCATAGGGCACCCTATATGGCGCCCTATAGGCCACCCTTTAAGCAACATTGTAGGGTGCCGTGGCGGACAGTGCACTTTAAAATGTGCCCTCTGGGGTACCTTATGGGGTGCCTTATGCAGCACCTTATGTTACAGCGCTTTGAGAGTGCGTTTGCTAGCAGCAGTAATTAAAATAAAATTAAAAAGCCTCATAATGCAATATTACACATAAATGGTAGTGCCTCAGCCAGCCTTATTCATTGGGCACAAGGGGGGATTGAGCCCATGACTCCTGCACCATCTCTCAGTATTTTTACCATTGCACTGCAGCCCTGTTCCTCTGTTTGCATATCAGTGCGCCTGCTTATGCTTCCTGCGCGCGTTACTCGTGTGTTAATGTGTGCGGCACACAAGAGCGTGCAGCGCAGTGCGCACTAATCCCGTTTTGCTATTTTTGACCGGACTGCCCACTCCTTTTATGGCATCTTGCAGACTAACGCGGCGCGCACTTTAAGAAGGTTTAGTAAACATACCCATGGCCGGCCCGTCCATTGAGCAAGAATGTTTTTTGCACAGGGCCCCGCGTTTCATGGGGCCCCACGCAAAAAACATTCTTCATCTCAAGTTAAAAAAAACAAAAACAAAACAGCTGCTTCTGCCGCGGCAGCATCAAGAGTGCCGCCGCGGGGCCCCCCCCCTGCCCGGCAGAGCCTCCCCCCTGCCCGGCAGAGCCTCCCTGCATCGTAGGCTAGCGTTGAATCCCCGAACACGGGCTTCTTTCAGAGCCGCGAGAGTTTCCTTTCTCGCGGCTCTGTTAATCCCGCCGGGGGAAAGCCCCAGCGGGATTAACAGAGCCGCGAGAAAGGAAACTCTCGCGGCTTTGAAAGAAGCCCACGTTCGGGGATTCGACGCTAGCCTACGATGCAGGGAGGCTCTGCCGGGCAGGGGGGGGGGGGCCCTGTGGCGGCGGCACTCTTGATGCTGCCGCGGCAGAAGCAGCTGGTTTTTTTTATTTTTTAATTTGGGATGATAGGGGGGGAAGGGGGTTTAGGACTGGTAATGGGCTATGGGGGGGAGGCTAAGACTGGAAGTGCGCTGATAGGGGAGGGATAGGACTAGTAATGGGCCATGGGGGGGGGGCGCTAAGACTGGAAGTGGGCTGATGGGGGGGGTTTAGGACTGGTAATGGGCTATGGGGGGGGCTGACTGGAAATGGGCTGATGGGGGGGTTAGGACTGGTAATTGGCTATGGGGGGGGCTAAGACTGGAAATGGACTGATGGGGAGATTTAGGACTGGTAATGGGTTATGGGGGGTGTGCTAAGACTGGAAGTGGGCTGATGGGGGGGGTTAGGACCACTGTTCCCTCTAAGCTGTGCGCGTGTGCGCGCGCACACACCTCACTGAGCGAGCGCACATACTTTACATCAGAGCGCACAAAAATTACAGCTCTGATTCTGATAGAAAACAACACAGACATCTTAAAATTAAAAGTTATGATTGTAATTACTAGAAATTTCCCGCTTCATTTAGTAATCGTCTATTTTCATTTAATTTGATTAAAATCAATGTGGTGTACATACTGTATTCTGATGTGTAGTCAAATTTTAAAGTATATAACTCCAAGTGTCGTTATGTGGCGCACAAAAATTTAACCTTCCTTCAAAAGCTGCACACAGCTAATATTTTATGCGCACACAGCCTACAGAAAATTAGAGGGAACATTGGTTAGGACTGATAATGGGCTATGGGGGGGCTAAGACTGGAAATGGGCTGATGGGGGGGATAGGACTGGTAATTGGCTATGGGGGGGGGGCTAAGTCTGGAAATGGGCTGATGGGGAGGTTTAGGACTGGTAATGGGTTATGGGGGGGGCTAAGACTGGAAATGGGCTGATGGGGGGATAGGACTGGTAATTGGCTATGGGGGGGCTAAGACTGGAAATGGGCTGATCGAGAGGTTTAGGCCTGTTACGGGGTTATGGGGGGGGGGCTAAGACTGGAAGTGGGCTGATGGGGGAGGTGTAGGACTAGTAAGGGGCCAGGGGGGGGGGTGCTAAGACTGGAAGTGGGCTGATGGGGAGGTTTAGGACTGGTAATGGGTTATGGCGGGGCTAAGACTGGAAATGGGCTGATGGGGGTTAGGACTGGTAATGGGCTATGGGAGGGATTAGGACTGGTAATGGGATGATGGGGGATTAGGACTGGTAATGGGCTATGGGGGGCTAGGACTGGAAATAGGCTGATGGGGGGGCTAGGACTGGAAATAGGGTGAAGAGGAGGGTTAGGACGTAATGGACTGATGGGGAGGTTTAGAACTGGTAATGGGTTATGGGGGGGCTAAGACTGAAAGTTGGCTGATGGGGGAGGGTTAGGACTAGTAAGTGGCTATGGGGGGATGCTAAGACTGGAAGTGGGCTGATGGGGAGGTTTAGGACTGGTAATGGGATATGGGGGGAGCTAAGACTATAAATGGGCTGATGGGGGTTAGGACTGTTAATGGGCTATGGGAGGGGTTAGGACTGGTAATGGGCTGATGGGGGATTAGGACTGGTAATGGGCTAGGGGGGGCTAAGACAGGAAAAAGGCTGTTGGGGGGCTAGGCCTGGAAAAAGTGTGATGGGGGGGGGGTTAGGACGTAATATGCTGATGGGGGGTTAGGGCTAGTAATGGGCTATGGGGGGCTAGGACTGGAAATGGGCTGATGGGGGGTTAGGACTGGTAATGGGCTGGGGGGGCTAAGACTGTTAATGGGCTGGGGGGGTTGCTAGGACAGGAAATGGGCTGAGTGGAAGGAGGGCTTGAACTGCAAATAGCTGATGGGGACGGGGGCTTGGAATGGAAATGGGTTGTGAGGGGGAGGGAGCTAGGACTAGAAATGGGTGAGTGGGGGGGCTAGGACAGGAAATGGGCTGATGGAGGGGCTAGAATAGGACAGGAAATTGGCTGTTGGGGGGTGCTAAGATTGGAAATGGGCTGTGGTGGGGGTTTGGATTGAAATGGACTCATGAAGGGGCTAGAACTGGAAGTAGGCTCATGGGGGGCTTGGATTGGAAATGGGCTGAGTGGAGGGGAGCTAGGATTTGACATGGGCTGATGGACTCATGGGGGGCTGGGATTGGAAATGAGCTGATGGAGGGAATCGGATGGGACTGGAAATAGATGGGGGAGCTAGGACTGGAAATAGGCTGATGGTGGGTCTAGGATAGGACTGGAAATTGGCATATGGGGGGCTAGGACTGGAAATGGGCTGATGCGGGGACTAGAAGGGAGCGGATGCTGGGTGGGACTGGAACTAGAATGGAGCTGATGTTGGGGGAGGATTAGAATGGGATGGAGCTGGGAGAGTGAAATGGAGGGGGAAAAATATTTTGTGTGGGAGGGAAGACAAATCTACAATTGGCCGGATATTGGGAGAGTAAGTGGGGATTGAGAATGGAGGGGTAAAATTTGAGTAGATGAAATAGGAATGAGGAAAGAGCAAAAGGAGAAAGATTAGTATGTTAAAGCAGATGTAGAGAGAGAATGGAAAAAAACTAGAAGAGAGAAGAAAAGACAAATGGACAGCAGACGATGGAGAGTTAGCAGAAGACACAAAGAAACCAGAAGAAAGTGACTGGAGCAATTGCAGCTGAAAAAAAATGCACAAAAGGTAGAAAAATATCTCTTTATTTTGAATTTATTAATTGGAATATGTCAGCTCTGGGAAATGTGCATCATTAACGTCTGTGCTTTGTTTAGTACAAGAGCAAATTAATGTATAGTTTTATTTCTACAGTGTTGTACATTCCAAGTTTGCCTTTTGGGATTCCCAGTTTAATTATTGTCTTCCTGTTTCTAAATTGTGATTCCTTGTTTGGTGATGGTCTATGTTCTGCATGTGTAACTGAGCTGAGGTATTCTGTTTATGTAATTCCTATTTGACATTGCCACTTGTTCTCTTTCCCCAGTAGGTCATGTATTGTTGTTCTCTGAAATGTATTGGTTTAATATTTGCAGTGTTTCCTTTTGATAGTTAGGGTATGGTGCTTTATGAGTCCTGGTAGTGCTGTTAGGATACGGCGGGTTTGCTATGGGTTCTAAATGGGCAGTGTTTGTAGTAGTTCCTAATGTGTCTGGCGGTTGGCACTGGATTATAGTAATGTAGAAGTCTTTTAGTCTTTCTTTATTCATACACTCATTAAGAGGCATGTTTACTAAAAGTTAGTGTATGGTAAAATTATGCAAATATTTATGCAAATGAGGCCCCTTATGCAAATGAGGCCCCGCACCGAGTCTAAGCACATGGCCCCGCACCCCCCTTGGGCCGCCCCTGAACATACCCCTATGACTCACACCTATTGCTATCCAATTCTTTGCTCTGTTGTTTCATTGATTATATTTCGGTTGCTCAATTCTTATCTTAAATTTGCAAAATTTGTGGCAAACCCATTCAGAAAGTGCCTTTGTGTTGAAAAACAGCCTTTGACTAAGAGGCTGATTTTTAAAGCCTGACAATCTTGAAAATTGTGCTTCAACAGAAAAGAAACCGGTCACTGTATTTTGCGTCTCACCTCTTACCACGCCGAGCAGAAAAAGAGCAGCTGTCCAAACTTTAAACATCTGCAAAGGAATCATGCAAGAAATATGACATTCTAGTACAGTGTTTCATGAGAATTTACAAATGATGGATTCGTCAGTTTCTTCTGATATCTAAGAGGCTCATTTTCTGCAGCAACGGTTAGGTACTTTTAAAATGCGCAGCCAGCACTTTAAATAAAACCGGATCTGCAATGTTGGAACTTATCCGGCATCGGGTGCTGAATATTCGGTTTCTCCAGACAGGGCAGTTGCTATTCGGTCAACAGCACAACAGCAATATTCAGCCAATCAGTGGATAATGAAAAGCAGATAGTTAGGACACCCATTGACCTGTTTTAACTTTATCCAGTTTAGCTATCTGGATGACGACTGGCACTACTCCCGATCCCCAAAAATGCCCCGTTTCTAACTGGGCATATTTTTTGCAGTCTGCGATGCAGAATTGCCAAGCTACCCAATTCCAGGAGTGAGATTTTAAGACAGTCCTGGATTTCTGACAGTCTTATTCTGATGCATTATGGGACCTGCAGCACTGATTCCGATGGATAACATCAGGGACTACAAATCCCATATTGCATTGCAATGCAAACCTAAAAGCAGAACTGGCAAACAATCTCACTCCTGGAACTGGGTAACTTGGTGATGACATTCAGTGGCACTGGTGCTGCTAACCGGCTAAACCGTTTTAAATATGCCCCTTCCCCCCCCAGGATCTTAGTCAGCAAACAGTTTCAAGAGACACCCTCATGGTTACTCAGAAATCAAACTGAATTCATAAAACTCATTAAGTGAGATGCAACAATTTGGGGAGACTTAGGAAAAACAATTACAAAGCAGAGATGGTAGTTTTCTGGGGTGAGCAGGACGGCTCAACACACCAAGGAACACGGTAAAAGCAGATTATAGAGGATTCCACAGTGGTAGGACAGGCAGATAGAAATTGTGAACAAAGCATGTTGCCTAGTAAAAGAGATTGTTCCCTAGTTTTGCTGATTTTAATGTGTTCCTGGGTTGATATTGCTGATTTGGCTTGGGCTGACAGTGTGCAGTATACATTTTTAATAAAGAGACGGTGTGAGGTCTGCCATTCGCTAAGGGGGTCATTCTGAAACACGAATAAGCTACCTGGACATGCAGGATAGACATTTTTCTTGTGAAAACATCTAGAACCATATTCTGTACCCTTGCAGCTCTGCACATACATGGCAGAACATGGACAGGAGGAGGTGGAACAGGGGCATGGCCAGCCACGGAGATGTATAAAGTGTATTCAGGAGATACCCATGTATGTCCAAAGTAGTCCCCGCAGACATCCACATTATACCTGCAGAAACTTGGAATAAGGGTAGGACTTAGAAATATTTCTGCCCTGCACCTCAATGCAGCCCATAGTGGTGAATGGATGTGAAACCTATGCCGTGCTCTGGTGTGGCTACAGTCTGGAAAACCACAGCATGCAGTGTCACTGAA
This sequence comes from Ichthyophis bannanicus, assembly GCA_033557465.1. Lineage (NCBI taxonomy): Eukaryota > Metazoa > Chordata > Amphibia > Gymnophiona > Ichthyophiidae > Ichthyophis > Ichthyophis bannanicus. Next base: position 1,005,231,994 of record CM066034.1, on the reverse strand, counting down.
CAGAAAGCTGGGGAGAGGGAGGATGCAAGTCAAAGGAACATAAATGACCCCCCCCCCCACACACGAATGTATGTGAAAGAGCGCTGGTCTGCATTACGGCTATGCTGGCATTTGCTGTGGGTGTCAAAGGGGCAAAGCAAGGGTCCCCTAACAATGCCCAAGTCCTGGAAATGATATCGATGACGGGTCCTAGGACGCCATGCGATACTGTTATCCCAGCTATTGATGCTATGTGCAGCACCCAGCTGCTGGAGTGGAGCTGTACAATATGGTCTATGCAATGTGTAAATTCCCCTGATGCTGATGAGGCCATATGTGTTTCTTATGGGAACACAGTATTGGGGATGTAGTACGCCAGTGGCTATATGGCGAAGATATTGCGCACAGGCCCTTGTTGCGGTTGGTTAGATATGTGGGCTTATGATGGGCAATGTGCATATGAGGTTTGGCCCTTGAGGCTGATATACTGGAAGCTGTGTTTGGGTCCAAGGCAGTTCTGTATCTGTTTGAGGTCTCGTGTTGATATGTAGCAAGCAGGTAGGCTGCTGGGTTGGACGTACTGCTTTTTATGGTTTCCTGTTCATCATTCAGTTTATTCGGTGCAGGGCATCCTTTTTGTAGACGTCTGTTTCTGTGGGACTGTAAGTAAGAGTGCGTGTGTGTGTGTGTGTGTGTGTGGTTGGAGGGCTGCACGGGGGAGGGGGAATCTAGATTGTTCATCCATATATCGGGGAGGGGGACTGGAATAGCTGGCAAGTTCCTGGCCCATAGGGGTGACTGTAGGTGCCAGAGAGAATAGGGAGAGGTGAGCATAAGGGTCTGCAATAGACATATGCCTGTCACTGATGAGGGGACCGCTGAAGGGGGGCATGCAGCAGTGCCCAGATCTGTGCGACATGCCCAGGTGCATCATTGTTCTCTACAAATGTGCACAGTTGAACGGAGCGACGATGGTGCCTCTAGGCATGTCTGTGTGGTGTTGTACTGCCGACTGCTGTTATTCCGAAGGCTTCTTATTGGTGAAAGGGAAATGTTTGGACAGTGCACTATGGGGCTCGTGTTCTGCTGTGTTCATGTCCGTACTTAGTATTGTCCAGACATGTTCCAGAGATGTCCACAACATGCATACCCAGGGAGGTCTTCTACTGCCATGTACATGGTGCTGCACTGCATCTTGTGCCAGACAGATCACTCTCTACTTGTTTTTACGTCGCACTACAGGGCATTATGATTAGTTTATAGTGTTCTGGGTATGCCACTGACTAGTCTCGCTTGCTCCCACTTATATGTATCTACAGCTTAATTGTCATTCTGCCTCTGGATATCACCATCCGTGGGCACAGCAGTTTTGGAGAAGCATATTTTACAGGGGAGGCATGGCCATTTGCTGGTATGTGGCGGAGACGAGCAGGATCACATATGTACATCTTTTCAGAATATGGTGAGTGCGGGGACATACACAGCCGTTGGTGGCATATACCCATTTCAGTACAACATAGCACTATGTGCGGGCTGCACTGGGTATGTGCATGTACGTGATTCTGTCCCCGAAGCGTCATTTATCCCAGCATCTGCGGAATCAGGTTCCATTCATGCATGTTTTCATTTTGGATGCGCTCGCGGGCCAGACGTGCACATTATGGAATTGGCCTCTAAGTGAGCCATGCTAACCATTAGCACCGGGCCTCATGCTAAAACTCCTGTGCAAATTTGGGTGGGGACTGGGTGGGTTAGGAGTAGAATGTGGGCACAGATGGTGCATCATCATTAGCACGTTTGGGCGTTTTGGGCAATCATTAGCCATCAATGGGTGCATGTATCGCCATCTCATCGGTTGGTGTATTCAGTGTACTACCAATGTGCTGTCAGCAGGAGGACAACTCCACAGGCCACCAACACACACTAGCTGCAAGCTCTATAGTAAACATGCCCCAAAGCAATCAGAATGCACTGACAAAGCACACAACTGGCTTCTCAACATCATTAGTGATGGGGGCCTCTTCTTCTCTTTGGATTTCCCTGATACTTGAAGTAGGGCAGAAAATATTCCAGAAAGAATTTACAAGTACTTGGCTGCATGTAGCAGAATTTACCTTTCAGTTGGTAGGCGTTCTCTCCGAATGGTTAGGAGCTATCTTCCGAAGCTATGGCCAGCTGGCAGTCCCTCCGCAGAATCCTTTCCTTACACACCTTCTAGGAGAGAAGGTTCACAGGACTTGTGTGTCTTTAGTCAGACAGTCTTGCTGTTCTTAGCAGTTGTCAGTTATTTTGTAGAAGCTTTTAGCAGGATGTCTGAGAGGTAGCAGCAGCACCTTCTGCCTCTCTGTTGCACTCCAGCCAGTGACCACGACTTTTGAAGCTGTCAGAGAAGTTCGTAAATTAGAGGAGTGGTTTCACTTGGTCTGAATGAGCTGTCTTTCACAAGGATTATTTCCTGCTATGCATGATTACAGAAATAACACTGCAATCTAGTGTAAAAGGCTTGCTTCTTGTTCCAGGGTTCCAGGAAAACTCTTAGAGGTACTTACCAGTGGCTTTTGGGGCTATGGAAAATATGACTATGGTTCCAAAAATGTCTTCCATTTGTTTGTTCAAGTGGACAAAACTATTCCCCTTACGCTCCCCCAAGTCTCCTCTGTTAATTCTTACTAGAGTATCACTGTCATACGAGTCCCCTTCCCCATCTTTGCCAATTTCACAGATTTTACTGGAAGGTCATTAATATTAGCAGAAAAAATGGAAAAGGGTCACACAAATGTATCTCATCAAGGATAGGATAACAAGGATGAATGCGTAAACTTTGCTGTAGACTGTAAGGATGCAAGGAACAAGCTCGGGGAACAGTGAAGAAGTGCCAGGGTGGTCTGCGGGCGGAGCGAGGGTGGTCCTCAGAGTTATCTGGTTAGCAGTGATATAAAACAGGATGACAGCAGGAACTACATCCACCTAGCTATTTAGATGGTGGGTAGAATATTGCCATTAGCTGCATAACACTGGCAGCCAACACGAAATCCAAATATTCAGCACTGGCCCATTATCCAAATACCAGTGTTGAATAGTCAGATAGTTCAGCCGCAGTGGCTGACCATCTCCCTGCCGAACCCAAACTACGATTATACGATGCAAGGTTCCACATTAGGAATCACCACAAAGGATCTGTGGATAACACGTTGAAACCCTCGGCCCAGTGTGCAGCAGCGACTAAGAGAGCAAATAGAATGCTAGGTTTCATAAGGAAAGGAATGGAGAATACAACAAAGGATGACATCATAATGCCTCTGTATCGTTCCATGGTGCGACCACATCTTGAATATTGTGTGCAATTCTAGTCACCATTTCTTAAAAAGGATATATTTCCTCTTTGCTTTGCTTTCCTTTTCCTTGTCTCTACCCTGTTCATTATTTGTTTGTTTTATGTTTTTCTTTTTAAATTATACTGTTGTGAACCATTTTCATGTGCCTGTTATAGAAGGGGATGCGAAAAGATGGCAACTAAACTAAACTCTTTACCAAGGTAACCTGTTATGAAATTACACCCCATGGACTAATTGTATAAAGTCATTTGGTTTCTACAGCCATTTGCATGTGCAAAATTGCTGTTATAAAATTGCAACAATGAATAGAACACTATGGGCCCGATTCCAATCCAGACATACAGGCTCTCTGTGCCCCCGGCTGGATCCGGATGCACAGAGGGAGTCGCGATTCCTATCTCGCAGGGCACATCTAGCCCCGCGGGATCGGAATCACGAACAAGCCTGCATGTGCAGGCTGGAACAGTGATTCAGCCTGGACTGCACATACAGACCGTGCCCAACTAACTCAGTCTGGGCTTTACAATGGAGTCGTGACACCATGGCATCCAGTTGCCATGGCACCGTGGCTTTATTGTAAAGCCAATGATTCCCGGCCGCCGGCTCCTACAATGCTTTCCACACAGCCCGACCCCCAATCCGGCCTCCCAAGGCCAGGGTCGGGCTGCGGGGAATGCTCTCTGCCCCCTCCCATTGCTGCCATGCCCTGGACCACCATCCTCTGCCCAATCGGAGAACTTACTCCATCTCAGAGTTGGAATAAGTTCCCTGTCTAAGCCGTTGGCCCCAGATAAATATTTTTGTTGGAACCATTGCCTTGAAGGATCCACCTTCTTGTGGCAATCTGCTCCTTTTTATTCTATTTATATAGGGACACAACCCTCAACATTTACCAAGGGACATTATAAACCCCTTTGTTAAATCGGAAAGGAATCGGCCCTCTATGTCTGGGGCTGACAACCTCCCACTGCCCTCCCTAATGCCACCCCTGATCTGCCCCTTCCCTGCCCCCATCTAACTTCCCCCTACAACAAGTGGGGAAGGAGGACGGGGCGGGAAAGGACATAACTAGCAGGGATGGATGTCAGAATGACCCTGTATGGGGTTATTTTAGAAGCCTTATTTGCATCCATGTATAAAAGGCTAAATTGAATGTAGAAAATGCAAGGGCGTGTGTTGGGGGTGTGATTAGGGTGTGGCCTGGGCAGTGAAAATATGCATGTGTATTCCCCGTTTCATATAGGGAATGCACATGAATGACCAAATTTATCCACACTGGGATTTACAGCTACCCCCTCCAGGGCCGGCACTAGCCATTAGGCAATCTAGACTGTTGTCTAGAGCAGCAGTCTTGTAGGGGCATCCATTGCAGCCGCTGTCGCAAGAAGGTGTCAACAGGAGTTGGAGAGGGGCTGCAGCAGCAGCAATGCGCGGGGAGTGGGTGCTCGGGGGGGGGGGGCGCAAGGGATGAGGTTCGCCTAAGACACCTCATCTCCTTGACCCTGCCCTGACCCCCTGGCATATACAGGCTTTTTAAAAGTGCTAGTTTGACTAGCTGTTTGCAGGAGGAATTAAGGGGCTGATCCTCCTTAATCTCCCATTGTTTATTGCCCCCCCCTCCCAAAGCTGAAATGAAAGGTATGAATTGGTGGCATATAGACATATAGGTTTGCAAAGTGCCCCGCATACACATGGAAGCTGCCAATTTTCCTGCATTGATTTTTTGCACATGTAAATTTGTAAAATGGGTCTTCCAGCTCCACATATTGGCAAAGACATGGGCACTTCTGCATTATTTTAGAAAAGATTCCATGTGTAGTAGAACCTTTATAAAAATACTACCAGAACTGTGTACATCTCTATTCTGGTAAGGGGTTGTAAGGGTTACAGCATGTGGATATTTTGAAATCCTCTGATGTGGAAATGGTTGTTTCCATGATGTTACTAATTACTCTCTCTCTTTCATTTGTTTAGACAGTTTTGTATACCACTTTATCCTTCAAAGTAGTCAGGATGCAATGGGGGGGGGGGGGGGAATACATTTAACACTAGGGGATGAGACACATACACTAATGCTTATGGGGAACATGGGCAATGGCATGTTAGATGGCTTGTCCAAGACCACAAAGAGCACCTGTGGGACTAGAAACCCCAGTCCTTCTAACCCAAGGTTGCTGTCCTCTAGTGGGATTTGAACCCATGACCTTCTGGCCTGAGGTAACTTACCCTAACCACTAGGCCACTCCTCCCTTTGTCAGTACATCATGAATGGTTGCTTAGAATGTATTTCAAAAAGCACTTGGTCCCTTTCAAGGGGTTGTTGGTATGCATATTCCCGGATCTAGCCCAGGAAACACAGAAAAGGCACAAGGATTTTCTTCTCCTGAAGCCAGGCGTGACTCAGCTAGGGTTTTTTTTAAATTCCCATGCAAGTGAAATTACAATCTAAGGCTTATGTTTTCTATGATCCTAATCACCTGGCGGTCTTCATGAGCTCTCGTCTTACTGGTGTCCCTTCGGTTTTGTAGGTTATAATGCAATATATTAGTATCAGCTTGTTTTGTGTGGTATTTATGTTTAAAAGTGATAAATAAATAAATTTAAAAAAATCTCAATTCCGATCTCCATGTAAATCTCATCACGAAATTGAGATGTGCAACTCTTATGTTCATTGTAAACCGCACTGATGTCGAATAGCGCGGTATAAAAGAGACTGCAAATAAATAAATAAATAATTTGTCAATACCGACATCTGCTGTTGGCATTATCCCTGACTGTGATGCACACCCAATTCAGATCGAAACAAAATTATTTTGCTGTTAGACATTTATTTTAAATAAAGAAGGAAAATACCTCAGCCCTTTTTTAGCCTTAAAAACATAATATGGTGACGTCAGACTTCGAACTGATCATCAACGGTCATAAGAAAACCCTGCATCTGGAGTGATAGTGGGGAGGGGGTGGGTGTTGCAGAGATGATCTAAGATATAGAGGTTGAACTCTGGACCTTATAGTGTGGAATAAGTGCCATCTTCTGTCCTTTCTACTCAAAACTCATGCTAAATCCTGTTGACTGACTTCCAAAGATATAGGGGTATGTTTACTAAACTGCGTTAGTGCAAATCGCATTAGGAGTCGCGTTAGTGAAAGGAAAGCCAAAAAAGGACATGGGCGGGACATCGTAACCACTAACGCGCGTTCCCAAAACTAACGAGCGTTACAGGGCGCCGTGGCGCGTTACTGCGCGTTAATCGTATGAAGGCGTACAGACACAAAACACTGAAACAGAGCTGTAGCACAATGGTTAGTGTACTGACCGCTGTTACAGGCAGCATGGGTTTGAGTCCCCAGTGTGCCTAACGCAGAAGGCTGGCCCAGGCATCACCCTGTACATTACATAGGGAATGAGGAGGCATGTTTTTCTTTACGTTGAGTAGTGGTTACAGAAACACACCCTCGCAGTGTGAGTAGCCATGTACGTTGGTGCGTGCGTGGCTGCTTGCGTTGGTACGGGCGTAGCCCCGTGCGTTGGTGCATGCATTGGTACGGGCGTAGCCCCGTGCATACAAACGTGCGTGGGTACGTGTGTTTTTACCAGCGTAGGTACCTTATATTACAGACTCTTTAGGGTATCTTGCACCTATGCATTATGCTAATAGATGTACGTGTGATGGCCTATGGTCTATCTGAGCCTGTGAGCAGGTGCTGGATTTACCCAGGGTTGGATTGTGCCAGTCACACCCATGATGCACTGCACATGCAAATCAGCTGTCCACAGATACACACCATGGGGAATGCACCCCCACAGCACCTCGGCCTGGTAGGGGGAAGTGACCATGTGCACCCCCACAGCACCTCGGCCTGGTAGGGGGTACTGACCGTGTGTTGTACTGGCACAGAGTAGCTACACACCGTCACATTGTGCGGGTACCGTGCTCACCCTGAGGTCCACGCCCAGCACCGTCCATGGCTGAAAGAGGCCATGGCGCAGCTCCAAAGCAGTGTTAATGTGTGAGATAGGTAGTTTCTGCACAAACACCTTGGATTTCTCTGTCTGTTTCAGTCAGGTGTTGCCCCCATGCACCACCACCCCCCAGGGCCAAGGGTGGCAAACAGGCTCTCCAAACAATAGATCCACATTCTACCTCCCTGCAAAGGTGGCAGTAGAGGGGAACAGCAACCCCAGTCCTGCTGAGGAACAGACACACCACAGGGCAGTCAATGCAGCTCTGTACACATCCATAACACAATAGCAGACAGACATCAGGCCTGGATATGGAAGCTGCACCCCACCACTATCTGATATTCACCTGCTGCAAACTACTCCATCACAACACATACCAGCTGCAAACAGTCTGCTAGTTAGTCAATAGTGCATGTGCCCAGTGGAGATGCATGCACCCAGAACTGGGATGTCAGCATATACAGCAAGCAGATAACTCAATGACTGGGCCCCAACAGAAAACCCATATCTATCACATGAGAGAAATACTATATCGCACTATGGGGGTGCCTAGCCATGCTGTGGTCACTGCACAGTCAGGGTGAGAGTGATCTCTCAGCAGGACATACTGTCTGTGTAGGTGGTGGCCGGGTACTAAAATGTGCCTGTCACTGCCGTATGCCCTGTGCAGATGCACCCTGGCCAGGCCACCCTGTCCGGCCTATACCCATGGTACCCTGCTCCTCATTATGCACATTGGCAGCCCAATACTAGCAACATTGCTGGCAGTGTGGGCTGTGGAAGGTGTTTGCAGCCACCACACACTGGATAGACAGACAGCCACCCCCACACCTATGCCAGCATTGTGCTACTATAGAGGTGTTCAGCAGCCATACCCACCACACCAGTCCTGGGCACAGTACAGGCATGGATATGGTACGCAAGACTGTTGGGGGTCACTCCCCAGGGTGGTAAACACTGTCAGAGACCAGACCTGCAGCACACACCGCAGACATCAGAATGATTGTTATGGTGGAGCTCAATGAGCAAAATGTGCTTAACTTAGGCATTGATATCTGCCAGTTATCATAGGAAATGTTTGATAGCTGTGTACCATGTATCCAGGTGTAGGGTGGCATTGCTAAGGTATGCAACTGCTAGTATTGGGAGATACAGGCAGGGCCCAATGTCCTGCCTCTCCAGGAGGCATTGGCCAATGGGGCCTGTGGGTATGTGTGTGGGTGTGTCTGGCCCTGTTGGCTGCTGCTTTACGGCAGAGTTCCCCAACTCCAGTCCTGGTGTTCCAAACACTGTTCGGGTTTCTATGCTGTCCCTCATAACTATGCATGAGCTACATCTGCATACCATGGGGGTGGTGCATAGATATGCAGCACAGGCAGCTTTATTAGAGGCAGCATGGAACCTGAAAGGTGTGGGGCCCTCCAGGACTGCATTTGCGAGACTCTGCTCTAGGTAATGTGTCTGTTTCTGGTGTCTGTGTTTGGTGTGGTAAAATATAGGCGTATTAACCATGCGTATGTTCTCTGCAATAAAGGAGTGTCTTTACTATCACTGTTTAGTGGTGGGTAAAATTATGGGGAATGGGTTGGCAGGAGCCCCAGCTGGGATTTGAACCTGTGACCCTCTGGCTTACAGGCACTGGCTGTGTCCATTGCACCACACTGTGGCCACAGAGACAGTGCAGTCCCTGGAGATAGGAAAACCGGCCTGTCGAGTTGGAAACCCTGCTCTGCACAGGTTTACTGTGGGCTCATTTACCTTGTATGGAGACAGAGGTGCAAATAAACCTCAGAAAAGACCTCAAAAAAAGGGGTAAACACCCATAACCAAGCTGGGCAACAATGCTATCATTGGGCAACATTACAAAACACTCCCAGGACAGCTCCATTACAATGAGATTATCTTTGAAAGGGTCTACGGAGCGTAGACCCTTCCAAACATCATTTCTTTTTTTTGGTGCTTTCCTGGGAGTGTTTTTCATTGTTGCCCATTGCTATCACTGTTTCCCAGCTGGATTATAATTTGTACAATGTTTCTTGTGGTCATTTTTAACGTTTTAGGTGAAATTTTGTTCTGTGCACATGTATCACACTGCTCACATTTTGTGGGTTTCCCCGGTTTTGCTGTACATTGCTGACGGAAATGGTTTCTCTTCCCTTTAATATGCCTTTAACGACAGGTTTTCATTCGCGTTGGAATTGAGCTCAGAAATTCAGCGCGTTAGTGTGAGGGGAGCCTCTCCCCGCCCACTCTCCGCCCATTGACCCCTTCTCTCCGCCCACTCTCCACCTTCTGCGCTGTTTTAACGTGCCGCGGGGCTTTACGATCGTTAACTACGGTTAACGCGCGTAGTATGACTTTAACGGTCGGCGCGTTATTACGCGCGTTATACTGCACTTACGATCGTTAACGTCATACAACGCGCGTTATTCACATTTACCGCACTTTAGTAAACATACCCCATAGATTGGTGAGGAGAACAAGATAGAGTCATCCTTTGAAGTGGCAGCTGGGGTGAAAAGAGGCAAACAGGAACCCCCAATGTCATGATGCAAGTACTATGCCGAGTATTAGCAATAAATTTGAGAGACTGACATCATACTCTACATACTCTACCTTAGATGTGAGATTCATGATTGTCATGGTAGGCACAAAACTTACCTTTGCCTCTATCAAAATGGCAGCCGGTGTGGAGCTTTTAGTTCTGATTCTGATAGAAATTTATAGCCTAAAAGAGATGCCCAGGAGTATGGGTGATGCCACTCTGTTCATAAAAAGCGAGATCCGTGTCTTCAAAGAACAGATGATTGAACTCACCAAAAGAGTCTCCACATTGGAAGGTCAAATGGGCTGGATGGAGAATGAAGCCTTGGTGGCAGAGTGAACTCATGTAGAAATTGCAGTGCTTAGGTTTGAAGCTTGATGATACCCAAAGCAGGCAAAATAATATGCATGTCTTTGGATTGCCCAAAGGGGCTGAGGGCGACAACCCAATAAAATTTGTGCAAGACTTCATTCCTAAGCTACTGGATTTACAGGGGAATATCACCAACCAAAATAATTAGAGAGTGATCTGTTCAATAGCAAATTTCGCAAACTGTTCTGTATTGTGCTTGTAATGCAAGGTGTGTCTCTGAGTCAGTGCTGACGCCTGATGACCCAGCAGCACCTGTCTTTTCTTGACAGTGTGACCAGAAGTTGATTGCCAGACCTGTCTTCTAAGGCAATGGAGGGTTTAGTGACTTGCTCAAGGACACAGTGAGTGGTAGTGGGAATAAAACCCTATTCTCTTGGTTACCCAGCCAGTGCTCTGACAACTAGGGTATTCCTTCACAAAACAATATTAAAAGGGGAATATTTACTAAAGAACAGTAGCTTGGAGTGCGGGGTTTAGCATGCAATAATATGTGTCCTGCCCCATGGTAACCAGGAGTATTTGGCAAAAAGGCATCCATGCTAAAAATCCCATGCTACTGGAGTTGCACTCAAAAACACAGGGCTAGGGCGGATTTGGGGCAGCCAGTAAGCATGAACAGCCACACCATGCTAGCGCGGTAATGCTGGTGGTGTATCTGACCATGAAAGACACCCTAGCGTGAATGCAGAGAATGGCAGCCTCTGACCAGGTGCTAGTTTCACCCTCTGTGTCAGCATACCGCAAATGTGTAGTGTGGGCGTAATTCCTATACAGTTAACAGCCCAGAGCCATCTCACATATATATCATCCCAGATAGCCATGGCTGGCACAGCCCATAGGCAAATCAGGCAGTTGCCAAGGGCAGCGGCATCTAATGGGCAGCAGCCATGAGAGCAAAACAATGAAGCCTGACAGCCACAAACACAAGAGCCATCAGCATATGATTGTACCTGCTGGAAGAGTGGGCACCCAGATACATGCAATGTTCAGCTATGTTTATGCTCTGGATAGTTGTTGGAGGGTTGATGATGTGATGAGCTGGGGAGGAGGCATAACATTGGTGACGAATATCCCTACATCAGCTCCGCATACAACAAAGGCAGGGCTGCAAGTATGGACCCAGACTCCATGCCATCAGCTGCTCATCTGCAACCTGGCAGATGATTGCTCAACCCTGAGTGGAGGGCCCCTGCAACACCAGAAACATCAGCAGTAGGGGATCAGTGTTACCTGATTCCCTCCTACCCTGGGGAATGCATGTGGGTGGGCGGAAGCAGGGCTGGCACAGCAGATGAGGCTCTCTAGGTGGACCTCATCCCTTGCATCCCCCCATGGCACCCCCTTGCGACATGACATCCCCCCATTCATTGCCACTGCTGCCACCCCTCTCTTGGACATGCAGAGGCAACAATAGTAGCAAACAACCTTGAGGTGCTTTATTTTATTCTTTGGTGCCACAGGGCTGTTTGCTTCTGCCTCTCTCCAACTCCCGATGCTGATTTCCACAAGATGGCATTGAGAGTCAGAGAGGGGTGGAAGCAAACAGCCCCATGGTGCCGAAGCTTAAGGTAAGCACTGTGGGGCTATTTGCGGTAATTGCTGCTGCTGTAGGTCCCAAGAGGGGGCAACAGTGGCGGCAATCGACATCCCTGCAGGGCCATTGCTCTAGGCGACTGCCTAATTCATCTAGTGAGTAGCACCAGCCCTGGGTGGACAACCCATCCCCTCCACATGGAGAATTGTGTAGCTAGGGGAGAGCACATCCAGGACAGTCACATATGGGTGGACAGCAAGCACTGGTGAGGAGTTGGGAGATATGGTTTGTGCTCAGTGACATAACCTGAGATGGGTCACATAGGCAGGACTGGAGACAGCTGAACACGGTTGGGGGTGGTGCATGTAACTGAGGTGTTGCAACTACTGGCAAATTGTAGAACTAGTATATAACTGTGCTGTCCAACCATCACCTCCACTCCTCCTGGTCTATGTATCGGTGCATATGTGCATCTGAGAGGATCAGTTGGTGCCATGGGTTTTGCTTCTGGGGACACAGGCCCCTCACCCTGATCACAGGAGGGCATGTCTGATGATCACTGGCTTACAACACTGTTCAAGTTTAAGCCATTGAAGGAGGGTTAGCTCAGTGGAGCTTCCTGGTCAGCGGCCCCGCCCTAGATGTTGCTTAGGGGATGAGTTATTCTTCCCACCCGGGAGCATTTTCCAGCTCCCTAGGACTTGGGAGTCTTCACTTTCCTGAAAGCTGGCATGCTTGAGCTGGAGACAGATTTATTTTATTTATTTATTTATTACCCTTATTTATATACCGCCTTTCTACCATTCAGAGCAGTTTACATATAACAGAATTTAAACAGAGCATGGAATGCACACTTTTGTACAATGAAACCAAACATAGTGATAGGTTAATGGGGGAGATGGGATAACTATGTACATTGTGACAGAAATTACAGTCACATAAACTTTTTACATTGTTCCGAAGAATAGCAAGCTGATTGTGTGCTTAAGTGATTGGTTGTTCTAGGTCACGATCGGGTTGTGATTCGAGGGTTCCATTTGTGTCAACATGTTCTTGGAATAGATGATTTTTTGGTGTTTCCCAGAAGTCAGTTTGGTCTGAGCATCCTCTTAGATCTGGTGGAAGGGAGTTCCAAATACTAGGGACAAAGAGTGAGAATGCATGGTTGCATGAAGAGTGCTTGCTTCTGGTCTTTTGAGTTGGAATGAAGAAGAGATTAAGGGCCCGATTCGGAAAGGCAGATAGCGGGGCAGCACATCCTGTTAGGACATGCTACCCCACTATCTGCCTTGATGGTATGTCCCCTCCGTCCCCCGCTGCACATACAGAGCTACTGTGCGTGTTGCGGAGGATGGAGGCATGCCAGGATGGAGAGTGGGTGCAGCCTACCCCTGGTCATACAGGGCTGATTCCATTGAGGGCCCTGTATGTCCGGGGGTCACGGAGAGACATCCTGCTTATGCCACCTCTTAGGTGGAATAAGAGCGAGGCACTCACCTAAACATGGACGCAGCCCCCTACTGGAGCCTAGGAGCACCCCCTCCCAATGGATTCTTGCAGCTGTGGGAGCATTTGATTTCCGTGTTGCAGAATTGGGTCCAAGCAGGCCTGTCCTGCACAGGGCCCTCCGGATGGCCAGGACGTGCCCTTTCCTAAATTGGGCTCCACGTGAATTATGCCTTCAGAGCCTGTCGTTCTTGGTTCTTGATAAAAGGCTCTCATTTGTTGTATAGGACTTTGAAAGTTGTGGTGAGTGCTTTGAATCTTATTCTTGCAGGTATAGGGAGTCAGTGAAGCAGCCTTGAGGCACTCTTCTCCATGATGGTATGTAAATTGTTCCATGTTGTGTTTCCAGAGCACTCAGCATGTTAGAAATATGGGTGGCTTCTGTTGATTGCCTACCACACTCAGGCAATGGTTTGGCCATAGGGATAGGCATCCACCTCCTGAAGCACCAGCTGTTTGTGGGGTAGGTGTCTTATGTGCCAGCCTGAGGGACTGTGTCTAGACAATCTGGACCCTATTTCATGGGAGGAGTGAATGGCTGAGAACTCCTGCCAAATGCACCCCATACCTGTGTGGTCTCTGTGTTGGACCAGCAGACCTGCACACCAGGCCATTGAGCACTCCCCTTACTCTCTTCCCTAACAAAAGTTCAGTCCCAGGTGTTTACTTTTCTAGAGCCACTAGTAGACATTTGCTATACCACATTCCAAAGGGAGAATATTTAAATGCTGCAGCACGTAAATATAATCTGAATACTGAGCAGCAATATCTGGCTCGCAGCTGTGGCTGAATATCCACTATCCGACAAGTGCCAATTTTCAGCCAATCTTATCCACATAGCAATTTAGGCCAGCTTCTCAGGTGGGGAAAGCTATTCGGATAAGGCTGGCTGAACATTGCCGCGATTTGGATAAGGTTGGCACTTAGGTGAATAGTGATCGACCTACTCTAGCTTTGCCACGTACGGCTCCCGCACGAACCGGATCGCGTTGGGGAGATCTGTGGAGATATTTACAGCACTATCTGAATATCTCTCTCAATGCCATTATCCAGATAACTTCCTCTCCACCCCTCCTCCCCATTGTCTATACAGATAAAGGATTTGAAAACTGGCCTCTTCGATTATCAGTGGAGTTCCACCATGAGTCGAGCTTCCCCCATAAAATCATGAATTGTACATGGCTCTAAATCTGTCTCCTATGATTTCTGATGCCCTTCTATTAGTAAAACATAATGATAGGGATGCACAGAAGAACTAGCATCAGTCTTTATAAGTTTTGAATGAAATGCAGTGTACTGCTCATACAATAGCAATTACAGAGGCCAGAAGAACTTGCTTTACCGGGATTATTAAATTGCCAAGCATAGCTCCAGGGAACTTTTTAAAGTTGTGTAACTTCTCACAGATAATCAGTCTTCTTTGTCTAATTGTAGTTCTATTGTGAACGTTTTCCCTCTTATTTCAAATCCAAGGTTGCTGACATCCAGACATTATGGACTCTCATTATAGTTTACAGCCTGCAGAGCTGTCAATATTATCTGAATGGTAATGGTTATGGTTATGGCTATGGTATATTTTACTAGATATACTGCTTCTTGCATGCAGACTAAGTGGTTTATAATAAAAAGACAGACACAGAAACATAGAAAAATGATGACAGAAAAAGACCACACGGCCTATCTAGTCTGTCCTTCCATATCAACAACTACAACAGTCCCCTTTTCTCCTTTAGAGATCCTCTGTGTTTGTCCCATGCTTTTTTGAATTCAGATACTGTCCTTATCTCTACCACCTCCACTGGGAGACTATTCCATGGATCCACCACTCTTTCCGTAAAGAAATATTTCCGCATACCACTCCTGAATCTATCCCCTTTCACCCTCATCCCATGTCCCCTTGTAGCAGAACTTGCTTTCTATCGAAAGAGGGTCTCCCCCCTTGCATTTATGCCACGGAGGTATTTAAACGTTTCAATCGTATCACCTCTATCCCGCCTTTCCTCTAAAGTGTACATATTAAGATCCTTAAGTCTGTCCACATATGCTTTATAATGAAGACCACTAACTATTTTAGTAGCCACCCTCTGTACTGACTCCATCCTGTTTATATCCTTTTGAAGGTGCGGTCTCCAAAATTGCACACAATACTCAAATGAGGCCCGCACCAAAGACTGCTAGCCATTCCTCTCCGTATGCACCCAAGCATCCTTCTAGCTTTTACTGTTGCCTTTTCTACCTGTTTAGCTACTTTAAGATCATCAGACACAACCACGCCTAGGTCCCGCTCTTCTTTTGTGGACAAAAGTACTTCACCTCCTATACTATATTGCTCCCTTGGATTGCTGCAGCCCAAATGCATGACCTTGCATTTTTTAACATTAAATCCCAGCTGCCAAATTCTAGACCATTCTTCAAGCTTAGCTAGATCCCTCCTCATGTTATCTACACTTTTCTGGGTGTCTACTCTATTGCAGATATTGGTATCATCCGCAAGGAGGCAAACCTTACCCAACAGCCCTTCCGCTTTATCACTAACAAAGATGTTAAAAAGAATTGGACCAAGGACAGATCCCTGGGGCACACCACTGGTAACATCCTTCTCCTCAGAGTGAGCTCCATTTACCTGTACTCTTTGTCGCCTCCCACTCAACCAATTTCTAACCCAAACAGTAACTTTAGGGTCTATCCCTAGGGTGCTCAGTTTGTTTATAAGTCTCCTGTGAGGAACGGTGTCAAAGGCATTACTGAAATCTAAATACACCACATCTAGGGCTCTCCCTCGGTCCAACTCCCTGGTCACCCAGTCAAAGAAATCAATCAGATTTGTCTGACAAGACCTGCCTCTGGTGAATCCATGCTGCTTCGGATCCCGTAATCCTCTGAACTCCAGAAACCTCACTATTTTCTCTTTCAGCAGCATTTCCAATAATTTACATGGTGGAAGGAGGACAACCAGTGGGACACTGTGATACCTGGGTACAAACTATATCGTAATGATAGAGCTGATCAAATTGGTGGAGGGGTTGCACTCTATGTTAGAGAGGGCATTGACTCAGAAAGGATTAAAGTTTTGCAGGAAACAAAATCTGCTGTAGAATCTATATGGATTGAAATTCCATATAAAAGGGGGAAGGCAATGGCAGTGGGGGTGTACTATCGAGCACCTGGCCAGAATGACCAAATGGATGATGAAATGCTCAAAGAAATCAAGGAAGCTAACAAAAGTTACAGCGCAGTAATAATAATGGGTGATTTCAATTACCTCGGTATCGACTGGGTCAGTGTCACGTCAGGACATGCTAGGGAGATAAAGTTCCTAGATGAAATAAATGACTGCTTCTTGGAGCAGCTAGTTCATGAACCGACCAGAGGGGAAGCCATATTAGACCTAGTCCTTAGTGGAACACGAGATCTAGTGCAAGAGATAAGGGTGTTGGGGCCACTTGGCAATAGTGATCATAGCATGATCGCCTTTGATTTAATTAGTGGAGGAGGGATAGTAAGGAAATCCACAGTATTACCTTTTAACTTTCGAAAGGGAGACTATGATAAAATGAGGAAAACAGTTAAGAAAAAACTAAAAGGAGCAGTTGCAAAGGTTAAAGACCTACATCAAGCTTGGGTGTTGTTGAAAAATACTATCTTGGAAGCCCAGACCAGCTGTATTCCACGCTTTAAGAAAAGTGGAAGGAAGTCCAAAACACTGCCAGCATGGTTTAAAGGTGAGGTCAGAGAGGCTGTTGTTGCCAAAAAATCATCTTTCAGGAAATGGAAAAAAGAGCCAAACCTGGAAATAGCACAAGCACTGGCAAGTCAAATGCAAGGCATTGATAAGGCAGGCAAAGAGAGAATTTGATAAGAAGCTTGCTGCGGAAGCAAAAATGCGAAATAAAGACCTTTTCAAGTACATTCGTATCAAAAAACCTGTGAGAGAGTCAGTTGGTCCATTAGATGATAAAGGGGTTAAAGGAGCACTAAGAGGTGACAAGGCAATAGCGGAGAGACTGAATGAATTCTTTGCTTCGGTCTTTACTGAGGAAGATGTAGGGATGTTACCCATGACTGAAGTGGTGTTTAAAGGTGCGGAAGAATTCAAGGAAATATCGATACATCGGGAAGATGTCTTACAACTATTAGATAAACTGAAGAGTAGCAAATCACCTGGGCCGGATGGTATACATCTAAGGGTGTTGAAAGAACTGAAATATGAGATTGCAGACCTGCTATCAGTAATCTGTGAACTATCATTAAAATCATCTCTAATACCTGAAGATTGGAGGATCGCCAATGTAACACCAATTTTTAAAAAGGGTTCCAGGGGTGATCCGGAAACTACAGACCGGTGAGCCTGACGTCAGTACCAGGGAAAATGGTAGAAACCATCATAAAGAATAAAATTACTCAGCATGTAGATAGTCACAACCTAATGGGAGACAGCCAACATGGCTTTAGACAAGGAACATCTTGTCTTACTAATTTGTTATGTTTTTTTGAAGGAGTGAATAAACAGGTGAACAAAGGTGAGTCAGTTGATATTGTGTATCTGGACTTTCAGAAAGCCTTTGACAAGGTCCCTCATCAGAGACTTTTGGCAAAACTAGAGTCATGGGATAGGAGGCAGTGTACTATTGTGGATCAGGAACTGGTTAAAAGATAGAAAGCTGAGGGTAGGGCTAAATGGCCAATTTTCCCAATGGAGAAAGGTGAATAGTGGTGTACCCCAGGGATCTGTGCTGGGTCCACTGCTTTTTGACATATTCATAAATGACCTGGAAAGTGGAATAACGAGTGAGGTTATCAAATTTGCAGATGACACAAAACTATTTAAAGTTGTTAAAACCCAAGAGGATTGTGAAAAATTGCAAGAGGATCTTGATAAATTGGAAGACTGGGCATCAAAATGTGTGATAAGGAAGCTTATCATAGCTCAGGTAGGAGCTATAGAAAAGGTGATGTGACTCTGAACAAGCAACCTGTCAGTTCTGGTAGAAGGGAGAAAACAGAATTTTCACATAAAAGACTACCAGTCCCAGAATGCACCAGGTTTCCAGCAGCCATGAGAGGGGCTGAAGTGAGAGAATGTGTGTGCAATCAAGAGAGCTATGAGGTAATCCCTAAGCACTCATCTCAAAGGGCAGGGCCTGATTCAAGACAGCTGCGCTGTGTTAGGGAGCAGCACACATTAGAACAGGATAAGAATAGAGCTTATTCTTCAGATAACAGTTTCAAGAACAGCTTCCGGAAGAGATACAGAGGGGAGAGCTTCAGCAACGGCTACAAGCACCAGTATCACCTGGAGAAACAGAAGCCAAGCCAAGCAGATAGAGAGAGAAGGAAACTCTCTGGAAGGAAGAGAAGAAAGGCCATTGGAAGGTCTGGGAGATTCCAAGGCAGTACTCATACTGGGAGGTATTCCAAAAGCCAGCAGAGTCCATTGGACTGGATTCAGCCAGAGGAATGGAGTGGCAGAGATAGGAATCACCAGTGGCTATCTGGAAGAGAGAAGACTGCATGTGGAAGGGACTTTCAGACCAAGGCCAGAAGGTATGTGAGAGAAGATCCAGTGTCCAGGGATCAAGATTGGAAGGCTGGACATCAGAATTGGGTTACATATTGGCCAGGCTATACAGAGAGGAATAATGATAGCAGGAGAGGCTCAGGTATGAACACTGATCCAGACCCTATCTATAACAGAGAATGGCAGCCAGGGAATAAGCATTCTCATGATAGTGCCTTAATGAAAGACTCGTCTGTGCCAATGTATGATAGTGACCATATGCTGATTGATGAAGAGGGAGATACAGCAAATGAAACTATTTATATGGACTGTTCTCTATCTAAATGCTATTGCTAGTTTTCTCTGAGCAAACACATCAGCCATCACAAAGAAACCTAACTTTGTTCTTTATTTCCACTGCAAACAGCTCTTAAAGCAGGATTTGGGCTCACACAGTAGCAGCCAGCCAGCTAAAGGTTTTCAGCTGGTCCATTGATAGTAATTAGGGCTGCACCTGATTGTGTGTGTGAGCAAGGGAGAATCACTGCTGAGATCGGCGTGGAAAATAAGCAGAAGTTAACCTAACCAGCAAAGTTTATTCTTTACTTTGTGCCTTTGTATTTGGTAATTACTTGCTAAGAAAACATTAGCTAATTGCCTGACACGCTGAAGGATGTTTTCTGGTTTACTTTGTGACTTTTTGTTATCCATTTTAAACACTGCAAGCAAGTAACCTCATTTATAGTGCTATCAAGCATACATGTGCTGGGTAAATTAAACCCCATCAATAAAAGAAGTATTTTATTGATCTTACCACTTGGTTTCACAACTCAAATTATTGTCATCAGCTGTGTTTGGGAGTGAATGAACTACAATACCCACAATACCTTGCAAGAATCATATGAATATATGCATCGTCAAGATTGTGTAAGTTCTCACCCTAGGCAGCCGTCTGACAAATGGCAGATGAAATTTAATGTGGACAAGTGCAAGGTTATGCACCTAGGGAAGAACAACCCAAACTATGGTTACACGATGCAAGGTTCTACATTAGGAACCACCACCCAGGAAAAAGATTTAGGCGTCATTGTGGATACCATGTTAAAACCCTCGGCCCAGTGTGCAGCGGCAGCCAAGAGAGCAAATAGAATGCTAGGTATGATAAGGAAAGGAATGGAAAATAATACAAAAGATATTATAATGCCCCTATATCGTTCCATGGTGAGACCGCACCTTGAATATTGTGTGCAATTCTGGTCGCCGTATCTTAAAAAGGATATAGCGATTTTAGAAAAGGTTCAGAGAAGAGCCACCAAAATGGTAAAGGGGATGGAAGGATACTCCTATGAAGAAAGGCTAAAAAGGTTAGGGCTCTTTAACCTGGAAAAGAGACGGCTGAGGGGAGATATGATAGAAGTCTATAAATTAATGAACGGAGTGGAACGGGTAAATGTAGATCGATTGTTTACCTTATCAGAATATAGAAAGACTAGGGGACATGCAATGAAGCTACAGGGTAAACTATTTAAGACTAATAAAAGAAAATATTTTTTCACTCAACGTGTAATCAAACTCTGGAATTTGTTACCGGAGGATGTAGTAAAGGCTGTTAGTGTAGCTGGGTTTAAAAAAGGTTTGGACAAGTTCCTGGAGGAAAGGTCCATAAACCATTATTAAGAAGTGACCGAAGATATCAATGCTTGACCCAGTACAAGCATTGTGGAACCTGTGTCTCTTGGGGAAACTGCTAGGTACATATGACCTAGATTGGCCACTGTTGGAAACAGAATACTGGGCTTGATGGACCTTGGTCTGACCCAGTATGGCATATCTTATGTTCTCATGTACTCACCACCGAAGTTAAACTAACTGGCCTGTAGTTTTCAACCACATCCTTTCTTCCGCTTTTGTGTAAAGGCACCACATGAGCCTCTCTCCAGTCCTTTGGCACCACTCCTGACTCCAACGAGGCATTGAAAATGTCAGTCAATGGAGCTGCTAGAACGTCCCCAATTTCCCACAGTATTCTAGGGTGTAACCCATCCGGTCTCTTCGCTTTGTTTACTTTAAGTTTAGCTAGTTTCTCACGAACACAGTCTTCTGAAAATTGTTCAAGACTCCCCTCGCTTCTGTTCCTGGTTGTGGGTGTTTTCTGAGGTCCTACTCCTGATTTTTCATCTGTCAACACAGAACAGAAATATTTGTTAAGCAATTCTGCTTTATCTTCATCATCTTCTACATATTCCTCCCCTTCACCCTTGAGTCTGACAATACCATTTTTGCCCTTCCTCTTCTCACTAACATATATGAAAAATGTCTTATCCCCCCCCCCCCCCCCCATTTTATTGCATTGGCTATTTCCTCCTCTTTCTGAATCTTTGCTTTCCTGACTATTTTGCTAGCTTCTCTCAGTTTTTCCAAATGTAGTTGCCTGTTTTCCTCTCTCTTTGATTTCTTGTATTTCATGAAGGCCTCCCTCTTTTTCTTCACCTTTTCAGCTACTTCTTTCAAAAGCCATAGCGGTCTCCTTTTCCTTTTACCTTTATTTACCATTTTAACAAAAAGGTTAGTTTATTTATTTAAACGTATTTCTATATCGCCTTATCCTGAAATCAAGGCGGTCTGAACAGCAAACAATCAATAAGATACAGGGTATAGTGTGTACATGCAGTGAGTAGTGTATGCGTGTGAGTGTGTCTGGACGTTGATTCTTGTGGTGCTATTTACAGTGTGCGCTATTTACAATGCTATGGTATCAGTTCCTTGCTTAATTACAATTATAGTGACATGTTGGGGGAATTGAGGTGTCTGTTGCGTGGTTTAAGTAATGTCACCATAGTGTTCTATGAAGAGGGTTGTTTTCAGTAGTTTCTTGAACTCCTTAAGGTCTGTTGTTGAATGCAGTTCATCGGGGAGGGCACACTCAGTGTGATAGGATAATGTACCACTTGAAGGGATCTTCCTATCTTTAGGGTCATTTCCATACACACATAGCTATTGCTCTCCTTCAAGTTGACCTTGTTCCTCCAAGCAACAGCAGGAGGTTTGCCAATTTGGGACTGCTTTACTATATCCCTGAAAGACTCCTTTCTGTCTTCTTCAGCTCCTCCAAGCCTGCCACTCTGACCTCCCGAAATAGACTCATTTTCCAAAAGCCAGGAGCTCTTTGTACTGATGCATACATACAACCTCTCAAAAATTGATAATCAAATGAGACATTCAGTGTAAAAGACCAGATAGCCCCAAAGTACAGCTGGACTGTAGTCTACAACTGTTGGTCATTGAGATGATAGTTATTTAGGAGGTGTGATGAGGTCTATAGAATGCTACCCATCCCTCTCCTTTAAGAGAGTCTGCAGCCCAGAGTTTAGGGCTGGGAGAGTGTGGCTCACAAGAAGACATTAAGAACCCAACAGGCTGTAGGAGGGAGAAGCCCGTGAAGCAAGAAGTCCTTCCAAGGCAAGCTGTACAAAGGAGTTCTGAGGTAGGAACTTTAACTAGGGTTGGAGAAAGGGCTGGGAGAACCAGCTTGTGGAGGTTTAACAAGCTGGGTCAGAAGTAAAACTGCTTGTTTTCCCTAAACTGCTGTTTGGCCTGTGCTGTCAGAAAAAACCCTTCCTACCGCATACCACACTACCATATGAGGTAATTTTATAAACCTTTGCTTTGCATAAAACACTAATTTAAGCAAATAAAAGGCCTCATAAAATTAGGTCATGCCTAAAAGTATGCATGGTGCACTTAAGAGCATACTTCTAGAGTAGATGCCTTCTCTACCTCCAAACCTAGGCACTTTCTTATAAATTATCCTAATGGAGGATAAATTTATGACAGGCGCCTAGGTTAAGGCAGCCAAAATGTACCTATTTTAGGCCTATTTTATAAAGACAAGTAGGGACCTATTAGTCTTTATAAAATACAATTGTAAATGGCAGAGATTACACCTTAAGTTAAGGCGTGGGCATTTACTCTTGCTGTCTAGCAGGTGTAAAACAAAATGGGCAAAGTACACAAGTAAGCATGAAAATTGAAATGTTACAATCAACGAGCGTACTTGCAAGATCTGTCTGTGCTCTAACCAGACCCCACTCCAAGCCACATCTACCGCTCCTTCATATCCAAGCTCATACTTTTATGCTGATTGGTATTTTATAAGAGACTGTTAATATGTGTAAACTGCCACATACATACATTAATGACTTCATAAAATTACATCCTTAAAGTCATTTGGAAGAAGAGATGCCTACATAAATTATATCTATAGAGTATAAACCGTAAACTATATCCCACACTATATTCACGAGCACCATAAGAGATATTCCAGAAAAGAAATAAAGAATTTTTTGTCGGAACCGCTGCCTTGAAAACTTACGTCCTCTTGAAGCAGAATGTTCCTTTTAATCAAGATTTGAAATAGGGAATAGAAACCCTAATTTATACCCCCAAAAAGGTACCAGAAACCCGTAGGGTAAGAATTAATGTAATGTAAAAGGTGAAACCACAAAAAGACTGCCAAATCTCCCCCCACAAGGATTTTAAGAGGACCCATATTCCAAGTTACCGGGCATAACAGTCATAAAAATGTGATGAATATAACAGCTGGAAAAGCAATCCTCCGTTTACATCAAATCTTCTCAAGCAGGGGGGGAAATGTCCTCGCAATCACAACCAATGTCCCGCAACTTTCATACAAGTATTGTTGTTGACCCAACGTTGTGTTTCGGGCTTGTGAAATTCCTAGCCCTTTCTCAAAACTCCGTTGCTGGTATAAAAAGCAGAGAATGCTCTCATTCATTTAAAACTCTCACCTGAACATCTGACTAACCCATCAGCCAATGGGGAAGGCTGCCGAAAATTAAAGGAACAAGCCATCATAAAATGCTCCACCAATCCAAGGAGGAGTTAAGACCCATGGATGAAAAAGAATTCAAGAGAAAAATCCAATATTGTTCACGGTAAAGAAGGCGGGCCTCCCGATCACCACCGCGAGGTCGTTCAGAAACAGAATCCAGGATTCGCCACCGCAAATCTGTAAAAGCGTGCTGTTAGTCCATACAATGTTGAACTATTGGCGCGGATAATACTCTCGTAGTAATCCTGGAGCGATGTTCCTGTAGACGTTTATTCATAGGTCGAATGGTCTTACCAATGTAGATCTTATCACAAGGGCACAACAAGAGGTAAAGCACAAAGAAGGACTGACAAGTAGTATAAAACCTGCTATAATATGACCGATGGTTAGTCGGGTGTACCCAAGTAGGGCCCTCCAATGTTGTGACACAAAAATCTCAATTCCGACAACAATAATGCCCTTTAAGCTGTGGGGGAGCACTAAAGCTGTGTCAGATAAGGCGCGTTTTAAGGCATGTAAGAAGGCACGTAAGAAGGCATCCTATGAGGCACAGTACAAGGCACGTTATAAGGCACCTTATTAGGCGCAGTACTAGGCTGACTGAAATGGTTTCTCTCTCCTGCAATTGTGTGCTAATGCCAGGTTTTCAGTTGCGTTAGGATTCAGCCCTTAATTTCTCCGCGTTAGTGTGAACGGGGCCTCTCCCCTCCCACTCCCCGCCCATTGACCCCTTCTCTCCGCCCTCTCTCCTCCCTTTTCTGGTCAATGCGGCCGGAAATCTTAAGGCATTATGTGCCGTTAAGGCACCTTAATGTTACATAACGCACCTTAACGTAGCTGCTGCTACGTTAACGCAGTTTAGTAAACATGCTCCTTAGTCTAGGGTAATTTTGTTTCTAACATCAATTTGGCTAGCTGCTTCTTTATAGTCTGATTGATGCGTTCCACTCTCCCTGAGGATACTCCCAGAGTTTCTATTATGTTTTGCAATACCTTGGTTGTGAAGTGACTTCCCTGGTCCGAGTCAATATGATCTATCATTCCATATCTTGGAATGATTTGTTCCAGAACTATTTTTGCTACTCCTATTGCAGTCGTCAAAAGAATACCACTAATCCCCAACTGCAATCACCATCAAATTTTTGTCGGGTATAAACCGCAAGGCGAAGAGGAAACCCCATAGTTTCGCCATAGTTTCGCCCATAGTTTCGCCATAGTTTCGCCCATAGTTTCGCCATAGTTACGGCGTTTTTTGGGAAGTTTGAAAGGCTGGACACACTACCTTCTCATTGGGGACACTTGAAGCAGAAGCTTGTCGCTTCGAAACGTGCGCGTCGTGCCTGAGCGGATAAGTGTGGATTTGTTTCAAGTTTTGAAGTTTTGAGTGAAATCATGGACAATGTTTAATAGAAAATAAAATTAAAAAAGGGGCATGTACTGCGTGAGGTGTAGAGGGGTTTCCTCTTCGCCTTGCGGTTTATACCCGACAAAAATTTGATGGTGATTGCAGTTGGGGATTAGCGGTATTCTTTTGACTATTGATATTTTTTGGAATACTGGCGCTATTGGGAACTCCTATTGCAGTGGCAGCTAGCATGGGATATACCTCCACCCATTCTGTCAAATGGTCCACTATTACCAAAAGGTACTTCACCTGCCCATCCAGGGGCAACTCAGTGAAATCAACCTGTATGCTTTAGAAAGGATGTAGACCAGGGTCTCTGCCTCCCTGCAGTTGTTTCCTAAGGACCTTTTTGTTTATTTTCTAACAAGTTATACTCCTCTCATACACTTGCTTGGCTACTGTGTATATTCCCATACACCCATCTATAATTTCTCTTATTGTTTATTTGTATACCATCTGCCTGCCATCGGGTAAAACCCATTTCCCCTCTTTCAGTTTCTACTGCCCTTATATCTTTGAGTTTTCATTTTTCCCATTCAGTAAATAAGAACATAAGATATGCCGTACTGGGTCAGACCGAGGTCCATCAAGCCCAGAAACCTGTTTCGAACAGTGCCCAATCTAGGTCATAAGAACCTAGCAGTCTCCCCAAAAGACACAAGTTCTTCAGTGCTTGTATTGGGTCAAGCAGTGATATCCTGGGTCCCTTTTAATAATGGGTTATGTACCTTTCCTCCAGGAACTTGTCCAAACCTTTTTTAAGCCCAGCTACACTAACAGCTTTTACTGCATCCTTCGGTAACAAATTCTAGAGTTTGATTACACATTGAGTGAAAAAACATATTTTCTCTTCTTAGGGGCATGTTTACTAAACACCGTTGCTGTGCGGGTTCCCGTTAGTGTGCTGGTGCCATATAAGGAGTGGGCGGGCCAGGCAGAAAAAAGAAAAAAAACGGACCGTACGTGTGTGCGTCGCGCTAATGTGCGGGGCCCACATTAGCGCGTGGGAAGGCTAAGTGGGGCACTGCTGCATAACCAAACAATAGAGCCGTAGTACAACGGTGAAGACACTGACCTATGGTGCAGGGGCCAGGGGTTCAAACCCCTATTGCACTCAACGAAAAAGACCAGTTGAGGCATCAACTTTTATGGGCAAAAGTGGTGTAGGAGGCATACTGATTATGGGCGGCAGAAGGCGGCGCACTCTTTTTTTATACGGCATGAGGCGGCGCACTGTTCATTGTGGGCGGCAGATGGCGGCGCGCTGTTAAGGTTGGGCGGCAGAGGGCGGCGTGCTGATAAAATTGGGCAACAGAAGGCGGCGAGCTGGTGGGCAGAAGGCGGCGCGCTGATGTGTGAGGGGGCAGCCCAATAGTGGGAGGGATAAGTGGCGCGCTGATGTGCAAATAACAGGAATGGAGCCATAGCACAATGGTTAAGACACTGACCACTCGTGCAGACATCATGGGTTCAATTCCCCACAGTGCCCATTGAAGACAGCTGGCTGAGGCATCATTTTAGGAGGCATGCCCATGTTGGGCGGCAGAAGGCGGCGCGCTGTTAATTTTGTGCGCCACAAGACGGTGCGCCGATGGCTACAAGGCTGCGCGCTGCTGCTCAAACACAGGAACAGAGCCACAGCACAATGGTAAAGGTTAGAAAAGGTTCAGAGAAGAGCCACCAAAATGGTAAAGGGGATGGAAGGCTACTCCTATGAAGAAAGGCTAAAAAGGTTGGGGCTCTTTAACCTGGAAAAGAGACGGCTGAGGGGAGATATGATAGAAGTCTATAAATTAATGAACGGAGTGGAACGGGTAAACGTAGATCGATTGTTTACCTTATCAGAATATAGAAAGACTAGGGGACATGCAATGAAGCTACAGGGTAAACTATTTAAGACTAATAAAAGAAAATATTTTTTCACTCAACGTGTAATCAAACTCTGGAATTTGTTACCGGAGGATGTAGTAAAGGCTGTTAGTGTAGCTGGTTTAAAAAGGTTTGGACAAGTTCCTGGAGGAAAGGTCCATAAACCATTATTAAGAAGGGACCCAGGATATCAATGCTTGAACCAATACAAGCATTGTGGAACCTGTGTCCCTTGGGGAAACTGCTAGGTACGTATGACCTAGATTGGCCACTGTTGGAAACAGAATACTGGGCTTGATGGACCTTGGTCTGACCCAGTATGGCATATCTTATGATCTTATGATCTTATGATCTTACACTGACCAATGGTGCAGGTGTCAGGGTTTCAACCCCTCACAGTGCCCAGTGAACAAGGCTGGCTGGGGCAGTATGTATTATGGTGAGGAGTGCTGTAGGAGGCCTTCAAGGTTTATTTTATTTCCCACTACTAGTAAACCCGCTCTCACAGTGTGTTAACATACGGATGCCCGTAAGGCACATGTTACAGTGCACTGTCCGCCAAGGTACCCTAGAATGTCCCCTATAGGGCACCATGTATGTTGCGACACAGGATAATGTATAGTGCACCCAATATGGATGGCACCCATAAGGTGGCCTATAGGGCGCCCTATAGAGCACCCTCAGAGGCACCTTATGGGTACAGTATGCCAAGGGTGTGTTTGCTGTCATAAAAATATGTACAGTAAACAAAGATAATGCTCTGGACAACCCTATTACAGAACCCCACAGTGGGCTTGAACCCATGACCTCTGACTGCAAAGGTAGTGACATAACCATTGGGCTACAGCACTATAGCTGTCAGCAAGCCCCTGGCTGGCTGCAGAGAGCCTGCACGTCACCTCACAGACAGTCTGCTGTTGTAAACAGGATAGGGTTAGGCCACCCGTACCCATGATGCACTGCACATGCAAATCAGCTGTCCACAGATGCACACAAGATGGGGAATGCACCCCAACAGCTACCCAGCCTGGTAGGGGGAATTGTCCGTGTGCACCCACACAGCACCTCGGCCTGGTAGGGGGTCCTGAGCGGGTGGACTACCAGCAAAGAGTAGCTACACACCGTCACATTGTGCGGGTACTGTGCTCACCCTGAGGGTGTGATGTGGCGCCCAGGACCAGGTCCACAACACCAGCCATGGCTGAATGAGGCCATGACAGAGCTCCAAAACAGTAATAACCTGTGAGATAGGAAGGTGCTGTCTGTCTCAGTTAGTGGAAACACCCCCCCCCCCAATGGACCCCTAGGTGGTCAAAGTACCCCCCCCCCCCCTGCACCAATGGCAGTAGAGTGGACCATCAAACCCAAGTCCTGCTGGGGAACAGACACTCTACAGGGCAGTCCAAGCAGCTCCACACACATCCATAACACAATATCAGACAGACTTTAGGCCTGGATATCCAAAGATGCACCCCAGCACTATCTGATATTCTCCTGCAGCAAGCCATTTATTTATTTATTTATTTAACAGTTTTTATATACCGTCTTTCTACTAGTCAAGACGGTTTACATGAAACATTGGTACAGTGTATTACAACTGTTTACAAGGAACAATTAACAATATAGGATAATAGGGTTACAATTGAACTGTATAATAAAATTAATAGTAACAAGAACAAGTTAACAATGTAATGGAGAGAGGTAAAGGAGAGCAACTAATTAGGATAACTATTTACATTGGCTGCAAGGCACTCCATCAAGACACATACCAGCTGTGAACAGTCTGCTGGTTAGCCCTGATGGAAATGCATGCACCCAAAATTGGGGTGGCAGCACACACAAGCAGAGAGTTCTGTGAGGCCCCAACAGAAAACCCATATATATCACAAGAAAGAAACACAATACAGCACTATGGGGGTGCCTAGCCATGCTGTCATCACTGCACACTCAGGGTGAGAGTGCTCCCCCAGCAGCACATACAGAGGTCACCCTGTCTGTGTAGGTGGTGGCTGGGCACTACAATGTCACAGCCAGTGCCCTATGCCCTGTGCAGATGCATCCTGGCCAACCCACCATGTCTGCCCTATACCCATGGTACCTTGCTGCTCATTATGCACATTGGCAGGCCAATACTGGCAGTAGTGCTGGCAGTGTGGGTTGGGGAAGGTGTTTGCTGCCAACACACACTGTATAGGGTATAGACAGACACACACACCCACACCTATGCCAGCATTGTGCTACTATTGAGGGGGTGATTAGCCTTGCCCACCACACCGGTCCTGGGCACGGCACAGGCATGGATATGGTACGCAGTACTGCTGGGGGTCACTCCCCAGGGTGGTGAACACCGTCAGAGGCCAGGCCTGGAGCACGCACCGCAGACACCAAACAGATTGTTCGGATGGGGTCAACTAGCAGTATGTGCGTAATGTAGGGATTTCTATCAGCCTGTACTCTTAGCAAACGTTTCAGAGCTGTGTACCTCAGGTGTAGGGTGACATTGCTAAGGTATGCAGGTGCTAGTA
Source organism: Ichthyophis bannanicus (assembly GCA_033557465.1). Classification (NCBI taxonomy): domain Eukaryota; kingdom Metazoa; phylum Chordata; class Amphibia; order Gymnophiona; family Ichthyophiidae; genus Ichthyophis; species Ichthyophis bannanicus. Next base: position 1,005,202,611 of record CM066034.1, on the reverse strand, counting down.
TTGGGAGATGCACGCAGGGTCCAATGTTCTGCCTCTACAGGAGACATTGGCCAATGGGGCCTGTGGGTGTGGGTGTGGGTGTGTCTGCCCCTGTTGGCTGCTGCTTTACGGCAGCGCTTCCCAACTCCAGTCCAGTTTTGCATCACACTGTTCGGGTCTTCCTGCTGTCCCTCATGAATATGCATGAGCTACATCTACATGCCGTGGGGGTGGTGCATAGATATACAGCACAGGCATTTGTATGAGTGGCAGCATGGAACCTGACTGGTGTGTGGCCCACCAGGACTGCATTTGGGGGATTCTGCTGTAGGTTCTGCCCCTGTTCATGGTGTCTGTGCTCAGTGGGGTAAAAGATAGACGTATTACCATTGCATATGTCCTCGTCACAGATTGGCTGAATTCCCTGGATAGTCCATGACTGTGGATCCGGCAGGGCCTGTCTGTTGCTGTGGACTGTGCCAGCCTGCACATGGCTAGGCCTCTGTCTTCCGTGGCTAGCGGCCACTCCCCCCTGCACCACATGTACTCGTCCGCCAACATGCTGGCATGAGCTTCTCTCAGAGAAAGCAGATTACCTGATTGCAATGTGTCAGTACGGGACTGCATTTGGGCGACTTGGCTGTAGGTATTGCCCATTGTTGTGGTGTGTGTGTGGTGTTGGGTAAAATATGGGTGATCTCCCCATGCCTATGTTCCCTGCAAGACAGGGGTGTGTGTGCTATTGTTGTTCAGTGGTGGGTAAAATATATGGCCAGGGCTGGAAGGTGCCCCAGCTGGGATTTGAACCTCTGACCCTCTGGTCCTAGAGGTACTGACTCTGTCCGCTGCACCACACTGTGGCCACAGGGACAGTGCAGTCCCTGGAGATAGTAACATGGCAGGATGGAGTCGCAAAGCCTGCTGTGTGCATTTCTACTGTGGGCTCCTTCACCCTGTCTGGGGACAAACGTGCACGTAAAGCCCACAGATGACCATGGGAAAAGGGGTATAAAATATAACCAAGCTGGGCTACAGTGATATTAATGGGCAAACATGGAAAACACTCCCAGGACAGCTCCAGAAAAAGGGAAATGTTTTTTGGACGAGTCTCCGCTCCGTACACCTTTCCAAAAATCATTTATTTTTTTTGGAGCTTTCCTGGGTGTTTTTTCTAGTTTTTACCATCACTATAACTGTTCCCCAACTGAATTACTATTTTTAATATTTTTGTGGTGGTCATTTTCTATTTTTAATTGCACTTTTGTGCTGTGCACATGTATCACACTGCTCACGTTTTTCAGGTTTCCCCGGTTTTGCTGTACATTGCTGACGTAAATGGTTTCTCTTCCCTTTAAATGCCCTCTACCGCGAGTGTTTCACTCGCGCTATTTTTTCAATGGAAATTCGGCCCCGCAACTGTGCGAGGGGCCTCTCCCCTCCCCTTCCGCGCCCATTAACCCCGTCTCTCCGCCCCTCCGGGGCCTTCCTCTGCCCTCTGTAGGCCTTTCCAAGCCTCTATCGGACATTTGCGGGCCCGTACTTGTGTGGGGCTCGTTAGTGTGTCACGCACATGCGCGGGGGTTCATCGCACATGTGCGGGGTGTTTAGGAGTGTTTAAGAGCGTTTAGGTGCCGCGTTTCCATGCGCTATTGTGCGGCGTGCACTTTTGCGGTTTTTAGTAAACATGCCCCTTAGTCTTAAATAGGTTACCCTGTAACTTCATTGCATGTGCCCTAGTCTTTTTATTTTCTGATGACATAAACAATCGATCTACGTTTACCCGTTCCACTCCATTCATTAATTTATAGACTTCTATCATATCTCCCCTCAGCCATCTCTGTTCCAGGTTGAAGAGCCCTAACCTTTTAGATTCTCTTCATAGGGGTATCCTTCCATTCTCGTTACCATTTTGGTGGCTTGTCTCTGTACCTTTTCTAATAATGCTATATCCTTTTTAAGAATCGGGGATTTGCTGCCTGACTCCCTATTTCTGGGGTTAAATTGTATATAGGAGTTAAGCCTTCCCCTAAGGCAGCTCCCTTAGCAGTCTCATCTGCTAATCTATTTTTCTCTGGCTTCAAAAGAATTCCCTGCTTAATGACCGTTTTCATGCACCACTGCTATTTCTTTTTGGCAGCAGCTGAATTAATCTTTTCACTATTTACATATAAGTTAAAGATTTAACATAACCACCTTTTGTCTGTGCCAAATTTCAGCCAGCAGACTTCAGCTGACTTTATGTTTTCTTTTGTCCATGAAAAACAGCAATTCTTAAAACACTTCTTTGCTTTATCCTTATTCTTAGTGTGTTCATTAATCTGTCATTTACTTCAACATCCTCCCTAATAGACTGTCTGGAGGAATGTCCACGGGGTCTGTACTGCCAGCCCCGTCCTTACTCGAGTTTCCTTTAGAATTCCTAATCCCATTGAGACCTGTTTCACTAATGTGCTTTTCACTTCATCTCTCGCCGGCCGCACTCCTCGCGGATGTGTCGGAACCGCGAATTGAGACTCCGCACTCACTTCATGTCTAGGACATGTCTCATACACACAACAATCTGGCTCAATGCCCAACCTCCAAGGCAATACTTTACAGTATTGTTTCTTATCTTGGTGCATGCACGGAGTTATCTGGTTGACACGTTTGTGCCTGCTTAATACCTGGTCTGCTTCACTGAGTCTATTGATTTTTCCTTCATGGTCTCGGGATTTTGCTGTCAGTGTGCTGTCGGAGACCCCCATCATCGATACATGAGGTCGTTGAACTCAACGGGACACATCTCCCCATCCTTGGTGGCGGTGGTCTCCTCCAGCAATGACACAATCCAGGACGAGAGCCCCCAATCTGTAATAAACATAACTTTTTACACAATAACAGACTCCTCAGTGAAGCAACGAGTTACTTTAATTACATTACATTCTTGCAAGAAGGTGCCCACTTGACTGAGCATATACACCTATCCTCTGTTTCACAGTTCTATGTCCTCTCCCCCTTCCAGCATGTCTATAACTCATTGGTTAATACTTCCGCACCTGTGCCAGACTACGAGTTACTAGCCACATAGTCTCTCTTCCCAGGATGCAGGCATACAGCAAAGGAAGTCAGAAAGTCATTACATACTACACTATGTCCTCGCCCTCCTCCAGCATGTCTATAACTCATTGGTTAATACTTGTCTCACTCCACCTCTTTGTACTTCCGCACCTGTGACAGGCTACGTGTTACTAGCCACGTAGTCTCTCCTTCCAGGATGCAGATATACAGCAAAGGGAGTCAGAAAGTCATTGCATACAAAATTATATTACAGAGTGGTAAATAAATGGAATACAAGAATTATATTACATTGTAAAAATAACATATCACATTTGTTTATATGAACTGGCTTCCTATTCAGTATTACATTCAGTTTAAACTCCTCATCTGGTTCATAAGATCCTACATACAATAAGTCTGTCTTCTCTCTCTCCTCTCTTGTCATACTCCATACCCCCATCATCATCTCCTCTCACTTCACTCCATCCGCTTTCACTTACCCTCTGCCAAGCAAGTTAGACTCAAATCAACCCCTCATTCAGCCTTTTATTTTCCTGGTCCCAGTCTTTGTTACAGTTTACCCATCCCCCCACCTCCATCTAGAGTCATCTCAGTCCAGATTCCAATCCCAACTCAAAGGGGTATGCTTACTAAACTGTGGTAATGTAGCAGCAGCTACGTTAAGGTGTGTTCTGTAACGTTAAGGTGCCTTCGTTCCTGGCCGCGGTAAGTCCAGAAAAGGGTGGAGAGAGGGTGGAGAGAAGGGGTCAATGGGCGGGGAGTGGGCGGGGAGAGGCCCTTTTCACACTAGCACAGAGAAATTAAGGACTGAATCCTAACGCAACTGAAAACCTGGCATTAGCACACATTTGCAAGAGAGAGAAACCAGTTCTGTGTCAGCAATGTACAGCATAGCCAGGGAGCCCCAGAAAAGTGATAGTAGTGATACATTTGCACCAACAGCATAGTGCCCTGGTATGAAAGGCCACTATGGTGATGGCGCAAATGGGGCATGGGGGCTGCAGGCGGGACATGCAGTGGGGGCTTCTGGGGCACAGGGTGGACTAGGTGGTTGCCGAGGTGGCACATAGGAATGCAGAAAATGGAAACCAGCAAGACAGCAACTGACCAGGGTCAGAATATGCCCATGAATCTGTGGCCCACTGTGTCCCATCCAGGAGACATTACCCAGCAGGCACCCCAAGGGACACATAACATTGACAGGTGGTGCCTGGGGAAGCGTGGACATCTATGTAGGCACCCCTACCCCAGAACCCACAACTTAGGCAGCCGCCTACCTTCCCCCTGGATGGCCTGGGATGGCGCACCACTGGCACCAACAGCATATGGTCATGGCGGCATGGCAGAGGGGGTGGGTGATTGTGCTGGAGGAAGCCGTGGCACCTGCCTGCAGTGGACATAGGCCATGCCCTGTACCAGAATGTGGTGTGCAGTGCAACAGAAGAGGTCTGGCTGAGGAATGTAAAGATAGCCCCAGGGACCATTATGTTGCTGTGGCAACTGTGTGGTGCAGTACACTCAGCCAGCATGTCCAAGAGCAGAGGGTCAGAGGTTCAGGTCCCATCTGTGGATCCTGCAGAACATCTCCACATAGTTTTAGCCCACAATGCAGCCACAACAACAACATGGGTTCAATCCTTAGAAGTATAGTGAGCAACATGGTTTGAGAAAGGGCCTGGAATGCCAAGACATCAAAAAGGTTAGATAGAATGTGTCACATTCCTCCTCACTTCTCACCACCACCAAAATATTGTCTATTAGACAACGTTTTGGTGGTGGTGAGAATCGAGGAGGAATGTGACACATTCTATATACCCTTTCAATGTCTAGGACATCTGCACCTTGCCCACTCACAATCTTAAATGACAGAGGTGTAAGGCAGGGGTCTCCAAATCCAGCCCTGGAGGGCCACAAACCAGTCAGGTTGGCAGGATATCTCTAATGCATATATATCTCATGCATATTCATTAGGGATATCCCGAAAACCTGACTGGTCTGCGGCTCTCCAGGACCAGGGTTCCCCACCCCTGTTCTAGGTGAAGGTCATGGGTTCAATTCCTTGTTGTTTCCTCCTGTCCAAGGCAGATATTTTGCTTGTCTGTGACAGTCATATCTTTACCGATCCGTGCTGCCAGCCCATAGTACCCTCACCACAGTTGCCAGCAATCCTTATAAGGCGTTATAAGGCTCCTAATTAGCACGTTATAAGGCACGTTACAAGGCACGTTATAAGATGCCTTATTGGGTACAGTCCAAGGCACGTTATAAGGCACGTTACAAGGCATCTTATTAGGCACATTATAAGGCACGTTACAAGGCACCTTATTAGGCACAGTACAAGCCACGTTATAAGGCGTCTTATTGGGCACAGTACAAGTCACGTTATAAGGAGTCTTATTTGGTACAGTACAAGGCACGTTATTAGGCACATTACAAGACACCTTATTAGGCACAGTACAAGGCACGTTATAAGGCGTCTTATTGGGCACAGTACAAGGCACGTTATAAGATGCCTTATTGGGCACAGTACAAGGCACGTTACAAGGCACCTTATTAATTAGGCACAGTACAAGGCACCTTATTAGGCACAGTACAAGGAACGTGCCTTGTACTGTGCCTTATTACGTGCCTTATAACACGCGTTACCTGACATGCTTGCCATAATGATCCGTGCCCACGCCTTTATATGGGCATCTGTACCTTTACCGCGGAACCTAACGCACATGACATTACCGCAGTTTAGTAAACATGCCCCAAAGTTTCTAGATGAAATAAATGACTGCTTCTTGGTGTAGCTGGTTCATGGACCAACAAGAGGGGAAGCTATTTTGAACCTAGTCCTTAGTGGCATGCAGGATCTGGTACAAGAGATAAGTGTGTTTGAGCAATTTAGCAATAGTGATCATAGCATGATCGTGTTTGACTTCATAAATGGAGGACAGACGGCAAGGAAATCCAAAGTACTGCCTTTTAACTTTCAAAAGGGAGGCTATGACAAAATGAGGGAAAACAGTTAAGAAATGACTAAAAGGAGCAGCTGCAAAAGTTAAAGATTTATATAAAGTATGGGCATTGTTTAAAAGTACTATCGTGGAAGGCCAGAATACGCTTAAAGAAACATGGAAGGAAGGCCAAAAAACTGTCAGCATGGTTTAAAGGCGAGGTCAGAGAGGCTGTTGCTGCCAAAAAAAACAACTTTCAGGAAATGGACAAAGGTGCCAAATGACGAAAATGGGAAACAACATAAGCATTGTTCATTTAAATGCAAGACATTGAAAAGGCAGGCAAAGAGAGAATTTGAAAAAAAGCTAGCTATGGTAGCAAAAGTGCATAATAAAAACTTTTTCAAGTACATTCCTAGCAAAAAAATCTGTGAGAGAGTCAGTTGGACCACTGGATGATAGAGGAGTAAAAGGGGCACTAAGTGAGGACAAGGCCATAGTGAAGAGACTGAATGAATTCTTTGCTTCAGTCTTTACTGAATAAGATATAAGGAATTTACCCATTCCTGAAATGTTATATAAAAGTGATGTATTGGAAGAAGTGAAAGAAATATTGAAAAACTGGGAAGATGTATTACAACTATTTGATAAATTGAAGAGTAGCAAATCACCTGGACCAGATGGTATACATCTGAGGGTATTGAAAGAACTGAAATATGAGATTGCAGACTTACTGCTAGGTACATATGACCTAGATTGGCCACTGTTGGAAACAGGATACTGGGCTTGATGGACCTTGGTCTGACCCAGTATGGCATATCTTATGTTCTTATGTTCTTATGTACTATTAGTAATCTGTGAGCTATCATTAAAATCATCTGTAGCACCTGAAGAATAGAGAATGGCTAATGTAACGCCAATCTTTAAAAAGGGGTCCAGGAGTGACTGGGAAACTACAGACTTTTGAGTCTGGCATCAGCAATGGAAAAAATGGTAGAAACCATTATAAGGAATACAATTACCAATCGTGTATATAGTCATGGTCTAAAGGGAGAAAGCCAACATGGATTTAGTCAAGGAAAGTCTTGTCTTACTAATCTGTTATATTTTTGGATAGCGTGAATAAACGTGGACAAAGGTGAGCAGGTTGTTATAATGTATCTGGATTTTCAGAAAGCCCTTGACAAGTTCCCTTATAAGAGACTCTTAGTGAAATTAAAAAGTTATGGGATAGTAGGCAGTGTACTATTGTGGATCAGGAACTGATTAGAAGATGGAAAACAGAGAGTAGGGCTAAATGGGCAATTTTCTCAACAAAGAAAGGAGATAGTAGTATCTGTCCTGGGCTTGCTGCTTTTTAACATATTGAGAAATGACCTGGCAAGGGAATAACAAGTGAGGTGATCAAATTTGCAGATGACACAAAATTATTAAAAGTTGTTAAAACACAAGAATTGTGAAAAATTGCAAGAGGACCTTGATAAATTGGAAGACTGGGCGTCCAAATGGCAGATGAAATTTAGGGGTATGTTTACTAAGCAGTCTTAACGTGCAGCCGGCGTTAGTGTGCAGGATGCCATATAAGGTAGTGGGCATTCCGGTCTTAAGGTAGCATTTAGGGTTATCATGTGATAAGGTACTTTTCGTGCGATAGAGGGAACCGTGACACGTTAATGCAAGTTAGCCCTAATTAGGTGCGCTGACCTACAAACACAGCAACAGAGGCATAGCACAATGGTTAATATATTGACTGATGAAACAGGGGTCATGAATTTGATCATCCAGTGGGCTTGATGAGTAAGGCTGTCTGAGGCATTACCCTTTACTTTAAATCAGTGCTGTCTGAGGCATTTTGTTTTTTAATTTAAATTAGTGCTGCCAGCAAACACACCCTCACAGTGCCCTAACCTAAGGTGCCACATAAGACACCCTATAAGGCACTCCAGAGGGCACATTATAAAGTGCACTGTCCGCCAAGGCACCTTATAATGTTCCCTATAGGGCGCCTTATAAGGCGCTTTATAGGGTGCCATATAGAGTGCTTGAGAGGGCACCTTATGAGGCACCTTAAGTCTACAGCACTGTGAGGGTGTTTTTGCTGACAACACTAATTTAAATTAAAAAAGAAAATGCCTCAGACAGCCCTATCAAATAACCCCACTGTGGGATCAAACCCATGACCTCTGTCTCTACAAGCAGTGAAGTAACCAGTGGGCTACAGCTACTAACAAACCCCTGACTGGCTACAGAAGGACTGCAGGTCACCACACAAACTGTCTGCTGTGGTTACCAGGATAGGGTTAACCCACCCATATCCATGATGCACTGCACATGCAAATCAGCAGTCTACAGATGATCACAAGATGGGGTAGGAACCCCCACAGCACTTCGGCCTGGTAGGGGGAACTGACCGTGTGCACCCCCACAGCACCTCACCCTGGTAGGGAGTACTGACTGTGTGTATTACTGGCACAGAGTAGCTACAGAACGTCACATTGTGCAGGTACTGTTCTCACCCTGAGGGTTAGGTGGGGCGCCCAGCACCAGGTCCACAGCACCTAGACTTGAAGGATTAGAAAAGGGGATTGTTATTTCTGAAAAAAAGAACTGCACTTGTGAGTGTATACTTCTAAGACATTTGTACAAGGAATTCTTTCTGTTAAAGCTAATTAATCTGTGAGCTCACTATTTTTTGTTAAAACAATCAGGGCCTAATAGCAGCAGTTTAAATTTAAAACACAGAAGAAAACTTTCTGGTTACATTTCATACCCAGCAGAGAGTTTGTAGTTTTAATTTAATAATCACTCAGGGCCTAGTATCAGCAAAGTACCTTTAGTTTAAATTTAAAACACAGAAGAGAGCTTTCTGGTTAAATTTAGAACCCAGCAGAGAGTTTGTAGTTTAAATTTCATAATAAGTTAAAGCCTAGCAGCAGCAAAGAGCTATAATTTAAATCAAATAAGAATATAGCTTACCTCAGCAGCACAGGACAGGGTACTGTGTAGCAGCCCTCTTTTAATAAGTGTTAGATAGTGCTGGGGAGGAGTCTGCTTTCTTGCTACATGTCGGTACCAATGACATAGGAAAATATGGAAGGGAGGTTCTGGAGGCTAAATTTAGGCTTTTAGGTAGGAAGTTGAAATCCAGAACTTCCAGGGTAGCGTTCTCCGAAATGCTTCCCATTCCACGTGCAGGACCCAAAAGGCAGGCAGAGCTCCAGAGTCTCAATGCGTGGATGAGACAATGGTGCAGAGATGAGGGTTTTGGATTTGTTAGGAACTGGGGAACATTCTGGGGAAAGGAGGGGTTCTTCCAAAGGGATGGGCTTCACCTTAACCGGGATGGAACCAGGCTGCTGGCATTAACCTTTAAAAAGGAAATAGAGCAGCTTTTAAACTAGATAATAGGGGAAAGCTGACAGTCGCCCAAGAGCGCATGGTTCGGAAGAATGTATCCTTGAAGGATACTACCAAAAGCAGAGAGGTTCCAAAAAAGAGTAAAGTTGCCCAAATGCCCTCGAGTATGGAGCAGACAGAGCTCAAAGATCCCAAATTACCGATGTCTACCAATAGCCAAATTAATATGAATAAAATACAGTCTCTAAAATGCTTGTATGCAAATGCTAGAAGTCTAAAAAATAAGATGGGAGAGTTAGAATATATAGCACTAAATGAGAGGTTAGATATGATTGGAATATCAGAGACATGGTGCAAAGAGGACAACCAGTGGGACACTGTGATACCTGGGTACAAACTATATTATAATGATAGAGCTGATCAAATTGGTGGAGGTGTTGTGCTCTATGTCAGAGAGGGCATTGAGTCAGAAAGGATTAAAGTTTTGCAGGAAACAAAATTGCTGTAGAATCTCTATGGATTGAAATTCCCTGTAAAAAGGGGAAGGCGATGGCAGTGGGGGTGTACTATCGACCGCCTGGCCAGAATGAACAAATGGATGATGAAATGCTCAAAGAAATCAAGGAAGCTAACAAAAGTTACAGCACAGTAATAATAATGGGTGATTTCAATTATCCCGGTATCGACTGGGTCAGTGTCACGGCAGGACATGCTAGAGAGATAAAGTTCCTAGATGACATAAATGACTGCTTCTTGGAGCAGCTGGTTCATGAACCGACCAGAGGGGATGCCATATTAGACCTAGTCCTTAGTGGAACACCAGATCTAGTGCAAGAGATAAGGGTGTTGGGGCCACTTGGCAATAGTGATCATAGCATGATCGCCTTTGATTTAATTAGTGGAGGAGGGATAGTAAGGAAATCCACAGTACTACCTTTTAACTTTCAAAAGGGAGACTATGATAAAATGAGGAAAATTGTTAAGAAAAAACTAAAAGAAGCAGTTGCAAAGGTTAAAGACTTACATCAAGCTTGGGTGTTGTTGAAAAATACTATCTTGGAAGCCCAGACCAGCTGTATTCCATGCTTTAAGAAAAGTGGAAGGAAATCCAAAAAACCGCCAGCATGGTTTAAAGGTGAGGTCAGAGAGGCTGTTGTTACCAGAAAAGCGTCTTTCAGGAAATGGAGAAAAGAGCCAAACAACGAAACCTGGAAACAGTACAAGCACTGGCAAGTCAAATGCAAAGCATTGATAAAGCAGACAAAGGAAGAATATGAGAAGAAGCTTGCTGCGGAAGCAAAAACGCGAAATATAGATTTTTTCAAGTACATTCAAAGCAAAAAACCTGTGAGAGAGTCAGTTGGCCCATTAGATGATAGAGGAATAAAAGGGGCACTAAGAGGCAACAAGGTGATAGCGGAGAGACTGAATGAATTCTTTGCTTCGGTCTTTACTAGGGATGTTACCCATGACTGAAGTGGTATATAAAGTTGCGGAAGAATTGAAGGAAATATCAATACATCGGGAAGATGTATTACAACTATTAGATAAACTGAAGAGTAGCAAATCACCTGGGCCGGATGGTATACATCCAAGGGTGTTGAAAGAACTGAAATATGAGATTGCAGACCTGCTATTAGTAATCTGTGAACTATCATTAAAATCATCTCTAATACCTGAAGATTGGAGGATTGCCAATGTAACACCAATTTTTAAAAAGGGTTCCAGGGTGATCTGGGAAACTACAGACTGGTGAGCCTCACATCAGTCATAGGAAAAATGGTAGAAACCATCATAAATAATAAAATTACTCAGCATGTAGATAGTCATGGCCTAATGGGAGACAGCCAACATGGCTTTAGACAAGGAAGATCTTGTCTTATTAATCTGTTATGTTTTCTTGAAAGTGTGAATAAACAGGTGGACAAAGGTGTATCGGTTGATATAGTGTATCTGGACTTTTAGAAAGCCTTTGACAAGGTCCCTCATCAGAGACTTTTGGCAAAACTAAAGAGTCATGGGATAGGAGGCAGTGTACTACTGTGGATCAGGAACTGGTTAAAAGATAGAAAGCAGAGGGTTTGGCTAAATGGCCAATTTTCCCAATGGAGAAAGGTGAATAGTGGTGTACCCCAGGGATCTGTGCTGGGTCCGCTGCTTTTTGACATATTCATAAATGACCTGGAAAGTGGAATAACGAGTGAGGTTATCAAATTTGCAGATGACACAAAACTGTTTAAAGTTGTTAAAACCCAAGAGGATTGTGGAAAATTGAAGAGGATCTTGATAAATTGGAAGACTGGACATAAAAATGGCAGATGAAATTTAATGTGGACAAGTGCGAAGCTTTGCACCTAGGGAAGAACAACCCAAACTATGGTTACACGATGCAAGGTTCCACATTAGGAACCACCACCCAGGAAAAAGATTTGGGCGTCATTGTGGATAACATGTTAAAACCCTCGTCCCAGTGTGCAGTGGCGGCCAAGAGAACAAATAGAATGCTAGGTATCATAAGGAAAGGAATGGAAAATAAAATAAAAGATATTATAATGCCTCTATATCGTTCCATGGTGAGACCGCACCTTGAATATTGTGTGCAATTCTGGTCGCCGTATCTTAAAAAGTATATAGCATTATTAGAAAAGGTTCAGAGAAGAGCCACCAATATGGTAAAGGGGATGGAAGGATACTCATATGAAGAAAGGCTAAAAAGATTAGGGCTCTTTAACCTGGAAAAAAGACGGCTGAGGGGAGATATGATAGAAGTCTATAAATTAATGAACGGAGTGGAATGGACAAACGTAGATCGATTGTTTACGTTATCAGAATATAGAAAGACTGGGGGACATGCAATGGAGCTACAGGGTAAACTATTTAAGACTAATAAAAGAAAATATTTTTTCACTCAACGTGTAATCAAACTCTGGAATTTGTTACCGGAGGATGTAGTAAAGGCTGATTAAAAAAGGTTTGGACAAGTTCCTGGAGGAAAGGTCCATAAACCATTATTAAGAAGGTACCTGGGACAGAGGTGTCCAAACCTGTCCTGGAGGGCCACAATCCTGCCAGGTTTTGGGATAGCCCTAATGAATATGCATGAGATATATATGCATTAGAGATATCCTGCCAACCTGACTGGTTTGTGGCCCTCCAGGACTGGATTTGGAGACCCCTGCTTTACACCTCTGTCATTTAAGATGGTGAGTGGGCAAGGTACAGATGTCCTAGACATCAAAAGGGTAGCTAGAATGTGTCACATTCATCCGCGATTCTCACCACCACCAAAAAGATGTCTAATGGACAATATTTTGGTGGTGGTGAGAAGTGAGGAAGAATGTGACAAATTCTATCTAACCTTTTTGATGTCTTGGACATCTGCACCTTGCCCACTCACAATCTTAAATGACAGAGGTGTAAGGCAGGGGTCTCCAAATCCAGTCCTGGAGGGCCACAAACCAATCAGGTTGGCAGGCTATCTCTAATGCATATATATCTCATGCATATTCATTAGGGCTATCCCAAAACCTGGCAGGATTGTGGCCCTCCAGGACAGGTTTGGACACCTCTGACCTAGGATATCAATACTTGACCCAGTACAAGCATTGAAGAACCTGTGTCTTTTGGGGAAACTGCTAGGTATGTATGACCTAGAATGGCCACTGTTGGAAACAGGATACTGGGCTTGATGGACCTTGGTCTGACCCAGTATGGCATATCTTTTGTTCTTATGTTCACCTTTCATGGCTGAAATACGCCATGCTGCAGGTCCCCATCAGTGCTAGTGTGTGTGATAGTTAGTTCCTGCAGACACACCTAGGATACATCTGTGTCCATCTGTATTTCTCAGTCATGTCTAGCCCTTATGGGCTATGATGCACCCAGAATAGTGCATATCCTGTGTTGGTGCCATGGTCACATGATGTAGGTGAAGGGGGGGGGGTGTTTTGACCCATAGGCAGATTATGTACCACCACCCAACCCAACCCACCCCACCCCACCCCACCCCACCCTATCCTACCCTACCCTACCCTCTGTGGCTCAGGGTGGGAAGCAGGATCTCCCACCAACAGATCCACATTCTACTTCCCTGCAATGGTGGCAGTAAAGAGGACCATCAACCCCAGTCTTGCCAGGCAACAAACACCCTACAGGGCAGGCAATGCAGATCTGCACACATCCATCAAGCAATAGCAGACAGACAGTAGGTCTGGAAATGCTCAGCTGCCCCCCCACCACTATCTGACATTCTCCAGCAGCAAGCTTCCAGCCACTGCACCCTGCAAAGGGTTCTAGCCAGATACATACTAACTGCAGACAGTCTGTTAGCTAGTCTATAGTACATGTTCCTGGAAAAGATACATGTACCCAGAACTGGGATATCAGCATACAAACCAAGCAGATAAGCCAGTTATTGGGCCCCAAAAGAAAACCCATAAATATCACATGAGCAAAATATTATACAGTACTATGGGGGAACCTAGCCATGCCGTGGTCACTGCTCAGTCAGGGTGAAAGTGACCTTTGAGCAGGACATGCTGTGGCCACCCTGTCCATGCAGGTGGTGGCCGGACACTACAATGTCCGTGCCATTGCCCTATGCCCTGTGCACAAGCATCCTGGCCAGGCCACCCTGTCCGGGCTATACCCATGGTACCTTGCTCTTCATTATGCACATTGGCAGGCTGACCCTGGCAACAGTGCAAGCAGTGTGGTCTGAGTTAGGTGTTGGCAGCCACCACTGACTGGGTAGACCAGGGGTCCCAAAACCTGTCCTGGAGGGCCACAATCCTGGCAGGATTTTGAGATAGCCCTAATGAATATGCATGAGATATATATGCATTAGAGATATCCTCCCAACCTGACTGGTTTGTGGCCCTCCAGTACTGGATTGGGAGACCCCTGCCTTACACCTCTGTCATTTAAGATTGTGAGTGCTCAAGGTACAGATGTCCTAGACATCAAAAGGGTAGATAGACTTTGTCACAGTCCTCCTCGCTTCTCACCACCACTAAAATGTTGTCTATTAGAAGTTATGCACCTAGGGAAGAACAAGACAACAACTTTTTGGTGGTGGTGAGAATCGATGAGCAATGTGACAAATTGTGTCTATCCTTTTGATATTTAGGATATCTATACCTTGCCCACTCACAATCTTAAATGACAGAGGTGTAAGGCAGGGGTCTCCCAATCCAGTACTGGAGGGCCACAAACCTGTCAGGTTGGGTTGATATCTCTAATGCATATATATCTCATGCATATTCATTATGGCTATCTCAAAAACCTGCCAGGATTGCGGCCCTCCAGGACAGGTTTGGGGACCCCCTGGGGTAGACAGACACACACTCCCACACCTATGTCAGCATTGTGCAACTATAGAGGCTTTTGGCAGCCCTGGCCACCGCACCAGTCCTGGGCACAGTGCAGGCATGGCTATGGTACGCAATACTGTTGGGGTCATTCCCAGGGTGGTAAACACTGTCAGACACCAGACCTGAAACACACTCCACAGACATCAGATAGGTTGCTATCATACAGCTCAATGAACAGATTGTGCTTAACCTAGGGCAGAGCTACTCAATTCCAGTCCTGGAGGTCCGCAACCCTGCAGGTTTTTGGGATATCCCTAATGATATGCATGAGATATATATGCATTAGAGATAGCCTGCCAACCTGACTGGTTTTTGGCCCTCCAGGGCTGGATTTGGAGACCCCTGCCTTACACCTCTGTCATTTAAGATTGTAAGTGTGCAAGGTGCAGATGTCCAAGACCTCAAAAAGGTTAGAATTTGTCACATTCCTCCTTACTTCTCACCACCACCAAAATATTGTCTATTAGACAACTTTTTGGTGGTGTTGAGAATCTAGGAGAAATGTGACACATTCTATCTACCCTTTTGATGTCTAGAACATCTGTACCTTGCCCACTCACAATCTTAAATGACAGAGGTGTAAGGCAGGAGTCTCCAAATCCAGCCCTGGAGGGCCACAAACCAGTCAGGTTGGCAGGCTATCTCTAATGCATATATATCTCATGCATATCATTAGGGATATCCCAAAAACCTGCAGGGTTGCAGACCTCCAGGACCGGAATTGAGTAGCTCTGACCTAGGGATTGCTATCTGCCAGTAATCATAGCAACCTTTTGATATATGTGTACCGTATTCCCAGGTTTAGGGTGGCATTGCTATTGTATGCAAGTGCTAGTATTGGGAGATGATGCTGCACGCAGGGTCCAACATCCTGCCTATCCAGGAGGCTTTGGATAATGGCGCCTGTGGGTGTGGGTGTTTCTGCCCCTGTTGGCCGCTGCTCTAGGGCAGAGGTTCCCAACTCCAGTCCTGGTGGGCCAAACACTGTTCGGGTTTTCATGCTGTCCCTAATGAATATGCATGAGATACATCTGCATACCATGGGGGCAGCGCATAGAACTGCAGCACAGGCATCTTTATTAGGGACAGCATGACGCCTGAATGGAGTTTGTCCCTCCAGAACTGCATTTGGAAAACTCTGCTCTAGGTATTGCACATGTCTATGGTGTCTGTGGCATAGGCATTTCAGGCATGTTTATGTTATCTGCAATAAAGGTTCCCTCTTTATTACCACAGTTTAGTACTGGGTAAAATATGGGGACTGGGTTGGTGGGAGCCACAGCTGGGACTTGAACCTGTGACCGTCTGAACACACTGGCTGTGTGTACTGCACCACACTGTTGCCACAGGGGCAGTGCATTCCCTGGGACTACCATGACTGTTCGTCAGACAGGGCCTGTCTGTTGCAGTGCATGGCACCCACCTAAACAGGGCTAGGCCATGGTCTGCTGTGGGCAGCTGCCACTGCCCCCTCCACCACCAGTACCCCTCTGTCACCATGCTGACATGCCCTTCTGCTGGTTGTGCGCAGTCTCAGGTCATCCAGTGTGCTGGTAGGCGGCTGCCTATGGTGTGGGTTTTGGGGTAGGGGTGCCTGCATAGACATCCACGCTTCCCCCAGCACCGCCTGCCAATGTTCTGTGCCCTTGGGGGGTACCTGCTGGGTACTATCCCCTGTGACACTGTGGGAAACACACTCGTGCCCATGTTGGGCCCTCATCAGTTTCTGTCTGGCGGCTCTCAGCATTCCTATGGGCCACCTAGGCATCACCCTAGTCTGCACTGTGGCCCAGCTGCACCACAGCATGTGCTGCCTGCAGCCCTCTGTATCCCTTTTTCCAGCATCTGTCTAGTTGCCCGTTCCAACATGCCCACCCTGCTGTTGCAGGACATGTGCATGCCATAGGAAACCTGTCCAATGGAAAGGGAAAGCCCTGATCAGCGCTATTTCACTGTGGGATCATTCATCTTGTATGGTGACAGAGCATAGCCCCTTCCAAACTCGATATCCTTTTTGTGGAGCTTTCCTGGTAGTGTTTTTTGATGTTTCCCATTAATATCGCTATTGCCCAGCTTGGTTATGTTTTTTTTCCAGTTTGTTCAGGTCATTTTCAATGTTTATTTGCCCTTTTGTTCCGTGCACATGTATCACACATCACTTTTTGTAGGTTTCCCTGGCTTTGCTGTACATTGCTGACGTAAATGGTTTCTCTTCCCTTTAAATCTGCTGTAATGCGAGGGTTTCACCCGCGTTAGTTTTCAGTCCTGGAATCCACAGCATTAGTGTGGAGGGAGCCTCTCCCCTCCTACTCTCCACCCATTGACTCTCTGTCTCTGCCCCTGGTAGCCTTCCTCCGCCCTCCGGGAGCCTTTCTCCTCCTTCAGCGCTCGTTTGCGCCGCTGCGCGCATTAATGCGCCTTATCGCCTGGTAAAGCGCCATTATCACGCAATAAGGTGCCTTATCATGCAATAACGTGACAGCAGCGCAAATAGCGCCTTTAGTAAACATACCCCTTAATGTGGAGAAGTGCAACGTTATGCACCTAGGAAAGAACAACTCATACTTTGGTTACATGATGGAAGGTGCCATCTTAGAAACTACCACCCAGGAAAAATATTTAGGCATTATCATGGATAATACGTTCAAACCCTCTGCTCACTGTGCAGTAGCAGTCAAGAAAGCAAATAGAATGCTAGAAATCATAAGGATTGCAATGCAATGTGTGCCTTCGAGTCAGTCCTGACTCCTGGCGACCCAGAAGCTTCTGGGTTTTCTTGGCAGTGTCACCGGAAGTAGATTGCCAGGCCTTTCTTCCGAGGCAATGGAGGGTTAAGTGACTTGCCCAAGGCCACAAGGAGTGCTAGTGGGAATCGAACCCTGGTTGCTTGGTTACCAAGCCAGTGTCATAAGGAAAGCAATGGAGAATCAAACCAAGGATATTATAATGTCTCTGTATCGTTCCATGGTTTGACCACACCTTGAATATTGTGTGCAATTCTGGTCGCCGTATCTTAAGAAAGGATATAGCGGAATTAGAAGAGGTCTATAAATTAATGAATGGAGTGGAACGGGTTAATGTAGATCAGTTGCTTACACCATCAAAAAGTAGAAAGACTAGAGGACACGCAACTACAATGGAACCCACTCAAGACTAATAAGTGAAAATATTTTTTCACTCAACGCATAATCAAACTCTGGAATTTGTTACTGGAGTATGTAGTAAACGCTGTTAGTGTAGCTAGGTTTAAAAAAGGTTTGGACAAGTTATTGGAGGAAAAGTCCATAAGCCATTATAAAAGGACAAGGGATACACATTGTTTACCCTGTGATAAGCAATGTGGATTCTGCATTCCTTTTTGGGTACTTGTGATCTGGATTGGCCGCTGTTGGAAACTCATGGTCTGTTGTTGAACCTTTGGTCTGGCCCAGTATGGCATATTTATTTATTTAGCTGTATTTATATCCTGCTTTTCACTGGGTCAAAGTGGTCAATTGGGGGATACATTTAACATGAGGGGATATGAGACACATACACTAATACTTACAGGGAACATGGGCAATGGAGGGTTAAGTGGCTTGTCCAAGACCACTAGGAGTGCCTACAGGACTAGAAATCCCAGTCCCTCCAGCCTGAGATTGCTGTCCCCAGGTGGGACTTGAACCCCTGGCCCTCTGGCCTGAAGTACCCTGTCCTAACCACTAGACCACTCCTCCCTCCCGGCATAATATATGATGTTATGTTATTATTGAAAGTAAGGATAGTGAACTTCTAGAATCCAGTGGGTTGCACCACTTGAAGTAACATGGTTTTACCAAAGGAAGATTGTGCCAAATGAATCTAATTGACTGGGTGTCTAGGTATATGGATCAACAGCATGTATTGGTGTAATCTATTTAGATAAGAGTCACCAGAATAGCGCAGGGAGGACACGGCCATACCTCTTAAAAACAAAGAAACCTTTTATTTCGCATGCCGGAGGCATACCTGAGAAGTGCTTATTGAGTTTTCAGCTACTGGATTTTGTTACAATGTCCTTACTGCCATTGGAATATATACGCAATTGAATCTTAATCGGTATTTATTTATTTATTTAACAGTTTTTATATACCGCCCTATTTATCATCAGAGCGGTTTACATTGAAGATAAAATACCTAGACAGAAAAACTGAGATAGGTTTACAGATAACAGGAAGCATGAACTAGGTTAGAACTGGGAAAACTATATACATTTACACAAATTATTATTTACAATAATGCAGATTAAGGATGTTCATAGTTAGAGAGTGCATTGATAGAAATAGCGGTGGTGCTAAGGTAGGTGGAAGTGCAGAGTGAATAAGTGGTGCTTAATGGCCTTTCTGAATTGACTGATGTCCCTAATTGATCTAATGCTGGGGAGGAGATTGTTCCAGCACCTGGGGGCATTGCTGACAGCCGAAACTTGGCCAAGTTGGGTCAAGGTTTTACAAAATAAAAGGTTTCTTTGTTTTTAAGAGGTATGGCCGTTTCCTCCCTGCGCTGTTCTAGTGACTCCTGTGATTTCTGCGGAGGGTTGTTGTTCTTCTTCTTCTTTCCCTGTTGAATATTTAGATTTCAGAAAAGCCTTTGATACTGTCCCTCATAGGTGACTTATGGATAAGCTGAACAGCCTGGGGATGGGTTCCAAGGTGGTGAACTGGATCAGAAATTGCTTGATTGACAAACAACAGAGGCTGGTGGTAAATGGAATTAGAAACATAGAAACATGACAGCAGAAAAAGACTACACGGCCTATCTAGTCTGTCCTCCCATATCAACTACAACAGTCCCCTTTTTTCCTTTAGAGATCCTCTGTGTTTGTCCCATGCTTTTTTGAATTCAGATACTGTCCTCATCTCTACCACCTCTACTGGGAGACAATTCCACGCATCTACTACTCTTTCCGTAAAGAAATATTTCCGTATATTGCTCCTGAATCTATCCCCTTTCACCCTCATCCTATATCCTCTTGTAGCAGAGCTTGCCTTCAATTGAAAGAGACCCTCCTGTGCATTTATGACACAGAGGTATTTAAAGGTCTCTATCATATCACCCCATCACGCCTTTCCTCTAAAGTATGCATATTAAGATCTTTAAGTCTGTTCTCATATGCTTCATAACGAAAACCTTTAACCATTTTAGTAGCCATCCTCTGCACTGACTCCAACATACTTATATCCTTTTGAAGGTGTGGTCTCCAGAACTGCACACAATATTCCAAATGAGGTCGCACCATAAACTTATACAGAGGCATTATTACCTTCTGTTTTTCTGCTGGCCATTCCTCTCTCTATGCACCCAAGCATCCTTCTTGCTTTCGCAGTTGCCTTTTCTATCCGTTAGCTACTTTAAGATCATCAGATACAGTTACGCTCAGGTCCCGCTATTCTTTTGTAGACAGAAGTACCTCACCCCCTACGCTGTACAACTCCTTTGGATTTTTGCAGACTAAATGCATGACCCTGCATTTTTTAGCATTAAATTTCAGTTGCCAAATTCTAGATCATTTTTCAAACTTAGCTAGACCCCTCCTCATTTTATTGACTCCTTCCTGTATGTCTACTCTATTGCAGATTTTGATATCATTTGCAAACAAGCAAACCTTACCCAACAGTTTTTCTGCACTATCACTAACAAAGATGTTAAACAGAATCGGACCAAGGACAGATCCTTGCGGCACTCCAGTGATAACCTCCTTCTCCCCAGAGTGAGCTCCATTTAGAAGAAAGGAAAATAAGTAGTGGAGTGCCTCAGAGATTGCTTTTGAGACCAATACTGTTTAATGTCTTTGTGAGTGATATTGCCAAATGGTTAAAAGATATGTTTGCCTTTTGTGGATGAGATGAAGATTTGCAAGAGTGGACACACAGGAGGGAGTAAACAATATGAGAAAAGATCCACAGAAATTAGAAGAATGGTCTAAAGCTTGGCAGTTAAGATTTATCGCAAAGAAGTGCAGAGTGTTGCACTTGGGATAAAGAAATGCACGGAGCTGTATGCATAAGAACATAAGAACATAAGATATGCCATACTGGGTCAGACCAAGGTCCATCAAGCCCTGTATCCTGTTTCCAACAGTGGCCAATCTAGGTCATACACTTTCCCCAAAAGACACAGGTTCCATAATGCTTATATTGGGTCAAGCAGTGATATCCCGGGTCCCTTTTAATAATGGTTTATAGACCTTTCCTCCAGGAGCTTGTCCAACCCTTTTTTAAACCCAGCTACACTAACAGCTTTTACTACATCCTCCAGTAACAAATTCAAGAGTTTGATTACACGTTGACTGGAAAAATATGTATATTTTCTCTTATGTGTCTTAAATAGGTTACCCTGTAGCTTCATTGCATGTTCCCTAGTCTTTTTATATTCTGATGATGTAAACAATCGATCTACGTTTACCCGTTCCACTCCGTTCATTAATTTATAGACTTTTATCATATCTCCCCTCAGCTGTCTCTTTTCCAGGTTGAAGAGTCCTAACCTTTTTAGCCTCTCTTCATAGGGGTATCCTTCCATCCCCTTTACCATTTTGGTGGCTCTTCTCTGTACCTTTTCTAATAATGCTACACCCTTTTTAAGATACGGCGCCTAGAATTGCACACAATATTCAAGGTGCAGTCTTACCATGGAACGATACAGAGGCATTATAATATCCTTTGTTTTATTTTCCATTCCTTTCCTTATGATACCTAGCATTCTATTTGCTCTCTTGGCCGCCGCTGCACACTGGGCGGAGGGTTTTAACGTTATCCACGATGATGCCTAAATCTTTTTCCTAGGTGGTGGTTCCCAATGTGGAACCTTGTATTGTGTAACCATAGTTTGGATTGTTCTTTCCTAGGTGCATAACTTTGCATTTGTCCACATTAAATTTCATCTGCCGTTTGGATGCCCAGTCTTCCAATTTATGAAGATCGTCTTGCAAATTTTCACCATCCTCTTGGATTTTAACAACTTTAAATAGTTTTGTGTTATCTGCAAATTTGATAACCTCACTGATTATTTCCTTTTCCAGGTCGTTTATGAATATGTCAAAAAGCAGTGAACCCAGCACAGATCCCTGGGGTACTCCACTATTCACCTTTTTCCATTGGGAAAATTGGCCTTATAGCCCTACCCTCTGCTTTATATCTTTTAACCTGTTTCTGATCCACAATAGTACACTGCCTTCTATCCCATGACTTTTTAGTTTTGCCAAACGTCTCTGATGAGGGACCTTGTCAAAGGCTTTCTGAACGTCCAGATACACTATATCAACTGATTCACCTTTTTCTACCTGTTTATTCACACCTTCAAAAAAATATAACAGATTAGTAAGACAAGATCTTCCTTGTCTAAAGCCATGTTGGCTGTCTCCCATTAAGCCTTGACTATCTACATGTTGAGCAATTTTGTTCTTTATGATGGCTTCTACCAGTTTTCCCTGTACTGATGTCAGGCTCACTGGTCTATAGTTTCTTGGATCACCCTTGAAAACCTTTTTAAAAATTGGCGCTACATTGGCCATCCTCCAATCTTCAGGTATTACAGATGATTTTAATGATAGTTCACAGATTACTAATAGCAGGTCTGCAATCTCATATTTCAGTTCTTTCAATACCCTTGGATGTATACCATCCGGTCCAGGTGATTTGCTATTCTTCAGTTTATTGAATAGTTGTAATACATCTTCCCGGTGTATTGATATTTCTTTCTATTCTTCTGCAGTATCACTGTTAAATACCACTTCAGTCATGGGTAACATCCCTACATCTTCCTCAGTAAAGACCGAAGCAAAGAATTCATTCAATCTCTCCGCTATATCCTTGTCCCCTCTTATGGCCCCTCTATCATCTAATGGTCCAACTGACTCTCTCACAGGTTTTTTGCTATGAATTTACTTGAAAAAGTATTTATTACGCGTTTTTGCTTCCAGAGCAAGTTTCTTCTCAAATTCTCTCTTTGGCTGCCTTATCAATGCCTTGCATTTAACTTGCCAGTGCTTGTGCTGTTTCCCGTTTTTGTCATTTGGTTTCTTTTTTCCATTTCCTGAAAGGTGCTTTTTTGGCAACTACAGTCTCTCTGACCTCATCTTTAAACCATGCTGGCAGTTTTTTGGACTTCCTTCCACTTTTCTTAAAGCATGGAATTCAGATGGTCTGGGCTTCCAAGATAGTATTTTTAAGCAACACCCAAACTTGATGTAAGTTTTTAACCTTTGCAACTGCTTCTTTTAGTTTTTTCTTTACAATTTTCCTCATTTTTTTCATGGTCTCCCTTTTGAAAATTAGAAGGTAGTACTATGGATTTTCTTACCATCCCTTCTCCATTAATTTAATCATGCTATGATCATTATTGCCAAGTGGCCCCAATGCCCTTATCTCTTGCACCAGAGTGCAAGAGAGTGAGATGCTGGTGTGCAATGACCAGGACAGGGACTTCTGGGTGATATTTTCTGAGGATCTCAAGTTGGTGAAAGAGGATAAAAAGATAATCGAGATAAAAACATGATAAAATGCGGGTCCTTTAAAAAAATAATGAATAATTAAATAATTAAATGACTATATGAGTAGGTAAATAGATAAGTAATAACTAAATACATTAAAAAACCAGTAAAAGGTAATTAAAAGCCAATAAACAAATCTAAAATTGCTTGTAATCAAGACAAATCAAATCATGAAGAACAGGGAACAGGGTGTGGGTTTTGGTTATGTACAGTTCCCTCAACAATATGATCTCTCACACTCATCCCTGTTTTTCATGATTTGGTTTGTCTCTCCTCACTATTTATCCCTTTTTTATCCTCATCTTACACTTTCACTCAAAGTCCCCAACCCTCACTCCAAATATTCACTCATTCTCTCCTTTACTCAATAACTTGTTCCACCTCTCTGTCTCCAACTCATTTATTATACTCCTGTTCTTCCCTGTGTCACATTCTTCTTCTGTGCTGTTTCCACTGTCCCCCCATTCCTCCCAGTCCCATCCTTCTGCCCTGTCTCTCCAGACCACCAGTTCCATTCTTCAGCTCTGTTTCCCTTGACCACATTCCCCCAAGTCTCATCCTTCTGCTCATTCTTCCAAGCCCTACAAGTCCCATCTTTCTGCTCTGTCTCTCCAGACCACCAGTTCCATTCTTCAGCTCTGTTTTCCTTGACCACATTCCCCCAAGTCTCATCCTTCTGCTCATTCTTCCATGCCCTACAAGTCCCATCTTTCTGCTCTGTCTCTCCAGACCACCAGTTCCATTCTTCAGCTCTGTTTCCCTTGACCACATTCCCCCAAGTCTCATCCTTCTGCTCATTCTTCCATGCCCTACAAGTCCCATCTTTCTGCTCTGTCTCTCCAGACCACCAGTTCCATTCTTCAGCTCTGTTTCCCTTGACCACATTCCCCCAAGTCTCATCCTTCTGCTCATTCTTCCATGCCCTACAAGTCCCATCTTTCTGCTCTGTCTCTCCAGACCACCAGTTCCATTCTTCAGCTCTGTTTCCCTTGACCACATTCCCCCAAGTCTCATCCTTCTGCTCATTCTTCCATGCCCTACAAGTCCCATCTTTCTGCTCTGTCTCTCCCAGTCCTCTACGTCCTAGCCATTCTCTGCTTTCCAAGATTCCCATTCTTCCCTTTCCTCTAATCTCTTTTTCCTTGCTCAGCAGTGTACTTAACAACATATAAAAACACAGTGGGTGACTGTAGATAAAGCCTATTGTGGTCAGTCTGGTCTGCCTATGAGCTAACTTTTGATGCAATTGTGTTGTTGTAAAGTTGTTTTCTCCCTGAAGCAAGACATGTTGGTCTGAAATGTGATATCATGTCGGAGATTGCTTTGTAATGTACTTGTTTGTAGCACTATTGTGGTGCACGTAGCATTGTTGTGGTGCACGTTCAGATGAGACCAATGAATGATACTACTTCTGGGATTTGAAGAGATGCTGGTAAACTATTTGTTGGATCCTTAGCTATACTCTGATGGTATCTCTGTCCGTGATTTGGTTCACGACTGCATGATTGTAAAGTTGGTTGGTTGATGTGTCATGTTAATTATAAAGCCTAGCAGAAGATATTTTGGGAGTGAATAGCTTATTTTTTAATTTTTTTAAGGCAGAACCTGTGGCACAGTTTATTTATTATTTAACATCTTTGCTATATTGTCTTTCTACAAGTCAAGAAAGTTTACAGAGAACTCTGGCCATTCAACATATTAACTAACCCTATGCAGATGCATGTAACACTGAGACAGGCTGAAGATCAAGATTACAACTGGTACAGAGTGACAAAGAGTGAAATGTGGCAAGGAAGATTGACATAACTTATGTACAACAAAGTGACAAGCAATGGTAGTGATTAGTATGTGAGGAGTTGGCCTAGAGGGAGTCAGCTCCATAGAATTCCAGGAAAAGCAAGGTCTTCAGTCTCTTCCAAAATTCTCCCAGCGTTTCTATGGTTCTTAGCTGTGGTGGTAAGGCACATCATAGAGTGAGGTCATAAAGGGAGAAAGCCTTACTATTTGTTCTTTGGCTTTTGGAGAGCTTTCTACGGGGTAGGTCAAGGAGGTTGAGGGTATTGAGTCTCCTGGGCTTGCTATTGGTAGATCTTCTTATTAATGCCTGGCGGCATTTTGCTGTACTTTGTATGTGTTAATGATGACCTTGAACTTAATTCTGGACTTGATGGGTAGCCAGTGAAGCTGTTTGAGGATTGGGATGATATGCGTCTGACAGAAGGCTCCATGTACAACTTTTGCTGCTGTATTCTGAGCAAGCTGTAGAGGGTATAGGGTGTACTTGGGCAGGCACTGGTATATTGACTTGGAGTAATCTAATAGAGGGGCAATGATCGCATGGAAGACTGTGCAGAAATTAGCAAGGTTTAGGAGGGAGTCAGCCCTCACTTGGTTTGCAGCTTGTTATGCTGTGAGGGCTTGTGTGCATCCTATGATGCAGAAGGCTTAGCTATTGGTTGTTTAACTACTGGAAGGGTCTCCCAAGATGGACAGGTCTCAGCTGAGGTGCCAGACCAAGACAAACCACCCATCTGGGCAGCAACAGAATGGGACAGTTTTGGCGGCGGAGGATCACATTTCTGTGACAACGGCAACAACACTAAACTTAAACTGCGTGGAAGAAAGGTCTGGCAATCTACTTCTGTATCTTGCCATGAAAACCCAATGGATAGTCACAACAAAACAAAGCTGGAAGATGAGGCCCCCTCAGGCTGGAAGGCACTCAACTAGCTACTGGGGATGAGCTGAAGACTTTTCAGAGTAAAGCCAGCATTTATGATGTGGTTGGATCAAAGCCCTTGGGACGTCTGACTGCTGATGTAGCTGTGCATGAAATGAGACTCAGAAGCTGTAAAGATGTCTTACTTATTGGGACATGGAACATACAAAGCATGAACCAAGGGAAGTTGGAGGTGGTCAAGAATGAAATGGAACATGTACAACGTGATCTGCTGGGTGTCAGCGAACTGAAATGGACTGGCATCGGGCACTTTGAATCAGATGATCACATGGTCTACTATACTGGAAATGAAAGACAAAGAAGAAATGGCGTTGCATTTATAATAAAGAAGAAACCTGCAAGAATGTAATGAAATACAGTGCAGTCAGTGAATGCTTAATCTCTGTTCGTCTATGAGGAATGCCTATCAACACAACTATAATTCTAGAATATGTCCCAACAACAGCTGCAGAAGAGGATGAAATTGATGAGCTCTATGAACACGTACAAGATGAAAATGACAGAACATGCAAAAAGGATATCTTGATAATCATGGGTGACTGGAACGCAAACGTTGGCAACAAAGAAGAAGGTAAAGTGGTTGGAAAATATGGACTTGGAAACAGAAATGAAGCTGGAGAAAGACTGATAGAATTCTGCAAGACCAATTCATCTCAAACACCGTCTTCCAGCAACACAAGGGCGACTGTACACATGGGCTTCACCCAATGGATTGTACAAAAATCAATTTGACTACATCTGTGGAAGTCAACGATCGAAAAGCTCTATAACATCAGATTCATGTAGCCCATGACCGTGGCGACATTACACTTTTGGTTTCATTGGATTTATCTGCAGCTTTTGATCTAATCGATCATCGGACCCTTCTCTCACGTCTTTTTGATATTGGTTTGCGGGGTGTGGTGCTACGTTGGTTCCACTCTTTTCTCACTGCTCGCTCTTTTGTTGTCTGTGCCAATCACCAAACCTCTCCGTCCATTCCACTGTTATGTGGAGTCCCCCAGGGATCAGTTTTATCCCGTCTGCTCTTTAATATTTTTCTTGCTCCGCTTCCCCTTTTGATCCAACAGTTTCCAGTTTCAATTTACATTTATGCTGATGACATTGTCCTTCTTTTCCATACTTCCCCAGTCATGGTTGATATCACCCCCCTTAATACTTGCCTCACTCATATTGCCACCTGGCTCTCTTCTAATTTTCTCCATTTGAATCCTCCTAAATCCTCAGCCATGTGGGTGTCGCTGAGCACTCCCTGTCTGGTCATCATGACTCAAATAAATTCCACTTCTATTCCTTTCACTTCCTCGCTTCGTTACTTAGGGGTAACCCTGGATTTGTCGTTGTCTTTTCATGAACACGTGTCAAACTTATCCCGCCGCTCTTTCTTTATACTGCGTCAATTACGTTCAGTCCGTTCGATTTTGTCCCCAGACTCCCTCACTACTCTGTTACTGGCTTTAGTCATGTCCAGATTGGACTATTGCAATGTGGTTTTTGCCAATCTCCCTGCTTACCAACTCAAACGCTTACAACTTCTACAGAATACAGCTGCCCGACTTGTCACTTTTGCCCAGAAATCAGATCATGTAACTCCTCTTCTGTATCGCCTTCACTGGCTACCGCTTCGTTTTCAGTTTAAATATAAGTTTCTTATACTATTACATAGAGTCATCCATACTTCCAACCCACAGTATTTAGCGGACCTAGTTTCCCTTCACACTCCTTATCGCCAGCTCCGTTCTTTACATGCTAACCGTTTGTTTCTTCCCCCACCCGCACGAGCTCACCTCGAACAGACACGCCGTGCCGCTTTCTTTTTCCTGGGACCCTCACTTTGGAATTCTCTACCATCTTCTCTTCGCCTAGAATCCTCATATCAACATTTCAAAAACTTATTAAAAACACATTTGTTCCAACAGGCATATGATCTCCCTCCCAGCAGTCCTGTCTAATTTTGTTTTGTTTGTCTTTGGTTGCCTATAGTTTTGCTTAGTTTTTGTCTACTGTTTGTCTTGTGACCTCTTTGGTCCGTCTTTCTCTTTATTTTATTGGATTTCTTTTCCTTTCTGACGCTTTTATTATATATTATTTTATTGTAAACCGCTCTCACGTCTCGACAAGGGCGGTATATAAAATGTAAATAAAGATAAAGATATAAAGATAAAGATCAACCAAGACAAAACCTGGAGCTGACTATGATACACATCACCAACTACTAGTATGCAAACTCAAGCTAAAGTTGAAAAAGAGCAAGCCACTCATGAACATAGCAAAATATGACCTTGAGAATATACCATTGAAATTTAAAGACTGCCTGCAAAATTGATTTGCTGCTTTAGATATGAATGTCAGAGCTCCAGAAGAGTTATTGAATGATATCAAGAAGATGTTGGAAGAAAGCGAGAAGTCTCTACAAAAGGTGAAAAAGCAAAAACGGCAAAAATGGATAACGGAAGAAACACTGAAAATTGCCCAGAAACGCAGAGAAGCTAAAGCCAGAGAAGAAAGAAAGAGAATCGCAGAACTCAACAGAGATTTCCAACGTGCAGCAAGACAGGACAAGGAAAAGTACTACAATGACACATGCATGGAAATAGAAGCAGAAACTACTAGAGGAAGAACAAGATCGGCTTTCCTAAAGCTGCGAGAGTTAAAGAAAAAATCCAGCCTCGAATTGGAATGTTGCAAGATGCTCAAGGTTCTATGTTGAATGATGCTGAGAAGATCAAGAAAGGGTGGAAAGAATATACAGAGTTTTTATATGATAAAGATCAAGTGGACCAACAGCTTTTTTTAAACAGACATGTCGGAGCAATGAGCAGAGCACTTTTGAGGCAGTGCTGAAGCTGCATCAATTGAAAGTAATGTGCCAAACTCCCCCCCCACCAACAGCTTTTTCAACCTGTACATTATGATCCGGAACCATTGGTGATGAAAGAAGTTGAAGCAGCATTGAAAGCCTTTTCAAAGAACAAACCACCAGGCATTGATGGCATTCCCATAAAAGTATTACAGCAATCTGATGCAGCTGTTTACCATATTTTCAAGGCTCTGCCAAGAAATTTGGAAGACAACATCATGCCAACTGAGTGGAAAAGATCTGTATTTATACTAATACTCAAGAAAGTTGATCCAACTGAATGTGGAAAATAACAAAAGTGTACGACAAGGCTGCATACTTTCTCCCCTACCTGTTTAATTTATATGCAGAAGAAATCATCAGAGAAGCAGAATTATATGAAAACAACAGAGGTGTGAAAATTGGTGGAAGACTCATCAACAACCTTCCCTATGCTTTTCTCATCCACCCAAGTTAGTCTATTCCCAATACTTTATTTATGATCACAAATAACTATTATAATCTCTCACTAACCATGTAAATCTACCCTTCTGGTTCCTTGTAACATAGTTTTATGACTCCTTGTAACATAGTTTTATACTTCCTTTTATGTTAATAACCCTCACATTGTTTTCCATTTAACCTAGTTATTATGTAACCTAGTTTATGTTCACCTAATATTTAATGTAATTCAGTATTGCACTGTTCTGCTATATTGTTGTTTAAGTTCCCTGTTTTTTGCTCAACTAATGTTTAATGTAATTCAATATTGCACTGTTCTGCTATATTGTTGTTTAAGTTCCTTGTAAACCGCCCCTGATCTCTGGAAGGGGCGGTATAGAAAAGCACTCAAATAAATAAATAAATAAATGATACCACATTACTGGCTGAAAGTGAAAATGATCTGAAACATTTGCTTCTCATGATCAAAGAACATACAGTAGTCTTAAAATGGGCCTGCACCTTAATGTAAGGAGGACACAGATCATGACAAATGATCTGGCAAAATCAATAAATTCATCATTGAAGGAGAAGAAATTGAAATCCTGGACAACTTTAACCTACTTGGATCAACTTTCAATAAAGAAGCAACAAGCAGTCAAGAAAACTGACGACACATTGCTCTTGGCAGAATGGCTATGAAAGACCTAGACAAGATTCTCGAGAGCAGAGATGTCTCTCTCCAAACAAAGATTTGACTCGTTCAAGCCATGGTATTTTCAATTACATCATATGGACAGTGAAAAAGATAGACAGGAAGAAAATTAATGCTCTTGAATTATGGTGCTGGTGACAAATACTGCTATACCATGACTTTCATACTTTGGAGACATCATTCGAAGAGAGATCATTTGAGAAAGACATCATGCTTGGCAAGATAGAAGGTCAGCGCAAAACAGGAAGGCCAGCAATGAGATGGATCGATACAATAACAGCAGCTACAGGTACCAGTCTGTGAATAATGAGTCACGTGACTGAAGAACAAACACAATTTAGGATAACTATCCAGAGGGTCGCCATGAGTCGACACCAACTCGACGGCACTTAACAACAACAAGGAGGGGTCAGAGGTTCCTTTGTAGTATAAGTTTGTAGTAGATGAATTTAGTTGTTTGCTTTATTTGATCTTGTAGATTTAAACACTGATCCAGCGTGACTTTGGGGTATGTTTACTAAACCGTCCTAATGTTACCAGCGCTAGTTGCAGCAATAATGTGAAGAATTCCATATAAGGAGTGGGCGTTCCAGTCCTAAGGTAGCAAGAATATGTATTGCGCAATAGTGGGCGCTGTGGCACGTTAACGCGCGTTAACCCTAAGTACATGCCAGCGCAGTATTAGAAGCTATAACAATGTAGCCCACTGGTTACTGCAATGACTGTGAAGGTAGAGGTCATGGGTTTGATTTAAATCAGTGCTGCCAGCAAAAAACACCCTCACAGTGCCCTAACCTAAGGTGCCTCATAAGGCGCCCTATAAGGAGCCCCATAGGTCACATTATAAAGTGCCCTGTCTGCCAAGGCATCCTATAATGTGCCCTATAGGGCACTGTATAGGGTGATTTACAGGGCGCCTATGAGGCACCGTAGGCTACAGTACTGTGAGGGTGTTTCTGCTGGGCAGCACTGATTTAAATGAAAAGAAAATGCCTCAAATAGCCTATTTAGATTACACCACTGCAGGATTGAACCCATGACTGCTGCCTTCACAGCTATTGAAGTAACCAGTAGGCTACTTCTCTACAGCTACTACCACACTGCTAACTGGCTACAGAAGGACTGCAGGTCACCACACAAACTGTCTGCTGTGGTTACCAGGATAGGGTAAACCCACCCGTCCCCATGATGCACTGCACATGCAGATCAGCAGTCTACAGCTGATCATAAGATGGGGTATGCACCCCCACAGCACCTCAGCCTGGTAGGGGGAACTGACCGTGTGTATTACTGGCACAGAGTAGCTACAGACCGTGACATTGTGTGGGTCCTGTGCTCACCCTGAGGGTGAGGTGGGGCGGCCAGCACCAGGTCCGTAGTACCTGACTTTGATGAGATAGACTATGCTGCAGGTTGCCATCAGTGCTTGTGTGTGATAGGTAGTCCTTGCAGACACACCTAGGATGCACCTGTGTCCATCTGTATTTCCCAGTCATGTATAGCTTTTGTGGACTATGGTGCACCCAGAATAGTACATATCCTGTGTGGGTGTCATGGTCACATGTTATAAGGGAAGGGGAGGGGAGGGGAGGGGAGGGGGAGGGGTTGTTTGGACCCCAAGGTGGATTATATAGCGCCACCAAACCTGCCCTCTGTGGCTCAGGATGGGGGACAGGATCTCTCACCAACAGATCCACATTGTACATCTCTGCAATGGTGGCAGTAGAGAGGACCATCAACCCCAGTCCTGCTGGGAAACAGGCACCCTACAGGGCAGTCAATGCAGATCTGTACGCATCAATAAGGTAATGGCAGAGAGACAGAATGCTGGAAAAACTCAGCCCACCACTATCTGACATTCACCAACAGACGGCACAGTCTCCACCCTGCAAGGTGTTCCAACCATACACATACTAACTGCAGACAGTCTGCTAGCTAGTACATAGCGTACATTCCTGGAAGAACTGTGTACACCCAAAAATGGGATGTGAGAACACACACCAAGCAGGTATGTCAGCAATTGGGCCTCAGAAAAGGATACCCATAAACATCACGTGAGAAAAATACTGTATAGCACTATGAGGAACCTAGCCATGCCGTGGTCACTGCTCAGTCAGGGTGAGAGTGACCTCCCAGCATGACATGCTGTGGCCACCCTGTCCGTGCAGGTGGTGGTCGAGCACTAAAATGTCCTAGCCATTGCCCTATACCCTGTGCAGATGCATCCCGCCCAGGCCACCCTGTCCGGCCCATACCCACAGTACCTTGCTCCTCATTATGCACATTGGCAGGCTAACACTGGAAACAGTGCAAGCAGAGTGGGCTCAGTAAGGTGTAGGCAGCCACAACACACTGGATAGACAGACACACACTCCCACACCTATGCCAGCATTGTGCAAATATAGAGGTTTGTGCCAACCCTGGCCGCCACACCAGTCCTGGGCACAGTGCAGGCATTGCTATGGTATGCAAAACTGTTGGGGTCACTCCCTGGGGTGGTAAACACTGTCAGAATCAATAACTGAAACACACTCCACAGATATCAGAAAGGTTGCTATGATGAATCTCTATCAACAAATGATTTTTAACTTAGGATTTGTTAGATGACATTAATCATAGCAACCTTTTGATATATGTGGAACATGTTCCCAAGTTTAGGACGGTATTGCTAAGGTATGCAGGTGCCAGTATTGGGAGATGCTGCTCCGCGCAGGAAACAACAGCTGGACTATCCATGAGGCGTTGGATAGTGGAGCCTGTGGGTGTAGGTGTTTGTACCCCTGTAGGCTTCTGCTCTAGGGCTGAGTTTCCCAACTCCGGTCCTGGTGGGCCAAACACTGTTCAGGTTTTCATGCTGTCCCTAATGAATATGCACGAGATACATTTGCAAACAATGGGGCGGCGCATACAAATGAAGCACAGGCATATTTATTAGGGCCAGCATGACACCTGAATGGTGTTTGGTCCTCCGGGACTGCAGTTGGGAAACTCTGCTCTAGGGATTGCCCATGTTTATGGTGTCTGTGCCCTATAGGGTAAAAATATAGGTGTTTATGGGTTGTTTATTTAATCTGCAATAACAGTTCTGTCTTTATTACCACGGTTTAGTACTGGGTATAATATAGGGACATAGTTTGCAGGAGCCACAGCTGGGGCTTGAACCTGTGACCTTCTGCCCCTGAACACACCGGCTGTGTGCACTGCACCAAACTGTTGCCACAGAGATAGATCATTCCCTGGGGCTACCATTAGTGTTCGTTAGACAGACCTTGTCTGTTGCACCGCACGGCACCCACCTAAACAGGGTTTGGCCTTTGTCTGCTGTGCTACTGCCCCCTTCACCACCAGCAACCCTCCGCCACCATGCTGACATGCCCTTATGTCAGTGGTGCTGGTGGTACGCAGTCCCAGGCCATCCAGTGTGTGTACTTACCCCTGGCACCACTTGCCAATGTTATGTGCCCTTGGGGGTACCTGCTGGATAACATCCCCTGTGACACTGTGGGACACACACTCATGCCCATGTTGGACCCTCGTCAGTTGCTGTCTTGCTGCTTTACAGTTTGGGCATTCCTATGTGCCACCTAGGCATCTGCCTAGTCCGCACTGTGCCCCAGCTGGACCACAGTATAACAAACCTGCCCAATATAAATGACAAAACCCTGATCACCACTATTTTACTGTGGGATCATTCACTTTGTAGGAGGACAGAACATAGCCCCTTCCAAACATGATATCTTCCTTTTTACACTTTGTCAGTAGTGTTGCTTTATGTTTATCATTAGTAGGACTATTGGCCAGCTTGGTTATGGGGATTTCAAATGTGGTTCTGGTCATTTAATATGTTTATTTGCCTTTTTTGTTCCCGCACATGTATCACTACTATCACTTTTCTGGGTTTCCCTGGCTTTGCTGTATATTGCTGATTGACATGGTTTCTCTCTCCTGCAAATGTGCCTCTAGCGCAAGGTTTTCACTGGCGCTAATTTTCAGACCTTCATTTCATGGCGTTAGTGTGCATGGGGCCTCTCCCCGCCTACTCTCCATCCATTGACCCCTCATCTCTGCCCCTGGGGAGGCTTACTCCGCCCTCTGGGGAGCCTTACTCCACCCTCTGCGCACCTTAATGCCGCCACAGACATTATCGTGCGATACGTGATGTTCTTGCACTGTAAAGCACCATTATTGCACGTTAATGTCACGTATCACGCGATAACGTCGCAGCTGCGATGTTAGCGCCGTTTAGTAAACATACCCCTTTGAGATATCTGTGCTATCTTTTCTGATGCTTACCGGAGATTTGAAGAGGGGAGGGGGGTCTCTTATTATGTGGAGGACTTCGGTGTTGTTATAACTGATGCTGAGATTGTGTTTTTTTAGCCATTCGGTGATTACCAAGAAGCATTCTGATAGCATGATTTGTCAGGTGTGGGAGTAGAGAATGAGGTGTATAACATGATGTTGTTGGCATATATTTGGAATTTGACCTTAAAGCTTTGGAGGATGTCACACAATGGTTGAATGTATATTTTGAAAAGAATGGCTGAGAGTGGTACTTTCAGTATTACAGTTCAGGTTACTTTCTGTGAGCCTTTGTTTTTCAGCAATCCCCAAACATATTGCACTTGAATACATCTCCATTCCAGCATCGGACCAGTCAGGCTGCCATTCTTTCTGCAGCCAGTCCAGGGCCCCCTACCATACACCCAAGGATCCAAGATTATTACTGTTACATTCTTTCAACTATAGGTCTTGACTTTACTATTTCCGTCAGTCTGCTTGGTGAGGGTGACAGGGAAGTTCTTGTTTCCCTTAATCATTTTAAAAGACATTCAAGGGCTTGATATTCTGCAGTGGTTTTAACCAGATAGCTGGCTATATCTTTGATAAAACTACTTTGCTATGCTCCTATGCGCAAATGTTAACTAGTAAAAGAAAATCCATGAGTGGCATTCCTTAATCTCCCACTACAACCGAACTAATATGGTTTAAGTAATTAGTCTGGGAAGTGCCCATCACAGCAGCAGCATCACCCACTGTGCTAGCTTAGACCGGGACGGCAATGTCCCAGCACTGCTATCTGTCACATGCTGCTCTTCCAAGGATGTGGAGGATTAAGAGGAAGGCACGGTCCTGATCACACCTTCTCATTAGCTAGAACACCATGAATCTTGTGCCAAAACATACAGCCTTTAACAGTAATAACACTGCGAGATATATAACCAAACCAACGTGAATGTGTAATTGTTTGCAGAGAATTAAAATCAAGAAAGTTACCTTGTTCTACCTTTCAATATATGGCAATGCTTATGTGCATAGGGAAAGAAACGTATGTACGCACCCACAGTTGTATTTTTCTCACTGCATGGTACTCCCAGGTCTCTCTACAGCAGTGGTTCTCAACCTTTTTTGTACCGCGACCCCTTTTGCCAATGGTCAACTTGTGATGACCCCCAATGATAAAATCAAATGCGTCTCTCTTCCTTTACTGTTAACACATTGTCACTGTAATCATTTGTTGAATTATTAATATATTATAGGCCTTTGCAATATGCTTTTATTTATAAAATTTACTTATTTTTCTACCTTTTGTTGTTTGGGCATTTTATTTTTCAATTGCAATTGCTCCAGTCACTTTCTTCTGGTCTCTTCTGTCTTCTGCTAATTCTCCATTATCTGCTGTCCATTTGTCGTTTCTTCTCTCTTCTAGATTTTTTCCATTCTATCTTCTACATCTGCTTTAACAAACTGATCTTGCCCCCTTTGCTCTTTGCCCAATTTCTTTTTTATTCCTTTATCATCCACTCAAATTTCACCCTTCCATTCTCAATCCCTACTTACTCTGCCAATACCTAGCAATTTGTAGATTTTTCTTCCCTCCCACACAAAATATCTTTTCCCCCTCCATCCTCATTCCCCCAGCCCCATCCCCTTCTAGTCCTCCCCCAAAATCAGCTCCCTTCTAGTTCCAGCCCCACTCAGCATCTGCTCCCTTCTAATTGCATTCTCGCCCCCCCGCATCAGCCCATTTCCAGTCCTAGCCCCCCCAATCAGCTCATTTCCAGTCCTATTCCACCCCCCATCAGCCCATTTCCAGTCCAAGCTCCCCCCATCAGCTCATTTGCAATCCTAGGCCCCCCATCAGCCATTTCCAATACTAGCCCTCCCATAAACCAATTCCAATCCTATTCCAGTGAGCTGATGGGGGGGGGGGGGCTTGGACTGGAAATTGGGCCAAATGTGGAGGAGCTTCAGCCCATTTCCAGTCCAAGCTCCCCCACACTCAGTCCATTTCCAGTCCGAGCCTCCCCATCAGCTCATTTCCAGTCCGAGACCCCCCCCCCCCATCAACTCATTTCCAGTCCAAGCTGCCCCTATCAGCCATTTCTAAAAGTAGCCCCCCCATCGGACATTTCCAATCCTATTCCAGAACTACATCAGTCCATTTACAATCCTACCCCCCTAAAGCCCATTTGCTGTCCTAGTCTTCCCCATCAGCTCATTTGCACCCCCCTCCCACTCAGCCCATTTCCATTCCTAGTTCCCCCTCAGCCCATTTCCAATCCTAGCCTCCCCCCATTCAGCCCATTTCCAATTATAGCCCCCCAGCCCATTTCCAATCCTAGCCTCCCCCCATTCAGCCCATTTCCAATTATAGCACCCCAGCCCAATTCCAATCCTAGCCTCCCCCCATTCAGCCCATTTCCAATTATAGCCCTCAGCCCAATTCCAATCCTAGCCACCCCCCAGTCAGCCCATCTCCAATTATAGCCCCCCCAGCCCAATTCCAATCCTAGCCTCCCCCCATTCAGCCCATTTCCAATTATAGCCCCCCAGCCCATTTCTAATCCTAGCCTCCCCCCATTCAGCCCATTTCCAATTATAGCCCCCCCAGCCCAATTCCAATTTTAGACCCCTCCATAGCCCATTTCAAGCCCAAGCCCTCCTCCCCTAAGAGCCTCGCGGCAGGCTTCAGCGGCTCTCGGCAGGCTCAGCACAGCTCGTTACAGTCGCCGAAGTGAAGAGCGTTGTTCCCTTCACTTCGGCAGCTGTTTTGTAATGAAGATCGCAGGCGCGCTGAGAGCCAGGACACAGGAAGTGTCCTTTGACCTCCGGCGCGCCTGCAATCTTTATTACAATACAGCTGCCGAAGTGAAGGGAACAACGCTCTTCACTTCGGTGGCTGTAACAAGCTGTGATGAGCCTGCCAGGTGCCGTTAAAGAAGGCGACCCCTGGTAAATCCTGAAGTGACCCCCTTGGGGTTCGCAACCCAAAGGTTGAGAACCGCTGTTCTACAGGCTGACAATGCACCTGACTTAGTCTCTTTAACTCCTCTCAGGGCCTAGAGTAAGGCCCAAAATGACCACCCTAGGTTGGGAGCAAAGAAGATCTCAAACAGAGGCAGCTCCCACCACCAGCACCCCTCCTTCTCTTTACTTCCACACAGAGCCCTACTCGCTACCATGGGCCATTTCATTGTTCATGCTGACAGAAAAACAAAACCGGCCCTAACTCCGCCAGGAAGCTGCAATCTGTGGTGCCCCACTCACACCCAGAACACCAGAGAGTGGGGCCACGCTGGGACTCCAGACTAGGATTTGCATGGCAGGCCCTGGCCTCGCAGTTCCCTCAGGTCCTGCTTCCCATCCCTCAACAGCAGCAGAAAGGTTCATTTGTTGAATGGATCACTGAGTGGATATGTCCAGAGATTGTGATTCCTTGAGAAGCTGTAGGATTTGCTTGTGGGGTGTAAGCTGGTGGTGCTGACGCTGCAATTCTCTCCAGACACAGGTACCTTCTGCCTCCCTCACATTGCTATATTTATAGAGACCTATGAGAGTCAAACATTTTTAGTTTGAATCGCAAAAGTCTTGTGGTTGAAACAAATGATATTTACGCCATGCATCGTTCCATAGGTATGGCGTCTTGTAGCTCAGACAGTGTATGTTTCAATAATGTGGCCTGGCACTAGCAGCAATGGAGGGAGACAGAATGTGCCCAGCAGTGGACAGAACAGCAGCACCAGCCCATTCAGCTTACGGGACAGCTCATTTAGGGAAGCAATGCCCCTCTTTGCTCCCCCCAAACTATGCCCTTGCTGGGAACCCAAAATGGGAAAACTGATGCCCTATCTTGACCTAGCAGTGCAAGAGGCTTCCATATCTGTTATTATTGATCTGCAGTAGATGGCTGGAGTCACCCTTTTCCTAGACCTGCTGTCTCTGATCCAAGCAACATATAGCCAAGACCCCAAGCTACAGATAGAGCTAGAGAAATAGCATGTACCTCATAGCCCCCTCCAACTCCAAGAGCACGAGGGCTTGCTTTACAGTCATCACTTTACAAGACCTCAAGTGTGCCCTTATTAATGCACGCTCAGCCCGCAACAAATGGCCAGTCATCACTGATCTTATAGCAAACCTTAAACTAGATATCCTTCTCGTCACAGAAACCTGGCTGTCCGATACTGATAATGTTCTAATGAACCAACTTACCCCACCTAACTACTCAATTTACACCAGCAACAGGGAAAACAGAAAAGGTGGCGGAGTCTGCATAATCACACTGTTACAGAATATATGGGAGGGTGATATCACAAAACTTAATGATTGAATAATCTCCTAGGAACCGTCTCAGACCAATCAGCTGCCTATATGCTGGGAAGTGAAAATTCAAATTCACCAGCGGCGCCTATAGCATCAATGACTGGTTATTGACACCCTCTCTCCACTGTGCTTTTAAACTGTGCTTTTAAACAAACGAACAGTCTCTGTGAAAACATGTACTTAACTTCCCAATTTCTGTGTAGTTCAGGAAAACCTTTGACTTGACAGTTTTCAGTCCTTCTCAAAAGCCTTTACTCTGATTGAAAACAACGTGTCTCATTCTCCCAACGCCTCACATGTAACGTTATTTCCGCGTTTCTCTCTATATTTTGAGGTTCTTCAGGGGATGAATCACATTCGGCAAGCTTTTAACTGAAAAGAAACCATCATTAGTGGTCAAAAGGAACCTTCAAGCTAAAATTCCCATTCTGATCCAGCTGTTAAAAGTTAAAAGCTTGCCGAATGTGATTCATCCCCTGAAGAACCTCGAAATATAGAGAGAAACGCGGAAATAACGTTACATGTGTGGCGTTGGGAGAATGAGACACGTTGTTTTCAATCAGAGTAAAGGCTTTTGAGAAGGACTGAAAACTGTCAAGTCAAAGGTTTTCCTGAACTACACAGAAATTGGGAAGTTAAGTACATGTTTTCACAGAGACTGTTCGTCTGTTTAAAAGCACAGTTTAAAAGCCCAGTGGAGAGAGGGTGTCAATAATTAGAAAAACCCCCAGGAACCAGTCATTGATGCTATAGGCGCCGCTGGTGAATTTGAATTTTCACTTCCCAGCATATAGGCAGCCGATTGGTCTGAGACGGTTCCTAGGAGATTATTCAATCATTAAGTTTTGTGATATCACCCTCCCATATATTCTGTAACAGTGTGTTTATCTGGAGTGATTTTCGTAGAATTGTTGTATTATACTGCTCCATAAGAAGGACCCTATTCTTTTGTGGAGTCTGCATAATAGCAAGAACTGAATTAAAATACCACACCACCTCCACCAAGGTCAAAAACCACATAAACACATTGTCCATCTCTAACAAAGCCAACACCATAAATCTTATCTACAGAGCCCCAAACGCTCCAGCTGATGACTTCTCAAACATAATTGATCTTGCCATTAACCCTAAAGACCCTGACAAACCCAATTGGCTCCTAGGAGATTTCAATTTGGCATCCACAATGCCATCAGTATTAAACTCCTTCCTCGACGCCATGGACAACCTACATTATAGACAAATCGTAAAAAACCCTACTCATAAACAAGGAAACCTCCTTGATCTCATCTTCGCACCACCCTCATCTGCTTCCTCACTAAACCAACTTGAGCTCTCAACAACCCCCGTCCCCTGGTCCGATCATAATCTTATAACATTCTGCATACCAACCGAGGAATCTCCAATCAAACCATCATATCTCAATTCACTCCCTAAACCCTCTCGGTTCAAACCATTCAACAGAGACGCAATCATTTCCCAGACCATCCCAAAACTCTCTCAATCACATGACAACATCAATGAAACTGTATTGAACTGGAACAGTGCCATAGGATTATCCACCCAGCCTCTCATCACAGACAATCAAGCCTCTATCAATTCTCCCAGACCCAAGAAACAGAACGCGCCATGGTTCTCTGCTGAGCTACGAGCCTCCTTACATCAATTGAGGAAACTAGAGAGGAAATGGAGATACTCTCTGAATCCTGATGACCAAACCACTTATTTAGCTCATTTGAGATCCCATCATCAGCTAACCTGGGACAGGAGAAAAGAATACCATGCAAAACTCCTTAACCGGTCTCTTAACAAACCAAGAGATCTCTTCCAATTAGTAAAATCCCTAACTGGAGAGCCTACTCCACCACAGCATGAAAATGTACAACCTCAACTATATGCGGACTACATCCAATCTAAGATGATCAAAATCACAACAGCAACATCAAGTGAAACCACACAACCTCCCAAAGTTCAGTTTATACTTGATAAATTTTCATCTCCATCCCTGAAAACAATTGAAGAAATTATAACTTCCATCAATGCCACCACCGCTCCTAATGACCCATGCCCAGCTCATTGGATCAAAGCAATGAGAGCAGAACTTAGCCCATACATAGCAGCCATAGCAGACCAGTCACTCAGCACAGGGATATTCCCAACTGCCCTCAAACAGACCTCCTTTCGTCCCTTACTGAAAAATAATAAACTTGATCCGAAGAAGGAAGACTCTTACCGTCCAATTTCAAGTATTCCCCTATTAGCCAAGATCCTAGAAAAGATTACTCTGAGGCAGATTCAACAACACATTGACTCCAAAGCACCACTAGACCCAAACCAACATGGATTCAGAGAAGCGCACGGAGTCGAAACTCTTCTAGCCTCTTTAATGAACATGCTCATTACTACAACAGACAACATCAGAAATGGAGTTGCATTGGTATTCCTAGACATAGCTGCAGCTTTTGACTCCGTCGACCATGATCAACTGCTAGCCCGGCTCCACGAAAAAGGGATACAAGGAACGGCCTGGAACTGGTGCAAATCTTATTTGGAGGATCCCTGGCA
This sequence comes from Ichthyophis bannanicus, assembly GCA_033557465.1. Lineage (NCBI taxonomy): Eukaryota > Metazoa > Chordata > Amphibia > Gymnophiona > Ichthyophiidae > Ichthyophis > Ichthyophis bannanicus. The sequence continues at coordinate 1,005,161,491 of CM066034.1, read as the reverse complement.
ACAGGTCCGGATTGGTAACATTATGTCCCAGTCTTTCCGACAGAAGCAAGGAGTACCGCAGGGTTCCTCCCTCTCTGCCTTGCTATTCAATATCTACATGCAACCAATCTGCAACATCACCCGCTCATTCGGAATCTCCTGCCTCATTTATGCTGATGATGTGCTCCTATTCACACCAGTTAACGTTATAAAACCCGACTACACACCTCTAACCACCTGCTTCAATAATATCTCAGATTGGCTGCTCACACAAAATCTCAGAGTCAACTTTAAAAAAACGGAGGTCTTGATTATCACAAGGAATAAAGACTTCTCTCCTCCACCAACGTTAAGAACAAGAGATGCCGATCTACCAGTCAAATCCACGATATGTTACCTAGGTGTCATTCTGGATCAGCTGCTGGAATTCAAAGATCACATAAGGAATACAGTAAAGACCATCTACCATAAGATCAAGATACTACGACTTCTCAGACCCATGCTTGAACCAAATGACTTCCGCACAACCTTCCAAGCGTTAGTCACCCCGCACTTCGACTATGCTAACATTGTTCTCCATGGCCTTCCTAAGAGCACACTGAACCCACTACAGTTGGCCATGAATACAGCAGCAAGAGTGCTATACGGAGCTCCTAGGAGTCAACATATTACTCCCATTCTGTTTGAACTTCATTGGCTCCCAATAACATGCAGGATCTTATACAAAACCCTCCTCTTGACCTTCAAAGCGTTCCATCAAATCTCTCCATCTTCACTATCTGACATCCTTCACCACCCTCAAAACATCAGAACTAGAAGATCGGTAACAGAAAACACACTCATGGTCCCAAAAGACCCAGCAAAAGTCACGCAGACGACTACCATGAGAGCTTTCTCATCCTTCGCCCCCAGATGCTGGAACATGTTACCATCCAACATCAGATCACAAAAAGACCTGTCCCAATTTAGAAAAGCTCTAAAAACACACCTCTTTACCCAACACTTCTCCCAAGGTATTACCTCCCCACCTTCGCCCCTTCCAACCCAAACTAATGAATATGGTTAGTCAAATAAATTCCCAAAACTCCATTCCTTGCCCCTGACCAAATCTAGTGCATTTCTAACCTACGAAGCTCAAAGCCTATGCTAATTTACTGTAAATAGTTGTGAATATTTGTTGTTATATTATCTTTAACCCCAGTTATGCCTGTTCCACTTCCTGTTAGCTGTAAACTTGACATATGTTTTATGCTTAAGTACAATGTTGTTAAAATGTAAACTGCACTGATGATGAATAGCGCGGTATATAACAACTGTTAAATAAATAAATAAATAAATAAATAAATAAATCACCAGTTATACATGCCAACAGAACCCAGCAGGTTGAAAATGCTTTGGGTCTTCCATGAATCCCAGCTGAACTATCAAGACCTTCCTGGCTACCTTCCAATCTGAACTTGGATGTGATCCACTACATCCCATTCCTGTGAATTCTATGAGCAGATTAAGATCCCCTTGAAAGTCTACTTTCCAAATGCAGATGCTTACTTATACATGAGTATATTTTATTTATTTATTTTATTTAACCTCCTTTTATTTATACCATCTTTCGATAAGTCAAGACGGTTTACAGATAACTCAGTGCATGAACACTAAACAACTTTAACAAAAGGTGTACATTACATTGACCACTGAGTTTAACAGTAAAGCAACAGGAGCGAAGACATTAAATTAACTATATACTCAGAAAAGGGGACTAAAGCTTGTTGTGTGGTGGGAAGATCCTTACTTTGGGTTTGGCCCAAAGTGCTCAAGGAATAGCAGGGTTTTTAGATTCTTGAGGGAGTCACGTGTGTGTCGGATGACTCTTGTTTGTGGTGGTAGGGCGTTCCAAAATGAAGGGACATATAATGAGTATGCTCTGCTGTTAGCGCTTTGGCTGCTCATGGGCTTGTCCAGTGGTATATCCAGCAAGTTGATGGTGCTTTGTCTCCTGGGTCTACTGTTAGCCTGCTTTGCTAATAGTGGGGTGAGACTGCCTGTTGATAGATGGTTTAGGATTTTGTGCATGCTGACGATGACTTTGTATTTGATTCTGCTCATAATAGGTAACCAGTATCTGCTGCCTAAATGTATAAGATGTGATTGCTGGATGAATATCCCTGGAAATCGCTTATACAATTACCTCCTGAATATAGCAAATAATCTCTAACATAGCACTGGCAGTATGAGTGTGTCTATGTCCTATTACAGTGTGTGCAATGAGTTCTGCCCAGTGACAATCCCGTGGACTCTGCTTGAACACTAACAGGGCCATGATATAGTGCAGTATGCTGAAGTCAGAGAGTGAGTCTGTCAGGTGAGACCTGTGCTTCAAGTGTTGCAGCCAAGCAGCTGAAAATGCTCTAATTCTCTCACTCACCCACAGAAGGAAACACACAGACAGGCTGGAATGCAAACAGGATCTTTTAATGTGCGCACAGGCCCAGACAGAGAGCCGGCAGTCTCCACAAAAAATCTGAGCCCCGAAGGACGTCCTACATTGTCTTATATACAGTACATTTTTAAACTCATTCTACAATCTCATTCGTCTCAGGTATTTTCTGTCCACCAATCAGCAGCCCCTGGGGAAGGTGCCTGGGTGACCTGTCCAAACCGGTATGCTCTAGTCTGCTGATTTCTGGGCAAGGGAGTGTTGTGCTCAGACCTGGAGTGGGGGAAGGGTGCCTACTGAAATCTTTATGTCTTCTCTTAGCAAGCTGATCACTTATGTAAGAACCTCATGGCTGGGGGAAGGGTTACCCACAGCTAAACCTTATGGCTGCCTCACTCCCCCCTTTTTAAGTGAGACCTCAACCGTTAGGGGCAGTAGAGGGCAGTATTACTGAAGGCAAGCCGCAGAGGGGTGTATTGGGTCAGGGCCATGACTGTGGTAGCAGCCTTGCGTTCTACCAGGGTGTCAAGGATGGTAATAAAGCGGTGAAGAATGGGGATACAACATGGTAAGAGGGCACATACTAGGAAGAGAAGGAAAACTCCTATAGCTAGGGTTTTAAGGCCGCCAACCAACCAAACAATTTGACGAACCACCCCGTCCCCAGTCCCATGGACGGGTCCGAGATTTGTTTCGCTAAGTCACGTAGGTCTTGGATTGAGCGTTCAATGGACACACTTTCATCAGTGAGGTTAAAACAACACATTCCTTCGAATTCCTCACACCCATGGTTGAGGCGTAACAGCAGGAAATCAATGGTCATTCTATTCTGTAGGATCGCTGTACGTAGGTCGGACAGCTCGTGATTTATGGAAGCTAGTATGGTTGAGGTGAGGTTAAGGGTTTTTGCTAGAGAACAAGCGAGTCGGCTTATCTCCATGGAGTTGTGTAGGGCTAACCCAGGTGTCCCAATGATTGACAGTGACAGCCCAAGGGCTGTCTCATCACTGTAAGGCTCTACGTTTGAGTTGCAGGTCAAGGACATGGGGCAGAGCGGGGATATCCGGGGGGCGGACGAAGGCAACAGTTGTAAGCCTAGCAAAAGTGCACGGACCACCGGTAGCATTTGCGGGGACATAAGTATACGTCATTCTACCACATACTAAAAACCAGCCTAAGGGAAGATACATTTCTGAATGTGAATAGGATACTTTCGTAACAGAGCTGCATGATAACACAGTATTTGATACATTGAACCCTCCCCTCTTGGCGTTGACAAAGAGAAACAATCAGTAGCATTTAGGGTGGAAACTACCTGTAAGGAAAAAGGCACTTGGTTGAAATGTGTAGAAGTTGGTCGGGTAACCCCAATATGGTAAAAAAATGTAGAAAAATATATTCCAGGTTGTTTACAGTTCAGATTAGCAAGCATAGTGAAGTTCTGCATTTCACATAGACTAGACGGTACAGCAATGAGAGAGGTGGACAGAAACACCCCGGTTTGTAGAGAGTTACGTATACAAAAGTCTGTCATGTTCAGAGCAGTTTGGGCAAGTAATACTGCTGTGTTGGTAGTCTCTGCATTTGTTTGAAAGCAGGTCCATGTCAGGGATAGGAGTAAGGCTAAGGCACTGTTCCTCATTCTGATCCCGGTTCTGGGAAGGGTGTCTCGTAGATCAGTCTCTCTGGTGGTCCAGAGTTCGTCGGCAGTCTGTTAGAACCCCTTACTGGACAGAAGGGTCCCTCTTCAGTTTCAAACACAGGGGTTGATCTGGATCGGGACTGAGGTCCAGGCTGGAACAACCTCTGGTGCAGCGGCCTTGACACGAGAGTGATGGATCCATGGAGCGACTTCAGCCACCTTGACAGCCGTGGGGGTGGTCAGCAGAACGGTATATGGGCTTCGCCACTGGGGGGTCAATGGATCTTTCTTCCACTCCTTGACCCACACTTGGGAACCAGGCTGGTGCGTATGGAGCGCTTCAGTCAGGTTGATGGGGAGTCGCTCCTGGATCCACTGGTGCAATTTCTGCAATACAGAACTGAGAGCTGACAGTTCCTGCCGGGTTATTTCTGAATCTATTTTATTTATTTATTTATTTTATTTATTTAACTTTCTTATATACCGCGCTCTTTTGCATCAGTGCGGTTTACATCAAAACACAACTGTCCAGCACAGAGGATCTGCCCTGGATTTACAATATAACGTGGGTATATGTACAGATAACATGATTTACAATATAACAAGGGTATATGTACAGGTAATAATAACAGGGTCATTATATACAACTATATATAGGTAAATTACAGCATACATTTGGAAAGGACTCACAGTGCCTATCGGCTCAGCTGCATGTTGGCTGATATTAGTGTGAGAAGGGTTACTATTTGTCGGGAGGTTCGGTGTCCGACATGCTCGGTTTCTGTCTTACTTGGTTGCAACTGATGGGTTGTTGATGTGGGTCGCTGGGCGTGGTTTGTTGAGAGGAGTGACCTTGGTCAGTGTAGTATTGTAGGAAGAGATGATGTTTAAGTGCCTTCCAAAATAGGGAGATGACCTTGATAGCTCTGATAGTGGGGGGAGGGCATTCCAGGCGGTAGGTGCATACAGCGAAAAAGCTCTGGATCTGGCAGCTTGTGAGCATTTTGTTAACTGCTTTGGAAGAATCAATGTGTTTATAGCAGCTGATCTTCTCGCTCTATTGGGGGGTGTAATCTGGATAAGATCTGTGATTGATGTAGAGGAGCAGTTGTTAATGGCTTTGAATGTTAGCGTCAGCACCTTGAAGGTTATCCTGGTTTGGATTGGAAGCCAGTGTAATTGTTTTAATATTGGTGTTATATGGTCCTTCCTTGATGCTCCTTGCAGAATTCTAGCTGCTGCATTCATGGCTAGTTGCAGCGGGGTTATGGTGGCTTTAGGAAGGCCGTGTAATATGGCGTTTGCATAATCAAAATGCGGTGTCACAAGAGCTTGGTAGACAGATCGAAAATCTTCTGGTTCCAGGAGCGGTCTCAGGTGGCGAAGTGTTCTGATTTTGTTGTAGACTGCTTTTACCATATTGCTTATTTGACTCTTCATATTCAGCTGTTGGTCGAGGACAATACCAAGGTACCGAATTGATGGTTTGCTTGTGAGTTCAGCATCTCGAACCTTCAGGGAGCTAGGTGGGATAAATGATGAATTTCTTGAGAGGAAAAGGACCTCTGTTTTTTTAAAGTTTATTTTTAGCTTCTGTGTATGTAGCCAATCGGTGACCGCATCAAAACAGGCAGAGAGGGGTGCAAGGTCTGGTTTGTCCAAGAGGAAAGGCATGTAGAGGAGGACATCATCAGCGTAGATCAGGTAGTTAATGTGGAAAGAGCGGATGAGATTACATAAGGGCTGCATGTAAATGTTGAAAAGCAGTGCAGACAGCGACGATCCTTGGGGAACGCCTTTTTCTTGGAGAAAAGGTGCGGATGTGGAGGGGCCGGAGCGTACATATTGCCAGCGATCTGTTAAATATGATGCACACCAATTTAATGCATTTCCCTGAATGCCCTTCTCGCTAAGTCGGGAGAGGAGTATTTCATGACACACCGTGTCAAAGGCTGCTGCGATATCAAGGAAGATCATTGCGAACCCTTGTTTAATGTTGTCCAATCCAATGATGAGCGTATTGAATAGCGTGGTTAGGAGTGTTTCTACCCCATGCGATTCCCGAAAGCCATGTTGGCAGGGGTCAAGGGGTGCAGACATTTCGATATGATGATGGAGTTGTTGTTGAACAACCTTCTCTATGATTTTCGCCAGAAGAGGGATACTAGAAATCGGCCTGAAGGAGTCCACTCGTGCTGGGTCAAGTTTGCTATTTTTCAGCAGTGGTCTTATTGCTGTCTGTTTTAGGCTTTTGGGGAATGTACCAGTTGAGAAAGATAGCGCAATGAGTTTGGAGAGGAAGGGGCTGAGTTCGGTCCGCAGAGTTTTTATCCAAAACGCTGGACATGGGTCATTTGGTGCAGTAGTGGTGTTTATGGAGGAGATGATGTCCTGTATGTTTTTTGCCGATGGGGCAGAGAACTCAGTGATGGCATGGTTGGTGACAGTTGTTGCGGTAAGAGGTTGGATCGCTAGGGGGGAAGTATTTGAGGTAGGGGTATTTGACTGATTTGCCTTGGTACGCAGAAAATCAGCATATTCTTGGGGGTCAGGAAGGTCTGGTTGTGTAGAGGAAGGCTCTTTTGCTAAGGACTTAACTAAGCCAAAGAGTTCATGAGGCTTGTTTAGAGAACGTTGTAGTATCTCTGCATAAAATTGTTTCATTCTTGCTGTTACGTCAGCTTGGTGTTTTTTGAGATGTTCATTGTACAGAGCAAGTTTTTCTGTTGATCGGGATCGTCGCCATAATCTCTCGAGTCTTCTGAGTTTAAGAAGTGATGATCGAAGTTCTTGGGAGAACTACGGTGCCTTTTTCCTTGTTCTTAAGATCTTTTTGGGGGAAGATATTTTGGCTTCGGCATCAAGGCATGCATTCCATGAGGTGATCATGTCATCAAGGCAAAGAGAGTGGGGATTGAATTGCCGGAACCGTTTTGTGAGTGAGACTGAAGGTTCACTTGTGGTCTGGGTCACATTTTGTATTTGGTATGATGGTATCTGGAAGATTATCAGGCTGTGGTCGGACCATGGTACCGGGCTCACAGTGGGGTCGGTCTTGAAAGAAGCATTGATTATATCTTTTGGGGCGAATATAAGGTCGAGTTTATTTCCTTTTACATGTGTGGGGGAGTTCACTAGTTGGATATAGCCTAATTCGCTAAGCGCTTCAATAAAGGCCTCGGCGTGGTTATCCTGGAGTGAGGGAAGGTTAAAGTCTCCCATCACCCAGTTTTGGGTATGAGGGTTCGGGGGGTTTCCAGCCGTGTCTAAAATGGTGGCTAAATCATCTGGAGAGGGTGATGGGGTCCTGTAGAACAAGCTGATACTGCTGTATTTATTCGATATGGTGATGGAGTCTAGATTTGTGGTACTACTTGCTGAGGTGATCTGGTATCGTAGTTCTTGCTTTGTTAGAATGAGTAATCCTCCACCTCTTCTGTCAGACCTGTAACAGGGGTGGATAGAGAAGTATTAAATCTATCTGTATTAAATCTCCACGGACGCCCTGTATGAGGGGTGCAGGGCGACCATACACAGCTTCAAAGGGGGAAACACCAATACCCTTTCGTGGGGCTGACCGTATGCGGAGCAGAGCTATAGGGAGCAATTGGGGCCACTTCAATGAGGTTTCCTGACACAGTTTTGCTAACTGGCTCTTTATGGTGCGATTCATGCGTTCTACTTTCCCCGAGCTCTGCGGATGGTAAGCTGTGTGTAGCTTCCAGTCGATCTGCAAGGCCTTGGCTGCCTGCTGTACCACTTGGGCCACAAATGCAGGTCCATTATCCGATCCCACTACTACTGAAAGCCCAAAACGGGGAATGATTTGATGCAGCAGCACCTTTGTCACTTCTCTGGATTTTTCTGTGCGGACTGGGAAAGCCTCCACCCACCCCGTGAAAGTACAGACTGATACTAGCAGATACCGGTACCCATTTACTCGGGGCATTTCTGAAAAGTCAACCTGGATGTTTCCCATAGGGGTGACCCCATAAGACTGGACCCCTGGGGGTTGGCTTGGAACTTGACGGGCATTGTTTTTAGCATATGTGGTGCATTGTCTAACAATTGCAGCTGCCAACGAGGATAAGCAGGAAATGAAGAAATATGGGCGGAGGGTAGTTTCCATTGCTGTCTTGCCCATATGAGTGGCCTGATGAAAGAATGATAGGAATGCTGGGGCAAGGCTGTCTGGGATGACTATCACTGGAGCTGTCCCTGTTCTAGGTAACCTTATCCAACCATCTGTGTGTAACACTCCACCCTCCTCCAGACAGAAGAAATCTAGTTCTCGTGTAGTGTACCTCTTGGCCCATTGGCTTAGTGGGACCAGAAACAGGGGGGCTTGTAGATCCTGGGAGCCCTCTGGGAAGGACTGGGACAAGGATGTGGTTGCGACCCGCCGGGCTTCTACATCAGCCCGTCTGTTTCCCTTGGCTATCTCACTGTTCCCTTTCTGGTGGCCTCTGCAGTGCATAATTGCTACTGCTTTTGGACGCCAGACTGCTTCTAACAGGGCCAATACCTGGGGGCCGTTCTTTATCTCAGAGCCAGCTGCAGTGACTAACCTTCTTTCCTTGTACAGGGCCCCGTGGGCATGGAGAGTGGCAAAGGCATACCGGGAGTCTGTGTATATATTCACATGATGGTTAGTCCCAAGGGATAAGGCACGGGTAAGGGCAATGAGTTCCGCCTTCTGTGCGGAAGTTACAGGGGGCAAAGGCTGAACTTCGACTATCTCTTCCATCATCACCACCGCGTACCCCGCACACCTGCGGCCCTCCAACACCAGACTGCTTCCATCTACGAAGTAGGTCTCATCCGGAATGCTTAATGGCACATCTGTCAGATCAGGGCGACTGGAGAAGATTGTATCCATCACTTCCAGGCAGTCGTGATCAGGTGGCCCCGGGCCAACAGGCAGGAATGTAGCAGGGTTTAAGGCTTGGCTGGTAGTTATCTGCACTCTGGGATTTCCCTATAACATGCTCTGGTATTTCAACATCCGGGAGCCGGTGAACCAGTGACTTCCTTTATGCTCTAGCAATGTTTGGACTGAATGTGGGACGGTGACTAGAAGGCCTTGGACCATGGACAGTTTATCAGACTCCTCCAACAACAAGGCTGTTGCTGCTATTGCTCTCAGGCAAGGTGGCCATCCCTTGGCCACTGGATCCAGCAGTTTAGACAGGTAGGCGACTGGTCGCGGCCAAGACCCCAGTTGTTGGGTCAAGACCCCCAAAGCTGTTCCTGCTGCTTCGTGTACATAGAGGGTGAAAGGCTTGGTAACATCTGGGAGGCCTAGGGCTGGTGATGACAGTAATGCCCTTTTCAAATGTTCGAAGGCCTCCTGTTGGTCACGACCCCATTCAAGGGGGCTCTTCTCTGGGCCCTTTGTAGACTCATAGAGGGGCTTTGCAATCTTTGCGAAGTTGGGAATCCAGATACGACAGGACCCAGCGGCCCCGAGAAAAGCGCGTACTTGCTTGCGGGTTGTTGGCACTGGGATCCGGCACACTGCTTCCTTCCTCTCGCTCCCCAACCGTCAGCTTCCTTTCGACAGATGACATCCCAGATACTTCACTTCCAACTGACATAACTGAGCCTTTTTTCTTGAAGCTCGGTAACCCGCATCGTACAAAAGTTGGAGAAGCTCTGTAGTTGCCAGTATACATTCAGCCTCAGAGTCAGCAGCGATTAGCAGGTCATCGACGTACTGCAGAAGTACTCGTCTGCCGGGCTCCCCCGGGGGAAAACTAGCGAGATCTTGGGCCAATGCTGTGCTGAAAATGGTAGGGGAGTTCTTGAATCCCTGTGGTAAGCGAGTCCAGGTAACTTGGGACTTTCTGCCAGTAGCAGGGTCCTCTTTCTCGAAGGCAAACAGGTGCTGGCTCGCAGTAGCCAGGCGTATACAAAAGAAGGCATCTTTTAGGTCCAGTACTGAGAAGTGAGAAGCAGTCACCGGGATGAGGCCCAACAGTGTATAAGGGTTTGGTACTACTGGATGTAGAGTCACAGTGGCCTCATTGACACGACGGAGATCCTGAACAGGTCGGTAGTCGGTGGTTCCAGGTTTTTGGACTGGCAGCAAAGGAGTGTTCCATGCTGATTGGCAGGGCCGCAGGATACCATGCTGTAGTAGCTGCACCAGATGATGATGAATTCCTTCCACAGCTGCCCGCGGCAGTGGGTATTGTCGCACATATACCGGGGAAGCTCCCGGCTTCATTTTCAATGCATACGGGAGGGATGTTGATGGCCATTCCGGGGGGGTTTCCTTCAGCCCATACTCCAGGGGGCACTGATTCCCACGTATCCAGGGTAGCCACATCAGATTTGGGCCTGTTCTCATATAACTGCCATTCTTCTTCTCGGGGGACGGACAGCCTGGCCGTCAGGCCCGAATGAGATTTGGGCCTGGAGTTTTGCCAGAACATCCCGACCCAGCAGGGGTATAGGACATTCAGGCATATACAGGAACTGGTGAGTGATGGTCCGTCCCCCCAACTGGCACGTGTGGTTTTGCAGAAAAGGTCTCTGGGCCCTCTCCCCCGTGGCTCCCACAATAGTTACTGATTGGGAGGAGATTGGGGCCACTTGTTGGGTGACCACTGAGTGTGTTGCTTCGGTATCGACCATGAATTGCATTTTCCGGTCCCCTAAATTCATGTTGACCATAGGCTCCTGGGGACCCAACAGAAACTTGGAGCCCGGTCTGGCCTAGTAGCCATCCGAGTCATAATGTTCCATAGTTGCAAGGCCTTCGATAGCTGGTCCTGGTGGAGGCGGGAAAGCATCATGCTGGTCTTGCTCCCGTGTAGTTCGTACGGGTGCTCTTACACCCCTTGTGGATGGATATCTCCCTCGCCTTGTGTTACGATTTGGACACTCATTCTTCCAATGTCCCTCCTCTTTGCAGTAGGCGCATTGATTGGGGCCTAGGGGAAACCTCGGCCCCCCGTATCCGCGGCCTCGTCCTCGTACCCTGTTTTCTCCTCTGGCCCAGGCTGGAACTGGTGGTCGCTCGGCTAGGTCGGCTGCTAGGAAGTCTGCCTTTTTCTTCATCCGACGCTCCGACTCTCGCTTCTGCTCCTGGTCACAATTTACATATAGGTTTTGTGCTACTTCCATCAATTGTGTTGCATTCATGCCCGCAAACCCTTCCAGTTTCTGCAGCTTCCGCCGTATATCACCTTGTGCCTGTGCCACAAAGGCAGTATTCACCATACGAAGATTCTCAGGGGCTGCTGGATCGTAGGGGGTGTATAATCGGTATGCTTCAGTCAGACGCTCATAAAATGCCGCCGGACTCTCATCAGGAAGCTGGAGAACTTCCGTGATTTTACTGATGTTCATAGCTCATTGCCCCCCCTTCTTAAGGCCCTCAAGGAGCGCAGTCCGGAAACGAGTGAGAGCCAGTGCTCCAACAGCGTCATTCGGGTCCCAGCGGGGGTCGTCATTCGGGAAATCTGCCTCTGCCTGCTGCTGTGGATTTATAACTCCCTCACGGGCAGGATGCGCCTCCAGCCACTCGAGGGTGGCCCGTACAATGCGCGCCCGTTCTTCTGTACTGAATAAAGTGGAAAGCAATTGTCTAGTGTCCGACCAGGTAGGCTGGTGTGTTTGTATAATACTGGTCATAAGATCTGTCAGTTCTTGAGGCTTTTCCGTATAGGAGGCATAGTGGGTTTTCCAATTCCACAGGTCCGTGGTGGAGAAAGGGACATAAATCCGGCTGAATGGTCCCACTGCCACACGCCCAGCAACATCAAGGTACGGGAGCCCCTGTACTTGTCGTAGTGGCATTTGGAGATCATGCGACCGCAGGCGGTGGGCCACCGGGGTGGACGATCCAAGCTCAGCCTGTGTGCTCTCAGGGGAGGAGATGGTGGCACTGGAGGTGGTACCAGGAGTGGGAGGGGTGGAGGATGTGGGAGGGGAACCTGAAGATGAGGGACTGGAATCCGCAGAATCTTCCCTAAATCTGGCATCACCCACCCCAAGAGGAGGTCTTCCTGACCCTTCAGCTATGGGCGGATCCTGCAGTGGTGTGGATGGGACATGGGGTTGAAGCAGAGGGAGGGGCGTGGAGAAATATCTGGAGAATCCCGCCCATGGTAGATAGGGGCGGGCGTCCGTCCCTTTTGGCGACCGATGGCCGCCACCATTATTCTACACTGATCCTCGTGGCAGCGCTGGAGCCATTTTGGCCTGAGCTGGCATATGGCCAGCCATGAATCAATATAGGGAAACTGGTCTGGGTGCTCTTTCGCTACAATTTGATGGACTAAAAACACAGTGGGCAGATCAGTGGACCCCTGGGGAGGCCACAGCTTAACTAAGGTTGGCCATTCCCTCTGACATAGAAAAGATAATCGAGAGGGGGAGAGGGGAATCCCGTAATCCTCCCCAAACCCAGATTTAAAATTGCGTAGCATGCACTGTAGGGGCGTTTGCACTTTTGACTTTCCCGACCCCATGCTCTAATTCTAGTTCAATGACTAAATGCAGTATACAATGTGGATCTTCTAATCTATTCTCAATTCTGGAATTGCAATGTACAATATGGATCTTCTAATCTAATCTCAATTTAGGAAATGCAATATATCAGTATAGATCTTCTAATCTAATCTCAATTCAGGAAAATGCAACTTTACAATATACACACACTCTAGCTGAAGCATGAGATTTGATTTTATCCCGGAGGATAATAGTAATATGAGAAAATATAGCTAGCTATTTTTTAAAATGTCCACTAGATGGAGCTCCAGGATTACTTTAACCATAAGGATAATACTAGTATGAGAAATACAGCTAGCTATTTTGAATGTCCACTAGATGGAGCTCCAGGATTACTTTAAGTGCTGTTTCTTCTGTTTAGTATCTCAGTGTAGAGAAATTCTTACACGTGGTCTTCACAAAATGGCTGCTACCTCCTCATGCGTTCCACACTGGTTCACTCATCACTCGCAGATGAGGGAAAAGAAAATTGACTTCCAAGTGATTACTCTTCTCTAATGGCACTGCACACTGCCCAACACCGATTTTTTTCGATCCTGGACTTAAAAAAAGGTAAGCATCGGGTCAAACAGCATTAGATTTAAAGATGAAGCAGGGGAACACAGATCAGGACTCCTCGGGAACAGGGCGTGGTCCGGTAAAAATCTATATTAGCAGAGATAAGCGATTAGCAGAATAGCTCTGTATAATCGGCAGAGCGCTTCCTCCCCTAAAAACCCGCAGTAACTAAGGAGGGAGCACACATCACCACCCAGGCAGAGCACTTCACCCTCCACCGCCTGTACTGATAGGCGGCAAGGAAATCACTCCTTGTTTCTTATAACCACGTTTTCAAGGTGCAGAAATTACCTAATCTCATTAACTCCCCCAGCAAAAGCCAGACGGGCACTCCGAGCAAGCCCGAAACGGACGCTCCAGCGCGCCGAACTCCCACTCGCTGACCGAACGCACGAGGCAAACAAAAATCAATCAAACCAAACCAAAGGGGGAGAGCCAGCCGGGCCGCGGTGGGGGTCACATGCTGGCAACAAACGGCAGGCTCGTGCTACCCGTAGCCCGCGCGGGGCTCCAGCTGGCGTTCATGGACAACTGTATTTCAAATAAGAGACGGGCTCTGCGTCTTCTGTACTGCTGCTGTACAGCTTCCCTTCAGACAGCGTGTGTAGGCTCAAAATCGCCCCAATCATTAGAGAATTGCGGCCCGTGCAATTTTCAATAAGCAGCTTAGAGAGCACACTCAAGGGGGTTAAGTGCTAATATTTTAGGCATTTTAATAGCTTTGGCAGCGCTTTAAATACTTTTAAGGGACCCGAGGTGGCAGAGTTGAATTTATACTGCAGTCATTTACTGGTGCTCGCAAGCGTGCCCCCCCCCCCCTATTCCTACCCAACACAGACTGGATGAGCAATGGTTTCAGGGGCTCTAGGACCCTTACTCGGACTGCTCATTGCGGGTGATCAGGCCGCTACAGGTCACAGAATTTACCAGACTTACCAGAATTTCCAGATACAGAAATACAGAACTACCCAAAACAGTAAAACAGTAAGGCAGTAGTACTCACCAGACCTCTGATCAGAGAGAGTTTGGATGCCAGTCTATCCAACCGGTTTTTCAATCGGGGGGGGGGGGGGGGGTGTCAGCCGCAGGGACCCACTGACCAGACAAGTCAAGGTGTCCTTCTGGAGCACAAAGGGGCCCGGGGTGCCAAGGACCATTAATCACCTGGAGGAGCCGGTCCCTGACCGGTGGAGGCCCGATGCTGCAAGAGCAGAAGTCTTCCCACCGTGGGTGTGATGAGAGAGGCTTTTTATTTAATTTAATTTAATAGTGTCCCATCTGGGTCACCAAAATGTTGCAGCCAAGCAGCTGAAAATGCTCTAATTCTCTCACTCACCCACAGAAGGAAACACACAGACAGGCTGGAATGCAAACAGGATCTTTTAATGTGCACACAGGCCCAGACAGAGAGCCGGCAGTCTCCACAAAAAATCTGAGCCCCGAAGGACGTCCTACATTGTCTTATATACAGTACATTTTTAAACTCATTCTACAATCTCATTCGTCTCAGGTATTTTCTGTCCACCAGTCAGCAGCCCCTGGGGAAGGTGCCTGGGTGACCTGTCCAAACCGGTATGCTCTGGTCTGCTGATTTCTGGGATTGTGCTCAGACCTGGAGTGGGGGAAGGGTACCTACTGAAATCTTTATGTCTTCTCTTAGCAAGCTGATCACTTATGTAAGAACCTCATGGCTGGGGGAAGGGTTACCCACAGCTAAACCTTATGGCTGCCTCACAAGTTCCTACAAGTGGCACACCACTGACACTGTCTGAGCTATCTAAGAGGCCTGCGCTGCTGCTGCTACAAGGGCTTCACTTTCCTAGCACTGCAGAGCCAAATGAATGTGTCATACAACACCAATGGCAATGACTGTCAAAGAACAAATGACCTAAATTCAAAGAATAATGTCCTGTCTGCAGTAAGTCACAGCACTCTGTGAAATAATTAAACACGAAGAGCCCGATTCCATAAGATGTATCTCCAGCCCGCAGACACGTCTAAATTGAAAACAGGTCCTGTTTGAACCTAATTCCACATTCACAGGTCTGGATGTGCCTGTGGGCCCGGAATTTGGGAGATAGACATATCTGGTGTGGCACAGGCAAAGAGCTATGCAGTCAGCCTGTGCATGCATCCGGCACGCGGCTTGCGCAGGGGTGCGGGCACAGGCCTTGCTATCTAATGGAGAAACATGTCCCTGTAATATTATGGGACATGGGTAAAGGCTTTGGATGTCCCTGTGCCCACCATATTCCGAAAAGTTACACATTTTGGATCCTGCCCATCTCCGGGATGTACCTATGGATGCCACGTCTCTTCAGTAAAACATGCATCTCCTAAGCTGCTCGTCACACTGATAGTAATTTGCTGATGCAAACTAGACATAAATTCCTATGAGAAATGACTGCTGCTGCAACCTAGACCATATACCAGTCCTCTGCATGCCCTGAAAGGTGCTAGGTAATCCCAGTGCATCCTAACATGGTATAAGAGAATGTAAATATGAACATGTATGTCAGGACATACCTTGCATCAAATAGTACTTTACATTATAAAATGGCCCCAGTGATCCCTGCCATGGTCATCTCTACAAATACACTTTAAACTGCTAAGAATGGACCCCTGAAACTAACATTGCATTTCCCATAGGATGCATAATATTGCTGAGCAACAAATGTATGCCCTTTTCGTGCCTATAGCCTATAAGTGCGCTCGTTCTGCTGCTCCACAATACTGTTCCTCTCTTAGCTCTCCCTACACCCCTCCTCGGAACACCCCTCTTCTGGCAGATCCCTTCTATCTCTGCCCTTCTCTTTTACTGCCAGCTGTAGACTTTGCGTCTTTCACCTTGCTGCTCCCTATCCTTAGAACAAACTATCTGAGTCTGTACATCAGGTTTCTTCTCTGGCTCTTCGCAAATCCAGACTGAGCCCTCAACTCCTTGTTGCTGCTTTTGGATCTGATCTTCCTAATCTCCCTTGTGTTTCCTTACCATTCCCCCTAAATGTATCCTGTCCACAGCTGCTGTGTAGTCTGTCTTGACTAGATTGTAAGCTCTATGGAGCAGGGACCATATTTTACGTGTGTCTGTGCAGCGCTGTGTATACCTTGCAGTGCTATACGAATGATCAGTAGTGGTAGTAGTAGTAGGGCCTTCTGGCTATGACATCTAATTCCCACCTATCTGGGTACTGGCATTTCTCAGAACAGCTACACCTTTCCCATCGTGGCATATGTCAGTCTGTATACATCTGCTATCTGTGGGGCAACCCTGCCCGCCTTCCCACAGTCTGCTTTGTGGCACCTCTTCCCTGGTCAGGCCTGTGTGGTCATGAGAGTGGAGATCCCTGTGCTCACATCAAGTAGCCAGCCTCTAGATATATCACCACTCTCGCAGCTTTCATAGATCCTGAACTGGGCAGGGATGTAGGCCTAATGTTACAATCTGGGGAATGTTGGCACAACATTAATCATGTCTCCCAGTGCCTGGCACAGCAGATGTATGGCTGCCCTATCACACTGCCAACAATATATGATCTTATTAGAGTACCCTATGAAAAATAATCCAGAAGGAATCCGAATAGGTTCATCATTGGCCTCAAAACATGTGCATTCTGAGCATGTAATGGTGCTGTTTTCACTGTTAAATGCTCTTATTCTGAGGGTCTCTTATTATTGACAGGGATATGTTTTGAGCACACTGGCACCTTGTGATGCTGCACTCACCCATACAATCCAGGTAAGGGGCCAGGCTTTCGTGTCCCCCCTGAACTGCAGATGAGTAGACCAGATCCTCCTGTGCACTCCTTAAACTTCATACACATGGGGGTATGTTTACTAAACTGTGGTAATGCCATTCGCATTAGGTTCTGCGGTAAAGGTACAGATGCCCATATAAAGGCGTGGGCGTTGCATCGTTACAGCAAGCTGTAGCAGCTAACGCGCGTTACAAGGCGCCTTTTAAGGCACCTTGCAAGGCACCCTGTAAAGCACCTTAAAAGGCGCCTTGTAAATTGCCATGTAAGGTGCCATGTAAGGTGCCTAGTAAGGTGCCTCATAAGGCGCCCTATAGGGCCTCCTAGGCTAAGCACCATATTAGGCACCCTTGGACAAGGCACCGCAGAAGGAACCCTGGGCTATGGAACCATAGTTTAAGGTGGCCTAACAAGGTTATGGTGTCCTAAGTTAGTGTGCCCTAGGGACTGCAAGGTGCCTCAGGATGACATGCATGACCCATTCGGAACAGAGACAGATGTAGCCCTAACACTAGATAACCTTTCTGCTCCCTCCATCTTCCTCAGCTCTCCCCAGTCGGGGGATTGAGCCGCCGGAAAGCAGGACCAACCCAGGAGCCATCTCTGCCCAAGCGGGGCACGTGACAGTGCAAATTTAAGTTCGCGCCGGCAGGCGCGCGGTCCTTTCTGCTCCCTCCATCTTCCTCAGCTCTCCCCAGTCGGGGGAATTGAGCCGCCGGAAAGCAGGACCAACCCAGGAAAGGCCATCCTCTGCCAACGGGGCACGTGACAGTGCAAATTTTAAGTTCGCGCCGGCAGGCGCGCGGTCCTTTCTGCTCCCTCCATCTTCCTCAGCTCTCCCCAGTCGGGGATTGAGCGCCGCCGGAAAGCAGGACCAACCCACAGGAGCCATCTCTGCCCAAGCGGGGCACGTGACAGTTGCAAATTTAAGTTCGCGCCGGCAGGCGCCCGGGATCCTTTCTGCTCCCTCCATCTTCCTCAGCTCTCCCCAGTCGGGGGATTGAGCCGCCGGAAAGCAGACCAACCCAGGTAGCCATCTCTGCCCAAGCGGGGCACGTGACGTGCAAATTTAAGTTCGCGCCGGCAGGCCGCGCGGTCCTTTCTGCTCCCTCCATCTTCCTCAGCTCTCCCCAGTCGGGGGATTGAGCCGCCGGAAAGCAGGACCCCAACCCAGGAGCCATCTCTGCCCAAGCGGGGCACGTGACAGTTGCAAATTTAAGTTCGCGCCGGAAGGCGCGCGCGTCCTTTCTGGCTCCCTCCATCTTCCTCAGCTCTCCCCAGTCGGGGGATTGAGCCGCCGTAAAGCAGTACCAACCCTGTATCGTTCTCTTCGATATCTGTGCACGTGACAGTGGAAATTTAAGTTCTCGCCTGAAGGCGCTATGTACTTTATGCTCCCTCCATCTTCCTCAGCTCTCCCCAGTCGGGGGATTGAGCCGCCGCGAAAGCAGGACCAACCCAGAGCCATCTCTGCCCAAGCGGGGCACGTGACAGTGCAAATTAAGTTCGCGCCGGCAGGCGCGCGGTCCTTTTCTGCTCCCTCCATCTTCCTCAGCCTCTCCCCAGGCGGGGGATTGAGCCGCCGGAAAGCAGGACCAACCCAGGAGCCATCTCTGCCCAAGCGGGGCACGTGACAGTGCAAATTTAAGTTCGCGCCGGTAGGCGCGCGGTCCTTTCTGCTCCTCCATCTTCCTCAGCTCTCCCCAGTCGGGGGGGGATTGAGCCGCCGGAAAGCAGGACCAACCCAGGAGCCATCTCTGCACAAGCTGGTCACGTGACATTTCAAATTTAAGTTCGCTCCGGCAGGCGCGCGGTCCTTTCTGCTCCCTCCATCTTCCTCAGCTCTCCCCAGTCGGGGATTGAGCCGCCGGAAAGCAGACCAACCCAGGAGCCATCTCTGCCCAAGCGGGGCACGTGACAGTGGCAAATTTAAGTTTCGCGCCGGCAGGCGCGCGTTCCTTTCTGCTCCCTCCATCTTCCTCAGCTCTCCCCAGTCGGGGGATTGAGCGCCGGAAAGCAGGACCAACCCAGGAGCCATCTCTGCCCAAGCCGGGCACGTGACAGTGGATAATTTAGTTCGCGGAGGCAGGCGCGCGTACGTTTCTGCTCCCTCCATCTTCCTCAGCTCTCCCCAGTCGGGGGATTGAGCCGCCGGAAAGCAGACCAACCCAGGAGCCATCTCTGCCCAAGCGGGCACGTGACAGTGCAAATTTAGTTCACGCCGGCAGGCGTGCCGCGCCTGGCGGGCCACGCGCCTGAGGGCCTCGCTAGAGGGCCCTTTGGCGTGGCCCCTTAGGCGAGGACCCTAAAAGTTAATCTGCCTATAGTCCGTTACCTCCTATCCAACTGCTCCATACCCACTGCTCCCTTTAGTCGGTGTGGGTTTGAGCATGAAACGACCGATACCGGACACCGCAAGCAAGGACTAAAGACACTCAACAATACTCAAGGAAAATCTACATAAGCATAAAGCTTGAGCTCCCTCGAGGTTGAGCTCGCTCCCATCTTCCTCCAGACAACCCGCTGATACAGCAAGTATACCACAGCTATATGTTCAGTTGGTTGTTTGAATCTGCCAACACACCTAGTCATCACGTTTTCTTCTCCATATGGCTGTTAAAATCTAATTAAAGTATCCATTCATCCTTGCTACAATTAATAGTATCTATAACCTTTTACCTGCTACATTCTTCTCTGATGATTTGATGCCAGTAACTTTCACACACGTATACTAATTGTAACTAATATATGCTTAATTACATACTGTTGTCAGTATTCACTAATTCTGTTCTTTCTTATATACTGTTGTCAGTATACAATAATAATTACATTTCGTGATTAAACAATACTGTTTGTCAGTAATCTAACTTCTTTATTCCATATACTTGATTCCATATACTGTTTGTCAGTAGCTAATTAATACTACTTGATTCCATATACTTTTTGTCAGTAGCTAATTAATACTACTTGATTCAATATACTGTTGTCAGTAGCTAATTAATACTTGATTCCATATACTTTTGTCAGTAGCTAATTAATACTACTTGATTCAATATACTGTTGTCAGTAGCTAATTAATACTTGATTCCATATACTTTTGTCAGTAGCTAATTAATACTACTTGATTCAATATACTGTTTGTCAGTAGCTAATTAATACTACTGATTCCATTTACTGTTACCAGTACCTAACTACTTTAATCCTATTGTTGTTAGTAACTCTCATTTTTACAGTCAGAACCTGCATTTCTTACAGTCATCGAAATTCCAACATGAATTATAAAAAATGCTACTTTTACCTTGAATATCACCTGATACATCGCCAGCCTACTATTCTCTCTATACCCCTCCCTGCTAACGCTTTCACCCCACCATTGAACCTCCCAGAGTTCTCTCACATTCATGTTATCCCTCATCGTCAGAGACATAACACTCATCAACTATTCTTAGGAAATTCTAAGATAAATCACCACAGACTGATTCAGATAAAGACATCTTCTAAAACCGACCACATAAATACAGGCACTGCTGTCACACACATATCCCTCATCCTCATCAACGCTAGGTCAGCTAGAAATAAAACACCTATCATTACAGACCTAATTAATACAGAAAACCCAGACCTACTATGCATTACTGAGACATGGTTAACAGAATCTGACTCAGTCTTGTTAAATCAATTAAAAGTTCAAGGATACTCCATCTTCGCCTGCAATAGAAAAACATACAAGAGGAGGAGGTGTTCTTATATTAGCTAAATCTAATCTCGGGTTATCCTCTGCTATATGTGAAAACCCTGATGACACAAATATACTCAAAATTGAAAATAAGGGACATAGCAATCTGCTGATATACAGACCTCCGACCGCAAGTAATCAAAAACGTTGACTCCATACTAGAATTGGCTTGCAACTTCTACAATAAGGAAACCTCTCATCATGCTAGGTGATTTCAATCTGCCATCTCTCTCTAACAATCAAGAAACAGCTTTCTTATAAGCGATGGAAGAGAAATGGGCTTCAAGCAAACAGTTTTTAACCAACCCAACTCACACCAAAGGAAACACTCTCGACCTAATATTCATTCCTATCCATTACACAACCTCAGCTCATTATGTCTCACCTTCCACATCTCAAGTCCCATGGTCCTGACCACTATCTGATTAGGTTCTCTTTCCACCTCCCACAATACACCAAAGCAACCCCTTGTCAATCATCATCAAGGTCAAAGATTTCGACCATTCAATAGAGAAGAGTTTTCTTGAATCAGTACTCCCTAGATTGGATCCTCATATCTATAACCTTGATGACGCAATATCCAGCTGGAATACCATTATTGGATCTGCATCAGAACCATATTCACACAAAGATTTACCATAAAATGAGAAAGAATGAAAATGGTATACTATTGAACTTGCAATTCTGAAGAAAGGTCTTAGAAAAATGGAATCTACTTGGAGAAGGAAAAAAAACTCACGAACTCAGACATACAATACTTCTCACTACTCAAAGATTACAAGGATGCGATTAATAAGGCTAAAAAAACAATATCACTCTAAAACTTTATCTAAAGCTATTAATCGACCTAGAGAACTATTTGAGATTGTCAAATCGTTAACCAAATCCCCATCCAACAATTCTCACAAAATCTGTATTAACCCGCAATTACTTGCTGATCATTTTGCAAATAAACTCAAACTAAACAGCCATTTCACCCCACCTCGCCTAACTCTTTCAGATCATAACCACCTGGAATGGAAAACTTTCCACCCTATTACCCACAAACTCCTCCTTCAGACAAGCTCCAACCTATATACAACAAGCTCTCTTCTTGATCCCTGTCCAGTGACTTGGATAAAATCAACAAAAACAGAACTTGCCTCAGACTTACTTAACATAGTCAACCAATCTATTATTCTAGGACGTATAGCAGATGTCCTCATAAGGTCAGCAATTCGACCGCTGTTGAAAAAACAAAACTCTAGACGACCATGACCCAACTTCATATCGTCCTATTGCAAGTATTCCATTTCTTGCTAAGATTATTGAAAAGATTGTGCAAACACACTGCAAGATTATATGGACTCATCAGCTCCATTAGATGAGCATCAATATGGATTTCGCCCCGTATAATGTGTAGAAACACTCCTAACAGCACTATTTGATACAATCATCAAGGTATCGATAATACCAAGCGAGCCTTGATTCTCATATTCATTGATATTTCCTCTGCCTTTGACACTGTAAACCATAACACGCTCATTTCAAGACTCTCTCAAATAGGCATCAAAGATAAAACCCTTGAATGTTCACATCCTATTTTACTAACCGGACCCAATATGTGCAAATAGATCGAAATGCTTCATCCCCATTCCACAAGAACAGGGCATCCCTCAAGGCTCTGCCCTTTCGGCACTTTTGTTTAATCTCTATCTTCAACCCATCTGTTTCCATATTTAAACGCTTCAAAAATCAACTACCACATCTACGCGGACGACATCATGTTAGATCGCCATTTGATGTGTCAAACCCGGATTATAGTAACATATGTCGTTGCCTCTCTGAAGCTGGAACTGTGGCTGAAATCAAGGAATATGAATATTAATTTAAAAAAACAGAAGTTCTATTTATAACAAGAAACACAAGCTTCACTCCCCCACTTGAAATCAAGATTGGAAAAAACTCTCTCCCAGTCAAAGATGAGATCAAATACTTGGGGAGTCACTCTTGGATAAAAAAACCCTCAGCCTCACCAAACATATAAAACAATCTGTAAGAACAATATTTTCAAATTGAGGACAATCCAACAACTTAGACCACTGATAGATAACACTGATTTCAGAACCCATAGTACAAACACTTATTACACCACATTTAGACTACTGTAATGGTATTCTTCAAGGGACCTCTAAGAAAAATATTCACACTCTTCAATTAGCCCAAATGTCACCGCATAGGATTATCTACAAAGCGAAAATTTCAGATCATATATCTCCGATCCTCTACGCTCTCCATTGGGCTACCCGTCTCATGCAGAATCATCTACAAGTCCTTAGTCAATACGTTTAAGATCTCTTTAATAATATAGCACCATCTTTCTTATCTACGCTGATCACCATCCCACATGATAATAGATCGAGACGAAGAATAAACCTTCACACGATACAAGTTCCCTGATTCTATTCGAAAAACAATCAGAAGACAAGTAACACAGCTTTCTCATACTTCGCTCCTACGGCTATGGACACCTCCCGATTGAAATCAGAGAAATCAAAGATCTTCAATTATTTAGAAAAAATCTAAAAACCCATCTATTTACTCTGCACTACAACTAACCTCCACATTGAAGATAATCCTAACACAGAAAAAAAAAACACCGTTCATCACTCACTCACTGACCCTACTTAGACAAAGCATAAACCTTTCTCACACATTCACATTACTCACCTAGATTAACCTTACCCTTAGAAAGCAATTTGCTTGTCGCTAATGTGAATAACTGTAATTTAATGTAAATATTTGACTTTACTGTTGTAGTATGTACTGTTGGTACTATGTTTTGAAACATTATCTAATTAATACCCAGTTCATATGTTCCTACCCCTCCTGTTATCTCAATTGTATTTTTAAGTTACACTTAATAGTTGAATGTCTTTGTTTAATGCTGTTCTATGTAAATAGTTCTTTGTTCTAAATCTGTTCTATGTAAAATAATAGTGCTCTATTATTAATGTTTGTTACCTGTAAACCGCCACTGATCTCTGGAAGTGGCGGTATAGAAAAGATGTATAAATAAATAAAATAAATAAATAAATAGATAGAGCACTCAGGAAAGGCAATGAACAGGTGAGTGAAGGAGGGAGAAGTGGGAGCCGCTGGACCTGCCATATCTGCGGGCATCCCATGTGCCTGCCAGTACTGATGACAAACATGGTGGGGCATGGTGGGGACAGCACAGGGTGTTGGCAATGTAAAGTACCGGAAAAACAGTTGGTGGCAGACGATGGGAATACGTGTCCCCCAGTGAAGGCGGAGGTGGCAGGATAGTTACAATGATGGGTGGACAGAGGAGTGGTGGTGCCATGCAGATCAGGCACAAGCGAGGCAAGCATGAAGAGGTGCAATGCAGGAAAGGGTAGCAGTGCATGACATGGGGTGGCAGCCTGCACTGGCAAACAGGACTCTACACAGCTGACAGACGCAAATAGACGGACTAAGGGAATGTTGGCAATTGTGGCGAGGGTACTATGGGCTGGAATCACAGATCTGCAAAAATATGACCTCTACAGGCATGCACACTATTTGAGTAGGACAGGCATGAGAGGAGGGAACAATGAGGAACTGAACCCATGAACACTGCCAAGCATGGCATTGTATTAACCAGTAGGCTATACCTCCATGGTGTATGTCACAGCAATGTCTGGGTACAGAAGGACTGCAGGTCACCACACAAACTGTCTGCTCTGAGTGCCAGGATAGGGTAACCCCACCAGTACCCATGATGCAATGCACATGCTGAATAGCAGTCTACAGTTGATCACCAAATGGGGTCTGCACCTCTCTGGTACCTCAGCTTGGAAAGACGAACTGACAGTGCGTGATACTGGCACAGAGTAGCTACAGACCATGCCATTGTGCAGGTTCTGTGTTCGCCCTGAGGGACAGGATGGGTGCCCAGCACTAGGTTCGCAGTACATGTGGTTCTAGCGATAGGTCCTGCTGTATATCCCCATCACTACCAGTGTGTGACAGGTGTTCCTTGAAGTGCAGCTGAAGGTAATTTGGTGTCCATCTGTATCCTGCAGTCACATGTGGCCCTATGAGACCAGACACCAGCCAGATTGGTGTGTACCCAGTGTTAGGGTCTGGCTGAAATGGGCAGATGTTATCAGCGCAGAGGGGTTCCTAGAATTGCATGAGGTGTGTGTAGCAGTGCCTTTATAGGTCGCAGTGGTATACACTACATACCCCAAAGGGCCCACATCACCCTTTTTGTAGGTAAAGAACAGGTGCCCCTGCCCCAGGGAAGCAACCTCCATCCTATTTGTATGAGACAGCCATCCAGGGTTGGTGGGCCAGAGCCATACCTGTGACTGAGGCAGTGGCAGCAATGCTGGGGTTAGGTCTGGAAAACTCCAACTGCCTCCCACCACTGTCTGCCAGTCACCAGCAGACAGCACAGTCAGACTGTACCTTAAAGATGTTCTGACCATGCACAGTCTAACTGCAGACAGTCCACCAACCTGCTCACAGAGGAACAATGTGCAGCAAACAGGCATCTCACTGATTGGCAGTCCAGCACTGGGGAACACAAATATACCACTGGAAGCACATAGTGTAGAACCTATGTGAGAACCTAGACCTGCCATGGTCACTGCTCGGTCAGAGTGAGTGCCCTCCCAGCATGCCATGCTGTGGCCACCCTGTCCATGCAGGTGGTGGTCAGGCACTACAGTGTCCCAGCCATTGCCCCACACCCTGTGAAGATGCATCCTGGCCAATCTGCCCTGTCCGGGCCATACCAAAAATACCTTGCTCCTCATTATGCACCTATTCAGGCTAACGCTGGTAACAGTGGGACATTTTGTGCCCAGTGAAGGGTGGGCAGCCACAGAACAATGGATAGACATACACACATACTCACTGCTATTGCAGCATTGTACAAAGATAGGGGTGGTTGGCAACTCTGCCTGCCACACTGGTCCTGATCACAGTGCCGACATTGCTAAACTGTGCAGGGGGTAGTAGTAGTGCTCTGCTGATAACTTCAGCTCAATGCTGGGGCCAACAGCCTGACTCTCCATGCATCTTTGGATTGTGGAGCCTGTGTGGGTGGGTGTTTGTACCCCTGTTTGCCGCTGCTTTTGGCTTTGCACATGTTGCTCTTGTATCTGCATTGTAGGGTAAAACATAGGGATATGCTCTGCAAGAACCACAGCTGGGGCTTGAACCTGTGACCCTCTGCTTCTGGACACACTGTCTGTGGGTACTGCACCACACTGTTGCCACAGATGCGCAATAGTCCCTGGGGCTTCCTGTACTTTTCCTCAGCCAGACTTTGTATGCTGCACTGCACACCACATACTGATACAGGGCATGGCCTAGGTCCACTGCAGGAAGGTGGCACTGCCCCCTCCAGCACGGGCACATACTCCCCTGCCAAGCTGACATGGCCATTTGCTGTCGGTGCTGGTAGTGCGTAGTCCCAGGCCATCCACTGTGTAGATAGGCGCCTGCCTAGGGAGCGGACCCCGGGGTGGGGGGGCATACATGGACATCCTCACATCCCCCCCTCATCACTGCCTACCAATATTATGTCCCTTCCACATGGGGCGGGATGGCTGGGGGGATGTCAGGTCAGTGCCCTAGCAACTATTGCCTAGGGTGAACCAGGTAGATATAGCTGGATTGTGTTTGGTCTTGGTCAGCTGCTGTCTTGCTAATTTCCAGTTTCTATGTTCCTATGTGCCACATAGGTGCCTGCCTGGTCCACCCTGTGCCACAGCTGCCTATGCTTCATGTCCCGCCTGCGGCCCCCTATGCCCCATTTGCACCATCGCCATAGTGGCCATTCATACTTTGGCACTATGGTGTTGCTGAAAATGGAGCACTACTATCACATTTCTTGGGCTCCCTGCCTATGCTGTACATTGCTGACACTTAAATGGTTTCTTTCTCCTGCAAATGTGCATCTAACGGCAGGTTTTCATTCGCGGTAGGATTCAGCCCTTCAGTTCAGCGCATTAGTGTGAAAGGGGCCTCTCCCCGCCCACTCTCCGCCCATTGACCCCTTCTCTCCGCCCTCTCTCCACCTTCTGCGGTGTTTACCGCGGCCGGGGACGTTAATGATCGTTAAGTAACGTTAACGCCCGTTAACATTACATATTGCACGTTAACGTTACCTAATGATCGTTAACGTTACATAACGTGCGGTATGTAACATTACCGCAGTTTAGTAAACATACCCCATAGACACACTCTCACTTTCAGTCACAAAAATATAATTCTGACAAAAAGATGCTCTGAACCTTTACATAACAGCTATGACATAACATAATAGCATGGGATAACAGGACTAAAAATATGATCTTCGTTTCTTAGCCACACAGGAATCCTTTCCCTACTCACACCTATATTATCCTACATCAACAGTCCTATTTTTCAGAACATGGGAATTATTAGGATCCCCTAGATTTTCTCCTTTTCACAAACAGCACATTTCAGCATTGGCATAATACACACTATTGCTCTTTGTAATATTTCTGTAAGGGTGTTTATTAATGTGTCTATACCTTACAACAGATCACTTCTACTTTCTATTCCTTAAAACTGCATCTTGTATTTTTCCAGGCTGCAATCACACCAGTTCAAAGCATAATTGTCACAACCATCCTTCAATCTGGGATGTATTGCAGAGAAGAGCATCCCAGAAGAGCATGGCCTTATAAAATGTTTCTGCAGGAATAACGTGGACATCTGTGCAAAGCACTGGAAATGTACATGGATCTTTCCTGAATATGCTTTATACGTCCCCGTTCGCCCCTTCTGGGCATGTTCTCAGATCCCCGTGCTAGTGCCGTGGATGTGCATGACAGCAGTGTTTCAGAATATGGTCGGTGATATTTTTGGCACATTAACATCCGTGCCACACATGCAAACCCCTTATTCATTTTCTTGAATGACCCCCTAAGTGAAAAATAAAAATATAGTGAACTGCTCCATGAAGCCAAATAATGCTCAATAATAATCCAGGGGTATGCAGCCCCGAAGAGGCGCCTTATTTCTTCATTTGACACCCCTGCCCATCAGTCCTTTTATAATTTTTAAGATTTTGAGCAGTCATGGATTGGACAGTCTCCACATGAGTCTCATATTCCTTTTTTGCGATGATACATTGATGATGGACTGCTCCTTTGGAAGGGCAGCACCCACTGACCAATTTTTTGTTTGGCTTAATGCTTTAAATTCAAATTTACATTTACGTATACCTTTGACTCAAGGGCTATTGGTTTTCTGGACCTACATATACAGTAATGTGGTTGGGTGATCACTGAGTTTTCTATATTTCACAAGCCCACAGATAGAAATACTCTACTGCAATATGATAGTGCTCAGCTTGAATATTTAAAGAAACGTTTGCCAATCAGTCATTCTTTTTGTTTGCTTAGACTGTGTTCTTCTACATCAGAATTTCAGGCTCAATATCATTTAATGGCCAGATGCTTTTTGCAATGGGGATATCTGAGACATTTTTAAGAGCTTGGTATACTGACCAGGCATTGCTTTTACAGCCAGGTCTTTGAGAGGTCCATCAGAGAAATACATTGAGAGTTTATGTTTTACCTTTTCCTAATCAGGCAATCAAGTCCAGCGTATCATTAAGCACTTTTGGTCTATTCTGAATGAGCATTCGGTATTTAAGGACCCTCTTCTGTTTTTCTTTTAGATAGGGCCTTAATTTGAAAGATTTGTTGGTTAAAGTTTATGGTTTATTGGTATTTGATAAACCGCCTTTATGCAGGCAAGAAAGGCGGTTTATAAAAAAAACATTCAATTAAAAACCAGATACACATGTCAGTCAGACCCTAACACAGGGTACACACTAATCTGGGTGGTGTCTGGTCCCAGAGGGCCACATGTGACTGCAGGATAAAGATGGACACCAAACTACTTTCAGCTGTACTGCAAGGAACACCTGTCGCACACTGGCAGTGATGGGGACGTACAGCAGGGCCTATCTCTAGCACCACATGTACTGCAGACCTAGTGCTGGGCACCCATCCTGTCCCTCAGGGAGAACACAGAACCTGCACAATGGCATGGTCTGTAGCTACGCTGTGCCAGTATCACGCACTGTCAGTTCGTCTTTCCAAGCTGAGGTACTGGAGAGGTGCAGACCCCATTTGCTGATCAGCTGTAGACAGCTATTCAGCATGTGCATTGCATCATGGGTGCTGGTGGGGTTACCCTATCCTGGCACTCAGTTTGTGTGGTGACCTGCAGTCCTTCTGTACCCAGCCATTGCTGTGACATACACCATGGAGGTATAGCCTTCTGGTTAATACAATGCCGTTCTTGACAGTGTTCATGGGTTCAATTCCTCATTGTTCCCTCCTCTCATGCCTGTCCTACTCAAATAGTGTGCATGCCTGTAACAGTCATATTTTTGCAGATTTGTGCTGCCAGCCCATAATACCCTCGCCACAATTGCCAACATTCCCTCGGTCCATCTATCTGCGTCTGTCAGCTGTGTAGAGTCCTGTCTGCCTGTGCGGGCTGTCACCCCATGTCCTGCACTGCTACCCTTTTCTGCATTGTGCCTCTTCATGCTTGCCTCGCCTGTGCCTGATCTGCATGGCACCACCACTCCTCTGTCCACCCATCATTGTAAATATCCTGCCACCTCCGCCTCCACTGGGGGACACGTATTCCCATCGTCTGCCAACAACTGTCTTTCCAGTACTTTACATTGCCAACACCCTGTGCTGTGGTACAGTTGCCCCCATCATGTTTGTCATCATTACTGGCAGCCACATGGGATGCCTGCAGATATGGCAGGTCCAGTGGCTCCCAGCTCTCCCTCCTTCACTCACCTGTTCATTGCCTTTCCGGAGTGCTCTATCTAGTGTTAGGGCTACATCTGTCTCTGTTCCTTACAGGTCATGCATGTCATCCTGCAGCACCCTGCAGCCCTTAGGCCACACTAACCTAGGGCACCATAACCTTGTTAGGCCACCTTAACCTATGGTTCCGTAACCCAGGGTGCCTTCTAAAGTGCCTTGTCCAGGGGTGCCTAGTATGGCGCTTAGCCTAAGGAGCCCTACTGTATAGGGAACCTTACAAAGCACCTTATGAGGCACCTTATAATGCACCTTACAAGGCACCTTATAGGGCACCTAACAAGGCACCTTATAAGGCACCTAACAAGATACCTTACAAGGCGCCTTGTAATGTGCCTTGTAAGGTGCCTTATGAGGCGCCTTGTAGCGTGTTAGTTTGTAACATGCGTTAGCTGATACGGCTTGCTGTAACGATGCACCGCCCATGCTTTTATATGGGCATCTGTACCTTTACCGCAGAACCTAATGCGAGTGACATTACCGCAGTTTAGTAAACATACCCCCATGTTTTAATATACCCGCATCATCAACTGTATGTGGGAAAGACCTTGCATCACTAAGGATTCATTTAACAGAACCTAAAAGCAGGGTCTTACATAGTGACTCCTTTGATTAACCTTTGCTGAGTTTCTCAGCGCTCTTTTTCACAATTTTGCTGTGCCGTTGTTGAGCGCATCTATGAATGAGGACAAGGTGGAGACATTGACCGCCACCTCTGCATGCTGTATGGGTTTTAGCACAGGTGTTTTTTATTGATTGGGGGCATACCAATGGGATACCATCAGCAAGTGCTGTTTTTTTGTCGGATTTATAAGGGCGCAAAAATGGATGATGTTGGGTGATACAAGTACTGAAAAATATTTCTAAAAATCTTACAAATTGTAAAAGGACTGATGGGCAGGGGAGTCAAATGAAGAAATAAGGCGCTCCTTAAGTGCTGCTGTGACCAGGCCTAGTTGAACGCCAATTGATGACTCCTCCTAGCCCCTTTACATTTATATTTATTTAACTGCATACGCCTGGATTATTATTGAGCGTAAATAATTAAAGAGTGGCATTTCCTCCTCCTAAAAAAAGCGAGTGCAGCAAACAGCCAGAGCCTCCATATATATTGCCTTGGATTGAAATAAATAAATAGAGGTTTGGTAGAGTCAAAGTATGGATTTCCAAGCTCCTACCTGAGAAACAAAAGCCACCATGGGATTGGCAAATTGAAATGAAAAACTCCATTTTTTCACACATTTTTCCCTCCCTTTCTTAATAGTGAGAGAGAAATTTTCAGATACCAAAAAGAGCCAACATGCCATAGCAGCAGCATCGATACACAACCAATAGCTCACCCCTAGCTTTAAATGACTGTTTTATGTTAATGTGAATTATAGTTACTTCGGGGCCCTTTTACGGACATGATTAAAGCATGTGGAGTGTAATCTTATAAAGTCACATGTAATTAATGTGCATTTTTTCACTCGTAATTTCTCCCTATTTTTTTATAATCAAGTGCGTATGTTTTCGGTACTTGATAAGCAGCACCTTGCTACTCCTGAGATGGATATGGATTGGCTGGTGTATTTATGATAACGTTAGTATGCTTAGAAGAAAGTTGGATGATCTGGTGGGACAGTCGGGGCTAGAAGCTGTCCAAACGCAGTTAGAAGAAAGAGGTGAATTTGTGGATTTTCATGGTTTAACACTGGAAGAAATAGAGTCAGGGTTTAATTCAGTGCATCAAATGTATTCTTTATTGGATCCTTGTCCTTTTAGGAGGTCATTCCAGAACACAAATAAGCCCTTTGGACATGCAGCATAGATGTTTTTCTAGGAAAAATGTCTACGATAGTATTCTGAACCCCGGTGGTCCTGCACGTACACAGCGCTAGCATGGTGATCTCAGAACGTGGGCGGGAGGTGGTGAAGTGAGGGCAGAATGGGGGCAGAAAAGGGGCATCGGAGGAGTATAAAGCATATTCAGGAGAGGCCCATGTATGTCTTCAGTGTTTCCCACAGTCATCCATGTTATTTCTGCAGAAACATGGAATAAAGCTAGGACTTAGAAGAAAATCTGCTCTGTTCAAAGAACAGTTGTGACAAGTATGCTTTGAACTGTTGTGCCTACAGTCTGGAGAGACACAAGATACAGGTGTAAAGAAAAGAAAGCAGAGGTGAGGGAAGGTTGTAAGGTACAGAAACAATATTAAACATCCCTACAGAAACATAGAGAGGAGCAAGTGTGTTTATCCTGGCTATGTTGACATTTGCTCTTTGTGCCAATGGAGCTATTCTAGGGTTCCCTAACACGTCCTATGTTCTGGAGAATGGGACTCTGGATGTAGCGCTAGTATGTGACTGAGCATGGAAAAGATTCTTGTTCGAGAGAGAAAAGAAGATCAGATTTGCAGTCCTGGGACACCATGCTATTATGTTATACCAGCTGTTGTGTATACTGTAGGTGCAGGGGATCATTTTGGCAGAAGTATGTTCAGTGTGAGTGCAAGTGACTGTGAGAGTGTGTTTGTGTGTGGTGTGATGGTTGCACAGGATGATCTGTGTGCTCTGCTGCAATCCTGGTGGGACATGAATGCTTGGCCAGTACCTAGACCATAGGGATGACCGTTGCAACAACAGGTGCCAGTGTGATGGGTCAGAAACCTCAGCAAAGAATCTCTATAGCAAAATGTGAAAACACACCCCTGTCAGGAATAAGGGGCCAGTAAACCAAAACGCCAAAAATGGGGTCAAAACCTCAACTTACCCTAGATTAAAGTGCTCCCTTCTTTTAGGCATCAGCTATGAGATATATAGCTTAGGCTTAACAGAAGCGAGCACTTTATTCTGCTGCCATGCATGCTCCGATATCGCACGGAAGCCGCTTAGTAAACATACCCCTTAGTGTGTTAGGCTTGATTATGAGATATGTGTCTTGCTTCAATCAGTGCTGAATAACTCCATGAGTCAGAGGGTCGTTCTGCAGGATTTGAAGGCGGCTGCTGTTCGTCCATTATTACAAAAGCCAACCTTAGATTCATCAGAGGCTGAGAATTTTCGGTCAGTTTCAAACCTTTCATCTTGGTCTAAGGTTATTGGCTTATGTGGATGGAAATGGCCTTGCTGGTGACACAAGAGGGCTTGGAGGAGATGATGCATTAATTTTGCTTTTGGATCTTTCTGCAGTGTTTGATACATTAGATCACTGTATACTGCTGCAGCGGCTTGTTTCATTTGGAATTGGTGGCCTGCCCCTGGGGTGGCTGAAATCCTTCCTCACTGAACACAGCCAGTTTGTAGAAGTTGGCTCAAAGTCATCATGCATGAGTTTGATACACTTTGGGGTCCCACAGGGGGTTTTATTATCTCCACTGCTGTTTAACCTCTATGTTCATCCTTTGGCCTAGCTTATTCAACAGCATGGCATCTGTTTTCAGATGACATCTAATTATATCTCCCACTGGGTGAGGCTTGGGTGTGTCAATTGCAGAAGTTAGAAGCCTGTCTACTAAATACAAGCCAGTGGATGAGAGATAATAAGTTAATATGAATTGCCAGAAGACGGAAGTGCTCTGGGTGTGTAGTTCACAATTTTCTTATACATAAGCGATCTTGTTTGTTTGGCAGGGGTTTCAATTAGAAGGGAAGGATTGGATTTGTAGTTTGGGGTTTGAGTTAGATAGTTCACTGACATTGTAGCCACACATTTCTAAGGTGGTGAAGGTATGTTTTTTAAAATCTTTGCTAATTGAGAAAAATGCATGTATTTTTGGCCATCAAGAGTTGATGACTCTTTTACAGTCATTGATTCTTAGAAGGCTGGATTATTGTAATGTTTTCTACTCTGGTCTCCATGCAGATTTTGGGCTGGTTGCAGAGAGATGAGAATGCATCCGCCAAGCTTTTGGTTGACCAAAATAATTAAACTAACCCTTCACTCTATATTATACCTATTACCCTACTTCTTGAGTGAATGTCTAGTGACTGACATGCTAATCTAACTCCACCAATATTTTTGTCGGAAGGTTTTGCCTTGAGAGATTGCTCCCTCTTGAAGCGTAACTTCCCTTTTAATTAGTTTGTGTGGTACCCCAACCACTCGGAAAAATAGTGTGAAATAATTGCACTGTTTATTAATGCTATATCACAATAATCTCTTCTTCTAAAATTCCGAGTGGTTAGGGTACCACACAAACTAATTAAAAGGGAAGTTACGCTTCAAGAGGGAGCAATCTCTCAAGGCAAAAACTTCCGACAAAAATATTGGTGGAGTTAGATTAGTATGTCAGTCACTAGACATTCACTCAAGAAGTAGGGTAATAAGCTTTTGGTTGAGGCAGGACCTAGGGATTATATTGCCCCTATATTAGAATCTCTTCATTTGTTACCTATTGTCCAGTTTATTACGTTTAAGTTATTAATGGTGGCTTTTAGGATTTTCGATCAGATGTGTCCTAAATATCTGTCGGTTCATTTATGGGAATATATTCTTCCACAGGTTACCTGCTCCCAAGATACCCAATTATTTAAGCTTCCTAGTGCAAAATATTTTTCACTCAGTTAGATTGCAGGCCAGGATAGTGTCATATTCATCATCATTTATGTGGGATGGTCTTCCATTAACCATTCATTTAATTGATGATTTTATGGGATTTAGAAGGGTGGTGAAGACATTTTTATTTCCCTAGAATTGATGAGGATGTCTCAAGGATGCTAAGATTTTGCTGTAGTTTGTTCTAAGACAACTCATAAGATAATCATACATACATAAGAACATAAGAAATGCCAAACTGGGTCAGACCAAGGTCCATCAAGCTCAGTATCCTGTTTCCAACAGTGGCCAATCCAGGTCACAAGTACACAAGTTCCACAATGCTTGGTAAGCAACGGATTTCCCTAATCCTCTTTAATAAAGGTTTGTGGACCTTTCCTCCAGGAACTTGTCAAAACGTTTTTAAACCCAGCTACACTAACAACTTTTACTACATGCTAGGAATCAGGAACTGCTTAAAAGACAGAAAAAGCAGAGAGTAGGGCTTAATGGCATATTTTCTGAATGGAGAATAGTGGAATACTACAGGGATTTATACTAGGCCTGCTGATTTTTAACATATTCATAAATGACCTGGAAATAGGAATAACGAGTGAGGTGATCAAATTTGCAGATGACATAAAATTATTCAAAGTTGTTAAAACGCAAGAGGATTGTGAAAAATTGGAAGACTGGACATCCAAATGGCAGATGAAATTCAGTGTGGACAAGTGCAAAGTTGTGCACCCAGGAAAGAACAACCCAAACTATAGTTACACGATGCAAGGTACCACCTTAGAAACCACCACACAGGAAAAGGATTTAGTCTTCATCATGGATAATACTTTGAAACCCTCCACCCAGTATACAACAGGGACCAAGAAAGTAAATAGAATGCTCGGAATCATAAGGAAAGGAATGGAGAATAAAACTAAGGATATTATACTGCATCTGTATCGATCCATGGTGCAACCGCATCTTGAATATTGTGTACAGTTCTGGTCGCCATATCTTAAAAAGGATATAGAAGAATTAGAAGAGGTACAAAGAAGAGCGCCAAAAATGGTAAAGGGAATGGAAGAATACCCCTATGAGGAGAGGCTGAAAAGGCTGGGGCTCTTCAAATTGGAAAAGAGACGTCTGAGGGGGGATATGATAGCTGTCTATAAATTAATGAATGGAGTGGAACACGTAAACATAGATCAGTTGTTTATGCCATCAAAAAGTAGAAAGATTAGAGGACATGCTTTGAAGCTACAGTGTAACCTGTTTAAGACTAATAAGAGAAAATATTTTTTCACTGAATGCGTATTCAAACTCGAATTTATTACCAGAGGATGTAGTAAAAGCTGTTAGTGTAGCTGGGTTTAAAAAAGGTCTGGACAAGTTCCTGGAGCATTTGACGTTACTAATTCACAAACATTTGCTGATTCCTATTATTGGGAAGTTTACTACTGGCCACTGGTAGTAGTGAACAAGGATGACTGGTAAACAGAAAAAAACGTACATTAAGAGCCTGCAAGATACATTTATTTTGAATTAGCACAAGGACTATGACAGCTCCTACAGTTTCTCATTCTGTACAAAGAGGTCATTGTTTTCAGGATTTTCGTTGTCATGCAATTGACTATGTTCCTCTGGATCCCCAGAGGGACAATCGTGAGACCTGTTTGCAAAATCTGGAACAATATTGGATTTCTAAAATGGGGACAGTAACCCCTGCTGGCCTTCATTTAGAAATGGACTGGTGGAGTCTAATTTAAAACTTGACATGGAGTCTTTTTGTGATCAATTAATCCCTTTTATGGACAACAGCATAATCTATTCATTTTTTGATTAATTTTATGAATGCTAATGTTTTATAAGTTTTTTCTTAATAATCTTAATAACAGTGGCCCAGTTTTGGTTGACAGATCAGTGTCTGCATTTTAATTAAGGTAACACTGTGTTTCCTGCCATATGTTCATATGAAATAATGAGAACACTGACATGGAGTCCAATTCCAGTAGGGGCACGTCCGGACCTTCGGGCCGTCCAAAAAATGGACGGACTCAAATTGGACATGATTCTGCAACCATGGGAGCCAGACAGTCCCACAGTTGCAGAAGTGGACACTTAGATGGCCCAGTGTTGCCCCTATTCTGTGGCATGTGACGCCCACCAATCTTCCCGCCTTGTCTGCCCTATGCTTCTGCTGGTGTGCCAGTGCTGTGGTGTCCTGTCACCATGGCACTGGGACACCCAACAGGAGTGCACAACTGCCACAAAGGAGGAGATCCTCAGTTCCCCGCTGCCCGATCCTTGGCACTGGCAGCCACGGCTGGGATCGGGCAATGGGGACACCCAAGCATCTTCTCGGCATGTACCCGGTGTTAAGGTCTGGCTGCCATGGGTACCTGTCATCAGGGCAGTGGGGTGTCTAGACTCGCATGAGGGTTATGTAGCACTACCACTATGGGTCTAAGTGGTATGCACCATATACTCCAAGGGGGCCTTAATCACCCCTTTTTGCAGATGAGGGTGTGGTGGGACAGGTGCATGCACCATGCAGAATGGCTGTAGTACCAGCACCACACTTCCTTATCGTCACTCCAGTCCAGTCCCTTTACTTCTGGGTTGTGCAACCCTTCCAGCAGCTTGGAGGCTGAGCCCAACCTTTTTGGAGGTGGGGCGGTATAAATACCACCAGGATCACCCACCAACTCCAGTATT
Source organism: Ichthyophis bannanicus (assembly GCA_033557465.1). NCBI lineage: Eukaryota > Metazoa > Chordata > Amphibia > Gymnophiona > Ichthyophiidae > Ichthyophis > Ichthyophis bannanicus. The sequence continues at coordinate 1,005,124,757 of CM066034.1, read as the reverse complement.
CTCAGCCTCCAAGCAGCTGGAGGGTTCCGTAAGCCTAGGGCTTACTGGAGCCTTTTTTTTCCTATACTTTAAATTGATTTCCTTATTGGATTACTTTATTTATTCATTGATTTACTAATTTTTGCTTTACCTTTCTTAATTTCTTTCCTGCTAGTTTGAGCAGCCTCTGCTCCTTTAATTACTCCGGCAGGCTATCCCCCCCCCTCCTCCCTCCGGTCGGGCCGGGCCTTGAAGGTGTGCTGGGCAGGCAGTCCGGAGGAGAATCCCGCTGAGCACTGCGGCTGCCATCCGACGGTCCCCTGAGGTTTTTCAGCTCGGATTGGTCCTGCCTCGCGCCGAAGCCCCCCCCGGAGGCTGAGCGCTGGAGGCATCGCTGGAGGACAATCGACAACGCCAGACCCGTCCGGCAGGCAGAGGACACGGCGGCGAACTCCGGGCCCCCCGATCTCGGCGGGGAAGCTGATTTCGGCGGTCCTGCCCCAGGGGTCAACTCCCGGCCTCCTGCAATATTCGGGAAGGAGAAGAAGAAGAACTAAACGGCCCAGAGGACAAGCTCGCGATCCCCCGTTCTGGCTCCACGTGGTGAGGCCTACCACGTGTAGAGCCAACGGGCAGAGATCGCTGAGCCGGGCCTAGTCAACTTAAAACCGCTAGTACATTATTTCCAGGCTCCTTCGGGACCGTTTTAAGTTAAATTTGAAACTTTTCTAACTTTATTATATTGAGTTTGTTTTAGATTTGTTTATTTTAATTGAATTTCACTAGGCTAGTTCTCAGTCCAGTTAGGGGGGATGGCCTTTGTCGCATAATTTAAAAAAGAACCTGGTAGCGGCCCTCTCTTCGGGGATTTTGGTTCCTCCTAAGGGGTGCTCTCATTCTCGCAACTGAGCCGTACAGCGGGCTACAACTGGGGGCAAGTGGCATAGTCCTGATTGCAGGAAAGCCTTCCCTAACTGAGTTCAAGCATGGCGGCCAAATCTAAATGCCCGTCCTGCGGCACACGCAGGGATACCTCCTCCGAGGCAGGAGTCTGCAGAGCTTGTGCTGCAATGGCTGCCTCGGTGGAACAAGAACTGAACCTGGCCTTAGTCCAACCTTCTCAGGGGTCGGGGGACTCCTTAGAAGGGGAAGAGGGATCCCAGTTCCCCCCCTCGACTTCCTCGGATCTGCCTACCCCTCCTCTTCTCCCTTTGCCTCCCCCCTCAGAGACAGGGGGCGCCGGAGAATTTTTCTCCCCAGATTTTATCCTCTTACTCCATAAGGCCTATTGCCTGCGTAAACAGGGCTCTGGGGCAGGAGAGGCGGCCTCAACGTCCGCAGCCAAGCCCCAAAGGACAAGCAATCCAGACTCAGACAGGCCGCCTAAACGGCCTTGCCTGAGCGGTGAAGAGCCCCTCCCGCCCCTTTCCCAGGGCTCCCCAGAGGGGGATGGCTCGGACAAGGACTGGGACGAGGAAGAGGAGGAGCTGGAAGAGGGAGAGATCCCAGAGGAAGATCACTCCAGGATCATTAGAGTCTTCCGTCGGGAGGAGCTCCCGGCACTAATTCACGAGTCCCTAAAAGCCCTCAATGTGGCCTCGGACAATCTGGTAGAGGAGGAGGCGCTGGAGGACCCTTTAATTCAAGCTATCAGAAGATCTCAGAAAGTTTTCCCGGTCCACAGGGTAGTGCGTCAGATGATCCAGGAAGAATGGGATCAACCTGAGTCGGCTCTAAGTGGAGTCCGATCCATGTCTCGCCTATACCCACTTCCGGAGACGGACAAAGAGCTGTTGAAGTCTCCCAGGGTGGATGCAGCGGTATCAGCAGTCACTAAGAAGACTACTATCCCGGTGGAGGGTAGCACGGCCCTCAGAGACGTTCAAGACAGAAAGCTAGACACTTTACTCAAGCAAGCCTTTGATGTCAGTGCCCTGGCCTTGCAGGCCTCGGTGTCAGGAGCCTGGGTAGCAAGAGCCTGTTTAAGATGGTCGCAGCAGCTCCAGGCATCAGAGGGGCCAACTGGCGAGGTTCAGACCAACTCGGCTAGATTGGAATCCGGAACGGCCTTCCTGGCGGATAGTCAGTATGATCTCATCAGAAGCCTAGCCAAGAACATGGCTTCGGTGGTGGCAGCTAGACATTATCTGTGGCTCCGGAACTGGGCAGCCGACGCCTCCTCGAAGGCATGCCTGAGCCGTCTTCCTTTTAAGGGGAAATTATTATTTGGAGAAGACTTGGAGAAATTGGTCAAGGACCTTGGCGAATCGAAGGGGGGCAGGCTGCCTGAAGACAGACCGAAGCAAGGACGTCCCTTAGCCCCGGCGCGCAACCAGCCCAGGGACGCCCGAAGGTTTCGTCCTGCCAGATCAAACTCCTTTCCCAGGGGCCGTTTCCCCTCAAGGGGGCAAGGCTTTAGAGGGTTTCGTGGAGCAGGCCGAGGTTTCGGGACTGCCTCCTCCTTCTCCTCTCAGGGGAATAGGAAACAATGAGGTGACGGGGGTCCAGGGGGAAGAACCGTCGGTAGGCGGACGCCTGAGGCGATTTCTTCCAGCCTGGTCCCGAGTAACGTCAGACCAATGGGTCCTAGAAGTCATCAGAGAGGGCTATGCTCTCGAATTTGCAAAACAAATTCACCCAGCCTTTGTCCAGTCTCCCTGCAGTTCGCCGGCAAAGAGAGCGGCGGTAGAGGCCACCCTTACCCGCCTAATAAAGCTCGGGGCCGTGGTCCCGGTACCACGAGACCAGTGCGGTACTGGTCGGTACTCGATTTACTTTGTTGTTCCAAAAAAGGAACACTCCTTCCGTCTGATCCTAGATCTAAAGCAGGTCAATCGCTGCCTCAGGGTGCCGCACTTTCGGATGGAAACTCTACGGTCAGTAATAGCAGCCGTAAGAGGCGGGGAGTTCTTAACGTCTCTAGATCTGACAGAGGCCTACCTTCACATTCCGGTCAGAACATCCCATCAACAGTTCCTGAGATTCGCAGTGCCAAGGGGCCACTTTCAGTTCCAGGCCCTCCCCTTCGGCCTGGCTACGGCGCCAAGAACATTCACCAAAGTAATGGTTGTAGTAGCGGCCTTCCTACGGAAGGAGGGCATTCTAGTACATCCCTACCTGGACGATTGGCTAATCCGGGCAAAGTCGGAGGAGGAAAGCTGCTCGGTGACGGCAAGAGTGTCCCAAGTCCTAGAAGAATTGGGCTGGGTCATCAACCGGGAAAAAAGCAGGATGTCTCCCTCCCAGGAACTCGAGTACCTCGGGGCAAGATTCGATACCAACAGAGGCAGGGTTTTCCTGTCTCGGTCAAGATCAAGACAACTGAGACTCCTAGTCACGCAGTTTCTGGCCAGACGAAATCCCACGGCGTGGCATTATCTGCAGGTCCTGGGAACAATGGCAGCGGCGATAGAAGTGGTACCATGGGCCCGGGCCCACATGCGACCATTGCAGAGGGCTCTATTGCGGCGGTGGTCGCCCCAGCTTCATTCCATGTCAAGACAGTTGCCCTGCGCCCCGAGGACCAAACAGGCTCTACGCTGGTGGCAGTGCCCCAAGAATCTGGATTGCGGCATGCCCCTCGAACCTCATCAGTGGTTATTACTGACGACGGATGCCAGCCTAACGGGCTTGGGAGCCCACTGCGAGGACCAGTTCATCCAGGGCAGCTGGACTCCGATGGAAGCACAATGGCCCATCAACAGACTGGAATTGCGAGCCGTCGGTCTAGCACTCAGAGCTCTCTAGGGCCAGTGTCATACCTGTGACCATTTCATACCAGCAGTGATGCGTGGGGTAGGCAGGGGAAGGCTCAACTGCCCCATGCTATGGTCTGCCATTCATCAACAGTCAGACTATACCTGAAGAATCCTACAAGGTGTTTCCACCATGCACAGATAAACTGCAGACAACACACTAACCAGTTCATAGTGCATGCTCATAGGGGAACCCTATGCACCCAGAGGTGGGATGCACAGCACAAACACCAAGCAGGTATCTCTGTGATTGGGCCCCAAAACCAAGAACACACAGGCATCACTGGAAACAAATAATATGTGGTACTATGTGGGAACATAGACATGCCATGGTCACTGCTTGGTCAGAGTGACAGTGACCCCCCCGCGTGACATGCTGTGACCACCCTGTCCATGCAGGTGGTGGCCGAGCACTACAGTCTCCCAGCCATTGCCCTCCACCCTCTGCAGATGCATCCTGTCCAATCCGCCCTGTCTGAGCCATACCCACAATACCTTGCTCCTCATTATGAACATTTGCAGGCTAACGTGGAACCAGTGTGAGCAATGTGGGCTCAGTGAGGTGTTGGCAGACACAAAACAATGGAGAGACATACGCACACTCCCACACCTATCTCAGCATTGTGCAGAGATGGAGGTGGTTGACAACCCTACCTGCCACACTGGTCCTGATCACAGTGCCGACATTGCTATTCTATGCAAGGGGTAGTAGTAGTGCTCTGGTGATAACTGCAGCTCTGTGATGGGGCCAACAGCCTGACACTCCATGAAGCTGTGGATAGTGGAGCCCTTGTGAGTGGGTGTCCGTACCCCTGTGCACCACTGCGTTGAGGTTTGCCCATGTTGTTGTTGTGGCTGCATTGTGGGCTAAAACTATGGGGAGATGCTCTGAAGGATCCACAGATGGGACCTGAACCTCTGACCCTCTGCTTTTGGACATGCTGGCTGAGTGTACTGCACCACACTGTTGCCACAGCAGCATAGTGGTCCCTGGGGCTACCCTTTTACGTTCCTCGGCCAGACCTCTTCTGTTGCACTGCACACCATGAACTGGTACAGGGCATGGCCTAGGTCCACTGCAGGCAGGTGCCACTGCTCCCTCCAGCACAATCACCCACCCCCTCTGCCATGCTGCCATGACCATATGCTTTCGGTGCCGGTGGTGCGCCATCCCAGGCTATCCAGGGGACAGGTAGGCGGCTGCCTAAGGTATGGGTTCTGGAGTAGGGGTGCCTACATAGATGTCCACGCTTCCCCCGGCACCGCCTGTCAATGTTATATGTCCCTTGGGGTACCTGCTCGGTAATGTCCCCTGAATGAGACACTGTGGGACACAGACTCATGGGCATGTCTGACCCTGGTCAGTTGCTGTCTTGCTGATTTCCATTTTCTGCATTCCTATGTGCCACCTCGGCAACCACCTAGTCAACCCTGTGCCCCAGTAGCCCCCACTGCATGTCCCGCCTGCAGCCCCCATGCCCCATTTGCACCATCCTCATAGTGGCCTTTCATACTTGGGCACTATGCTGTTGCTGAAAATGGCCTACCAAAAAATCCCTGAAAAAATTCCCCCGTGCAAACCAAAGAATTTTCTTTTTGTCGGACCACAGTGAGGGAGGTTCAGATGGACTGCAGAACCACACCCGTCAACTGGGATCCATTTTAATCAACAAACTCAGTTCTTTAGTAAATATTGTAATCAACTTATCTTAAAATGTTGAGAGAAGAAGCGCAATCGTTGCGTACAACATCCAAACTTTAAGGACACGACGTGCACGTTTCGGGACGAATCCGTCCCTGTATCAAGTGCTCTCACGCAGGTCACATCCGTTTGATCCTTCTCTTATCTCATGCAAAAAAGTAACATTGCTCTTCGTTGTTAAAAAAACGCCGGTTCTTGCCGGACAGCCAATCACTGCAGGGAAGTCGAATTGTTCCTATTGGTCGGCGAAGCCGTCAATCATCAAGGGAACCAGTCATGTTCATCAAAGATGAACAACCTGACATCCTCTGCATAACAGAAACCTGGATATCAAATACCGACACTGCCTTACTGAACCAGATAGACAGACCAGGCTACAACCTGTACAACTGTCCACGTTCCAACAAAAGAGGTGGAGGAGTGATCATAATTGCACGATCACACTTGAAACTCTCATGCACGTCCCTTGACTCAAACCCGGATATAGACCTGATCAAAGTGGAGAACTCAGCAATATCCATCTGCCTAATATACAGGTCCCCCTCACCGAATCATGAAGGACTTGTTACAGCATTGGAAAACATATCCTCAACACAGCCAAGGAAATTCCAAATCATCCTCGGTGACCTAAACCTAGCATCAACAACAGAGGTGCACGCCAACACATTCCTCGAAGCTATGTCACAACTCGGGTATCATCAAATAATAAAGGAGCCGACACACGAAAAGGGACATACACTGGACATGGTTTTTGCTCCAAAAAACAAGCCACCCAACCAAGTTGAACCCCTGATTAAAATCAAAGCAATACCCTGGTCTGACCATCACCAAATAGACCTACGGATGAAACTCCCTTTGGCACCAAAGAATGCAGAAGCCCAACGAGAAACCCGTCAGCAGAGATCTTTCAATAAGCTTGAACTGGATAATCTCGCGAGTAACATCAAAGCGCACATCGATTTGGAGTCTACAGACCTCGATGCCCTAACAAATAACTGGAATGAAGGGATCCAGGCATCAGCAAACCCGAAATGGAAAAACACAGCAAGCACAGACAAACAAAGGTCAGAGCCCTGGTACACGACTACGCTGTCCAAAAGGAAGAGGGAACTAAGAAGATGTGAAAAAAAGTGGAGACGCAACAAAACTTCGGAACTCAGAGCTGAATACCTCAACACCCTCAGAAAATACAAAGACGAGGTAGATGATGCAAAAAGGAAACACCACAACAACCTGTTGAATAAAGCCATCAATAAACCACGGGAACTATTTCGAATAGTGAAAACTCTAACCAAAACAAACCAACCAGAACAGCAGAGCGATACCATTCAGCCCCAAACCCTAGCTAACCACTACGCAAGCAAGCTGACCACAACTGCAACCACGCTATCTTTGGCCAAACCCAACTTGACAACTGTAGAGAAGCATGAACAGACGTGGAACGAATTCTGCAAAATTGATGATAAGCAAGCAGTGGAAATAATAACCAGCATAAATACCACCACCTCACTGCTTGATCCATGCCCATCTACCTGGATTAAAGCGGCAAAAAAGGACATTGGCCACCAAGTCGCTCACATTGTGAACCAATCACTGTCCCAAGGAATCATGCCTAACCAGCTCAAAAAGTCTATAATAAGACCAATACTAAAAAACAACTCGCTAAACAAAGAAGATCCATCTTCCTACCGTCCAATCTCCAGTATATCGTTTTTAGCAAAAATCATTGAAAAAGCAGCCCTCATCCAACTGCAAGAACACCTTGAAGACAACGATATACTGGACAAACAGCAATACGGATTCAGAAAAAATCATGGGGTCGAAACCCTGCTTTTAGCCCTGTTTAACAACCTCCTCAAGGGGCTGGAAGACAGGAAGAAAATGTTTATCCTCATTTTTATCGACATATCCGCTGCATTTGACACTGTCCATCACTTAACCCTCCTGAACAAGCTGGAATCAATTGGAATTATAGGAACCGCCTTGAAATGGTTCTCCTCCTATATAACGGGCAGAAAGCCACAGGTCCAGTTCAACGGAGAGAAAGCTGAACCGGTCATCCAAACAAGGCATTCCTCAAGGTTCGGCACTCTCGGCGCTACTTTTTAACATTTACATGCAACCACTCAGTGAAATATTCAGGAAATATGGCATAAACTACCACATATACGCAGACGATATCATGCTGTACACCCAACTAGAGGCCACCAACCCGAACTACGACCAGCTTCAAAACTGCATGGGAGAGATGTCGGGATGGCTACAACAAAATAACATGTCGATCAATCATAAGAAGACCGAAGTAATGTTTATATCAAATACCTTGGGTTTCGAACCACCTCCAACAATCACATTGTGCAACAATACATACAATACTAAGAAAGAAATAAAATATCTGGGAGTCACAATTGATAACAAACTGAAAATGGAAAAACACCTCAACAACACCAACAAAGCCATCTTCCACAAGCTTAAAGTGCTACGACCCCTGCGGAACATACTAGATCCGTGCGATTTCCGATCAGTTGCTCAGGCTCTCATCATGCCCCACCTGGACTACTGCAACGCCATCTTGCAGGGGCTACCAAGGAAAACAACCAACATACTACAGATGGCCCAACACGTAGCAGCAAGGATCATCATGAGAACTCGCGTCACCGAACATATCACACCTGTATTGATGGAACTACACTGGCTTCCAGTCGTTGCAAGGATTCAATACAAAACATTGGTAACTACATTCAAGTTAATTCACAACCTGGCCCCCTCATTCCTCTCCACCCTGATCTCCATGCAACCTGCAACCAGAAGCAGGAGAACCATGAACTCTGACACACTAAGAGTTCCAAACAGCTTTAGACACGTAAAGGTCAGTACTAGTCGCAGAGCGTTCTCCTTATCTGCCCCCACGTTATGGAACCAGCTCCCACACGAGCTGAGAGAAATTAAAGACATAAGCAATTTCAGAAAACAACTGAAGACGCACCTGTTCAATTGTCATTATACCAGATGAAAATCCAAAAGGACAAAAGAAATTGAATTGCAGTATGTACAAATGTAAATATATGGTGGTTAGTGCCTGTGTAAATGTATGATAATAGCTAAGGTCTTTATATGGACCCGCATATGTGTGCTGTGTATCCCCCCCCCCCCCCTGCTCTCTCTATCTAATCCCCAAATAATTCTGTCTGTAATTTATGACAAATCCCGTAATTGTAATCAAACCGCTTCTGATCGCTGGAAGGAGCGGTATATAAGTCCTTACTAAATAAATAAATAAATAAATAAATAAAAGGGCCACCTATGTTGTGCCCCTTAACCAATTGGATGAAAGCCAGCTGATAATTGAAGTAACACCCCAAATGCCCAATGATGTAACTACTAAAGAACAGCCCAAGAGAGAGGGAATTCCCACCACAGCAGGAAACCCCTCAATCATAGGGCTTCGTTTAAAAGGCACTCAGCCACTCAATTTCTCGGTTTAAACCTCTTGGTTGTACACATGCTAGATCATAAATCCAACGCTGTTCACAACGTTGTAATCGAGCCGTCCTGTCACCCCCTCTAGGATCCTCCGGGATAAAATCGATGACAGTCCAACGGAGCTTGTCAAATGTGTGACCCTGCTCAACGCAATGGTCCACTATTGGAGCAGATAGAAGCTTTTGCTGTAGACGAGACGCATGTTCGCCAATTCTTGTCTTGATAGATCTTATCGTGCGGCCCACATAGAGCAGGGAACATTCACATTGAATTAAATAGACTACGAAGGATGAAGAACATGTGGTAAACCAGCGTCGCTGGTAAGTATAGCCAGTCTGGGGATGATCCCATGAAATTCCAGACAATGTGTTAAAACAAAATTTACACTTATGACATGGGAAATGACCCTTAATTGTGGTAGTTGTTTGTGTTGCTTCTCTCTCTCACCTTCCAGTTTCAATCTCTCCTTCCACTTCTTCCTTTGAAATCTACTCCATTTACCTATATGTACCACTACCTCTCTGAATAGCTGTCATTTCTTCAGGAACAAGCAGGAAGTCAGTCCAAAATTATAGGTGATGTTGATGCTGATGGAGCCCGCACAGAGCATTTCCCCAGCTTTCAAAGAAAGCCTTTGGGATATGCTACCACGTATGCATGGTCCCCTTCCCGCTAAAGGGTGCCATCTTGCTTAGTCTCCTTTTTTCTGTGGAGCCCAATGGACATCAGTCCTGTTTCCCCGGAAAAATCCTTGTTAAAACCTTAAAAGTTGTGTTTTATCCCGGTTATGTACTGGTTCCTCTTCCTGCCTCGAGATGACACTGGTTCCAATTCTGCTCTCAGCTCCTTTCCTATTTTTTGATCCAGGCTCACCTCGACCAGCGTTCGTACCCTTTTTCATCCAGGGGTCGTCAATCCTGGCTGGGTGTCTCCCATCATGTCTCTCTGTGGGTTCAAAAAATGTGACCAATGCAGTCAAACCATGTCAGTAACTGATACCCATGACTGCTGCCTTCACTGCCTGGGACCGGACCATGACAGCACCTGCTGTGACCTGTGCCAGGCCATGACTCCAGAAACCAACAAAAAGAGGTTGGAATTGCAGGAGAAACTGTTCCCATGGTCTGACTCGGCACTGGCCTCCCTGACACTGAGCTCCAAGCCCAGCACTTCCCATGAGGTCCGGGCTTCCTTGAAGTCCCATGGTGGCGGCTCCTCCGAGAAGACCCCGGATCCTGAGGGAAAGAAGAAAAAATCCTCAAAGTTCTTCGAGGCACCACTGAAGAAACATGGAAAAACCCTTCAGAGGGACTCAGAAGGCTCTGAGAGGCACCCTTCCAAGTTCCTCAAAAAAAGGATTCTTTGGCTGGGGGAGACCATGAGAGGTTCCTCAAGGCCATAGTTCTCATTGAGGACACATTTGCGAGAGTGCTGGTGCCAGGCCCGAGATTCTCAGTGCCCACGCCAAAAGCTACAGAGCCTTCTGGCTTGAAAACCAGAATGGTGGCCCTGGAGCAGAATATCTCTGCTATCCTGGCCCTGCAGCAAGCAATGATGGATGATTCATCCACATCATCTGCCCCGACAACTGGGTCCCCTACTGCAGGGGAGTCCCTGGGCATCGAGCCGAGCTCCAAGCGCCACCAGCCTCGGGTAAGCCCTCAGCACTGGTTAAGGTCTCGGTTCCATTCTTCAAGCATCCGATCATCCTTGGCCAGTTTCCAGGACTCAGATCTCAAGTCTTCTAGAGGCCCATGCTCCCTTGGAGCCAGCCTTGAAGCAAAGAGCCTCAGTGCCTCAGACTCGTCGTCACCTCTTGACTCTGAGTGAAAGACCAATGACAAGGCCTCCCCAGAAACTAGTCGGCACTGAGTCATCCCCTCAGAGCCCTCTCTTCTGGTACCCTGACGCCATTCTTCTCTGGAGGACGTGACCTTCCACAACTTTGTCAGGGACATGGCCCGAGCTCTCTAGGTGTAAACCGAGGTGGAGAAAGACTTTTGCACCAAAAAAATGGAAATCCTCCAGTATGAGTTCCCACCCAAAGAGACTCTCACAGTGCTATTGCAGCCAGTCCTCGAACGGTTGCTACTTAGGATGTGGGAGTCCCTGGGTGTTGGTACTGGTGGTCAGCTGACACCTCGATGCCATGTACTGCATCAAGAAAGGGCCCTTGTTCCAAAAACCCCAACTCCCACACAACTCCATGGTTGTCGAATCAACCAGTGTAATTGTTAAATCAGTCAGGGCCTAGTAGCAGAAGTTTAAGTTTAAATTTAAAACACAGAAGAGAGCTTTCTGGTTAAATTTAGAACCCAGAAGAGAGCTTCTAGTTTAAATTTCATACTAAGTCAGAGCCTAGCAGCAGCAAAGAGCTTTAATTCAAATCAAATCAGAATATAACAGCATAAAAGGCAAAACAGGGTCAGTATTCTTTGAGCAATAAATAAACTCTTCTAGAGACCTTTACAAAGAAGCCTTCTACCTAGGGGGCAAGAGACCTGTGAAACCTTTTAAATAGGTGTTAAAGCCAGGTGGCAGGTCAAAAGGCCATTTTGAAAGACTCCTTCTATCCAAGCAAGGACTGTTAATCACCAAGGAAGTTGGTCACAGCTTACCTTAGAAGCACAGGACAGGGTACTGTGTAGCAGCCCTCTTTTAATAAGTCTTATTGCCCTCCCCCCCCCAACACCCATCCAACCATGGGATAATCGTAGCTTTATAGGTACTTACACATCTTAAAGGAAAAGAGCTGCTCTCAAGTGCAGCTCTTTATCCAAATCAGTCATACATTAAGGACCTGTGATTAATTAAGCTTCAGGTGAACAAGGCATACTAAACGTATTAGGTACACTTTTATTAGTATCAGTATGCACAGCATCCCTTAGTAAGTAAAGAACCTAAAGATCTAAACACAAGCTTAAAACTAAGATGCAGACAGCAGTCCAGCAGCAAGATGGGAGATTTCCAGTCTTTTGCATTAAGTGTCACATGTATGATTTTCTCCCAGTTGTTGAGAGGTCTTACTTGTGCACTAGGTGCAAAGAGCTCTTTGCTCTCAGGGAACGAGTCCATTCTCTAGAGGCTAAAGTAGCAGACTTGGAAGACATAAGAAAGACAGAGAGGTACATAGACGAGACCTACAGGGATATAGTCCTGAAGTCCCACCTCCAGTCTGGCAGCATCCCTGTTGCCATGGAGGAGAGAGGTCATGTGACAGGAGAGCATCACCTGGTGTGGCAGGAAGTGATCCTGTAACTAGGACCTGTCCTCCAGGTGATGTAAAACCCTCTCGCACTGAGGAAGTTTCTCCAGGGCCATGTGGCCAGGAGGGAAGGGTTAGGACAGCCGTTATAGTTGGTGATTCCATCATTAGGCATGTAGATAGCTGGGTGGCTGGTGGACATGAGGATCGCCTGGTAACATGCCTGCCTGGTGCAAAGGTAGTTGACCTCATGCGCCACCTAGATAAGGTCTTAGATAGTGCTGGGGAGGAGTCTGCTGTCTTGGTACATGTCGGTTCCAATGACATAGGAAAATGTGGTAGGGAGGTTCTGGAGGCTAAATTTAGGCATTTAGGTAGGAAGTTGAAATCCAGAACTTCCAGGGTAGCATTCTACGAAATGCTTCCCGTTCCACGCGCAGGACCCAAAAGGCAGGCAGAGCTCTGGAGTCTCAATGCGTGGATGAGACGATGGTGCAAGGATGAGAGTTTTGGATTTGTTAGGAACTGGGGAACATTCTGGGGAAAGGAGGGGCTCTTCCGAAGGGATGGGCTTCACCTTAACCAGGATGGAACCAGGCTGCTGGCATTAACCTTTAAAAAGGAGATAGAGCAGCTTTTAAACTAGATAATAGGGGAAAGCCGACAGTCGCCCAAGAGCGCATGGTTCGGAAGCATGTATCCTTGAAGGATACTACCAAAAGCAGAGAGGTTACAAAAAAGAGTAAAGTAGCCCAAATGCCCTAGAGTATGGAGCAGACAGAGCTTAAAGATCCCAAATTACCCTTGTCTGCCAATAGCCAGATTAATATGAATAAAATACAGTCTCTAAAATGCTTGTATGCAAATGCTAGAAGTCTAAAAAATAAGATGGGAGAGTTAGAATATATAGCACTAAATGAGAGGTTAGATATGATTGGAATATCAGAGACATGGTGGAAGGAGGACAACCAGTGGGACACTGTGATACCTGGGTACAAACTATATCGTAATGATAGAGCTGATCAAATTGGTGGAGGGGTTGCGCTCTATGTTATAGAGGGCTTTGAGTCAGAAAGTATTAAAGTTTTGCAGGAAACAACATTTGCTGTAGAATCTCTATGGATTGAAATTCCATGTAAAAAGGGGAAGGCGATGGCAGTGGGGGTGTACTATCGACCGCCTGGCCAGAATGAACAAATGGATGATGAAATGCTCAAAGAAATCAAGGAAGCTAACAAACGTTGTTGTTGTTGTTAAGTGCCGTCAAGTCGGAGTCGACTCATGGCGACCCTCTGGATAGCTATCCTAAATTGTGTTCGGTCTTGAGTCAGGCGGCTCATTGTTGACAGACTGGTAGCTGTAGCTGCTGTTATTGTATCGATCCAAACAAAAGTTACAGCATAGTAATAATAATGGGTGATTTCAATTATCCCGGTATTGACTGGGTCAGTGTCACGGCAGGACATGCTAGGGAGATAAAGTTCCTAGATGAAATAAATGACTGCTTCTTGGAGCAGCTGGTTCATGAACCGACCAGAGGGGAAGCCATATTGGACCTAGTCCTTAGTGGAACACCAGAACTGGTGCAAGAGATAAGGGATTTGGGGCCACTTGGCAATAGTAATCATAGCATGATCGTGTTTGATTTAATTAATAAAGGAGGGATGGTAAGGAAATCCACAGTACTACCTTTTAACTTTAGAAAGGGAGACTATGGGGTATGTTTACTAAACAGTCTTAATGTTACCTGCGCTAGTTGCAGTGATAACATGAGGAATGGCATATAAGGTAATGGGCGTTTCTGTGGTAAGGTAGCAATGGCGGCTCATCGCACGATAGAGGGCGCCTTGCCGTTATCGCGCTATAAAGAGCGCAGTGGTGCATTATCACGCTTTAATCTTAATTTCACGCCGTGGCATATGATCAAAGAAGTAGAGGTGTAGCACACTGGTTTATACAATGACTGCTGATACAGCAGTCATGAGTTCAATCCCTCAGTGGGCAAATTTCATTAGGCTGTCAGAGGCAATTAATTTTCCTGCCTGTAACAGTCAGACACATCTCAACAACCTGTACTTCCAGCCAAAAAAACCCTCACCCGAGTTCCGTAACATAATGCACCTTTTAGGGCGCACCATAAGGCACATCATAGAGCACCACGTCATCCAAGGCGGGTCATAATGTGCCCCAGAGGGCAGCACGAAAGGGTGGCACCCCCCAAGTCAGCATATATCGTGCCCCATAAGCTGGCCGAACCGAAGGTGACGCTAAAGATGGCCCAAGGATGTTAAGGTGACCCAAGAAATGTTGGGTAAGGGCAGTAAGGTGGACCAAGGTCACAAGCATGAAATGTATGGGCCAAACACAGATGTAACTCTAACACTGAACAGAGCAGCAAGGAAAGCCAATTAACAAGTGATGTAAGGAAGTAAATGTCAGAGGTGAAGGACCTGACAAATCTGCGTGATGGCCATGTGACAGCTGGTAAAGTGGACAAATATAACGGGGGCAGCTGTACTAATGCACAGTGTGATGGTACTGTAAAGTGCAACAATGACAATGTGTGGCAGAAGATGTGAATACGTGTCCACAGAGGAGGTAGAGGTGGCCGGATAAGTGCAATGACAGGATGACAGAGGAGTAGCAGTGCCATGCAGAGCAGACACGGGAGAGGCAGGCATGATGAGCCGCAATGCAGAAAAGAGTCACAGTGCAGGTCATGTGGTAGCAGCCTGCACATTAGGGCAGGACGCCACACAGCTGGCAGACACATATAGACAGACAGAAGGATGGTTGGTAACTGTGATGAGGGTATAATGTGGCAACAGCACAGATCTGCACAGATATGACTGTCACAGGAATGAAACATAGTTGTGTATGACAGGCATAAAATTAAAAGAGAACAGAGAGGAATCAAACCCATGACCAGTAGCACAAATGTCAATGCACAAACCTGTAGGCTACACCACCAACGGGAGCACCACAGCAAAGGCTGCATACAGGAACACTGCAGGGCACCACACAAGAAGCCTGCTGTCTGCGCGTACATTTTGGAAAACAGCTTGATACAGAGCCTCTCCTGGCTCGAAACATGCATGTCGCTGCGTGGATTTTATGCTGCCCTCTTGATTTCCTACCAGATAAGTGACTTGCACTACTGTTATTTTTGGTTTTTTGAAAACATAATTAAAAGGCCTCTGCCGACATCGAGCGGGGAGTTTTTACCTCTCTCCGACTCTTGTCCGCGGATCCCGACATTAAAAAGATGTTTACTAATATATTTCTTGGATTTTATGAATGATTTTTGAGGTTTTGATTGCTGATTCCCTGGCTTTCCATATGTTTTGACTTTGGGATATTGTTGTTGTTTTGGGTCATCACATTTTTTGAAGGTTTTTACCTTTGTCTGCCAGGATAGGGCAACTCCCAACAGTAACCATGATGCAATGCACATGCAGAACCGGTATGTACAGCTCATATCACAATCTGTGATTGTGACGAGAGCCACATATAAACACATGCACACACAATGACATGTTATTCGGTGGAGACAGCATGCAAAGGAACAAACACCCTAAACCCAAAGTGCGGCAGGAGATGCTCTGTGGAGCAGGGCAAAATGGAGAACAGAACAGAAATGGAGCATGTGAGAAATTAACCTGCAAACAGAAATATGCCAGACCAGCTCAACAACAGCAATGCCAATCCCCCAAGTGCACTGCCCACATGGACAGTACAAAGAAAGAGCCATATGTAACAACCAATATGCAACAGATAGGTGTACAGTGAAGAGATGGAAGGGTGTGTGGAGATATAACAAGACTGCAGCAATTGGATGGGCAGGTTAGCAGAACACAGGAAAGAAAAAGGAAAGGAACATGTGGGAATCAACCTGGTAACCTATGGATTTCCAAATGATATATGTGACCACTATCCCAAACAACCCCAATAGGCAGAATGCAAACAGGTACCCACAAAGGCTACACTGTGGTTCACAGTACAGAGATAGATGTCGCCACTGCTCCACTGTCAACTCCAGACATTGCTCCCCTCACCTAGCTGGACCGTACGCCTGGATCATTATTTATGTTTATTTATGTTTATTTAGTTATTTACGTATATCTCTTATATACTGCTCTATTTAAAATCAGTGCAGTTTACAGTTAACAATTCATTGTACAGAGCAGGAGGACCAAAGTCCAGTGTGTTTGAGCCATGCACTTATGCAAACCGTCAGCAAATCCAGGCTGAAAACTCACCTACTCGCTGCTGCCTGTGGAACCAAACTCACATGATCTCCCTCTCCCACCTCTTTGTTCCACCCCAGCCTGCACATGCACTGTCTTCTCAGAACTAGATTGTACGCTATGATGAGTAGGGATTGTCTCCTACATGTGTGTGCAGCGATGCGTATGAGGTGTTGTGCCATACAAATGCTCAGATGCAGTAGGTGTTGCGAAACATATTATTGGCATATGTTTAAAGGCATTATACCTGTCACATATACAGTCTGTGAACATATTTTGCCCTGTGCACACCACAGACCCATAAGGCTCACACCCACTAGTGCCCATCGTGTCTGGATGGCTGGGGAGCTGTGCTGCCCAGGGAACCCTCACACAGCCTGCGGAGCTCCTCAGCCATCCGGACAATGGCATCTACCACCTGCCCCAGGGCGTGGGTTTGTGCCCGCTGTTCATGGGACACAGCACACATTGCGACAGGCGGTGCAAACCCATGCCACCACACAGACACACCATACCCGCTGTCTGTGTGGTGGCATCGGAAGACAGTCTGTCTGTGGTGATGTGCGCCAGGTCCCCGTCCAGGAGGGCCACATCCCCGGCACCATGGGGAAGGTGGCAGGGGCCCGTAGTGGGATGTGATGGCCTGTGATGGCCAGGACTGGCCACATCCCCCCCACTGCAGCCCCCCAACCCCCACTACCACCTCACCACTGCCTACCCCCTCCCCCCGGTTCCCACAACCCCACCCCCACGTCACCTCCCACCTCAAACTCCCCATCCCCATGCTGACACCCCAACACCCCCTTCAATGGCAACAAACCACCATCCACCCCCCACCTCATCCTGTTCCCCCCTCCCCACTTCCAGGCTGCAGGCCTCCATCTCGTCCTCTGCTGGCACAGCGATGGTCCTCAGAGGGACACGCCCCATGCCACATTCCCCTGGGCCCTGATGGCTGGGTCCACCCACAGGTGCCCCATTGCCTGTGGCCCTGCCAGCAGCAGCATTCACTGTGGAGGGAGAACAAAAGCATTAGCACCATGGTCATGTGTTTCCCACATCATGGAGACATAGTAGGTGGCACCACAGGATGCTGGTGCACATGAACAAGCTTCTGTGTGTCACACAGGTGGCCCACTCATCGTATCTATGGACTAGCATCTCACACTGCAGATGCCTCAGGAGGCCTGGCCGGCGCAGCCGTAGCCGCAGCTGCAATCTGTAAAGATCCTCCACCTGGGGGTATAGCAATGGATATGGACAGCTAGGGGACAGACATCTGTGGCCTTCAGCTGATGCACATCACGCATGGCTGTGCGCAGCAGGGGGCTGCACCTTCTGTACACTGTTGGTCCAATGTGAGTTGTTGCTCATGCCACCTCCATGCGTACGTGTGCGGCTCAGCATGTGTGGCTGAACTGCCGCACCTAACATAGCATCAGGGGCAAACACAAACCTCTGTACTGAGGCATGAGGCCACATGGGGCTACCGCAGACCTGCACACATCAACTGCCACACCTGCATTGGTGCCAGGGTGTCCCACAGACCTGTCTCTAACCTATGTTGTACATGCCGTATATGTGTGATGATAGCTGGTCACTGTGTTGCACACACAGGTGTGTGTGGCCTGCCCCTATCCACCTACCTCACGTGGTTGTTGCGTGGCCCAATTGAAGCACCTGGTGAGGCGCACCCACGCCCCCTGCCTCTGCTGAGGAGGTGCTGTATAGAGGAGTGTGGGAAGAGGCGCCTCTGCCTGCCGTGGGTGTGACACCACAGCAGCTCATGGTGTCTCGTACTTGACGATTCACCATCTATCTTTGTTTTAGTGCAGGCCAGTAGCACATGACGTTTTAATAAAGTGTCTGCTGAGTGCGGCACGTCCCTATGCACGTCACGCAGCCATGGCTGAAGACATGATGTGTGAAGTCAAGATTGGCAAGAGAAACTGAGGAGGCCGAGGGAATCGAACTGGTATACGGAAGAGCAAAAACACAGCTAACGCATCACAAGACCAAACCTCTGAGCCAACTGGCCACACAGAAACCCTGAGGAAGGGGACAATATGTAATGTTCACCATGTGTCGGATAGGCTGCACGGAGGGGACAATGCACAGTGAAGAGAAGACGTGTGTGTGGATAGGTGACAGTGCTAGGGCCAGTGTATGGTGATCTAAGCAGAACACAAGAAAGGAAAAGCAAAGTCATGAAAAGGAACATGTGCAAATCAAACATACAACCTATGGTGGCACAACACAAGTCAGTAACCGCTGTACCAAACAACCATAGCAAGCACAGTGAATATATGTGCATGGTAACCTTGAGCACCCCATGCCGCTGGATTTGGCAAATCCTGTTGTCACAGATGCAAACATGTGTAATGTAGGTGGTGAAGGATGGGAACGCGAAACACATCAGCCATGAACTGTCCACCACAAACATACATACCCGGTAATACAGAACACACAAAACTGCACATGCAGATCAAGAACGATGTCAGCAGGTGTACACACATACAGGGTGGCCCAATAAAAATGGAATCACCAAGAAGCATAGAGGTCATCAAAAACAACAACCTAATTAACAATATTCATTTTCAAGGTCGCTCATGCCAAGATGGCGAGCGGAACATGTGGAAACAAAGACATCATATAACTGCAAAAGCTTAATAATTAGACTATGTAATCTTCCAATCTAATAGAACATGACACCTCTTTCTGGGCCACTCTGTACATATGTAGCAGCTGTCCCATACTGCCCCATAATATCAACCAAAGCAATGTACAGGGCATCATAAACTTGGTCATGTACACTAAGGGGAGCACTGATCAACTGGATCCTGTCACAGCAATGCAGGTTATGAGATGTGACAAACACCACAGTGGGCATACAAACCCAGGTCCCTTTGTTGCCAGGCCAGTGTGTGAACCATTACACCAACACACCACAGCATGCCATGAATGCCTATGCATTCAAACATGTGTAGACAAGGAGGCAGCCACATCTCCAATCTGCCCCGCCGCCACTGTCAGCACCATTGGCAAAGAACACCAATGCCAGCTAAAGGCACAAAACACATCCCAGGTGGTGTTGGAGAGTCACCGGCATGAGCATGCATGTTGCAGGATATAGAGATGCCCACCCATAGATAGACACAGTGGTCAAAAAGAGCTGACATGCAACTGTCCAGGCAAATGGGAGCAGCGAATGTACACGGTTTAAAATTGAACCCCCTTGTGGATGTAAGTTAAACCGTCTGTGTACAGGGATGCATTAGCACAATGTCAGAGACACCACACACATCCTGTGTCTGACACAACACACACACAGGGCAATGATATCAAAGGTGGACTGTGGTTGTAGTGCTGTGAGTGATATTGCATCAACGTACTTTGTCTGCATCATCACGGCCAGAGCAACAGTACACACAACTGACAGGGGGCACGGGCCAGGCGGGTACACAAAGCTGCATACACAACCACAAGGCGATAAGGTAGGGAGGGGGGATACTGAGGTGTAATTTCTTCATGCCATGCAGTGATGTGGATCCACAGTGCACAGGCAAATGAACAGGATGCAACAGGCCAGAATAATATGTGCCACAGTCATGGGTCGGTATTGTAAGGCCCCGCCGGTCCTATCCAGACACCTGAAGCGACTCTTCAAAAGCCAAAGGTGTGCTCGATGTCTGAGCGGCTGGAGGCATGGGCCTCATTGTACCCCATCTCTGCACGTGTCCGTGGAAGACGCACAGGGGTCAGCATCCAGGCACGACAGCCATATCCCGCATCACCTGCAGAAAGAAATGTGGAAAGGTCAATCAGGAAAGGCAGGGCACACAAATGCACCCAAGCATCTATGTGTGTCCAGACAACAGATAAACTAGGACACAAACATTTGAATACACGTGATGGCACTCAACAGCAATGCACTAGTGCCGGGATTGGTGAGACACGAACCAACGGGGATGGGCGATGAGGGGAACATACATCCGCTATACACAGACCAAAAACATGATCAACCACCTGTACCCGACAATGGTGACAACAAGGACAGTAGACATGTGTGATGCAACATGACAACACAAAGTAAACAATGTGACAGGAACCAGACCGTCCAAGGTGAATGACCAGCCAGCACACAAGACAGCAGGAATAATAGTCAGGAAGCAAACACCCCCTCCCCCGCCTCACCCAGGGTGTCACCCACACAGATGCAATAGTGCGCCGCCTAGGGATCTACGGAAAACGCAGAGACATGCACATCTGCATATGTGTTTGGTGTCTGTCCATGAGCTGTATCTGTCAGCCAATTGGTGTTGCAGGCTTTCACATAAGGTACACAATGTATGTGCCTCCATAAGCCCAGTTCCCACCCACACGCATGCCACCTGGCTGGTCCCACAGTGACATGGTTCTCCAGTGAGATTGGATGGATGTGGTTCTCCCGTGAGCCAGACAGTCCGTTGTGCTACGTAGTGTGAGGGATATGTAAGGGGATGGCCAGGAACCACACACCCACACAGTGTACCCTGTTTCACCACAGGGGACGTACAGGCCCTGGAGAAGGAGAAGTGGGACGGCCGCCCGCAGCCAGCACCTAGGACTCCACTGTAGCCTTTCGCAGCTTCCTACATTCGGTTACTCTACTGTTGGTCCTGGGTCCACTTCGCAGTGGCAGTAGGGTTTGTAGCACAACAAGACAACCAAACTGGTGTGGCTTGGAAAAAGGTTTTTATATAGAAATAGGCTTATTACATAGGTACAGAACAGAGATATAAGGTTGTTACAGAGCTGCTTCCATGTATATCAATGAATCTGTGTGTGGGTGCATGTGTGTGAGAAAGAGAGAGTGGGGGCAAGAAGTGTGTGTCAGAGCCTCATAGTAAGAAGTGTCCCATGAATGGAGAGAGAGAGAACAAGGGGGGGGGGGGGGAAGAGAAGTGTGTGTGTCCGATGAATAGGAAGAGAGAGAGAACAAGGGGGGGGTTAAAGAGAAGTGTGTGTGTCCGATGAATAGGAAGAGAGAGTATTTTTGTCCTTCTCTGTATTTATAGTGAAATTCTCCAGCACCTCTCTTTGTCATACTTTGGTCTATTTGATCTGATATCTCCTGATTAGCAAGGAGGGGCTGTTGTCCTGCAGACTAA
Source organism: Ichthyophis bannanicus (assembly GCA_033557465.1). Taxonomy (NCBI): domain Eukaryota; kingdom Metazoa; phylum Chordata; class Amphibia; order Gymnophiona; family Ichthyophiidae; genus Ichthyophis; species Ichthyophis bannanicus. The sequence continues at coordinate 1,005,103,236 of CM066034.1, read as the reverse complement.
TCTCATCAGGCATACTAAGCCCATCAAGTCTGGAGATGTCATATCTGACATCACCAGGGGGTCAGAGCTGCCTGCAATCCAAGGTCTAGTAATAGCCATGACACCTATGCTAGGCATAATGTCATGCTGATGTATGCTGACAAGTAGTATTTTTAATACTGGTATTTAATATCCTTAAGGGAAGTTACTGCAACACCACAGTATGCCTGAATGTATAGGTCATCACGTAGCCCTGCAATGGATGCGGGGAAGGATAGGGAACCTGTGCAGTGTCCAGCCAGGGGGAGTATCATTGCCCTTTTTTTTTGGTGTAGAATAGCCATGCAGTGAAGTGTTGCATATTTACACGCAGACAGAGATGATTCAGGCCAGATCAGCAAGGTGTAGGTTACAGTACTGACAGAGTACAGACCCTTGTAGTTTGCCAAAGAAACGTCAGTGATAACTCTCACATGAAAGAGATCTGTACAGTGTGATGGTGAACAGTCAGTCTGTAAAGGATCTTGGGGGGTCTGCAAGCTGAGGACAGGAAGGTGCAGTGTGTGTTGCACAGCTAGGACATGACATATGTATGTTTCCCTTGTGTTTCCCAATGCACAGGACATACTTGATGATGCTCCTGGTGCTGTGGTGCATTGGCAGGTGACTGTACATCATCCAACATGCAGTGGTCTGGGGTAGGTGTACCTACAGCTACATTGTCTGTGACGGCAGTCAGGGGGAACACATGTCCTCAGTGATCTGTCATATTGTACATATGTTGTGGTTCACCTCTTTTCCCTGCACCTCCATACCCCATATCTTGCTGTTGGCACACATATCCCCATGTGTTCCTGTCCAGTATGTCTTCTGCAACACTGTCTCTGGGACATGTCCAACAGAGCTGCATGTGTGGAGGTCCTAGGTGTTTGGGTGGTGGCCTACACATGCACCCTTCCCCGACATTGTACCATCAGCCAACACCAGTGTATCATTGCATTTCACAGGGCCTTTATGTCTACAAATCTCCACTTGTGCACATACAAGCCGTATGCTACTGCTGGCATGCTTACCTTAGCATACTGTGTGGGTGTGTGTTTTTGGGTCGGCTGTATGATGATACAGTGTGCAGGCATTTTACATTATCATGTGGTGTGAGGGGTCTGTGCACCTGGAGGGCGGTGGTGACTGTGCTATCTCTACCTTACTGCTGTTTATCGTGTGAACATTGTGAACATGTGTTGTGTGTTGGGAGCAGAACTGTGTCTTGTGTTCTGACAGACCACTGTTGACCAGCATGTTTGTATCACAGATATCGCCATAATGTGGACATGTATCAACAGTGGCGTGACATGGTGATTCTACACATTTTGATGACATTGTCTCCCTTCACTGTGACCTGTTGTGGCCTTTGAGTGGCTCAGGGGATCCGAGACATACACTTGATGCAAACACAAGGTAGCTTGCACCTTTGCTCTTTTGTGAATGACATCAGCCTTTACATGTTAATGATTTACTGTTTGTTTCATATACATGGCATTGTTTACTGTTAATGATTTACTGTTTGTTTCATATACATTTCCTGTTGGCTCTCTGTGAGCTGTGAAATGCCTGTGTAACATGGGCATGGACATGACCATATCCATGTGACACCCGCATCTGCGGTTCCAATTCAAAATGTCCCCAACATGCAGTGTGTTTTGTGCTGTGATCATGTCATGTTTGCCTGTGTGTCCCTTTATTATGTGCATCTTAATGTTTGACTCTCTGTAATTTGTGCTGATGTTGCAAGCAGCATACCAATACATTATTTATCCTCTTCTGACACAGGGCAGAGAACAAACCAGACACATCTATTACAGTGCATCCGGCGTTGCCATCATCCACCTGTTGGGGGACACAACACCATGGAACTATCCCTGGGAAATGGTGCCATAGGATGTTTGACCTCTGCAAGTGGGACATATGCCTAGGATGGACAGTATTATTGTTGGAGTGCTACTTTGGCCATGACAGACCTGTCCAACACACTGTTGCTGCTGTGCTCTGGCTGGGAGTCGTGCTCATTGCAGGAGACGCACATGACCTTTCAAGTACTGTGGCAAATTGGGATGTGACACTTGACTATGCATGCCCAGGGTTTCAAGGACAGTCTTAACCTGACCTGTTGGATTGCAGATACACTTTGCACTTTGGACACTGTGTACTAGTCCCCACGTGTGCAGCAGGGACTGACATTGTCACTGTATGTTGTGCATTCCTCCAACGTTGTGTTGTTGTTTTCTTTTGGCCATGTGTGTGATATGGAACACAGGATACCCTCATCTGTTTGATTCAACACAAACATACAGCCATGCGTGTGGCATAGGGGGAGCAATGGAGAGGTCCTGTTGTCTATGTCCACTTACTCTCCACCTGGACATGATACAGTTTTTGCCACAACACCGCTTTAATGCACACCAACATATTGGATTGATGTTTTCACTCACCAAGGGTGTTTCCGTGCATGTGTGGCATCACTGTATCATGCTGAAATGTACACAGTGCATGTGCATATGACTGACTATGTTGGGGAAGCACAGCATGTGGCAATATGGCTTCTGTGTGGTTTACTGTAACACGTTTGCCCTTAATTTCCATCTCTATATACTGGTTATTGTGTTTGTTTACTGTACAGACGTAACGGTCAACATTGATTGACAATCCTTGCATTGCATGTCTGCACAGTCCTATTTATCCCCTGAGGTAACGACACTCACATTGCCCTGTTATATTTGGAGTGTGGCAGTGTGAGTGTCCATTGTCTTCCTTCAATTGTGCATTCCATGTACCGTGATATATGTGTACAGACACTGTCTACACACCAACCAGTGCAGGGGGACCTCCTGCATGGTGTTATCTCTGCATGTTTCTGCAGGTAGTTTTTTTGAATTCTCTCTGTGTTCATGTGCCTCTGCTACCTGTTAGCATATCCTTATTGTGCATTTGATGATTGTTTAGGGTTACATTGTTGCAGCTTGGATTCCTATATCAGGCATTATGTGACAGCTGAAACATAACTTTCGATATGTGTTTTGTTTTGTTTTTTTTTAATTTGAATTTCACCAACTTACAAAAGCAAGATTTAAGCAACATATGTATCATTATACAGATAGTCAATTAAATATTAACCATATTCTATAAGAAATACATATGAGGGATCATGAACAAACAACACTTAATCCTAGCCCTCAATAATGGGGAGATATAAGACAAAAAAAGAAAAATGAAAAATAAGAAAACATAAGAGTTACATCACTCTAATTACTAGACAGCATTTAACAAATTCCTCCTATTCCGCCTTCAGATTACTTTGACCCTCTTTACCTATCAAAAATAATTCTAATTGAGAAGGATCCATAAAGGTAAATTTAGAACCCTGCAATGTAATTAAACATTTTCATGGGTATCGAAGAAAAAAGGAAGCTGAAAGAGCTAGAACTCTAGGTTTCAGAGCTAAAAAGCCTGTCTCCTAACTTGCGTAGCCTTACAAACATCTGGAAACATCTGAACTTTAGCACCACAAAACAAAGAGGACATCTTTTTAAAGTAACTTCGTAATACAAGAACCTTATCTTTTTCAGAGACAAAAGTCACTATCAAAGTAGCACGAGACAAGATAGTATCTTGAGAATCCTCGAGAAATTTGGTTAGCTCAAGGTCAGAACGACCCTGAACCACATCAAATTTCCCAGGAGAACCAAGAGCAACCCCTCGTCCCGTCAAGTAATACAACTTTGAAATTAAAATAGAATCAGCAGAAGCCAAATCTAAAGTCTCCCTGAAATATTTTTGAAGCAAAACTTCTGGAGAGAGTAAATAACAAACAGGAAAATTCAATAGGCGAATATTTCTAACACGAAGCATATTATCATATAATTCCAATTTGTGGTGTATAACTAAACTATCTTTTACGTAAGAGGAATGTACAGACTTAAAAGAGAGACATTGAGTTTCACAAGTAGAAATACGAGAAAGCATACCCCCCAACCGCCCTTCAACCTCACTAAGCTTAGTGGACGTCTCAGAAGAGAAATCACACAACTGCTTAACAGTGGGAACCAAAGAGTGTTCAATACGATTAACAGCTTTCCAGATGTCAGCCAAGGTAACCTGAACCTCAGGTATACCCTCAGCTGCACCTGACAAAGCTGGCCAAGAAACAGGTTTCAGCTTTTCCCCCAAATCAGTTGGAGTACTCTGCTGAAACCGTCCACCCACTGAGGTTGAAGGTGTTGGAGAGGAAAAACATGGCGGAGAAGGAGGAGAACGATCCGGGGAACTTAGGGACGCAGCAGAAGAACGCAAAGTCAAAACGTCAGGGCCCAGGGTCACATCAGCAGCAGACAGTACCTTAACGTGTTTGTCCATAGGACCCACTGTTGCCTCAGCCGGAGCCTCAGGAACAATCTTTTTCTTCCGTTTACCCATCTGAATACTGTATGTCCAGGACCCTCTCTGACGCTTCTCCTTCGGTTCTCCAAGGGGCTCCCAAGGGGCCTGACACGCCCCTTGTATCTAGCCCCTTAGATCGCTGCCCCAGACTCGCGCCTCCGGCTGCGCTGGAAGAATACAGCTGATAAAGAGGCCCCCTGATGACGTCGGGGCCGCCGGAGCAGGAGCCCGTTCCCTCCCGAATCGGGTGCTGTCTCGACTGGCTCTCCCACTGCTCACCACACTTCCTGGACTTTTGAAGAGGCCCCCTGATGACGTCGGGGCCGCCGGAGCCCGTTCCCTCCCGAATCGGGTGCTGTCTCGACTGGCTCTCCCCTCGATATGTGTTTTTAAACTTACAACGTTTTAACGACATATGCTGTTTTCATTTCTGTGCCTCCTGTGTTGCCAGATAGATATGTTTTGAGGAACAGATCATGATTGATGTGTGTTGGGCCCTCATCATACCGCCTACTGCCTACATGCACTCATATGTAAGTAACACATTTGAGGCATGCAGCAGCATGTTGGGGGTGGGGGCCTAATGCATACTGCACACCATGCACCTGATGCACATTATGTCTCCTGCCCATCATTTGTAGACGGGCCAGTGACCTTTCTGTAGGATGTGGGTTGCTGCCCTGCTAAATGTGTTTTCCGTCTTTCACCTGGGATCCACTCACCTTGATATTATGATGGCGGTATCTACACTATCTGTGATGATTAAGCTTGATCATGCTGGCAAACATGCAATGCAATGTGTGCCTTTGAGTCAGTCCTGACTCATTGTGACCCAGAAGCTCCAGGGTTTTCTTGGCAGTGTCACCAGAAGTAGATTTCCAGGCCTTTCTTCTAAGGCAATGGAGGGTTAAGTGACTTGCCCAAGGCCACAAGGAGTGCTAGTGGGAATTGAACCCTGGTTGCTTGGTGACCAAGCCAGTGTTCTAACCACTAGACTACTCCTCCACTCCTTGATCACACTGACACTTGTATTTGCTGATTTTCTGGTCATGTACATGGCCCACCTGTGCTCACATCCTTGTACGGTGGCAGCTGTCTATCTGCCAGCCATTTGCCACATCACTGGGTGTTACAGGTTCCCATACATACCCTCCCTTTGGAGTACTATTTTTGCATTGTGCTCAGTGTGCTGTTTGGGGTAGTGGTTACAGACCTGTGTTATAACACCATAGGTTACAGGTTTGATCCCCACATGTTTTTTTTTTCTGTTGTGCTAACATGACCATTAGGTACCTGCAGGTTCATCACCTCTGCACACACCCTTCCATCTCTTCACTGTACACCAAGGTATGCCCTCTGTGCTGCCTATCCATCACATATTAGCTGTTACATATGTCTCTTTCTTTATGATGTTTACATGGCAGTCTGCTTGGGGGTTCGGCATTGCTGTGGTTCAGCAGGTGTGTGGCACACCTGTTTGCAGGTTCAATTCTGTCCTGTCCTGTTCCAGATTTTGCACCTGCTCCACAGAGCATCCTCTGCTGCCCTTGGGGTTTAGGTTCTTTAATCTTTTGCATGCTGTATCCACTGCATAACATTTCATTGTGTGTGTGCATGTAGTTATATGTGGCTCTAGTCCCAATTACAGACTGTGATCTGATCTGTACACACCAGATCTGCATGTGCATTTCATCATGGTTACTGTTGGGGGTTTGCCTATCCTGACAGCCAGCAGGCTTCTTGTGTGATGCCCTGCAGTATTCTTGTATGCAGCCTTTGCTAATGACCTCACATTGGTGGTGTGGCCTACCAGTTTGTGCATTGCCATTTGTGCTAATGGTCATAGGTTTGATTCCTCTCTGTTCTCTTTCATTTGTATGCATGTCCTGCACAACTACTTTTCATTCCTGTGACAGTCATATCTGTGCAGATCTGTGCTGTTAGCACATTCTACCCTTATCACAGTTGTCAACCATCCTTCTGTCCATCTATGTGTGTCTGCCAGCTGTGTGCCATCCTACCCTGATGTGCATGCTGCTACCCCACGTCCTGCACTGCTACACATTTCTGCATTGCAGCTCTCCCTGGTTGCCTCTCCTGTGTGTGCTCTGCATAGCACTGCTACTCCGCTGTCATCCTGTCATTGCACCTATCCTGCCACTTCTACCTCCTCTGCTGGACACGTCTTCCCATCCTCTGCCACACACTGTCATTGCTGCATGGTACATTACCATCACTCTGTGCATCGCTACAGCTGCCCCTGATATGTTTGTCCATTTTTCCAGGTGCCACATGGGCTGGATGCAGATTTGTCTGGTCCATCAGCTCAGATCTACTTCCTTCTATTACTTATGCATTGTCTTTCCTTGCTGCTCTGTGCAGTGTTAGGGTTACATCTGTGTTTGGCCCATACCTCTCTTGCTTTTGAAATTGGGGGACCTTATTGCTCTTGGCCAACGTTTTTGGGTTCACCTATACATCCTTGGGGCATCTTACGCTACACCTTAGATTCAGGCAGCTTATGGGGTGCCTACTATGGTGCCTTGGGAGTTGGCAACCTTTCAACATGGCCTCTGGGGCACATTATAACCCTCCTTCGCTGACGTGGTTGTTTAGGATGTGCTTTCTGGTGCGCCCTAAAAGGTGCGTTAATTTATGGCACTGGGGTGCAGGTATTTTTAGCTGCCAGCACAGATTGTTGTACATTTGCAAGCAGAACAAGGAATTGCCTTGGTCAACCTTATTCATTAGGCCCACTGGGGAATTAAACTCATGATCCCTGTGCCATCAGTCAGTGTATTAATCATTGTGCTACACCTCTGTTGCTATGTTTGCAGCTGAACGCGCCAACTTAAGACTGATGCGCGTTAATGTGCGCAGCTCCCTCTATCGCCCGATACTGTGAGCGGCGCACTTTATCGCGTGATAACGCGCGCTTGCTACGTTTAGACCGGAACGCCCACTCCTTTTATGGCATCCTGCACATTATCGCCTGGCGCACGTTAAGACCATTTAGTAAACATACCCCTATGTTTATAATGGCTTCTACCATTTTGCCTGGCACTGACAGGCTCACTAGTCGGTAGTTTCCTGGATCATGCCTGGAACTCTTTTTAAAAATTGGTGTTACATTGGCTACAGATGATTTTAATGATAGTTCACAGATTGCTAATAGTAGGTCTGCAATCTCATATTTCAGTTCTTTCAACACCCTTGGATGTTTACCATCTGGTGCAGGAGATTTCAGTTTATTAGATAGCTGTAATACATCTTCCTGATTTATTGATATTTCTTTCAATTCTTCAGATACATCACTTTTAAATATCATTTTGGTATGAATAACTTCCTTACATGTTTGACAGTAAAAACCAAAGCAGAGAATTCATTCAGTCTCTTTGCTATGGCCTTGTCCTCCTTTATTGCCTCTTTTACCCCTCTGTCATCTAATGGTCCAATTGACTCTCTCATGGGTTTTTTGCTATGAATGTATTTGAAAAAGCTTTTATTAAGAGTTTTTTCTTCCATGGTAAGCTTTTTTTCAAATTCTCCCTTTGCTTGCCTTATCAATGCCTCACATCTACTGTAACTTGCCAGTGCTTGTTTTCTCCCATTTTCATCATTTGTCTCCTTTTTACATTTTCTGAAAGATGCGTTTTTGGCAACAACAGCCTCTCTGACCTCATCTTTAAACCATGCTAGCAGTTTTGTGGCCTTCCTTCAACTTTTCTTAAAGCATAGAATACATCTGGTCTGGCCTTCCAAGATAGTACTTTTAAACAACGCTCATGCTTGATGTAAATCTTTAACCTTTGCATCTGCTCCTTTTAGTTTCTTCACTACTACTATTATTTATATTTTGGCACAGTAACTTTCTGATTAATATCTGCATGACTGTTTTGTTGGGACTCAATACCCTTTGGAATTGATAGGGCATTTCAACGCTTAATTCTGTTTGTCACTTATTTCCTACACCAGAGGTACTCAAATCCAGTCCTGGAGGGCCGCAAACCAGTCAGGTTTTCGGGATATCCCTAATGAATATGCATGAGATCGATTCAAATACAATGGAGGCAGTGCATGCAAATATATCTCATGCATATTCATTAGGGATATCCCGAAAACCTGACTGGTTTGCGGCTCTCCAGGACTGGATTTGAGTACCTCTGTCCTACACTATACCTCTGTCCTATACTATACAATATATTTTTTCTTGGGACGTTTCTTTTTATCACTTTTTATGTGTACCTTATTTCTTTTACTTAACTTTATAGTGCATATTTATATAGTTGTTCTCCTATTTATGTATTTATTTTATGCTTGTTTGATTTCATTTTTATATTTTCATTTAATTTTCCAATGAGCACCATGTCAGAGGGTATATCATCAGAGGGGAAGGGCAGCATGGGGGCCAGGGCATAGTGGCAGGATGGGGGAGGGGTCAGAGGGGGTAGCAGGGGGGATATGGGAACCATCCACAAAAAACCCTAGATATAGTGATGTGGCATAGGTTGCCACAGGCAGGAAGTAGGTGGGGGACCCAGAGGTGGAGCTGCACCCCCCCCCCAGTTGTGGGCACATCCCATAGCCATGCCCACCCACTACCCTACCAGGGGACCATGCACCTACGACATGGCTTTTCACGAGTCAGGTGCAACAGGCACCAGAGCCGCAGTCCACCTTACATAGTTGGGGACCCCCACAGCCACCCCTTCACCCATGGATGCATTCTGGCCATACCACACCAGCCCCTCGTCCATCCAGTGACTGGGCTATGGATGCCCTGGCAGTGGAGATGCGGCTCTGAGGCAGTGGAGGTGCGGCTCTGAGGGAGGAGGTGCGGCTCTGAAGGAGGAGGAGCAGCAGGCTCTATTTCCAAGCACACAGGTGCCCTTGTCAGTGCCATTATAGGGCACAAGCAAGGCCCCTCTGTACCATAGGCAGCCCCCCTGGAAGGGTATGCCATGCACCAGGGCATTCTGCATTCGGTATATCTGTATAATGTCTGGCACTGTTGGCACTGTTGTACATGTTGGCACATGTTTTACAGTACAACAGGTCCTTTTTGCAAAAACACTGTGTCATCCATTTTGTGGGGGCAGGGAGTTGTGTCTGCATGGGAGGTGCGTGGGACTGGGGGAGGGGTCCAGGTGTCTGTGGCCATGGAGTATGGGCAGGCCCTTACTGCATGAGTATGACAAGAGAGGCACTACCCATGCAGATGGGCTGGGTCCAGAGACGCTACCCGTGATGTGCAATGCCCATGACCATCTACACGGGTAGTGCCTCTCTGTCATGCATGCACAGCACAGACTGAGGCAGCATGCAGGATGCACCCCGCTCCATGGTGGCCCACAGTCAGAGTGACTGCGTGCGCCTGTCCATATGCCGCAGTTGCATTGCCCACATACGGTGATATCTGTCCTACCCGGTATAGTGGTCTGGGCGGCCTTGCACACCTATGTTTATTTATTTTATTTTATTAATATTTTTATACCGCGATTTTCTACAGATCAATTGCGGTTTACAATGAACAGTGTGAACAATGTGAACAGAACAGGGTAGTACAATTCAGTTCATTTACATGGAACAGTAAAACTATGTACAATAATGGTAACAGAACTTAGATAACTTTGATAACTATGTACAAGGTGTTCTTGTGTTAATTATGTACAATGTGTTCTTGTGTTGTTGAGGTAATTGCTAGCGGGATATTGATTTGAGGCGTTTGAGTGCTAGATTGTGGGCATCAGTTATGGTATCGAACCATAGTGTTGTGTAAATAGATATTAGATGTTGCCATTGCTCCATGCTGTGCGGCAGTGAGCTGTGCCACAGATTTTCAAAATGTCGGTGCTCAGGGTCTTCATGGGTACTGGGTATGCCTTTGGATGGGGCGTGGTGCTGCTGCAGGTTGTAATTGCATATGTCTATAGGAACCTATGTGGGTAGCCAAACTTTATACTGTTATTGTATATAGTTACCCTGTTAACCAAGTTGAATTTCCTGTTCATATGTAAACACAAAGTACTATTGGAAATGTGTGTTTTCATTGTTTCTTGTAAACCGCACTGATGCTGAATAGCGCGGTATAAAAAAGACTATAAATAAATAAATAAATAGTGACGGCCTACACAATGGCAGACAGGGCAGCATAAATGGCATGGTGCACACAGACAGTGGGGAGCCCAGGGGCAGGAGACAGATGTGGGGGGAATAGCGACACACATTGAAAGCATAAGGTACTAATAGGCATTTTTATTGTTCTTTCTGCATGTCTCATGTTGGTGCTAGTGCAGGGCATTCCCCTCAAAAACTGTCCTGTATCACCCTCGCACGGTGGGCCAATGCCCTGGCCTGCTGCTGTCTCCTGGACTCTGCCACATTGTCATTCGTTGCCTCTGCAGCCTCCCATGCCTCTGCAACCACTGGCTCTGGGCCCGACACCTCTCGCATCCATGCCAGGTTATGCAGTACACAGCATACTGAGAAGATCAGGAACACACACTCAGGGCTATACAGGAGTTCCCCACCGCTCCTGTCGAGGCACTGGAAGCAGTTCTTCAGCACCCCTATTACATGCTCCACAACTTTCCTGGTACACTGATGGGCGACATTGTAGCTCTCCTCCTGCTGGCTCATGGGGTAGTGCACTGGGGTCAGAAGACAGGTCCTCAGTGGATAACCATGGTCACCTGTGAGGGCACTGTGAGATGTGCACATGAGCATGGGACATTCTTGGGGCAGAGTCTATGGACAGCTATGGTCAGCAAGTGGCACACCATCTACAGGCAGGCCAGGGTGCATGTTCTACCAGTCAGCGTCACTTTGGCAGTGGGATATCACCATGTGGCTTGTGCAGCTGACAGCCATTTTTGGAGGTGATGGTTACATGTCCTGGCCTATTGGGAGGGGGGGCAGGGGCATGGCACAGGGATGCAGTTGTGGGGTCTGAGGGCTGGGTTGGGGGTTGACATGGCTGTGCCCTACATGTCTGCTGCCATGTGGCTATGCTATATGGCGCAAGTCCATGCCCTTCCACATTCCACATGTTGGTGCACACTGCCTGCATTCAGCCACATGGATTCCCCTGGTCATCACAGTTTATTTATTTATTTAATGATTTTATATACCACGCTCTTTAAAATCAGTGCGGTTTACAGATAACATTTTGTACAGAGCAGGAAGAGCCTGCTCTGCACTTACATCGAACGGGTAATACAACTTGGATTTAGAACAGGAGTAACTATATACAGACTATATACAATCTAGACAGGAAGTCACTATGCAGTTGTAGCGACATACCGGTAGTATGATGCAATGTATAATGCACCGTGATGTGCCTTGTGGCCCATGGTGCACATGGTTCTGCAGGATGGCAGACCATGTGCACGCAGTGGTCCCCATCTGTTGCATTACAACTGTCACAGATATATCACCATCTGTCTGCATTATACATAGCATCATACTACTGCATGCGTATGTTCAGGCCCTGTCCTGGGGCTTGCACAGGTGCCTACTCACCTATCAGCCATGCATCTCCGAGCTGACCGCCAGCTGCTGTCTGACCCATGCTGGACTGGATGAGGACAAAGGTATCATGTCAGGACCCTGGGTAGCGGGCACATATATCTGTGAAGGTCATGTTGGCATCCACGACGACCTGCATGTTCATGGATGTATACCCATGCCTGTTATGGTATGCCCTCTGATCCAGCCATGGTGCCCACAGAGTGATATGGGTGCAGTCTATGCCTCCTAGCACCAATGGAAACCCAGCAACATTTTAGAAGAACTGCATGATCTCCTACCGCATTCGTTCTGTCCAGGGGAAACCTATGAGGTGGCACATCCTCTGTAGCAGGACCCTGGTGAAAGTGTTTATGCAGTGACTAGTGGTTGACTGTGTGATCCCAACAGTTGCCCCGATCACATGCTGGAAGCTGCCAGTTGCAAAGACTCCCAGGGTGGTGGTCACCATCACAGCCACTGGCAAGCCCTGGCTTCTGGAGGTGGAGGGCTCTAGGTTCATGCTGAGGATCCTGTACAACTCTGTTATTGTTGCCCCATCCAGTCGGTACCCCTGGTAGATCTCCTCCTCCATCAATTACAGATAGCTCACCCTAGGCCTGTGTACAATTGGGGCATTGTACCTGCATCTCAGGTGCTGGGTTCTGGCCTGCTGCTGGACAAACACTGCCTGCTACATCCTCTGCTGTGCCCGGGCACAGCGGGTGCGTCTCCACCTCTGGATCACCATGTGCATGGCCCACATGGCCTCTCTGCTGGTCTAGTGTCACTTTCCAAGTGCACGGTTTGTGTACAGGCCTGCATGCCCTTCTTCACTCTACTATACACTGTTCTACCACTCCACAGGTTTGCCGGACCCCTTCTGAGGTCTTTATGTGCCGAGAAACATTGTTCAGGCTTACACGGTTTGTGACATCCAATGTCAGTGCACACGGGTTTCAAAAATCTGCTTTACACAGGTTTCATGGAACCACGTCCAGCACATGGTATTGTGCAGGTAGCTGCAAATCCATGATTCAAGCCACCTTCTTGAAAATGTGGTTTATACAGATATGATGGATTTACATGAGTAAGACCCTCTTTTACATGGGTAACTCACACCTAGCGCTTCGAAAATTGGGCCCTATGTGTATATAGTTGCTTTCTAAATAAGTCATTTACCAAGTTATGCTTTTAATTTAAATGTTCACTAACAGATGATACCATCCATGTATTAAGCTTCGAAATGTTCTTTGTAAAATTACATTGAGTTCCTTGTAAACCACCTTGATTTTATGGATAAAGTGGTATAGAAAACCCACCAATAAATAAATAAATACATTTGTAGTAATATTTTCTTGTTGTTTTGCCTCTTGAGATCCCCTGCGGAAGGCAGCCGTGCCAAAACTTGGCCGTGTTGGGACGTTTTCTGAATAAAGGACTTCTTTTACTCCTTGCTCTCTTGTCTTTTGGCTCAGTTAGAACAGTAACATGGTCAAGATGTACAGCTGACTGCTGAGAGATATTACAGAGAGAGACGTGTAAGAAAAGAGAACTGGATAAACTAGGTCCTTGGATGATGACGTCTTGTTTGTAACTATGCTCTACAAGCTAATGCAGACGTGTCTAAATTTTGTGTCGCCACCCCCTCCACAGTTAGCCGTATATATGGGAGTACCTACTCTACAGTATGTAATTTACCAGCTGCTCAGATGAACAAGAAGCACATACAGTAAGTTACTTTTCCTCCTGGTTATATTATTAATAACAAAGTTAATGGGGAATCTGCACCGTTGATTTATCTTTTCATTGTCCCACTGCTGGCCTTGGTCGTCTATCGAAACAGTTGTATTATATACAAATATATATCACTAGAGTAGAATGAATTTTGGGTGGAATGAAATCATAATAGATATGCTTATGACCTTTAATGTTTACATTCATATCTATAGACCTCCAGGTCAGTCATTTCCTATTTGTTACTAATCACCAGACCCTCGACTTTCTTGTCAATTGTCAGTAAATCAGAGTATTGTACACTTCCTGGCTTAGGGTTAAAAAAGATTCCCTGTCATCTGTAGAGGTTAAGCAAGTCGTGGATTACCCCATCATGCTTATGGACTTCGAGTCCTGATTTGTATAGATTCTCTGCATATTCATATATGTGTCCAATGATACTTTTCGTTGGACACATATATGAATTATCAAAGATGCTTTCTTTAGCTAAAACTTAGGTTGATTAAAGTATATCAACCTACAAAGAATCCTGTCATCTTTAAGTCTCTTATATAAACTTTAAGGGGTATGTTTACTAAACTGCGTTAGTGTGATTCGCGTTAGGATCCGCGTTAGAGGCAGAAACCCCAAATAAGGATATGGGTGGTACATCGTTACCGATAACGCGCCGAGAACGCACGTTACAAGGCGCCATAAATGAATGAGCGCTACAGGGCACGTTACCGCGCATTAATCATGAGAAGGCACGCAGGCATAAAAGCACAGCAACAGAGCTGTAGCACAATGGTTACAACAGTGACTGATGGTACAGGGGTTATGGGTTCGATTCCCCAGTGGGCCTAATGTATAAGGCTGGCTGAGGCAGCACCCTTTACATTTAAGTAGTGATTGTTGAGGCATGTGACATGTATTTTAATTAGTGCTGCCAGCAAACACACCCTCACGGTGGCATCACCTAAGGTGCCGCATAAGGCACCCCATAACGCACTCCATAGGGCACATTATAAAGTGTTCTGTCCGCCAAGGCACCCTATAATGTCCCCTATAGGACACCTTATAAGGCTGTGAACAAAGCCCTGGCTGGCTGCAGAAGAACTGCACGGTACCACACAAACTGTCTGCTGTGGTTACCAGGATAGGGTTAACCCACCCGTACCCATGATGCACTGCACATGCAAATCAGCAGACGAGAGATGGGCACAAGATTGGGTATGCACCCCCACAGAACCTCGGCCTGGTAGGGGCAACAGACCGTGTGTGGCACTGCCACAGAGTAGCCACAGACAGTCACATTGTACGGGTACTGTGCCCACCCTGATGTTGAGGTGGGGTGCCCAGCACCAGGTCCACAGCACCTTGCATGGCTGAAATATGCCATGCTGCAGGTCCCCATCAGTGTGTGATAGGTAGTTCCGTTAGACACACCTAGGATACATCTGTGTCCTGCTGTATGTCTCAGTCATGTCTAGTCCTTATGGGCGATGATGCACCCAGAATAGTGTTGGTGCCATGGTTACCTGCTGTAGGGGAAGGGGAAGGGGGAAGGGGAAAGGGAAGGGGAAGGGGAAGGGGAACGGGAAGGGGAAGGGGGAAGGGGAAGGGGGAAGGGGAAGGGGGAAGGGGAAGGGGGAAGGGGAAGGGGAAGGGGAGGGGAAGGGAAGGGGGGGAAGGGGGGGGAAGGGGAAGGGGGGGGGAAGGGGGGGGAAGGGGGAAGGGGAAGGGGGGGGGAAGGGGAAGGGGAAGGGGAAGGGGGCGGGGGGGGGGGCAGGTGGGGAAGGGGAAGGGGAAGGGGGAAGGGGGGGGGAAGGGGAAGGGGAAGGGGAAGGGGGGGAAGGGGAAGGGGAAGGGGCAGGGGGGGAAGGGGAAGGGGGGGAAGGGGAAGGGGAAGGGGGGGGGGAAGGGGAAGGGGGGGGGGAAGGGGAAGGGGGGGGGTGGTGGGTGGGTGTGTGTATGAACCCATAGGCAGATTATGTACCACCACACAACCCACCCTCTGGGGCTCAGGGTTGGAAACAGGATCACCCACCAATAGATCCACAGTCTACCTCCCTGCAATGGTAGCAGTAGAGGGGACCATCAACCCCAGTCCTGCTGGGGAACAGACAGAGCGGTACACATCCATAACGCAATAGCAGACAGACGGCAGGCCTGGAAATGCTCAGCTGCCCCCCCACTATTAGCTGACATTCTCCAGCAGCAAGCCTCCAGCCGCTGCACCCTGCAAGGTGTTCCAGCAAGACACATACTAGCTGCAGACAGTCCGCCAGCTAGTCCATAGTGCATGGTCCTGGAAGAGATGCATGTACCCAGAACAGGAATGTCAGCATACACACCAAGCAGATAAGTCAGTGATCGGGCCCCAAAAGAAAATCCATAAATATCACATGAGAAAAACACTATATAGCACTATGGGGGAACCTAGCCATGCCATGGTCACTGCTCAGTCAGGGTGAGAGTGATCACCCAGCAGGACATGCTATGGCCACCCTGTCCGTGCAGGTGGTACCGGGCACTACAATGTCCGAGCCATTGCCCTATGCCCTGTGCAGATGCGGCCAGGCCAGGCCACCCTATCCAGGCTATTCCCACGGTACCTTGCTCCTCATTATGCACATTGGCAGGCCAATACTGGCAACAGTGCTAGCAGTGTGGGCTGTGGAGGGTGTTGGCAGCCACCATACACTGGATAGACAGACACACACTCCCCACACCTATGCCAGCATTGTGCAACTATAGAGGTGTTGGGAAGCCCAGGCCACCACACCAGTCCTGGGCACAGTGCAGGCATGGCTATGGTACGTAATACTGTAGGAGTCACTCCCCAGGTTGGTAAACACTGTCAGACACAAGACCTGTAGCACACTCCACAGACATCAGAAAGGTTGCTATGATGCAGCTCACTCCGAAAATTGTACTTAACCTAGGAATTGCTATCTGCCAGTAATCATAGCAACCTTTTGATAGATGTGTACCATATTCCCAGGTTTAGGGTGGCATTACTAAGGTATGCAAGTGCTAGTATTGGGAGATGCACGCAGAGCCCAAAGTCCTGCCTCTCCAGGAGGCTTTGGATAATGGGGTCTGTGGGTGCGGGTGTGTCTGCCCCTGTTGGCTGCTGCTTTACGGCAGAGGTTCCCAACTCCAGTCTTGCGGTGCCAAACACTGTTCAGGTTTTCATGCTGTCCCTCATGAATATGCATGAGATACATCTGCATACCATGGGGGTGGCACATAGAAATGCAGCACAGGCATCTTTATCAGAGGCAGCATGGAACCAGAATGGTGTTTGGCCCTCCAGGACTGCATTTGGGAGACTCTGCTCTAGGTAATGTGCATGTTTATGGTGTCCGTGCTCTGTAGGGTAAAATGTAGGTGTCTTGGGCATGTTTACGTCATCTGCAATAAAGGTGCTGTCTGTATTAGCACGTTGTAGTAGTGAGTAAAATATGGGGACTGGGTTGCAGGAACCACAACTGGGTCTTGAACCTGTGACCCTCGGCTTCTGAATATACTGGTTTTGTGCACTGCACCACCTTGTTGTCACAGAGTCCGTACATTCCTTGGTGATACCATGACTGTTCGTCAGACAGGGCCCGTCTGTTGCAGTACACGGCACGCACCTACACAGGGCTAGGCCACGGTCTGCTCTGGGCAGCTGCCACTGCCCCCTCCACCACCAGTATCCCTCAGCCACCATGCTGACATACCCTTCTGCTGGTGGTGCTGGTGGTGCGCAGACTCAGGCCATCCAGTGTGCAGGTAGGCGGCTGCCTATGGTGCCGGTTCTGGGGTAGGGTTGCCTGCATAGATGTCCACGCTCCCCCCCAGCCCCGCCTGCCAATGTTCTGTGCCCTTTGGGGTAGCTGTTGGGTACTATCCCCTGTGACACTGTGGGAAACACAGTCGTGCCCATGTTGGGCCTTCAGCAGTTGCTGTCTGGCTGCTCTGCTGTTTCAGCATTCGTATGGGCCAGCTAGGCATCACCCTAGTCCGCACTGTGGCCCAGCTCCACCACAGCATGTGCCGCCTGCGGCCCTCTGTATCCCCTTTTCCGGCATCTGTCCAGTTGCCGTTCCGACATGCCCACCCTGATGTTGTGGGACATGTGCAGGCCATAGGAACCCTGTCTGATGGAGTGGAAAACCCTGAGCAGCGCTATTTCACTGTGTGCTCATTCACCTTGTATGGGGACGGAGTGTAGACCCTTCCACGATTTATATCTTTTCTATGGAGCTTTCTCGGGGGGGGGGGGGGTTGATGTTTCTCATTAATACCACTATTGGCTAGCTTGGTTATGTTTTTTTTCCAGTTTGTTGAGGTCATTTTCAGTGTTTATGTGCCCTTTTGTTCTGTGCACATGTATCACACGTATCACTATTTTTGGGTTTCCCTGCCTAGGCTGTACATTGCTGACACTGAAATGGTTTCTCTCCCCTGTAATGTGCATTTAACGGCAGGTTTTCATTCGCGTTGGGATTTAGCTCTTCAGATCAGCGCGTTAGTGTGAAGGGAACTTCTCCCCACCCACTCTCCGCCCACTGACCCCTTCTCTCCGCCCTCTCTCCACCTTCTGCGGTGTTTTACCGCGCCGCGGAGCTTTACAATCGTTAACGCATCATAACGCGCGTTATGTAACATTAACGATCGTTAGCGCATCATAACATGCGTTATGATGCGCTAATGATCGTTAACGTTACATTATGTGCGTTATTTACCGTTACCGCAGTTTAGTAAACATACCCCTAAGTCTTCTTATTTTCATGGAATTGGAATTGTAGATACCATGGAGTAAATTTAGGAATGGTTCAACATGTCCAGATAAAATGTAGTGAACAGTAGCATAGAAAAGAATGTGCAATCAGTGCCCAGACTGTTGAGAAAGTAGAATCTTACAAGGGAGAAAGAAAGGATTGTGGCCCAATTCTGTGTCGGTGAAGAGAAAGTAGTCCTGCTCCTTTGGAACCATGGTAAGAGGTGTAAACAGGGAAAGAAGGAACAAGAGATGAGAGAGCTTTTGGAGGTGGGGAGAGAGAAATTCAGAGGAGAACTGTGTTTGGTGTGTTAGAGGATAGAAGAGAGCCAGGAAGGGGTAAGGGAAAGATGTGTGGACAAGAAGAGACAGATTCAGAAAGGAAGTGGAACATTTTGGACAAAAGGCGGGTTTCTTCTTTGAGGGGTTTTGGGGATGAGAGTCTTCTTCCATAGAGCATGTGGGGTTTAATGTCCCAGTCCGGCTGCGTATTCAATCCCGCACTATTAGGGAAATGAACTTCAGACACATTCAGAAATGAAGCAAGCTTTCCCTTTATTCAGTCAATAGGATACAAGATTAATTTGCACACTGTGTCTCCCTCGTTCAAGTGTTGGACAGCGTCCCCAACCTCCCTTGTTAGTGAGAAAGGGGAGACTGCCCCCAAACCAAGTTGCTGCACGCTTTTATACCCTTCTCGCTCTCAAGGTCTTCACGTTCTTTTCACTTGTCTTACACAATTCCCATGCCAAACCAGATTAGCAGGTTCTAGGTTTTTTTTCTGCTTCGTTAGCTTACCACACCCTGCCAGTTGCTTATCTGTAGCCTACAGCACAGTTGGTAATTCTTCAGGGCTTCTGAGTACCTGCTATTCAGTTTGTTCATGCCGGCTTGCACAAACTGTTCTGTTTTGCAAGACGCCATTCTCTGCACATTTCTGCACAGAGTATAGTGTTATCCTGCTTTTATTATGCTGTTTTAGTGTACTCAGTTCTTGCCTTTCTTAGCCCACCTGTCTTTTTACCATGTGCCTTCATCCAGGTATGACACTAAAGCTGGTCAGGAATAGGTTAGGGTACCGTAAGGTATTCATGCCAATCATGCAAATCAAGTAGAACAATTCAGCCAAATTTCTCCACAAGCAGAGGCTCTGCGGAGTGAGGGATATTGATTGGAGTCCAGGAATCTATGGCAGGGTGGAAGAAAGATAAGGGTACTAAAAGATTGTGGGTCTGGTGTGCTAGAAGAGGGATAGAAAACCTGTGGGAATACAAATTCAGATCTTAGATTTGGGTGCAATTTGTTTGAGCTGTTATTGTTAAGTGCCGTGCAGTCGTGTTGACTCCTGGTGACCCTCTGGATAGTTGTCCTAAACTGTATTCGGTCTTCAGTCAGACAGCTCATTGTTGACAGACTGGCACCGGTAGCTGCTGTTATTGTATAGATCCATCTCATTGCTGGCCTTCCTCTTTTGCATTGACCTTCTATCCTGCAAAGCATGATGTCTTTCTCTAATGATCTCTCTTTTCACATGATGTGTCCAAAGTATGAAAGTCAAATTCTTGTCATCTTAGCTTCTATAAAAAGCTTAGGTTTGATCTCCTCTAGTACTGACTGGTTTGTTCTTCAGGCAGTCCATGGTATACACGGTATTCATCGCCAGCACCATAATTCAAAGGTATTGATTTTCTTCCTATCTTTTTCACTGTCAAACTTTCGCATCCATATGACGTTATTGAAAATACCATGGTTTGGACAAGTCAAATCTTTGTATGGAGAGAGACATCTCTGCTCTTGAGAATCTTGTCAATGTCCTTCATAGCCATTCTTCCAAAAGCATGTATCATTTTTTTTTCATGACTGCTTGTCGTTTCTTTATGGATTGTTGATCCAAGTACGTTAAAGTTGTAAAGTATTTCAATTTCTTCTCCATCAACAATGAACTTATTAATTTTGCCAGTTGTCAGGATCTTTGTCTTCTTTACGTTAAGATGCAGGCCTATTTTAAGACTATGGGGTATGTTTACTAAACTATGGTAATTTAGCATAGGTAACGTTACCGTGCGGTAACATTACCTAATGTAACGTTAACGTGCGGTAACGTTACTTAGGGGTATGTTTACTAAATCGCGTTAGTGCAGTTCGCGTTAGGATCCGCGTTAATAAGACAAACCCCCAAATAAGGAGATGGGCGGGACAGCGGAAGACCTAACGCACGTTACAGAACTAACGAGCGATACATGGCGCGTTAGCGCGTCACCGCGCGTTAAGCATAAGAAGCCACTCAGACATACATAATCAATACAGAGCTGTAGCACAATGGTTACTGCAGTGACTGCTGATACAGGCGTAATGGGTTCGAGTCCCCAGGGTGCCAGATGCAGAAGGTTGACTGATGCAGCATCCTGTACATGATACAGTGAGGGAGGGGGCATGTATTTGTTTTCTTTTTGGAGGGGTGCAAGCAAACACACCCACACATTAGATAGTGAGTGAGGGGGCAGGTATATGTTAATTTGCCTTTTGGGCTGCAAGCAAACACACCCACACATTATCTAGTGAGTGAGGGGGCATGTATATGTCATGTATGTGTTGTAGGGTTGCTAGCAAACACACACACGCATTATATAGTGAGTGAAGGGGCATGTATATGTTCTCTTTCCTTTTGGGGTGCAAGCAAACACACCCACACATTATATAGTGAGTGTGGGGGCATGTATATGTCCTGTATGTGTTGTAGGGTTGCTAGCATACATACCTGACCCATACAGAGCTGCAGCACAATGGTTACGTTATTGACCGCTGGTACAGGCAGCATGGGTTCGAGTACCCAGTGTGTCTAACGCAGATGGCTGTTGCAGGCATTAGCCTGTACATTACAGAGGAAATGAGGCTTGTTTTTCAGTACATTGGGTATGGGTGCCTAGCGCGTGCGTTGATACGTGGGTAGCGCCGTGCGTAGCTGCGCGCGTAGCATCGTGCGTGGGTACGTGTGGTTTTACCAGTATGGGCATTTTATATATTACAGACGTTGTAGGGTGTCTTGCACCTATACATTATGTTATCAGATATACATGTGATGGGCCATGGTTTATCAGAGCCTGTGAGCTGGTGCTGCGGTTTCACAGGGTTGGAATGTGCCAGTGACCCCCATGATGCACTGCACATGCAAATCAGCTGCCCACACATACACACCATGGGGAATACACCCCCACAGCAACTCGGCCTAGTAGGGGGAACTGACCATGTGCACCCCCACATCACCTCGGCCTGATAGGGGGTACTGACCGTGTGTTGTACTGGCACAGAGTGGCTACACACCGTCACATTGTGCGGGTACTGTGCTCACCCTGAGGGTGCAGTGAGCCGTCCAGCACTAGGTCTACAGCACTGTCCATAGCTGAAAGAGTCCATGATGCAGGTCCAAAGCAGTGTTACTGTGTGAAATAGGTAGTTTCTGCAGGACCACCTTGGACATCTCTGTCTGCTTCTGGCAGGTGTAGCCCCATGCACCACCACCCCTGTCCCCCAGGGCAGCAAACAGGGTCACCCATCAGAAGATCCACATTCTATTTCCCTGCAAAGGTGGCAGTAGAGGGGAACATTAACCCTAGTCCTGCTGAGGAGCAGACACCCCACAGGGCAGTCAATGCAGCTCTGTACACAGCCATAACACAATAGCAAACAGACATTAGGCCTGGATATGGTATGCTGCTCCCCACCACTATCTGATATTCCCCTGATGCAAGCCACTGCACCCTGCAAGCCACTCCATCACATCACCTACCAGCTGCAAACAGGCTGCTAGTGCCCAGTGGAGCTGCCTACACCCAGAACCAGGATGCCAGCATACACAGCAAGCAGATACATCAGTGACTGGGCCCCAAAAGGAAACCCATATTTATCACATGAAAAAAATACTAGCTAGCACCATGGGAGTGCCTAGCCATGCTGTAGTCACTGTACAGTCAGGGTGAGAGGGAGCTCTCAGCAGGATATACTGAGGTCACCCTGTCTGGGTAGGTGGTGGCCAGCCACTACAATGTGCCTGTCACTGCCCTATACCCTATGCAGATGCACCCTGGACAGGCCACCCTGTCCGGCCTATACCCATGGTACCTTGCTCCTCATTATGCACATTGGCAGCCCAATACCGGCAACATTGCTGGCAGCGTGGACTGTGGAAGGTGTTTGCAGCCACCACACACTGGATAGACAGACAGCCACCCCCACACCTATGCCAGCATTGTGCTACTATAGAGGTGGCCAGCAGCCATAGCCACCACACCAGTACTGGGCATAGTACACGCATGGATATGGTACACAAGGCTTTTGGGGGGTCACTCACAAGGGTGGTGAACACTGTCAGAGTCCAGACCTGCAGCAAACACCGCAGACATCGGAATGATTATTATGGTGGAGCTCAATGAGCGAACTGTGCTTGCCGTAGGGATTGGTATCTGCCAGTTATCATGGGGAACGTTTGATAGCTCTGTACCATATACCCAGGTGTAGGGTGGCATTGCTACGGTATGCAACTGCTAGTATTGGGAGATACAGGCAGGGCCCAATGTCTTGCCTCTCCAGGGGGCATTGGCCAATTGGGGCCTATGGGTGGGTGGGTGGGTGGGTGGCCCTGTTGGCTGCTGCTTTACAGCATAGTTCCCCAACTCCAGTCCTGCTGTTCCACACACTGTTCGGGTTTTCATGCTGTCCCTCATAAATATGCACGAGCTACATCTGCGTACCATGGGGGCGGTGCATAGATATGCAGCACAGGCATCTTTATTAGGGGCAGCATGAGGACGGAATGTTGTGGGGCCCTCCCGGACTGCATTTGCGGGACTCTGCTTTAGGTAATGTGCCTGTTTCTGGTGTGTCTGTGTTTGGTGTGGTAAAATATAGGCCTTGCGTATGTTCTCTGCACTAATGGAGTGTCTTTACTATCACTGTTTAGTGGTGGGTAAAACTATGGGGACTGGGTTTGCAGGAGCCCCAGCTGGGATTTGAACCTGTGACCCTCTGGTCTTACAGGCACTGGCTGTGTCTGTTGCATCACACTGTGGCCACAGAGAGAGTGCAGTCCCTGGAGTTAGTTAAACCTGCCTGACAAGTCAGAAACCCTGCTCTGCAACAGGTTTACTGTGGCCTCATTTACCTTGTATGCAGACAAAGGTGCACATAAACCTGAGAAAAGACCTCAGAAAAGGGGCATACACCCATAACAAAGCTGGGCAACAATGATATCATTGTGAAACATTACACCACACGCCCAGGACAGCTCCATTACAATGTAATGCTCTTTGAAAGGGTCTGCGGAGCGTAGACCCTTCCACACATCATTTCCTTTTATTTTGGTGCTTTCCAGGGAGTGTTGTTCCTTGTTGCCCATTGCTATCACTGTGGCCCAGCTGTATTCTGCTTTTTAAAATGTTTCTTGTGGTCATTTTTAACGTTTTATGTGCAATTTTGTTCTGTGCACATGTATCACACTGCTCACGTTTTGTGGGTTTCCCCGGTTTTTCTGTACATTGCTGACGGAAATGGTTTCTCTTCCCTTTAAATGCCTTTAACGACAGGTTTTCATTCGCGTTGGAATTGAGCTCTGAAAGACAGCACGTTAGTATGAGGGGAGCCTCTCCCCGCCCACTCTCCGCCCATTGACCGCTTCTCTCCGCCCACTCTCCACCTTCTGCGCTGTTTTAACGCGCCACGGAGCTTTACGATCGTTAACTACGGTTAACGCGCGTAGTATGACATTAACGGTCGTTAGCGCATCGGTACGCGTGTTATACGGCACTTACGGTCGTTAACGTCGTATAACGCGCGTTAGTCACGTTTAACGCACTTTAGTAAACATCCCCCTTAATGTAATGTTAATGCGCGGTAATGTTACCAGCAGCGGTAAATGTCCCAGAGGGTGGGGAGAAGGCGGAGAGTAGGGGTCAATGGGCAGGGAGTGGGCAGGGAGAAGCCCCTGCTACACTAATGCTGGAACAATAATGCCAAGACTTTACCGCCAGTGAAAACCTGTTGGTAAATGCACTTTTGCAGGAGAGAGAGACCATTTCAGTGTCAGCAATGTACAGCACAGACAGGGAGTCCAAGAAAAGTGAGAATAGTGTTCCAATTGCAGCAACAGTATAGTGCCCAAGTATGAAAGGGCACTATGGTGATGGTGCAAATAGGGGAAGAGGGTTGCAGGCAGGACATGCAGTTGTGGCAGCTGGGGACAGGGCAGACTAGGCCATCACCTAGGTGGCACATAGGAACACAGAAACTGGAAAATAGCAAGACAGCATCTGACCATGATCAAGCATGCCCAGTAGTCTATGTTCCACAGTGTCCCATCCAGGGGACATGTACCCAGCAGGTACCCCAAAGGTCACACAGGTACTATTATGCCTATAATGGGGCAAGCAGTGCATATCTGGGGACCACTCTAATAAGGGTTTACGACCTTCCCCAGGATGCATTCCAAACTGTTTGTAAACTCAGCTAAATGAACACTCTTTACTACAGCCCCTGGTAAGGCAGTGCAGGGTGTGACCACGCATCGTCTGAAACATATATAAACCCAGTAGTCCACAGTCTGCTGTCATAACACAATCTACCTTCATTTACCTAGTCCACCCTAGCCAATAGTTGCTAGACCACCAACCTGACACCCCCAGCCATCTTTCACCCAGGTGGAAGGGACATAACATTGCCAGGCGATGATGGGGGGGATGTGTGGATGTCCCTCCCCACCCCAGACCCCGCACCCTAGGCACACGCCTACCTGCACATTGGATGGCCTGGGACTGTGCACCTCAGATCAGAGGGAATGGAGTTTCTGGTCCCACAGCCACTCCACACGGCCATTACACAATGTAGAGGCCGGAGACAAGGGGCATATACTGTACACAGCTTTGACCCCGAGAGGGCAGTATATAGGCATTGCTACATGAACCTCCTGAGAGTTTAGACACCCCCTCTGTCCTGGTAAGAGGTGGCCATGGCATATGCATTGTAACACTGGGTTTGCAATATTCTGGGTGAGTCACGGGTCCACCAAGGCTAGATGTGACTGGGGTATACAGATAGACACAGGGCAACTTTAGGTGCCACTGCAGGGAGAACCTGCCGCCCACTGGTAATGATGGGGATCTACAGCAGAGCCCACCTCTAGCACCACAGGTACTGCAAACATGGTGCTGGGCACCCATCCTCACCCTCAGGGTGACCACAGAACCTGGCCATAGCTGCTCTGTGCCATAGCACACACTGTTAGTTCTTCTTACCGAGCTGAGGTGCTAGAGGGTTGCATTCTCCATTCAGTGATCAGCTGTTGACTGCTGTTCTGCATGTGCATTGCATCATAGGTACTGGAGTGGCTATCCTATCCTGGCACACACAGCAGGCATTTTGTGTGATGACCTGCAGTCTTTCTATATCCAAAAATAAGAAAAGATTTATTTATTTATTTATTTGAAACATTTTTCTATATCGCCCCTTCCAGAGATCAGGGGTGATTTAAATGGAACAGGTTTTTACATAGAACAAGTAAGCCATTTAACAGTGATAACACAGGTTATAATTGATTAACTATTTACAGAGAACTATGTACATCCTATTTTATATAGGTTTTAAATCTTGTGTTCTAAAATCAATGTGTTATAGAGTGTTAAGGTGATGAGAGTGTTGGGTCAAGGTGGGAGGTGGGGGGGAAGGGAGGGTTTGAGGGGGGGAGTTGGTATGTTAAGGGGGACAGGGGAAGGTGTGTTGGTGGAATTATAAGTGGTGTAGTGTTCTCTAAATAGGTATGTTTTTAGTTCTTTGCAGAAGGTCTGAAGATGATGATGGCCCCCCCCCTCTTTCTGTCAACTTGATTATTGTCCCCTCCCCTTTTATGTTAAACTGCTTTGACCCGGTGAAAAGCGGGATACAAATGCAGTTAAATAAATAAATAAGATCTTTCTGGGTTTTTAGAGTATCTGGGAGAGCGTTCCATATCGTGGGGGCTGTGTATGTAAAGGCCCTATTGCTGGTGAATTGTTTGGTTTTGCTGAATGAGGATTTTATGGCAAGAGAGTTTGGTTTTATTCTTCTATTTTCTCTGTTGTCTGCTTGGAGGTGGATCAAGGTTGAGAGGTGGGAGGGGGCATTCTTATTGATTAGTTTGAATATTATTAATATCACTCCATCCCAAACATCAACATGCATATGGTATAAAATACTGGAGCACAAAAAGAAAAAAGGGAGGAAGAATAGATCTCAGATTAATATAGGACTGCACATCGACAATGGGGAAACCCCTCTAAGCTGCTGTCCCAAAACATCATCTTTCTACATCCAGTCATTGCAGCTCAGAGTGCCTTGGAGGTGTAGCCTACTGGCTGGTACAATACCTCCCAAGTCATGGGTTCAATTCCCTTTTGTTCTCTTTTTATGCCAAATGGCCAAGATGCCCTTTAATGCATGTTAAACAGCCCATTGCTCCCTTTACGACAGAACGCCCCCTACCTGCCCACTGCCTTATATGGCTTCAGGTACCTTAACACTGTACTTACCGCTGGTAACATTATCGTGGTTTAGTAAACATACCCCTATGTTCCTTGATCCTGAGAAGCAAATGTTTCAGATTGTCTTCACTTTCAGTCAGTAATGTGGTATCATCAGCATAATAAAGGTTGTTGATGAGTCTTCAACCAATCTTCACACCTCGGTTGTCTTCATATAATTCTGCTTCTTTGATGATTTGTTCTGCATATAAATTAAATAGGTAGGGAGAATGTATGCAGCCTTGTTGTACACCTTTGCCAATTTTAAACCATTCGTTTCTCCTTGCTCCGTTCGAACTGTTGCTTCTTGATCAATTTATTTATTTATTTAGTAAACACTTATTTATTTTATTTATTTATTTAGACAGTTTTGTATACCGCCTTATCCTTCAATCAAAGCGGTCACACTTATATACCGCTACTTCCAGCGATCAGAAGCGGTTTGATTACATCTTTGGGATTTGTCAAAAATCAAGACAGAAAAGTTGGGGCATATATACATAGTACAGAGGTAGTACACAGCACACAGAGTAGGGTCTAAATATAGGCCTTAACATACTTACATAAATTTTACAAAAGAGTTTGTACTTTACATATTTACATTTTTACATTTTTACATATAACTATTCACTTCATCTTTTATCAATGTAAAGGTTGTGCAAGAGAACTATCAGGATTCTGGTATACCCATTCTTCTTAATGTGGCCCAGAATTTCTCATGGTTTACACAGTCAAATCCTTGCTGTAGTCAATAAAACACATATAGATATTCTTTTAGGGGTATGTTTACTAAACCGTCTTAATGTGCGCCCAGCGATAATGGGCAGAATGCCATAAAAGGAGTGGGCGTTCCGGTCTTAAGGTAGCAAGTGTGGGTTATCGCACGATAAAGTACGCCACGCACATTATCGCACGATAGAGGGAGCCGCACACGTTACCGCGAGTTAACCTTAACTTTGTGTGCTGACCTGCAATCATAGCAATAGAGGTGCAGCACACGGGTTATTGCAATGTCTACTAAAACAGGGGTCTTGAGTTTGAGTCCCCAGTGGGCCTAATGAATAAGGTTGGCTAAGGCAATACCTTTTCCTGCTTGCAACAGTACAACAATCTGTGCTGCCAGCTAAAAATACCTGCACCCCAGTGCCATAAACTAATGCACCTTTTAGAGCACACCAGAAGGCACATCCTAAACCACCACGTCAGCCAAAGCGGGTTATAATGTGCCCCAGAGGCCATGTCGAAAGGTTGCCAACTCCCAAGGCACCATAGTAGGCACCCCATAAGCCTTCTGAATCTAAGGTGTGGCTGAAGATGCCCCAAGGATGTATAGGTGACCCCCAAAAATGTTGGCCAAGGGCAGTAAGGTCCCCCAAGTTGAAATGCAAGAGAGGTATGGGCCAAACACAGATGTAACCCTAACACTGCAGAGAGCAACAAGGAAAGACAATGCACAAGTAATGGAAGGAAGAATATCTGAGCTGATGGACCAGACAAATCTGCGTCCAGCCCATGTGGCAGCTGGAAAAATGGACAAACATATCGGGGGCAGCTGTAGCGATGCACAGAGTGATGGTAATGTATCTTGCAATAATGACAGTGTGTGGCAGAGGATGGGAAGACGTGTCCAGCAGAGGAGGTAGAAGTGGCAGGATAGGTGTAATGACAGGACGACAGTGGAGTAGCAGTGCTATGCAGAGCACACACAGGAGAGCTAACCAGGGAGAGCTGCAATGCAGAAATGTGTAGCAGTGCAGGATGTGGGGTAGCAGCATGCACATCAGGGTAGGACGGCACACAGCTGGCAGACACACATAGATGGACAGAAGGATGGTTGGCAACTGTGATAAGGGTACAATGTGCTAACAGCACAGATTTGCCTGTCACAGGAATGAAAGGTAGCTGTGCAGGACAGGCATAAAAATGAAAGAGAACAGAGAGGAATCAAACCTACGACAATTAGCACAAATGGCAATGCACAAACCAGTAGGACACACCACCATCGTGAGGTCATTAGCAAAGGCTGCATACAAGAATACTGCAGGGCATCACACAAGAAGCCTGCTGGCTGCCAGGATAGGCAAACCTCCAACAGTAACCATGATGAAATGCACATGCAGATCTGGTGTGTATAGATCAGATTACAGTCTGTAATTGTGACCAGAGGTACATATAACTACATGCACACACACAATGAAATGTTATGCAGTGGATACAGCATGCAAAAGAGGAAAGAACCTAAACCCAAAGGGCGGCAGGGGATGCTCTGTGGAGCAGGGCAAAATTTGGAACAGAACAGGAGATAATTGAACCTGCAAACAGGAGTGCCACAGACCAGCTGAACCACAGCAATGCCAATCCCCCAAGCAGACTGCCATGTAAATACTATAAAGAAAGAGACATATGTAACAGCTAATATGAGATGGCTAGGCAGCACAGAGGGCACACTTTGGTGTACAGTGAAGAGATGGAAGGGTGTGTGCATAGGTGATGAACCTGCAGGTACCTAATGGTCATGTTAGCACAACATAAAAAAAAAAGTATACCCCATGTGGGGATCAAACCTGCAACCTATGGTGTTATAATACATGTCTGTAACCACTATGCCAAACAACCACAATGAGCACAATGCAAAAATAGTACCTCAAAGGGAAGGTGTGTATGGGAACCTGTAACACCCAGTGATGTCAAAAATCAAAAACCCTGTCAGAATTATCTAATAACCAATAAATCCAAAAATTCCAACAACTAAAATGCCCTAATCCATATAAATATATTTTTGTCGGAGCCAGTCAGCCCAGTGCCACAGAACACTTCCGTGCACCACTGTGATTGCTCCTTTTTTTTAAATTAATTTTTTTAAAGTAAAAACTTCACACTTAACTCCGTTGAAGAATGTTGTATAGACAAGCCAACCCAACTTGAATAGAAAACGCCAGTAGTCCAGATTTGACGACGTGTTACACATTTCGGGTCAGCTTTTAAAGTTTGCTTCTGACCCTGCCTCAGGTCCGTCCGGTACTGACAAGATACAAAACTTCAACATGAAAAGCAAAGCAAGGGTATAGGGCTTATAAACTTCGGCGTCTGACGTCAAACTTCCACTGATGACACATTAACCAATCAAAACTCAAAGGCACATGCAGCCAATAGATGAGACTCACAGACTCAAGAGACCACCCACTGGAACTCAGCATGAATTTATCAGATTATAGTGTGCCAATCAATCTGCAAGTTTAAGCCTCTGGGAGTAACAGTGTTCAGAAGATAGATCCACCGCTGCTCTCGTAACTGTAATCGCTGCTCACGATCTCCTCCCCTTGCATTCCATGGTATAAAGTCCAACACCTGCCAACGCAGTGAATTGAAATCATGCGAATGATTCAAGCAATGTTCAACCATGGGAGCTGAGAGGGATTTTGTCCTTAATCTTGAGGCATGTTCGGAAAGGTGGGTTTTAACCGCCCATTTTGTGCGGCCCACATAATAAAGGGAACACGGGCACACTATTAAATAGACTACAAAAGTAGAAGAACAATCTGTGCGCCAACGCAAGGTGTACGTGCGATCAGTATGGGTGTCAACCCAATCCTGGCCTAAGATGGAAAGAGTGCAATAGGCACAGTTGTCACAGGTAAAATGACCATTGTCCTCATATGTAGAAATTGGACGATCCAACTTGTGAGTCGTCTTCATAATAAGATCCCTAAAATTAGACTTACGGGAATATGCGATCTGCAAAGGTTTTTCCCTGAAACAGGGGTGCAGCCCTAAAATGGGCCAAAAACGATGTAGTAACTTGACAACCTTTGTCATATCCCTGGTATAAGGGAGAACCCCCGTGATCACTGTCTCAGTATTCCCACACCCAGTGGTGTGGCAAACGGCTGGCAGATAGACAGCTGGCACCGTACAAGGATGTGAGCACAGGTGGGCCATGTACATGGCCAGGAAATCATTAAATACAAGTGTCAGTGTGATCAAGCAGCAGCAGAGACAAATGTACGTCAAACACATATTTTTATTTTGGCTAATCATCACAGATAGTGTAGATACCGCCATCATAATAATAGTATTCTACTATTAAAGTTTATGTTACCTGTAAACCGCCACTGATCTCTGGAAGTGGCGGTATAGAAAAGATGTATAAATAAATAAATAAATAATATCAAGGTGAGTGGATCCCAAGTGAAAAATGGAAAACACATTTTGCAGGGCAGCAAACCACATCTTACAGAAAGGTCACTGGCCCGTCTACAAATGATGGGCAGGAGAGATAATGTGCATCAGGTGCATGGTGTGCAGTATGCATTAGGCCCCCACCCCCCACAAGTGTGTTTGCCTGACCTACACACATCAGACGACACACCCGCCATGGCACCATGATATCCTACCACGCATGGGTGATGTGTTCTAACATAGAGCGGAAGGTGGGTGGCCCTGTGCACCTTGCCAGGCGCCAGTACCATGACACTTGGCTTTAGACTATACATCTATGGTCATGACTAGGGCCTCCTGTGATTAGGGCAGTTGTGGCTGACTACAACAGGACCATGGCCCAACACACCTAGCTGGCCTATTAGCATCTGTGCTTCTGTCTGGGGTTATAGCAGAGCTGTGCAACCCCAACAGGTGCATGTACCCTTACACCAGCATCTATAGTGTTCCTCTACAATCAGGTACGGGGCTCCTGGGGAGTGGGCACATGTGTGACCAGAAACTGCATACACTTCAATGATATATGGATTTGTTTCAGACCTTCGTATTCAGGTCTCAGGGCTCCTGGGGGTGGGGTGGTTTACAGCACATCCACAGCTGCACCTACCATACCATCAGGATCCATAACAGACATGTGTAATGAGGTCTGGGCCTCCGGGGAATAGGGCAAATGTGTGACCAAACCTGGCATAACCTACCATAATATCTAGATGCCATACCCACCTTTGCAATCAGGTCTCAAGACTCCTGGGGGTAGGGTGTCTTAGCACACTTCATCAACAACATACACCGTATCACCAGAGTGACTGACATAACACTTTCAGCAGGTCTCAGGACTCCTGGGGGTAGGATGGATTATAACAAATCAACAGCAGCATAGACCATACAACGAGGGTGACTGACAGCCCACTTTGAGCAGGTCTCAGGACTCCTGGGGGTAGGGCAAATGTTTTAATCTGCAAATGCACACACAACCATACCACCAGGGTGACTGTCAGACCACTTTGATGGGGTCTCAGGACTCCTGGGGGTAGCGCAAGTGTTTTAACCTGCAAATGCACACACAATCATATCACCAGGATGACTGACAGCCCACTTTGATGGGGTCTCAGGACTCCTGGGGGTAGGGCAAATGTTTTAACCTGCAAATGCACACACAACCATATCACCAGGGTGACTGTCAGACCATTTGGAGCAGGCCTCAGGACCCCTAGGGTAAGGGCAAATGTGTGACCCTGCAACTGCAGAACCTACCATATCAGCATGATGTTTACCAGACCTCTTTAGGAAGATGTAGGGGCTCCTTGTGTTATGGTGTATTTTAACACATCAACAGCAGCAGCTGCCATAACACCAGGCTGACATCTGGAACTCTGTGATCAGGTCCTTAGCTTCCTGGGGATAGGGCAAACCATTTTGATGTGATACATAGGCGGTATATCACGTGGGTTTAACTAATAAACATAAATGAGATAGAATGCCTACACACAGCCGCATGCACAGCTACAATCAACACTGGATATGTATATGGATATATTGACCTGTCCCCATACACTTACCTCACGTGGGTAGTCCGTAAGACGATTATAGCGCCTGGTGACGTGGTCCCAGGCCCTCCGTACGTGCCCCAGGTCCTGCCACTTCGAGGAGCCAGGAAAAAGCTTCCTCTGCCTAGTGCAGATCAGCCCTGCAAGGTGGCGTAGCTCCCTGTGTGTAAACGCTGGCTTTCTGGACCGAGTCGCCATTTTCAGCAATGCTTTGCTCATGCACGCCGCATATGCGCGCATGCGCGCTAACAACGTGCCAGTGCCTGTTTATGTATTTATTTATTTATTTAAAGCTTTTCTATACCACACTTTTTATCATCAGCTCGGTTTACAATCAACAAATATTAGTACAGGGCAAGTGCAAATTCTGCCTATGCTTACATTAAACAGGAAAGGTAACATGGAAGTATAACTTCCACGGCTGGTACAGTTAACGGTGGCGCAATCAATATATATAAAGATCTATGGTGCAGACACACATTGCAGTGCTGTGTCTGATGTTTAACACAATTGGTTTATTATGTATTTATCTCAGTGTTGGCACACTGGGGTCTCAAACCCATCACCACTGGGTGTGAGGGCATTGTATTAACCTGTGTGCTATGCCCTTTCACATAGCAATGGCTGGCTACACAGTTACACCAGGTCATCTACATACACTTTCTACTCTGCTTACCAGGCTAGTGTACAGACACAGCTAGGGCACTTTACAGGGCACCTAGGTTTGTCCAACTGAGCTGCAGGTGTTTTGGGATGTGCACACGGATTTCAGATCTATGTCAGACTGCTACATGCATAGACGGCCGTATCCTCTGACAGTTATACTGACGGACGCACTTTGTATGCAGCTCACCAGCTGATCTAGCAACCCGCAGCCCACGCCACTTTTCCAACATAACCACTGCATGCAACTGGCCTCACTTTTAGACATATTGTCATCTGGTAACACGCTCTGATGTGATGATAATACACTATATCCTATACATCCTTATACATCAATATACAGGCCCACTGGGGTATTGAGCTCATGACCTCTCCCACTGCGATCAGTATATTCACCACTGTCCTGCAACAATATTGGTTGTAATTAAACTATGGCTAGCTACTCAACCAGTGCAGGTCACCAGACACACTGTCTGGTGTGGCTACCAGGATACGTTAGCACCAAGGGTACTCATGATGCAATGCACATGCAGATAAACAGTCTACAGATAATCACAAGATGGAGTATTCACCCCCACAGCACCTCGGCCTGGTAGGGGGAACTGACCGTGTGTGTGTTACTGGCACAGTGTAGCTACAGACCGTCACATTGTGCGGGTACTGTGCTCACCCTGAGGGTGAGGTGGGGCACCCAGCACCATGTCCACAGCACCTGGCTTAGCTGAGATAGGCTATGCTGCAGATCACCATCAGTGCTAGTGTGTGATAGGTAGTCCTTGCAGACACACCTAGGATACACGTGTGTCCCTCCGTCTTTCCCAGACACGTCTAGCCCTTGTGGACTATGGTGCACCCAGAATAGTGCATATCCTGTGTGGGTGCCATGGTCACATGATTTAAGTGATGAGGGGAGGGGAGGGAAAGGGAG
The DNA here is from genome assembly GCA_033557465.1 of Ichthyophis bannanicus. Lineage (NCBI taxonomy): Eukaryota > Metazoa > Chordata > Amphibia > Gymnophiona > Ichthyophiidae > Ichthyophis > Ichthyophis bannanicus. The sequence continues at coordinate 1,005,068,931 of CM066034.1, read as the reverse complement.
GGGGGGTGTTTGGATCCATAGGCGGATTATGTAGCACCACCCAACCTGCCCTCTGGGGCTCAGGGTGGGGGACAGGATCTTCCACCAATAGATCTACATTCTACATCCCTGCAATGGTGGCAGTAGAGAGGACCATCAACCTCAGTCCTGCTGGGGAACAGACACCCTACAGGGCAGTCAATGCAGATCTGTACGCATCCATTAAGCAATGGCAGACAGACAGTAGGCCTGGAAATGCTCAACTGTCCCCCACCACTATCTGACATTCTCCAGCAGCAAGCACAGTGAGTCTCCAGCCATACACATACAAACTGCAGACAGTCCACTAGCTAGTCCATAGTGCATGCTCCTGGAGAAAATGTGTGCACCCAAAACTGGGATGTGAGCACACCCACCAAGCAGATAAGTCAGCAATCGGGCCCCAGAAAACAGAACCCACATGTATCACTGGAGAAAAATGCTATATACCACTATGGGGGAACCTAGCCATGCCGTGGTCACTGCTCAGTCAGGGTGAGAGTGACCTCCCAGTAGGATATGCTGTGGCCACCCTGTCCATGCAGGTGGTGGCTGGGCACTATAATGTCCCAGCCATTGCCCTATGCCCTGTGCAGATGCATCCTGCCCAGGCTGCACTGTCTGGGCCATACCCATGGTACCTTGCTCCTCATTATGCACATTGGCAGGCTAACACTGGAAAGAGTGCAAGCAGTGTGGGCTGAGTAAGGTGTAGGCAGCCACAACACACTGGATAGACAGACACACACTCCCACACCTATGCCAGCATTGTGCAAATACAGAGGCTTTTGGCAGCCCTGGCCACCACACCAGTCCTGGGCACAGTGCAGGCATGGCTATTGTACGCAATACTGTTGGGGTCACTCCCAGGGGTGGTAAACACTGTCAGAAATCAAAACTGAAACACACTCCACAGATATCAGAAAGGTTGCTATGATGCTGCTCTATCAGCAAATTGTGCTTAACTTAGGAATTGCTATCTGCCAGTTATCATAGCAACCTTTTGATATATGTGTAACGTATTCCCAGGTTTAGGGCGGCATTGTTAAGGTATTCAAGTGCTAGTATTGGGAGATGCTGCTGCACGCAGGGTCCAAAAGCCTGACCCTCCATGAGGCTTTCGATAGTGGAGCCTGTGGGTGCGGGTGTTTCTGCCCCTATTGGCCACTGCTCTAGGGCAGAGGTTCCCAACTGCGGTCCTGGTGGGCCAAACACTGTTCGGGTTTTCATGCTGTCCCTAATGAATATGCATGAGATATATTTGCATACCATGGGGGCGGCGCATACAAATGCAGCACAGGCATCTTTATTAGAGACAGCATGAAACCTGAATGGTGTTTGGCCCTCCAGGACTGGAGTTGGGAAACTCTGCACTAGGTATTGCACATGTTTATGGTGTCTGTGCTCTGTAGGGTAAAATATAGGCGTTTCAGGCATGTTTCTGTTATCTGCAATAAAGGTTCGGTCTTTATTACCATGGTTTAGTACTGGGTAAAATATGGGGACTGGGTTGGCAGGAGCCACAGCTAGGACTTGAACTTGTGATCTTCTGCTCCTGAACACACTGGCTGTGTGTATTGCACCACACTGTTGCCACAGGGACAGTTCGTTCCCTGGGGATACCATGACTGTTCGTCAGACAGACTCTGTCTGTTGCAGTACACGGCACCCACCTAAACTGGGCTAGGCCATGGTCTGCTGTGGGCAGATGCCACTGCCCCCTCTGCCACCAGGACCCCTCCGCCACCATGCTGCCATGCCATTATGCTGGTGGTACTGGTGGTGCACAGTCCCAGGCCATCCAGTATGCCGGTAGGTAGCTGCCTATGGTGTGGGTTCTCGGGTAGGGGTGCCTACATGAACAAGCACACTTCCCCCCCAGCACCGCCTGCCAACGTTATGTGCCCTTGGGGGTACCTGCTGGGTACTATCCCCTGTGACACTGTGAGAAACACACTCATGCCCATGTTTATTTATTTATTTATTTATTTACATTTCTTATATACCGCGCTATTAAAAATCAGTGCGGTTCACAGTGAACAGAACAATGCTACAATGCAACAACCACACAATGCGCTTACAGAGAACAGGGTAATAACTTAGGGGAGAACTTGGGAGAAACTATATACAGATCATTTTACAAAGCTACAGGGTATTCCTAGTTGACCCAGGTTTGGTGGTATTGAAAAATCTGTACCAGGGGGTGGGCAGATTAACCATTCTCCCGTTGAGTTAGGTTGTTGGAGCAGTTAGAACGGGGGGTTGGGGGGACTTTCTATGTTTTCCAGGGCTAGTTTCAGGATAGTGGGTTTGGAACAGATGATATTTTAGCGCTTTTCTGAACAAGGTAAGACTCATGATGGCCCTGATTCCATTGGGAAGGGCATTCCAGGCTATGGGTGCATAAATCGAAAAAGCCCTATTGGCGGTTGTCTTTGTGCATTTTACATTTATCTTAGGTACTTCTAAAGTGTTCAGCATTGCAGATCTTCTTGCTCTGTTGTCAGGGATGTTATTGATCAGTCTACAAATGTTGGGCCCTCATCAGTTGCTGTCTGGCTGCTATACAGTTTCCCAAACCAAAAAACACAACCTCCGTCAAGCAATGACTGCTCGTAATGTCAATCAAGTAGAAAGGTCATTGACCATTAGCTGATGGATAGCAATTAAAAAATCCAAAAACTACATATCAATATATATATCTCCATTTTTGTCGGGATCGACTTGCCTGAGAGGAGAAATGGTGACACTCCCCCCTCGATGCAAGAAGTGCCCTTTTAATCCAGTGAAGAAAATCACCCAAAATATAGAATTAATGTGGACACACTTATCTCAGACGATGTTCCCGGTCAAAGAGAACTGGATTCCAGACATACGTCCACATGACATGCATGTTTTGGGCCAACACAAAGCCCTGTATCAAGTGTTCCTCCGTTGAATGTCTACCAGCCTACTTTCCCGCCATCAAGTCACTAAAAAACGCTAAACCCAACAGTTCATATACATCGTAGTGATGGCTGCTGATAGGTCCCGCCGGCTGCCACCTGATTGGTCACATGACAGATGCCTCCAATCAGAGCGCCTGCCCCTGGACCGAACCAGATTAAAATATGTGAATGAATACCTGATGAATGTACAAGGTCAAACAAACCTCCTCATTGTTGAAACATTAAATCAAGCTCCACCAGTCCAATTCAGCATTCAAGCCCAAAGGAGCCATCGAATGCAATCGGAATATCCAACGCTGTTCCCGTCGTTGCAATTGTTCCCGATCACCCCCCCTGGGGAGGGGTGGTACCTGATCAATCACTCTCCATTTAAAATCAAAAAAAGAATGATTTTTAAGAACACAGTGTTCAACCACCGGCGCTGACAAAACCCTTTGCTTTATCCTAGAAGCGTGCTCCCCCAAGCATGTCTTGACCGGGCGAATAGTTCTCCCTACATACACGAGTCCACAGGGACAAATTAATATATATACCACATAACTAGACTGACATGTAGAAAATCCAGAAAATGAAAAAGACCGATGTGACATTGGGCAAACCCATTGAGACCCAACCATGGTAATGCCGCAAAACTTACAGCGGCCACATGCCCAATGACCCGGTACAGAACAATCTTCATCAGAAGTGGAAACCGGCAAAATGGGATGGACCAGATGATCACGCAGGTTGGGACCCCTTGTATAGGCAAAACGTACAGGTTTTTGAAAACAACTATGCATTTGTAGCACTCGCCAATGCTTACGTAAAACCTTTTTCAAAAAAGAAGAGATACTATCCTTCTTACTCACCTTCTGCTGCCTATCAACCTCAGCATCCTCAGCAGAGGCAGCAGGGTCCTTGCCAACCCAAGGCTCCTAAGCCTCAACCAGCTGCACAGGCACAGCCTGCACCTGATTTTTGACTCCTTCCTAGAGATTATTGCCAATCTGCCCCTGGAGGGCCCCCAGCCGCTCCACATAGCAGAAGGAAGCTTTCTTTGGCATAATGTAAGTATTACGCCGAGCATTAGCAGTAAATTTCAGAGACTAAGATCATACTCCGCATACCCTAGCTTAGAAGTGAGGTGTATAATTGCCATAGTATGAACAAAACTAACCCATTTGGAGAAACTGCCCCCAGGCAGACTTGTCCAAAGGGGTTATCAGCGTCACTTCAAAATCTTATCCCCTCACCTGCTTTACAGGGCTTTTATCCCATACAATCCCTTTAAAGTATTCTCTTAAAAGAAGAGGTGACGACCCTGTTGTCCCAGGGTGCCATAGAAAGATATCCTCCTCCTCAAGAAAAGTAGGCTTCTACCCTCCATATTTTCTCATTCCAAAGAAAACAGGAGGCTTCAAGCCCATATTGGATCCCAGAGACCTAAACAAGATCATGATCCAAGAAATATTCAAGATGTTTTCTCTAGGAACTCTTCTACCATACCTCCAGAGACACAATTGGCTATCTTCTCTAGATCTAAAAGAGGCATGCATGAATTTAATGATACATCCCTTGCACCGTGAGTATCTGTGCTTCATAAAAACAAAAGATATGCCATATTGGGTCAGACCAAGGTCAATAAAGCCCAGTATCCTGTTTCCAACAGTGGCCAATCTAGGTCACAAGTACCTAGCAGTTTCCCCAAAAGACACCGAGTCCAGAATGCTTGTATTGGGGCAAGCAGTTGATTTCCCGGGTCCCCTTTAATAATGGATTATGGACCTTTCCTCCGGAAACTTGTCCAAACTACCCGGCTACACTAACAGCTTTTACTACATCCTCTGGTAACGAAATACAGAGTTTGATTACACATTGAGTGAAAAAATATTTTCTCTTATTAGTCTTAAATAGGTTTCACTGTAGCTTCATTGCATGTCCATTAGTCTTTCTATATTTTGATGGCGTAAACAATCTATCTACATTTACCCGTTCCACTCCATTTATTAATTTATAGACCTCTATTCCAGGATGAAGAACCCTAACCTTTTTAGTCTCTCTTCATAGTTATATCCTTCCATCCCCTTTACCATTTTAGTGGTTCTTCTCTGTAACTTTTCTAATAACACTATATCCTTTTTAACATAACAGTGACCAGAATTGCACACAATATTCAAAGTGTGATTGCACCATGGAACTACAGAGTGGCATTATAATATCCTTTGTTTTATTCTCCATCCCTTTCCTTATGATTCCTAACATTCTATTTGCTTTCTTGGCTGCCGCTGCACACTGGGTGGAGGGTTTCAACATGTTATCCACGATGACGCCTAAATCTTTTCCTGGGTAGTGGTTCCCAATGTGGAACCTTGCATCATGTAACCATAGTTATGGTTGTTCTTTCCTAGGTGCATAACTTTGCACTTGTCCACATTAAATTTCATCTGCCATTTGGATGCCCAGTCTTCCAATTTATCAATCTCCTCTTGCAATTTTTCACAATCCTCATGTGTTTTAACAACTTTGAATAATTTTGTGTCATCTGCAAATTTGATTACTTCACTCATTATTTCTATTTCTAGGTCATTTACAAATATTTTAAAAAAAGCAGTGGACCCAGACACAGATCCCTGGGATACTCCATTATTCACTTTTCTCCATTGGGAAAATTGGCCATTTTACCCTACCCTCTGCTTTCTATCTTGTAACCAGTTCCTGATCCACAATAGTACACTGCCTCCTATCCCATGACTTTTTTTTTCATAAAAATAATGTACAGGTTTTATTTCAGCCAATACCCATGACTTTTTAATTTCACCAAGAATCTCTCATGAGGCACTTTGTCAAAGGCTTTCTGAAAATACAGATACACTATATCAAATGACTCACCTTTGTCTACCTGTTTATTAACGCCTTCAAAAAAACATGACAGATTAGTCAGACAAGACCTTCCTTGGCTAAAACCATGTTGGCTGTTTCCCATTAAACCAAGACTATCTACAGGTTCAGTAATTTTGTCCTTTATAATGGTTTCTCTCAGTTTTCCCGTTACTGATATCAGGCTCACTGGTCTGTAGTTTCCTGGATCACCCCTGGAACCCTTTTTAAAAATTGGTGTTACATTGGCCATTCTCCAGTCTTCATGTATTATGGATGATTTTAATGATAGTTCACAGATTACTAATAGTAGGTTCACAGATTACTAATAGAAGGTCTTTCAACACTCTTAGATGTAGACCATCTCATCCATATGATTTGATTTTCTTCAATTTATCAAATAGTTTTAATACATCTTCCCGGTGTATCGATATTTCTTTCAATTCTTCTGTGGCATCACCTTTAAAAATCATTTCAGTTATGAGTAATGTCCCTACATCTTCCGCAGTAAAGACCGAAGCAAAAATTCATTCAGTCTCTCCACTATGGCCTTGTCCCCTTTTAGTGCCCCTTTTACTCCTCTATTATCTAATGGTCCAACTGACTCACAGTTTTTTTTGCTATGAATGTTCTTGAAAAAGTCTTTATTATGTGTCTTTGCTTCCACGGCAAACCTCTTCTCAAATTCTCTCTTTGCCTGCCTTATCAGTGTATTGCATCTACCTTGCCAGTGCTTATGTTGTTTCAAGTTTTGTCATTTGGCTCCTTTTTCCATTTCCTGAAAGATTCTTTTTTTGGCAACAACAGCCTCTCTGACCTCACCTTTAAACCATGCTGGCAGTTTTTTGGTCTTCCTTCCACTTTTCTTAAAGCATGGAATGCAGCTGGTCTGGGCTTCCAAGATAGTATTTTTAAACAACACCCAAGCTTGAAGTAAATCTATAACCTTTGCAACTGCTCCTTTTACTTTTTTCTTAACTATTTTCATCATTTTATCATAGTCTCCCTTTTGAAAGCAAAATGTAGTACTGTGGATTTCCTTACCCTCCGTCCTCCATTTATTAAATTAAACCCGATCATACTATGATCACTATTGCCAAGTGGCTCCAACACCCTTATCTCTTGCACCAGATTTTGTGTTCCACTAAGGACTAGGTCCAAAATGGCTTCCCCTCTGGTCGGTTCATGAACCAGCTGCTCCAAGAAGCAGTTATTTATTTCATCTAGAAACTTTCTCCCTAGGATGTCCTGCCGTGACACTGACCCAGTCGATACCAGGGTAATTGAAATCTCCCATTATTATCACTGCACTATAACATTTGTTTGCTTCCCTGATTTCTTTGATTATTTCATCATCCATTTGTTCATTCTGGCCAGGCGGTCAACCCCCACTGCCATCGCCTTCCCTTCACCTTTTTACATGGAATTTCAATTCATAGAGATTCTACAGTGAATTTTGTTTCCTGTAAAACTTTAATCATTTCTGGCTCAATGCCCTCTCTAACACAGAGCGCAACCCCTCTACCAATTTGATCTGCTCTATCATTACGATATAGTTTGTACCCAAGTATCACAGTGTCCCACTGGTTGTCCTCTTTCCACCATGTCTCTGAGATACCAATGATATCTAACCTCTCATTTAGTGCTATATATTCTAACTCTCACATCTTATTTTCTAGACTTCTAGCATTTGCATACAAGCATTTTAGAGGCTGTATTTTATTCATATTAATCTTGGCTATCGAAAGGCAGGGGTAATTTGGAATTTTTATGCTCTGCCTGCTCTGTACCTAAGGACATTTGGGCTACTTTTGTCTTTATTGGAACCTCTCTGCTGATATGCCCTAACTTCAATCTTTTGCTAGTATCCTTCAAGGATACAGTTCCGAACCATGCACTCTTGGGTGACTGTCGACTTTCCCCTAATATATAGTTTAAAAGCTGCTCTATCTCCTTTTTAAAGGTTAATGTCAGCAGCCTGGTTCTGTCCCGGTTAAGGTGGAGCCCATCTCTTTGGAAGAGCCCCTCCTGTTCCCCAGTTCCTAACATATCCAAAACCCTCATCCTATGTCATCCAAGTCTGTTGATTTATTTATTTATTTATTTTATTTATTTATTTATTTATTTTTTATACCGCACTCTTTAGAATCAGTGCGGTTTACATGCATACTAACAGGTACTTTTTATTTTTATAACCAACCAAATAAAAAGACCATATACACCAAAACAAATAGTTCACCGTGGTTCAATAGCACTCTAAAACAAATGAAAAAAGAATTAAGAAAACTTGAATCGAAATGGAGGAAATCCAAGTTGTCTGTACACAAAGAAATATACAATAACTATCTAACAAAATATAAGGAAACAATAGACGGCACAAAGAAAAATTATTACGCAGCAATCTTAACAAAATCATACAATAGACCTAGAGAGTTATTTTCCATAGTCAGAAAATTAACTAATAATGAGCAAAATTCTAGCAACGAAATCACTGACATCTCAGTTCAAACCCTAGCTAATCATTATCAAAACAAATCTAGGAAACCTGCCACGCCCTCAGATAATATCAACATCACCTATCAACCGGTAGATGAATGGTCAGAATTTTACCCCATGTCAAAAGCGTCATTAAAAACAATCATCTCCAACCTAAATACCACAACTTCGCATTTAGATCCATGCCCAGTATCATGGATAAAAAACACACTGCCAACTCTACTATCCTATATTCTCCCAATAGTAAACCTCTCACTCACCCAAGGATACCTTCCATCCCCGCTCAAACATGCACAAATACGTCCAATTTTAAAGAACTCCAAACTAGATAAAACATTGCCAACATCATATAGGCCCATCTCTAGCATACCATTCTTGGCCAAAGTTATTGAAAAGGTAGTGCAACTACAGACACAGGAATTTATAGACTTATCTTATCCACTCGATGAACAACAATATGGATTCCGGCCCCGCCATGGAGTAGAAACACTTCTAACAGTATTAATAGATACACTCCTAAAAGGAATTGACAATCATAAACAGGCGTTCATCCTCCTTTTCATTGATATATCAGCGGCTTTTGATAGCGTGCATCACTCAATTTTGCTCAACGACCTAAGGCAGATAGGCATAAACTCCACCGTACATAAATGGTTCACCTCATATTTACATAACAGAACACAAAATGTAAGAACAGGTTCTCAAACATCCAATACATACAAACAAGAAATAGGTTTACCACAAGGTTCAGCACTTTCAGCCCTACTTTTCAATATCTATATAAAACCGGTCTGTAACATCTTTAAAAAATTTGGAGTACAATATCACCTTTACGCGGATGATATCATGATGTATATACCTTTTACAATTCCTAACCTACCGATTCAACTTCTATCAGACTGCTACAATGAAATTACATACTGGCTAAAAACCCAAAACCTCCATATAAACCATGCTAAAACTGAAGTCTTAATTGTAACAAAAAACCATTCATTCACTCCTCCAACCCACATAACACTACAAAACCAAGAAATTAAAATAAAAAACGAAATAAGATATCTAGGTGTTATCTTAGATACACACCTTACTATGGAAACCCACATTAGAAATACATTAAAGAAAATCTACTTCAAACTTAAAATCCTCAAACAATTACGCCCCCTTGTATTTATACAAGATTTTATCAATATAATACAGGCTACCATAACTCCCCACTTCGATTTCGCCAACGTAATACTTATAGGCATCTCTAAACAAAACATCAAAAGGATCCAACTTGCGCAAAATGCAACAGCTAGAATTATATTAAAGATAAACTCACTCCAACACATTACACCGATACTAGCATCCCTTCACTGGTTACCAATACAAAGCAGGATAACATACAAAACAATAATAACTACATTCAAAGCTCTAAATGACATGGCCCCGAAGACACTCTGTAACCTAATAAGCAAAGAACCACCTAAGCCCACTCATAGAAAAGGACAATCAAATAAACTTAAAATGCCGAATGAATATATAAGAACTCACAAATTAACAAATAATAGAGCCTTTTCCCACATAGCCCCAACAACCTGGAACTCATTACCAGAGGACCTACGATCAATAACAGAGATAACGGAATTTAGAAAAAAATTGAAAACATACTTATTCACTAAACACTATAATACCATAGAAAATCTTCCACCCAACTTAGATAAAGGCTAAACATAAACCTACCCAAAAGCAAGCTTACACTCCCTACTACAAACAATACATACAAAACTTAAATGTATAATTCACCCCATTCTTATGCATTGAAACCCTACTTGTATATAGTTACAACTGTCATAATCTGCCATGTTATAGGGACAGTACTTTTGTTTTAACTGTTATACAATCTGTGTTAGTTGAATTACTGAAGTATTCTGCTTAGTTTTTAAACCCTTTGTTGTACAAGTTAAGATGTTCTATGTAAAAAGTTATTATTGTTCTATGTAAAACAAGCTCTGCATTGTTGACTGTTGTTGATTGTACACCGCAACTGATCGCTGGAAGATGCGGTATATAAATAAGTGTTAAATAAATAAATAAAATAAATAAATAAATAAATTCCCTTGTCCCCGAAGGGCTCACAATCTAAGGGGCATGTTTACTAAAAGCCGCCAATGTGCGCAGCCGCACAATAGCGCACTAAAAGCATATTTAAGCGCGCTTAAGCGCCCCGCACATGTGCGATGAAGCCCCGCACCCTTGCGCGTCACAGTAACGGGTGCCGCACAAGTACGGGCCCGCAAATGTCCGATAGAGGCGTGGAAAGGCTAACGGAGGGCGGAGGAAGGCCCCGGAGGGGCGGAGAGAAGGGGTTAATGGGCGTGGAAGGGGAGGGGAGAAGCGCCCCGCACATTCTCGGGGCTGAATTGGAAAGGAAAAATAGCGCGAGTGAATCACTCGCGGTAGAATGCATTTAAAGGGAAGAGAAACCATTTCCGTCAGCAATGTACAGCAAAACCGGGTAAACCCGCAAAACGTGAGCAGTGTGATACATGTGCACAGCCCAAAAGTGGAAATAAAAATAGAAAAGGACCACAACAAAAATTGTAAAAATAGGAATTCAGCTGGGGAACAGTTATAGTAATGGGAAAAACTAAAAAACACACCCAGGAAAGCTCCAGCAAAAAGAAATGAGTTTTGGAAAGGTGTACGGAGCGGAGACTCTTCCAAAAAACATTTCCTTTTTGTTGGAGCTTTCCTGGGAGTGTTTTCTATGGTTGCCCAGTAATATCACTGTTGCCCTGCGTGGTGATATTGTGTCCCCCATTTTCCGTGGTCATTTCCGGAGTGCATGTGCCCACAGTAAAAATGCGTAGAGCAGGGTTTGCGACTCCATCCTGCCAGGTTTACTACCTCCAGGGGCTACACTGTCTCTGTGGGCATAGTGTGGTGCAGCGGACAGAGCCAGTACCTCTAGGACCAGAGGGTCAGAGGTTCAAATCCCAGCTGGGGCACTCGCCAGCCCAGTGCCTATATTTTGCCCACCACTAAACAAAGATAGCGCAGACACCCCTGTATTGCAGGGAACATAAGCATGGGGAAAACACCCATATTTTACCCAACACGGCACACACACCACAACAATGGCCATTACCTACAGCAGGGGTGGGCAAACCTGGTCCTGGAGGGCCGCAGGCCAGTCAGGTTTTCGGGATATCTCTAATGAATATGCATGAGATATATATGCATTAGAGATATCCTGCCAACCTGACTGGTTTGTGGCCCTCCAGGGCTGGATCTGGAGACCCCTGCCTTACACCTCTGTAATTTAAGATTGTGAGTGGACAAGGTGCAGATGTCCAAGACATCAAAAAGGTTAGATAGAATTTGTCACAGTCCTCCTCACTTCTCACCACCACCAAAAAATTGTCTATTAGACAACTTTTTGGTGGTGGTGAGAATCGAGGAGGAATGTGACACATTCTGTATACCCTTTCGATGTCTAGGACATCTGTACCTTGCCCACTCACGATCTTAAATGACAGAGGTTTAAGGCAGGGGTCTCCAAATCCAGCCCTGGAGGGCCACAAACCAGTCAGGTTGGCAGGATATCTCTAATGCATATATATCTCATGCATGCTCATTAGGGATATCCCGAAAACCTGACTGGTCTGCGGCCCTCCAGGACCGGAGGTGCCCACCCCTGACCTACAGCCAAGTCCCCCAAATGCAGTCCCGTAGTGCCACATTGCACTCAGGTCATCTGCTTTTTCTGAGAGAAGCTCATGCCAGCATGTTGGCGGACGAGTACATGTGGTGCAGGGGGCAGTGGCTGCTAGCCACAGAAGACAGAGGCCTAGCCATTTGCAGGCTGGCACAGTCCACTGCAACAGACAGGCCCTGCTGGATCCACAGTCATGGATGTTCCAGGGAAACCAGCCAATCTGTGGCTACAGGGTGGTGCAGTGCACACAGACAGTGCATGCAAGAACAGAAGGTCACAGGTTCAAAGCCCAGCTGGTACTTCCACCAATCCTAGCCACATATTTTTCCCACATCTACACAGTGATAGTAAGGACACACCTTTCATGTCGAGGACATATGCAATGGTAATACGTCTATCTTTTACCCCACTGAGCACAGACACCATGAACAGACTCTCCCAAATGCATTCCTGGTGTGCCACACACCAGTCAGGTTCCATGCTGCCACTCATACAAATGCCTGTGCTGTATATCTATGCACCACCCCCATGGCATGTAGATGTAGCTCATGCATATTCATGAGGGACAGCAGGAAAACACGAACAGTGTGATGCAGACCTGGATTGGGGTTGGGAATCTCTGCCGTAAAGCAGCAGCCAACAGGGGCAGACACCCACACCCACACCCACAGGCCCCATTGGCCAATGTCTCCTGGAGAGGCAGAACAGTGGACCCTGCGTGCATCCCCCAATACTAGCACCTGCATACCTTAGCAATGTCACCTTACACCTGAGGTATACGGTACACAGCTCTGAGACGTTTGCTAGGAGTACTGGCAGATAGATATCCATACGTTACGCACATACTGCTAGTTGACCCCATCAGAACAATCTGTTAGGTGTTTGCGGGGCGTGCTCCAGGACTGGCCTCTGATGGTGTTTACCACCCTGGGGAGTGATCCCCAGCAGTACTGCGTACTATATCCATGCCTTGCCGTGCCTAGGACAGGTTTGGTGGCCAAGGCTAATTACCTCCTCAATAGTAGCACCATGCTGGCATAGGTGTGGAAGTGTGTGTCTGTCTATGCAGTGGGTGCTGGCTGCAAGCCCCTTCCACAGCCCACACTGCCAGCACTGTTGCCAGTATTGGCCTGCTAATGTGCATAATGAGTAGCAAGGGACCATGGGTATATCTCAGACAGGGTGGGCTGACCAGGATGCAGCTGCACAGGGCATAGGGCACTGGCAGGGACATGGTAGTGCCCGGCCACCACCTACAGAGACAGGGGGACCTCTGTATGTGCTGCTGGGGGATCACTCTCACCCTGAGTGTGCAGTGATGGCAGCATGGCTAGGCACACCCATAGTGCTGTACTGTGTTTCTCTTGTGTGATATATATGGGTTTCCTGTTGGGGCCTTTTTGTTGACTTATCTGCTTCTGTGTGCTGCCACCCCAGTTGTGGGTGCATGCATTTCCATCAGGACCAACCAGCAGACTGAGCACAGATGGTATGTGTCTTGATGGAGTGCCTTGCAGGGTGCAGTGGCTGATGCCTTGCTGCAGGAGAATATCAGGTGGTGGTGGTGGGGTGCATCTATGAATATCCAGGCCTAATGTCTGTCTGATATTGTGTTGTGGATGTGTGTGGGGCTGACTGGGGGGGGGGGGGGGTGTGTGATGGTGTCTACTTCCCCAGCAGGACTGGGGGTTGATGGTTGGCTCTACTGCCATAGGAGGGAGGAGGGAAAGGAGGATAGTATGGGGGATCTGTTGGTGGAAGACCCTGTTTTGTCCACTGGTGTGGGTGTTCCACTGACTGTGGCAGACAGTGATCTCCAAGATGTTTATGCAGCACCTACCTATTTCACAGGTTATTGCTGCTTTGGAGCTCTGGCATGGCCACATTCAGCCATGCAATGTGTTGTGCACCTGGTCCTGGGCGCATCATCACACACTCAGGGTGGGCATAGTAACCGCACAATGTGATAGTGTTTAACTACTCTTTGCCGTTTGTCCACCCACTCAGGACACCCTACCAGGCCGAGGTGCTGTGTGGGTGCACAAGGACACCTCCCCCTACCAGGCCGGGTAGCTTTAGGAGTGCAGTTCCCATCTTGTGTGCATCTGTGGACAGCTGATTTGCATGTGCAGTGCATCATGGGTACGGGTAGCCTAACCCTATCCTGTTTACACAAGCAGACTGTCTGTGATGTGACGTGCAGGCTATCTGCAGCCAGGTAAGAGCTTGCTTACAGGTGTAGTCCAATGGTTATGCCACTGCCTATGTAGCCAGAGGTCATGGGTTCATACCCACAGTGGGGCCCTGTGATAGGGTTTTCCAAAGCATTTTTTACATTTACTGTACATATGTTGATGCCTGCAATAACACCCTCAGCGTACTGTACCCATAAGGTGCCTCTGAGGGTGCTTTATTGGGCGCCCTATAGGGCACTTTATGGTTGGCATCCATATAGGGTGCACTATACATTATCCTGTGTCGCAACATACATGCTGCCCTATAGGGGACATTCTAGGGTGCCTTGGCGGACGGTGCACTGTAACATGTGCATTATGGTCCGCCTTATGTTAACATGCTGTGAGAGTGCGTTTGCTAGTAGTTATCACAAAATAGAATTAAAAAGCCTCCTAAAGCACTCCACAACACAAAAATATACTGCCTCAGCTAGCCTTTTTCAATGGGCATTTTGAGGGATTGAACTGCTGGTCCCTGCACCATTGGTCAGTGTCTTAACCATTGTGCTGTGGCTGTGTTCCTTTGCTTTGACATCAGCGCGCCACCTTGTGGCCATCAGTGCGCCGCATCCTGCAGCCCACAATGAACAGTGCGCCACCTTATGCTGCCCCACAATGAACAGTGCGCCGCCTTATGCCGCCCCAATATGAACAGTGCGCCGCCTTATGCCGCCCCACAATGAACAGTGCGCCGCCTTATGCCACCCCAAAATGAAGAGTGCGCCACCTTAAAATTATTTTGCCTCCTGACACACATTTCCACATTCAAGGTGGTGCCTCAGCCAGCCTTTTCGGGCTGCACACACTGGGGGAATTGAACCCATGGCACTTACACCATTGGTTATTGTCTTCACCGTTGTGCTACGGTTCTATTCCTATATGTGCACAGCTGCGCCCCACTTAGCCTTCCCACGCGCTAATGTGGGCCCCGCACATTAACGCGACGCGCACACATACGGTCTTTTTTTTTCCTTTTTCGGCCTGAACCGCCCACTCCTTATATGGCACAGGCACACTACCGCGGCCCCGCACGTTAGGAATGTTTAGTAAACATGCCCCTAAGACTAGGGGGTATGTTTACTAAAACCCCGGTAAAGTGCGGGCCGCGGTAGAGTGCGGTTGCCATATAAGGAGTGGGCGTTCCGTCCTGAAGAAGAAAAGCCGTGATTGACATATGCGCTAAGGTGCGCGGCACCCTTGTGCGCCCCGCACCTTAGCGCATCAGATAGCTGCGCGGGAGGCATATGTGGCGCGCTGATGTGTAAACAGAAGAGCAAAGCCACAGCACAATGGTTAAGGCAGTTACCAATGGTGCAGGGATCAGGGGTTCAGTCCCCCACTAGTGCTCAATGAGAATGGCTGGCTGAGGTGTTAATTTATGAGGCAGAGAAATACTGGGCAGCATGCTGATAATTTTGGCAGCATATTAATACTGGGCGGCATAAAGCGGCACGCTGATGTTTTGGGCGGCATAAGGCGGCGCGCTGAAATTTTTGGCGGCATATTAATATTGGGCAGCATAAAGCGGCACGCTGATGTTTTGGGCGGCATAAGGCGGCGTGCTGATGTTTTTGGCGGCATATTAATACTGGTCGGCATAAGGCGGCACGCTGATGTTCCTGCGGCATTCTAATACTGGGAGGTATAAGTGGCGCGCTGATGTGCAAACAGATGAGCAGAGCCACAGCACAATGGTGAAGGCACTTACCAATGATGCAGGGATCAGGGGTTCAATCCCCCACTGTACTCAATAAAGATGGCTGCCTGAGGTGATATTTTAGGAGGCATACAAATAATGGGCAGCATAAGGCGCCCCACAGATGGGCATTAGGCAGGGCGCTATTGATTTAGGAGGCTGTTCTATTATTGAGAGGCATAAGGCGGCACACAGATGTGCAAGGACAGGAACAGAGCCACAGCACAATGGTTAAGAGACTGACCAATGATGCAGGGATCAGGGGTTCAATTCCCCACAGTGCCCAATGAACAAGGCTGGCTGAGGCATTGCATATTATGGGAAAGAGTGCTTTAGGGGGCATTTTTTTTTTAAATTATCATTACTAGCAAACGCACCCTCAAAGCGTGTTAACATAAGGCGCCCTATAAGGCACATTTTAAAGTGCACTGTCCGCCAAGGCACCCTAGAATGTTGCTTATAGGGCGCTGTAGAGGGTGCCGTATGACGTACCGCAAGGTCAGAGTACTGTTTCTGATGGCAGCACTGTGCAGTTTAAGGAATGAAAAGCATAAGTAGGTGCGCTGACATGCAAGGGGGAGCAGCAGTGGAGCACAATGGTTAAGGCACTGACTGCTGATACAGGGGCCATGAGTTTGCTCCCCAGGGTGCCTAATATGTAAGGCTGGCTGTGGCATCAGCTTTGTAATGTACATATTTTTTCCTGCAGCACCGTATGTTTTTTTTAATAATTGCTGCCAGCAAACACACCCTCACGTGCCGTAATGGAAGGTGCCGTATAAGGCACCCTATACGGCACTCCATAGGGCACATTATACAGTGCACTGTCCGCAATGGCACCATAATATGTCCCCTATAGGGCACCCTATAAGTTGCGTCACAGGATAATGTATAGTGCACCTTATATGGACGGGAACCATAAGGTGCCCTATAGGGTGCCCTACAAAGCGCCCTCAGAGGCACCCTATGGGTACAGTATGCTGAGGGTGTTTTTGCGGGCATCAAAATATGTACATTAAAGAAAAACAATGCTTTGGACAACCCTATCAAATAACCCCACTGTGGGTTTGAACCTATGACTTCTGGTTTCATAGGCAGTGAAGTAACCATTGGGCTACAGCTCTATAGCTACTAGCAAGCCCCTGGCTGGCTGCAGAGAGCCTGCATGTCACCACACAGACAGTCTGCTGTGGTCAGCAGGATAGGGATAGCCCACCCGTACCCATGATGCACTGCACATGCAAATCAGCTGTCCACAGATGAACACAAGATGGGGAATACACCCCCACAGCACCTCGGCCTGGTAGGAGCAAGTGACCGGGTGCACCCACACAGCACCTCGGCCTGGTAGGGGGTACTGACTGGGTGTTTTACTGGCACAGAGTAGCTACGCACCGTCACATTGTGCGGGTACTGTGCTCAACCTGAGTGTGCGATGAGGCGCCCACCAGGTCCACAACACCTTCCATAGCTGATGGAGGCTATGCCGGAGAGCCAAAGCAGTGTTAATGTGTAAGATATGTAGTTTCTGCACAAACACCATGGATATACTTGTCTGTCTCAGTCAGGTGCAGCCCCCATGGACCAACACCCCCCCTCCCCCCAGGGCCAAGGGCAGCAAACATGGTCCCCCATCAATAGTTCCACATTCTACCTCCCTGCAAAGGTGGCAGTAGAGGGGAGCATCAACCCTGGTCCTGCTGAGGAACAGACACCCCACAGGGCAGTCAATGCAGCTCTATACACATCCATAACACAATAACAGACAGACATTAGACCAGGATATGGTAAGCTGCACCCCACCACTATTCTCCTGCAGCAAGCCACTCCATCAAGACACATACCAGCTACAAACAGTCTGCTAGCTAGTCCATAGTGCATGTTCCCAGGGGAGATGCATGCACAGCAAGCAGATAAGTCAGTGACTGGGCCCCAAAAAGAAACCCATAGCTATCACATGAGAGAAATGCTATATAGCACTATGGGGGTGCCTAGCCATGCTGTGGTCACTGCACAGTCAGGGTGAGAGTGATCTCTCAGCAGGACATACTGAGGTCACCCTGTCTGTGTAGGTGGTGTCCGGGCACTACAATGTCCCAGTCAGTGCCCTATGCCCTGTGCAGATGCACCCTGGCCAGGCCACCCTGTCCTGCCTATACCCATGGTACCTTGCTCCTCATTATGCACATTGGCAGCCCAATACTGGCAACATTGCTGGCAGTGTGGGCCGTAGAAGGAGTTTGCAGCCACCACACACTGGATAGACAGACAGCCACCGCCACACCTATGCTAGCTTTGTGCTACTATAGAGGAGTTCAGCAGCCATACCCACCACACCAGTCCTGGGCACAGTACAGGCATGGATATGGTACTCAATACTGTTGGGGGTCACTCCCCAGGGTGGTAAACACTGTCAGGGACCAGATCTGCAGCACACACCGCAAACATCAGAATGATTGTTATGGTGGAGCTCATTGACCAAAATGTGCTTAACATAGGAATTGATATCTGCCAGTTATCATAGGAAGCGTTTGATAGCTGTGTACCGTATACCCAGGTGTAGGGTGGCATTGCTAAGGTATGCAACTGCTAGTATTGGGAGATACAGGCAGGGCCCACTGTCCTGCCTCTCCAGGAGGCATTGGCCAATGGGGCCTGTGGGGGGGGGGGGGGGGTGTGGGTGTGTCTGGCCCTGTTGGCTGCTGCTTTACGGCAGGGTTTCCCAAATCCAGTCCTGGTGTTCCAAACACTGTTCGGGTTTTCATGCTGTCCCTCATAAATATGCATGAGCTACATCTGCATACCATGGGGGTGGTGCATAGATATGCAGCGCAGGCATCATTATTAGAGGCAGCATGGGATCTGAATGGTGTGGGGCCCTCCAGGACTGCATTTGGGAGACTCTGCTCTAGGTAATGCGCCTGTTGATGGTGTTTGTGATTGGTGTGGTAAAATATAGGTGTATTAACCATGCATATGTTCTCAGCTATACAGCTTTGTCCTTATTATCACGGTTTAGTTGTGGGAGAAATATGTGGACAGGATTGGCAGTAGCCCCAGCTGGGCTTTGAACCTGTGCCCTTCTGTTCTTGCACACACTGTTTGCGTGCACTGCACCACTGTGTTGCCACAGATGTGCTGCATTCCCTTGGGAGGCCATGACTGTACATCCGACAGAGCCTGTCTGTTGCGGTGGACGGTGCCAGCCTGCACAGGCCTAGGCCACTGTGTGCTGTGGCTTGCAGCCACTGGCCCCTCCACCACCTGTACCCTTCCGCCAACATGCTGACATGTTCTTCTCTTGGAAAAAGCATGTGACCGGATTGAGTTGTGGCACTCCTGGATTGAATATGGGGGACTCGGCTGTAGGTAATGGCCATTGGTATGGTTTGTGTGTGGAGTAGGGTAAAATATGGGTGTTTGCACTATGCTTATGTGCTCTGCAATACAGGGGTGTCCTGACTATCACTGTTTAGTGGTGGGTAAAGCTATGGGGATTGGGTTGTCATGAGCCCCAGTTGGGATTTGAACCTGTGATCCTCTGGTCCTATAGGCACTGGTTGTGTCTGCTACACCACACTGTGGCCACAGAGACAATGCAATCTCTGGAGATAGATAACCTGACCGAACGGCTCAGAAAACTTGCTCTGCACAATTTTACTGTGGACTCATTCACCTTGTATGGAGACAAAATGGCAAATAAACCTCAAAAATGACCTCGAAAAAAGGGGAAAAAAACACATAACCAAGCTGGGCAACAGTGATATCAATGGGCAACATTAAAAACACTCCCAGGTAAGCTCCAAAAAAAGAAATGGTTTTTGGAAGGGTCTACGCTCCGTAGACCCTTCCATAAATCATTCCTTTTTTTTGGAGCTTTCCTGGGAGTGTTTTTTATTGTTGGCCATTGATATCAATGTTGGCCAGCTGGATTATAATTTTTACATTTTTTGTTGTGGTCATTTTCAGTTGTTATTTGCAATTTTGTTCTGTGCACATGTATCACACTGCTCACGTTTTGTAGGTTTCACCGGTTTTGCTTTACATTGCTGACGGAAATGGTTTCTCTTCCCTTTAAATGCATTCTACTGCGAGTGTTTCACTCGCGGTAGTTTTTACTTGTAAATTCGGCCCCGCTCCTGTGCGGGGAGCCTCTCCCCTCCCACTTTCCACCCATTGACCCCGTCTCTCTGCCCCTCGGGGGCCTTCCTCCGCCCTACTTTCGCCTTTCCCCGCCTCTATCGCACAGTAGCGTACCGCACACGTGTGTGTGTTCTTCGCACGTGTGCGGGGCCCATTAGTGTGACGCACACTCGTGCGGGGCACTTAAGAGCATCATTTTCGAGCGCTCAAGTGCACCCCGCACAATTGCGCGGTTTAGTAAACATACCCCTTGGTGTTCTGTTAACATGGAGTTCGTATGTAGTAATCTGAATTGTTCAGCTTTTCAAATAGGTGTTTGGATGTTCCAGGGCCCACTATAGTATTTAAAATAAAAATCAATTATAATTTAGTTTTATAAACTGTGCTGTGGTTCTCGCTCTCTCTTTTATTTCCTTAGTGTGCAAACATCTTGCATTTCCTCCATATTATATAATCGGCTTTTTGATTTGGTTCAGTCCTTAACTGGAGTTTTGAGAAAGCCCCCCCCCCCTCACTACAGCGGGTGGGGCGCCATCTCATCCCTTGCCTCAGGCAGCAGATTGCCTTGAGCTGCCCCTCGCTAAGACCCTCATCCATTCTCTAGTCACCTCCCATCTAGACTATTGCATCCACCTCTGGTCTTCCTCTGACTCATCTCTCCCCACCTCGATATCTTCTAAACTCAGCGGCACAGATAATCTTCTACACTACAAGAGCAGATACCACGCAAGATGCAGAAACCAATCCAAAGGCGTGCTATAGTGGAAAAACAGAGCCTTTATTAACAAATGGGTCGGCATTTTTCCACTATACCACGCCTTTGGATTGGTTTCTACAGATAAGCTTCTGCCAGTGTCACTTTGCTCATATCACCTTCTTCTCAAGTCGCTTCACTGGCTCCCTGTCCGTGTCCACATCCAGTTCAAACTTCTACTACTGACCTATAAGTGCTTTCGTTTGGCAGCTCCTCACTACCTTTCCTCTGTTTTCTCTCCCTACACCCCTCCTCGAGAACTCCGCCTTTCTGGCAGATCCCTTCTATCTGTGCCCTTCTCTTCTACTGCCGACTCCAGACTTTGATCTTTCTACTTTGCTGCTCCTCTTGCCTGTCAGGCTCCATCTCTGGCACTGTTCAAACCCAGGCTAAAAATTCTCTTCTTTTTTTGGATCCTGATCCCCATAGTCTCCTGTCTGCCTCCTATGTGTTTCCTTGCCAGTCCCCTAGATATATCCTAATCCCTTGCTATGTTGTCTGTCTTGACTAGACTGTAAGCTCTTATGAGCAGGGACTGTCGCTTACATGTCTCTGTACAGCACTACATATGTCTTGTATCGCTACATAAATGATAAGTAGTAGTAAGAGTAGAGAACTTTGTATCAGTTGCTTTTTTGTAGTTTTTCTTATGATAATATTCCTTTTTCATCTAGTTTTTGGCGAATTCTCTTTGTATACCTTCTTGGTTTAAATATACTGTAGAGTTTGTAGCCAAAAGATAGCAGCACATTACACAGGTACACTAAAAAAAAATTTTTTTAAACTGCCTCTAATGTTTCGATTGATTTTTAAATTTTTTGGTGCGCTGAATCCAAATCTGGTAATCAATTTGCTCCATCACGTACAGACTTTTTGCTACATTGGGTTAGCAGTTTGAGGTGAACGTTTCAGATTGAGTGCGATCGAGATAAAAGTTTCTTGGATGAATTCTTTATACTAATTGTTTAGTAGTTATTCAAATAAGAATAAAGAAAATTGTAACAAGGCAGCACATAAGAATAGAGTAATGTCAACAAAACACACTGTGATGGTAGCAAAATTGTCTGCACTTAAAACAGCCACATACATGTGCACAAACATTGAGCATATAAGAGCGAGGTTAGACACAAAGCAAAGCAAAGAAATGTGCAAAAAATGTTGTACATGTATGTATGTAAGAATAGAAAACGCAAACCGCACCATTGCAATACATGAAGACAAACACCCGATGGTGTGAAAATAAAATTCTAATAAATGAGATCCGACACTGTGGTAATAACTAGCAAATTTTTATTTCAAAGTTTAGTAAAAACACGATATTTGTCAACACAGTTTAGATTTTAAAGTCATTCTTGGGTCAATCAATCTCCTGGTGGGCCCGTTTCTTCTTCCCCCGAATGCTTCTCTTGGTGCGCTGCTTGGCGTATTTTTCATCTGGGGTTTCCCGCAGCAGCAACCAGCAGAAATCAGCCATCATAGTGGTGTTCCATCTTCCTTGGTACCTTCTCTCTGCGTCCTTGATGTCCTGGTGAAACCTTTCACCTTGTTCTTCACTGTACGCCCCCAAGTTTTCGGGAAAGTAGTTCACATGGGAGTGCAAGAAATGGACTTTCAGGCTCATGTTACAGCCTTGTTCTTTGAAGGCATTGAGCATCCTGGCAACAATATCCTTATAGTTCTCATCCCGCCTGTTCCCCAAGAATTTGAGAACAACATCCTTGAAGGAATCCCAGGCTTCTTTTTCCTTCTCAGACATCGTTTCAGCGAATGCTCCATCTGAAATGAGTTTCCTTATATCAGGGCCAACAAACACTCCTTCCTTTAGCTTTGCTTCAGAAAGTCGGGGGAACTTTGAGCAAAGGTACCGAAAGCACTCACCATCTTTTGGAAGGGACTTGATGAATTGCTTAATGAGACCCAACTTAATGTGGAGAGGTGGTAATAGAATTTTATCACGAGGTACCAAGCTCTCATGAAGAACATTTTTCTCACCGGGTCTCAAATACTCCCGAATTGGCCAGTCTTTTTTCCCCCAGTGTAGGTCGCGGGCCCGGCTATCCCACAAGCAAAGGAAGCAGGGATATTTGGTGAAACCGGATTGCTGCCCTAATAGCATGGATAGAATTTTAAAGTCTCCACAAATCATCCACTTATGCTCATCATAACGAATCTTCTGAAGAATCAGGGCCAAATTCTCGTATTTTTCTTGGAGAATAACAGAGTGAGTAGTAGGAACTGAAGCGAATGTGTTGCCATTATGAAGAAGAACACCTTTTATGCTGTCTTTTGACGAATCAATGAACAGCCACCATTCAGCAGGATCATACTTGAGTTTAAACTTTTCCATCACTCCGTATATATCGTTGCAAAATACCAAATCTTCCTCTTTGCTGAAATACTTCAAAAATTGTGTCTCGCGGTTGCGGTACCAATAAAAAGTTGTTCCTGGTGACAATAGATTTTTTTGTTTAAGCCGAGAACCTAGCAGTTGGGCAGCATCTTTTGGGAGTCCTAAATCCCGGACTAAATCATTCAATTCAGCTTGAGAGAAAAGTTCAGGTTTCGGATCTGGTTCAGTTTCAAACTCGGAAATACTGGACTCATCGGGAAAAGCCATCTGATGAGTCTCATCATGATCAGAACCGTCCACACAAATATGATCCAAAGATTTTGGTGGTTCAGGCACAGGTACTTCGTTGCTATGAGGCATAGGCCTAATTGCTGAGGGAAGGTTGGGGTAACTTATTACGTTCTTATTTTTTAAGTTGTATCCCTTCACAATGCAAGAGCAAAAATAGCAGTCACTGCTGTGGTCTCTTTGTTCATGCCACATCATAGGTATTCCGAAACAAAATGCTTGTTTTTTACCTTTCATCCATAAGCGTAGATCTTCCTCACATGTCTTGCACACTTTGTGAGGAGCCCACGGTTTGTCTTGATCGCCTAACTTCAAACCGAAATAGGCGAAATATACTTTTTTAATAAATGCAGAAATGTTCCTCTGCCGCTTTTTCACGGTATATTCCCCACAAATAAAACAAAAACTGTCCGGAGAGTTGACGCAACCTCTGGCTCTGTGAGCCATCACAAATACACAGCACTGCAAACTACAACTGTAGTGAACCATTTCGGAATAAAGCTGGATTACGACTGAGCAAACAAAAGGTAATAATGAACTTGCAAGAAACTGAAATTTGACAGGAACGTTCATGTCGCAACCACCGTGTTTGAGCGAGCGAACGAGGCGAGGCGAACAGGAAAGAACATGCGCCAGCGCGAGTACTGGATTTAGCCCCCCGCCTCCCAATTGTCCTGTTAATGTATAAAATGAATTCAAAACACTCTAAAATATCATGAGGGAGTGTTTCTAGTTAGTTAACCATTACAACCTCTATTTTGGGCCAAGAAAATAAACTGCAGTCGGCTAAAAAGAAATTATGTGAACATTCCTTATATGGGTAAGAAATCTAATTTTGCAAGAAAACGTGACGTGATGGAACATTTTGGCTATTTTTCCTGGATTCAGCACCCCAAAATCTATAGGAATCAGTTGCAAAACTGGAGGCAGTATTTTGGTAGTGTACCTGTGTTATCTACCCTTTACCTGTAGTTCATCCCCTTAACTTTTTCATTAACTTCTATGGTTTATCTCCTACCATAGTGGGTCCATGAACAAGTTCACCATGCCCTTTATCCGTGGTAGGGGTGTTATGTTCATCTGCAGTGTGGAGCATATTTACTAAGCCTTGTGTGAGTAACGCAAGTGTGGGTCGTGTTACCAGCAGGGGGCTTCTTGCTAAGTGCAGAAAGGCAGGTACGACCATTCCTTTGCAGTTAGCTTAGAGTAACCCGCGGAGACTGGACCATGGGTGCAACTGAAGCCTCCCATTGATGTAGCATTAATTGCACCCATGCTAGTATGCGCCATGCTAGCTGCAACGTGCCAGGAATGTTCCCATCCTGCCTTCTCCTCACGCTAACATGCACTACCTGGGTAACACAGGGTTTTTAGTGTGAGGGTTCCATGCTACATTTTAGCACAACGCTCAAACTGTGTGCTAATCTCAAGCTAGTAATGTGGATCAGCAAACATACTCCTGTGTGCACTATCACTATGACCATCTGTAGCCCTAGTGCATAAACTAGGGGTAGACACCTTTTTATCCTGAGTGACATGTGGCCGGTATGTATTCTTCCTTTCCTTTCCTACAATAGTTCAATCATGGTGTCATCTTGCTGAGATTTGGTAGGGTCACCTTGTGAAGGTAATCAGCAAGACTTGTTGCTGAATTTTTATGCTGCACTCTCCTTTTGACCCCAGGATTTGCTATGGTGGGATGAGAGAGATCTCTTTTGAGGGGGACTGGGGTTGGGATATTCTTCCAAGGAGAAGAGACTCTGGGGGATGAGGTGTATTGATTGAGGCTCCGGGGAGTGTCTTTGGAGATAGAGGTCTTGGGCTGGGGCAGTCCACATAGCAGTTTTAAACCTGTTGGCTTTTTAAGATGGCACCTTTGAGCACTGGGCCGTGTGTTAGCATAATAACGAGGAGCTTTGCATGCATTTGCATTTTCTGCATCTCATTAGATAAAACACTTTGAATTAAACTAACATGCGTTATGGTAAAATAATGCAGGATTTTGCCATTTCATGCATGTTACCAAATCTCACGTTTCATTCCCTTAACTTACATTAGTAGTTACTCCCTGAATAAAGTTGCAAGCAAATACTAAGGGAGTCATTCTGAACAGCATTTAGCGAGGGTGTATATCTGGTTTGGATGTACATTCCCACTAAACGTTTGCACCTGATACCAGATCCAGAGCTCCCCACACGTACAGAGGAGATGTGCAGAGAGCTCTGGATGGAGGCGAACCAAAGGAGGAGTGAGGGGGGCGGAGGTAGAGCACTCAACTCCGACATAAAGGGCTGATTCCAGTCATGGCCCTATACTTCCGGGGCTGAAAATTGGACGGGGAACTTATTCCACCTTGAAGAAATAGTAATGTAATTCTAGTGCTATAGCGAGGATTAAGTGAGGCTAGAGTTATGAAGATGCCAAGCTAGACTAAAGCGTGTAAGAATTAGTTCAGAAGGAGTTTATCACGTGTTCTGTAGATATTGATGAGCACGTTGGTTTGGAACAAAAGTGTCACCGCACATTATGTCATGGGTTAGATCAGGAAGATGTGTTCAGATCTCTTGTACCTGGATTGTCCATGAGGAAATACATTTTCTTGAGGCATAGAGCTAGTCTTTGTGGTTTTGCCTAAGTGTCCTGCTTAAGGCCACCCCAAAGGGCTCTCTGGCGAGGCCTTCAGGCGCAGGCCCGCAAGGCGCGGGTGTGCCCAGGCTTGCTATAGCTATAAGGTCTTTGGTACAGCGTGATGGTGGGGCCTGATTGACCTTGTTGGAGAGGAGCGGGGGGGGGGGGAACTTACCTGCCCGCACTCCCTCGATGATGCCGATCGGGTGGTGAAGGGCAGGAGGAAATTTAAACTAGAAGTTCTCTGCTGGATTTTAAATTTAACTGAAAGCTTTCTGCTGGGTTTTAAATTTAAACTGAAAACTCTCTGCTGAGTTCTAAATTTAAACTCAAAGCCCTTTGCTGTTTTTTAAATTTAAACTGAAAGCTCTCTACTGGGTTCTAAATTTAAACTGAAAGCTCTCTGCTGGATTTTAAACTTAAACTGAAAGCTACCTGTTGAGTTTTTAATTTAACTAAAAGTTCTTTGCTGATACTAGGCCATGACTGATTTAAAAAATACACTGGATTCTAATTTACACAGATTAATCAACTTTAATCTAAAGAATTATTTTTTCCCCAAGATTTAGAAAAATTCCCAGATGTAAATACTTAAAATTGCATATCTCTCTCCAGAGGTAGCAGTCCCTTTTTGTAGTCCTTCAAGACTGCGGGCTCAGTATCTTCTTGTTAGTTTTTATTCTCTATGGATGCAATTCAACAAGGCAGGGCTGTACCGAGGGCTGTGTGAATGGTGCGGCCTCACAGGGCGCAAGCACAGAAGGGGGCGCCAATATCATCACTGGGCTCCCAAAAAGCTTAAAAAGAGTGAGTTACTGAACATGGCTGGGTGGAGGGAGGCATCAGATTCATTAGTCATACAGAGTGCATTTCTAGCTTGGTACGGTCCTGCAGCAAGGTGACCTGCCTGTATTCCACCTCAGACTCTCCCCGCACAGCCAGAGCAGTTAGCCCTATATGTCCTGCGAGAGTGGACTGTACATGCTGCTTATTCCAACGATCTTCAAATTCCCCCATATAGAGGTTTGCAATGGAAAGCGCACACGTAGCCCCCATTGCCACACCAGATATTTGTTGGTATAAGACCCCTTTGAATATAAAATAATTTCGAAAAATTGCAAAATTTGCCACTTGCAAAAAAACCCCAGGATCTGAGTCTCTGAAAGATCCCCTTGCCGGCGCAACATCTGTTCCACCACTTGAAATGCTGCCACCTGTGGGATGCTGGTATACAAAGATGTCACGTCCAGGGTGACCAAAAATATATCCATATGGGTCACCCATCGTGCTAAACTCTTCAAAATGTTTAAAAAATGCATGGTATCCCTCACAAATGATGGAATCTCCTCCAGTAATTGTCATAAATAAGAATCCAAGAATGTAGACAGAGGTTCCAATATAGTGCCCCTAGTGGTTCAGATAGGTGTACTAACTACCATTAAGGCAATATGGTCAGTGAGAATAGTTTTTAAGGAACTTGGGAGGTTAATAAGTTACTGAAATGGATTTTATTTTGTAGTGAAAATTAATAAGAGATGATCCCCTGAGGAAACAATCTAAGTGAAACGCATTGGCGCCAAATTCAAGTGTCTCAAGGACATTACCAATTGGCTCTCCACACACAACCTACATATCAATTTCAATAAAACAGAAATTCTATACATAACTCGGGACCAGAGCTTTTCACCACCCACTAAAATTTACATAAATGAAGTTGCCATATAAGTTAAACAGGAAGTCAAATACTTAGGTATCATTCTCGACCAGTTGCTATCCATGTCCTCATATATAAAAGCGTAACTAAGACAATTTACTTTAAACTAAAAACAATTCAACCACTAAGACACCTTCTGGATAATAGCGACTTCCGCTCAGTTCTACAGGCCCTTAGCATGCCTCACCTCGATTATTGTAACAGCATACTTTATGGCCTACCCAAAAAAACACACATCAACTTGCACAGAACCTTGCTGCCTGTATAATTCACAACGTTCACCGATACGACCATATCACGCCACTACTCTAGACCCTCAACTGGCTACCCATAGAAGCAAGTATCAAATACAAATATCTACTGATAACTTTCAAAGTATACAATAAGATCGCCCCTCATGCTTTTCCTCTCTTATTACCCCTAGTGACCCCATTAGATCCAAAAGAATGTGCACCCAGAATACCTCACAATTCCAGCCCATTTTCATAACACAATCAAAACTACAAGAGCGTTCTTCTTTGTAGCCCCTACTCTCTGGAGCGCTCTCCCAGACAACCTAAGACTAATAAAAGATCTACAGACTTTTAGAAAAGAGCTTAAAATGTTCCTCTTCATTCAACACTTTAAACTCAACACTTCTATTACTCCCCCTAGAACACCATGATTCCCCCCCCCCCTACTTCTCTTCGCTATATACTGGAGAAATACAAATTCAATAAATACATACCCTCCTGAACCTCTTTCTCACTTGATATAGCTTAATTAGGTAATTACTCTTCTCCCCCCCTCTAAACCTTTCTCTTTATGAAACTCCATTTAATATACTTCTCCCTTATCCCGTTCCTTCCCCACCCTATACTGTAAATAGCTCTGCCTCAGCATCCGCTATTCTGCTGTATATGTGAACAGCTGATTTGTAAACAGACCCTTTTAATATAGTTTGATATGTTCTATAATCTTTATAAATGAGCTCTGCTCTGCTTCCTAACACACACACACACACACACACGGACCGCTTAAGCTTGCTCCGCTCACACACACACGCACCCCAAAGCACATCTCTGGCCTCACCAGCGATCCAGTGCCGTGCACAGCTCTCCTGCCGTGAACTTCCTGGACTGATCTCTGCAGCATGGAGGCAAGCCCCTCCCCCTGCTAACCTCAGCAATCTGAGACTCCTTCACTGCTTAAAGTCTCTCTCGGTGTAGGTGCGCCCGCGCCTAAGAGCCAAGTCTAAGGGCCCGTAGGAGTGGTCCAAACGCAGGAAGGCCAAAAGGAAGGGAAAGAAGCCAGCAAGCGCCAAACGTTCACACCTCAGAAAGAGTACAAAGTGATCTCAGGTTAGTGCGCATAGCAAACATGCACACCAGCTACCATTACCTTATGGTCTACCTCATGCTACTACACACTCTAACACTCCATACACAAGGACCCAAATCCAACATGAAGATGCTACTGTTCCTCCTACTGCCCCCCATCCAACCCACACAAATGCTCTGGTCAACCCCCTCCCAGGGGATCCAGTATCCTAAGCAGACACCACACAGGCCACACAGCACCTCCCATACTCCAACAACATGTTCCCCACAGACCTCACACAACAACCCCATCATTGCATCCACTCTCAAATGTGGATTGATAAATGCTAAGTCCAGGCTCTGGTCCAGAACAAAGTGGTAGATGGAATTTGGCTTGTTTCTGATTGGTGGAAGCTTACTAATGACACTTTGCAACAGGACGCCCACCACTTAGACCCACAAGTATTTGTGAATTACATGATCACCAAGACCTCCAATCGTCCAATCGCTCCACTCACCTAGACATTCAACCCGGAAATGATGAAGCCCCAACAAACCTGGGACAACTTTAGCATACCCTCAGTTCAGCAAATAGAAAACATAGTGGACGCCCTTAAAACAACAACCTCACCAGCAGACCCATGGCCCGTGGCATGGATCAAAGCTACTAAAGACCAACTGAGTCAATAACTCCACAAAATCGTAAAAGAATCCCTCCAGCAAGGATACATGCTGCACATGCTCAAGCAAGCAACAATACGACCAATCCTCAAAAGCCCCTCGCTAAACCACTCAGATCCAAAATCCTACCGCCCCATTTCTAGCCTCCCGCTCCTCTCAAAAATCATCGAAAAGGCGGTACAAAGACAACTGCAAGATTCCATTGATCAAATCCCATTGGTTTGTGGCCCTCCAGGGCTGGATTTGGAGACCCCTGCCTTACACCTCTGTCATTTAAGATTGTGAGTGGGCAAGGTACAGATGTCCTAGACATCAAAGACAGACATAAAAAGGCACGCCAAACCCACCTTTGAGAAAACACAGTCCTTCTGGGAAAATGTTGTGTGGACAGATGAAACCAAACTTCAGCTCTTTGGCAATGCAGACCAGCAATGCATTTACAGGTGAAGAAATGTAGCTTATAAAAAAAATCCTTCTTACAGTTAAATATGATGGAGGTTCCATAATGTTCTGGAGCTGTTTTGCTGCCTCAGGAACTGGAGACCTGGAACATATTAAAGGAATCATGAAGTCAGAGGACTACCAAAGTATTTTGGAGTGAAATATGCTACCTAGCGTCAGACAACTAGGTCAGGGTTGAAGGCCATGGGTCCTCTAGGAGGACAATGAGTAAAAACAAACAACCAAAAGTAAAAAAAAAAATGGTTAAAAAGGAACAAGTGGACTGTTTTAAACTGGCCAGCAATGAGTCATGATCTCAATCCAATTGAGAACTTTTGGAGCTGAAATCTGCCATTGGTAAAAGGAATCCCGGAAACATTCATGAACTGGAACAAATCACAATGGGGTCATTCAGCACAACAAATAGTGGGGATGGACATCTGGATTGGATGTCCATCCCAGCTATTCGCTCCCCTGCCGCCCCGGCTAATGCTTCCCCATATGAGCTTAAAGGCCAGTTTATCCTGAACTCTCTAACAGCAATCTAGCAGCGTGAGCTCCCCCGAGGTTGAGCTCTCTCACCAACGGCACAGCCATAACCTCAGCCATACTCCTATGATCTGAGGGACGCCAGCAAACAGACTCCATTCAACAGGATACGAACTAACATCCCCCTCCAGACAATTGTTTCCCCCTGCTGTCTATCGCAAGTACTGCTACTTAATTTCTATACTATTGCCAGTAGCCTTAATAGTGCTAATAACCATTACTGTTGCCAGTAACTCTCACTGCTTGTATAGTTCTATACTGTTGCTAGTAGACTCATTAGTGATAGTCTCCATTGTACTGTTGCCAGTAACTTATCACTGTGATTGAATTAATATACTATTGCTTATAGCCTATCACCCCAAAATGGCTATATCCCTATTTGCTATATTTAGCTTTTACCTCTTAACAGACATCATCCAAAACACTTCAGCCTTATCACCCACACATAGCTACATCCCTATCCTGCATAACTTGGGAAGGAGAAACAGTAGCAGCTCCCACCATACACAATCACATACACTTCATATCAGGAATTCGCACTTACTATACATTTCAATTAACAATTCCGTTAATCTGGAATCTAAAAACATTCTTCTCCAAGATAACTTGAAATGTGCTCTCATCAACTCACGATCTATTCGAAAAAAATGGCCAGCCGTCACAGTTCTTATCACCACTCAGAACCTCGATATCCTCATGGTCACAGAAACCTGGCTATCAGATACAGATACCGTCATCATAAATCAACTCATCCCCCACGGCTATATGATACACACCTGTAACAGAAGCAACCGGAAAGGAGGAGGAGTCCTCATTCTTTCAAAAAGCAATCTCCAACTCCAAGCACTAGCCTCAATGAGTATCCTACACATGGACACAATATCTATCGCTAACAAATATATTAACATAAATCTTATTTACAGAGCTCCTTCTTCACCTCCAGAAGATTTATCCAATATTATAGACCTTGCATGTAACCCTGGAAGCCCAAGCAAACCTAATTTGCTGACTGGAGATTTTAACCTCGCCTCATTGCAGCCTAGTTACTCTGATACATTCCTCAATACCATGAAGAACCTTGGTTATACCCAGCTGGTGAACTCTCCAACACATATTAAGGGAAACGCCCTGGATCTCATCTTTGCCCCTCAATCTGAATTAATCAAGAATATTTGCCTATCATCCACACCAGTTCCATGGTCAGACCACCATGTGATTTCCTTCCAAATCCCATACCAGCATACCCAAACTTCAACCAACCAAGCAAACCCAATATCCTCAGGAGAAAAAACTCATTTCAAATCCTTGGACAGAGATGATTTCCTCAACAACACTCTTCCAATACTCCGTCAAACAGTGCAGAACCTCGATGAAATGGTCCATAGGTGGAACTCTACCCTTATCTCTTGTTCACATCTACCTTCATCTAAAAAATCATCAGCATCCAACAAACAACCATGAAACAGAAAACCAGCCCCTTGGTTCTCTGCTGAACTACGTACGTCGCTTCAGATTCTAAGAAGGCAAGAGAGAAAATGGTGCAAATCTCGATCCACATCTGACAAATCAGAATATGAGAACACACTGAAACAACACCGTGAAAAAGTCTACAAAAGAATTAGAGAGCACCACACAGAGACCCTCCTTAGATCTTTAAATAAACCACGAGAACTCTTTAGCATTGCTAAAGTATTAACCAAGACACCTTCCTCCAATCAAACAGTGTCTATCCAACCCCAGTCATTCACTGAGTACTTACAATCTAAAATTATAAAAACAAATTTTACCCAAGGCTCCACATCGTGCCTCCTCCCCCAAGTTCCTCAGCCATTGACAAAATTCACCTCTCCGACAGAGAAGTACATTTCTGACCTTATTAACAACCTCAACACCACTATGGCACCAATTGATCCTTGTCCTGCCCATTGGATCAGATCGATGCATGTAGAACTTAGCTCAACTCTAGTCTACATCATTGAACTCTCCTTCTCAACAGGAACATTCCCGGAAATACTGAAACAAACCTCCATAAGACCTCTCTTGAAAAGCAACAAACTTGACCCAGCAAAGACAGACTCATACCGCCCGATTTCAAGTATACCTTATCTAGCCAAACTCATAGAGAAGGTGGTTCAAATGCAACTACAACAACATATTGACATATCAGCCCCTCTTGACCCTTCTCAGCATGGATTCCGTGAGTCACATGGGGTAGAGACTCTACTCACTATACTCATCAATACATTATCCAGAGGGATTGACAAAATTGAGAATGGGTTCGCACTCATATTCCTTGATATAGTGGCTGCATTTGATTCTGTTAGCCATGTACAACTCCTCTCCTGCCTCCAGGAAAAGGGAATTCACGGACTTGCCTGGGAATGGTGCAAATCCTATCTCATGAACCGCTGGCAACAAGTACGGATAGGTCCCTCAACATTGGAACCATTCCATCAGCAACAAGGAGTACCCCAAGGATCATCCCTGTCGGCTCTACTTTTAACATTTATATGCAACCCATCTGTGATATTATCCGTTCTTTTAACATCTCCAGTCTTATATATGCGGATGATGTACTGATTTTCGCTCCAATTAAAATCAAGCAGCCAAACCTTGCCCCACTTATTGAATGCTTCAATACAATTACCGATTGACTCCTGTCCCAAAATCTTCGCATAAATTAAAAAAAAACCTGAAGTCCTTTTCATAACTAGGAACAAAGACTTCTCTCCCCCCGCTCATTGAAAGTCCGTGACGCTGAGCTCCCATGCAAGTCTGTAATACGATATCTGGGGATTACAATAGACCAGCAGCTTAACTTTAAAGACCATATAAAGAATACCACTAAGTCCATTTACAACAAAATACGGACACTAAGACATCTAAGACCTCTACTAGCACCGGACAACTTCAGAACAGTATTCCAGACACTAGTTATACCACATTTTGATTATGCCAACATCATCCTACATGGACTCCCTAAGAACTCTCTCTATCCTCTTCAAATGGCAATGAACACAGCAGCCCGCGTTCTCTCCGGCATCTCTACAAAAGAACACATAACTCCCACACTTATGGACCTACACTGGCTCCCAGTACAATGCAGAGTCACCTACAAGGCATTAATCCTGTCATTTAAAGCAATTAACTGGATATCTTCCACATCCCTCTCATCACTCCTGACCAGTATCCCCACTAACAGACTAAGATGTTCATCAACCAACAATATGCTATCTATACCACCTGAGTCCATCAAATGTACCCAAACAACTAGGGACAGAGCATTTACACTATATGCTCCTAAGTGCTGGAACAATCTCCCACCTCATATAAGATCAATTACTGATCTCTTGCAATTCAGAAAAGCTATTAAACATCACCTACTCTGCCTTTATTTTACCCACACTAACCTAGTACATTCACACCCAACACCTTTTCTCACCCACACAGCATCTGACATACCTACATACAACATAACCCCAGTGGTTGACAAAGAATCCACCATCAAGAACATTACGACTACTACATTACGATTCTTTTATATAATATAACTTAAATAATCTATAAGCTCCTTTATTTGAACTGTATATAGTTACCCTGTTACCTCCAAGTTACAATCCCTGTTACAATGTAAGCAAAAGATCTTGTTCTAATGCAATTGTTGTTACAATGTAAACCGCACAGATTCTAAATAGCGCGGTATATAAGAATTTGTAATAAATAAATAAACAGTTCGTTAGTACAGGGAGGCTTAGATGGGGGCAGGAGGAGGCGATACTGAGGCAGAGTGAGGGCGGGGCATGGGTGGGCCACAACCCTGGACATATAGGGCAGATTCTGAGGTCAGCCCTGTACGTTCAGGGCCGTGAACATGGAATAAGGTGGAATAAGTCCCCCTGGACATCAAAGAATCATGCCAACAGCCCAGGAAAAAAGGTAGGGGGTGCAGGAAGATCCCCGCAGCTGGACCCTGGCCATGGGAGCCCAGATCAAGGGTTTGGCTGTGGGGAAAGAAGGAAAACTATGGCAGCTGGCATTTTCAGCTCCTGAATGGAGCCACAGTGCCATAGTGATGGGACACCATGGCACCATGGCTTGTGATAAGGAAGCTTATCATAGCTCAGAGAATAATGACAAAAGAGGAGACTTTACTCTGATCAAGGGACCTGTGCTGGCAGGTTATAGAAACAAGACAGCTTGTTTCCCTAAAAGACTACATGATCCAGAATGCACTAGTATGCAGAAAGTCCCTAGGGGAGCTAGAGTGGAAAAGCATGAGTCTAATCAGAGAAAGCATTATGTCATCCCTAATCTAACAGCCTCTAGAAGAATGCTTAATACACAACTCCTGAAGAATGCAAGGGTGGAGTTACCATCGAAGCCCTTTAAAGCTAGAGGGGAATCTTCAGGAAGTCAGAACAGACCGAACCAGGAGAACAGGGGGAGACAGAACCAGCAGAACCGAGAGGAGAACAGAAGGAAGAACAACCGGAACTGGAAAGAACAAGGACAAGGAAGCAGACAGTCCAAGAGAGGAGCTCAGAGCCATACCTATGCCTGGAGAGATACCCAGGGGAAAGAATCTTCAGAGGACTGGAAAAAGCCAGAGGTCTGTAGAGCCACAGTCAGGGATCCTCAAGCAACACCTAGGAAGAGGTTTGTTGCAGCTAGAGAGAAAAGGAGCCCAAATACCTCTTGGAGGACATCTGGAGAAAAGATGCTGAGGTCCAGAGATACCAACTGGAGGACAGGACACATAAGCCCTTTTGCATACTGGCCAGAATACCAGAAGAAGCAGCCTGACGCTTGCCTGGATTCAGGTAGGAACTATAAACATTTCTCTAGCTTTGAGCAGTATAAACAGCAGGGAAACAGTTTCTCTCCATGTAGAGGTCAGTTCCTACAGCCTTCTGAGTCAGACGGAGATACAGAATCTATGCAATATCAAGAGCAAGGTTTAATATCTGATGCAGAGGATAATTATATGGACTGTTCTTTGACCAAGTTGTTGTTTTAGGAAAATCCTAAATATCATAGCAAATATCAAAAGGAAACGTTCTGAGTATTGGCTTCCATAAAGTTTTGCTGAAAGAAAAAGCTTTGTTGGAAAGTTTTGCATGTGTGCTGAAGCCAAGCTACTGATTGCAGTTAATTGTCACCTGCTGATAGAGGAGAGCTCTGCACAAGATGTGCACTCATGGTTTTTAAGAGTTTTTTTCTGCATGGAGAAAGTGAGCATTGCTTTTGTATAAAGAAGTTTCCTCTTTGATTTGTTTTTCCCCCAGCACTGCTAAGGAGTTTATTAGCAGTGGCTGAAAGAAGCATTTCTGTTCTACAAAGGACTTTGATAACACAGGTACACTACCAAAAAACTGCCTCCAGTTTTGCAACTGATTCCTATAGATTTTGGGGTGCTGAATCCAGGAAAAATAGCCAAAATGTTCCATCACATCACGTTTTCTTGCAAAATTAGATTTCTTACCCATATAAGGAATGTTCACATAATTTCTTTTTAGCCGACTGCAGTTTATTTTCTTGGCCCAAAATAGAGGTTGTAATGATTAACTAACTAGAAACACTCACTCATGATATTTTAGAGTGTTTTGTATTCATTTTATACATTAACAGGACAATTGGGAGGCGGGGGGCTAAATCCAGTACTCGCGCTGGCGCATGTTCTTTCCTGTTCGCCTCGCCTCGTTTGCTCGCTCAAACACGGTGGTTGCGACATGAACGTTCCTGTCAAATTTCAGTTTCTTGCAAGTTCATTATTACCTTTTGTTTGCTCAGTCGTAATCCAGCTTTATTCCGAAGTGGTTCACTACAGTTGTAGTTTGCAGTGCTGTGTATTTGTGATGGCTCACAGAGCCAGAGGTTGCGTCAACTCTCCGGACAGTTTTTGTTTTATTTGTGGGGAATATACCGTGAAAAAGCGGCAGAGGAACATTTCTGCATTTATTAAAAAAGTATATTTCGCCTATTTCGGTTTGAAGTTAGGCGATCAAGACAAACCGTGGGCTCCTCACAAAGTGTGCAAGACATGTGAGGAAGATCTACGCTTATGGATGAAAGGTAAAAAACAAGCATTTCGTTTCGGAATACCTATGATGTGGCGTGAACAAAGAGACCACAGCAGTGACTGCTATTTTTGCTCTTGCATTGTGAAGGGATACAACTTAAAAAATAAGAACGTAATAATTTACCCCAACCTTCCCTCAGCAATTAGGCCTATGCCTCATAGCAACGAAGTACCTGTGCCTGAACCACCAAAATCTTTGGATCATATTTGTGTGGACGGTTCTGATCATGATGAGATTCATCAGATGGCTTTTCCCGATGAGTCCAGTACTTCCGAGTTTGAAACTGAACCAGATCCGAAACCTGAACTTTTCTCTCAAGCTGAATTGAATGATTTAGTCCGGGATTTAGGACTCCCAAAAGATGCTGCCCAACTGCTAGGTTCTCTGCTTAAACAGAAAAATCTATTGTCACCAGGAACAACTTTTTATTGGTACCGGCAACCGCGAGACACAATTTTTGAAGTATTTCAGCAAAGAGGAAGATTTGGTATTTTGCAACGATATATACGGAGTGATGGAAAAGTTTAAACTCAAGTATGATCCTGCTGAATGGCGGCTGTTCATTGATTCGTCAAAAGACAGCATAAAAGGTGTTCTTCTTCATAATGGCAACACATTCGCTTCAGTTCCTATTGCTCACTCTGTTATTCTCCAAGAAAAATACGAGAATTTCGCCCTGATTCTTCAGAAGATTCGTTATGATGAGCATAAGTGGATGATTTGTGGAGACTTTAAAATTCTATCCATGCTATTAGGGCAGCAATCCGGTTTCACCAAATATCCCTGCTTCCTTTGCTTGTGGGATAGCCGGGCCCGCGACCTACACTGGGGGAAAAAAGACTGGCCAATTCGGGAGTATTTGAGACCCGGTGAGAAAAATGTTCTTCATGAGAGCTTGGTACCTCGTGATAAAATTCTATTAACACCTCTCCACATTAAGTTGGGTCTCATTAAGCAATTCATCAAGTCCCTTCCAAAAGATGGTGAGTGCTTTCGGTACCTTTGCTCAAAGTTCCCCCGACTTTCTGAAGCAAAGCTAAAGGAAGGAGTGTTTGTTGGCCCTGATATAAGGAAACTCATTTCAGATGGAGCATTCGCTGAAACGATGTCTGAGAAGGAAAAAGAAGCCTGGGATTCCTTCAAGGATGTTGTTCTCAAATTCTTGGGGAACAGGCGGGATGAGAACTATAAGGATATTGTTGCCAGGATGCTCAATGCCTTCAAAGAACAAGGCTGTAACATGAGCCTGAAAGTCCATTTCTTGCACTCCCATGTGAACTACTTTCCCGAAAACCTGGGGGCGTACAGTGAAGAACAAGGTGAAAGGTTTCACCAGGACATCAAGGACGTAGAGAGAAGGTACCAAGGAAGATGGAACACCACTATGATGGCTGATTTCTGCTGGTTGCTGCTGCGGGAAACCCCAGATGAAAAATACGCCAAGCAGCGCACCAAGAGAAGCATTCGGGGGAAGAAGAAACAGGCCCACCAGGAGATTGATTGACCCAAGAATGACTTTAAAATCTAAACTGTGTTGACAAATATCGTGTTTTTACTAAACTTTGAAATAAAAATTTGCTAGTTATTACCACAGTGTCGGATCTCATTTATTAGAATTTTATTTTCACACCATCGGGTGTTTGTCTTCATGTATTGCAATGGTGCGGTTTGCGTTTTCTATTCTTACATACATACCTGTACAACATTTTTTGCACATTTCTTTGCTTTGCTTTGTATCTAACCTCGCTCTTATATGCTCAATGTTTGTGCACATGTATGTGGCTGTTTTAAGTGCAGACAATTTTGCTACCATCACAGTGTGTTTTGTTGACATTACTCTATTCTTATGTGCTGCCTTGTTACAATTTTCTTTATTCTTATTTGAATAACTACTAAACAATTAGTATAAAGAATTCATCCAAGAAATTTTTATCTCGATCGCACTCAATCTGAAACGTTCACCTCAAACTGCTAACCCAATGTAGCAAAAAATCTGTACGTGATGGAGCAAATTGGTTACCAGATTTGGATTCAGCGCACCAAAAAACGTAAAAATCAATTGAAACATTAGAGGCAGTTTAAAAAAAATTTTTTTTAGTGTACCTGTGTAATTAATTACAGAAGTTTTTCAGTTGCCTTATTTTGTGTGAATAAATCCTGGAAGAAGTTATCTGGATTGTGTTACCTAGCATATCTGTGTGGGAGATAATCACCCCATAAATAAACTCTTATTTTGCTTTACACTCGACCAACTACAAGAGTTTTCATTTATATTTAAAAGGCAAGCTTTGCATGAATGGACTTCAATAACCACAATCCTTTGCAAGATAGTTAATTTGCATACTTGCCAAGAGGATGGTACCTTCATAGCAAGCACCCCCTTTTAAAGGCTCCATTCAGGAACCTGACTGAGGTAGCCATGGATCTGCTAGGCATGCAGGCAGACCAGAATTGGGGCCCAGCCTGCACATTCGGGCCATAGACCTGATTCTGATCCCGCAGGCACGTATAGCCCCCCCCCCCCCCCCTGCTGGATCAGAATCGGGTCTACCTTTGGGCGTCCCTGCCCCTTTTCCTGGACCTCCTCCACTGAGCACCAAGCCTGTCCCCAGTAACCCTTTTTATCTGCCTTCCCCTTCCTGTCTCCAACAGTTTATCTCTCTCTTTCTCTCTCCCTCCAGCTAGTTTCTCTACTTCCAGTCAGTCCCCACCAGCCTAAGTCTATTTTACTTTCCCTCTCCCCAGCCATTTCCCTCCAGTCTTTCTCTCTTCTCCCCAATCAATTCCCACCAGATTCTCTCTCTTTGTTCCCTTGTTTGTGCCCTATGGACCACCTCTAATAGTCTCAGAGATTTCCAGAGGTCCACAGACCACAGATTTGGAACCACTGCCTTAGACCTTTAGATTTAAAGAAAATTGATCGCAACTAGTTTGCACATTCATATGAAATGGCGCAGTACAGCTTCATTTTTATTGTTTATTTCCATTGCAGATGTTAAAAATTTGGACTGTGGCGGTTGTTCTGCTCTGCGTAGTAAGAGGTAAGAGACAAATACAGTAACAAATTTATGCTGAAAAGATATCTTGATCATTGTGGCAGTGACTAAAATTTTCTTTGCTAAGAGCTATTTTTCTCCCTAAAAACCTTTTGCAAAAATTTGACATCTGTAAAGTAAAGAATTGAGTTTGCCTTGTTGACTCATTTGAATGCATGGAACTGAAAGTCAACAAAGTCTAATGTGAAACCTTTTTAGTCTTTAATATCATAATGCATTTCCTAACTAGCTTTCAGGATTTAACCCTCTGCACTTCAAGTACAGAGTAAGAAAAAGCAGACAAGGCTGAAATTCAGAAAGTCTCCATCTGCTTAAAGATAAGCAACAACTTCTAAAGGTATCTTCAAGCAGATTTTCATCCAACTTATCTGCTTAAGTAGGACCAGTGAATATGTTGCCCTGAACTTAAGTTCAGAAAGCTATTTATGTGGTTCTATTTAAGTTAATAAAGTCAACTGGATAGTTGGAATGTTAACTTTTAGCACCTCTAGGACTTGCAAAACAAACTCTAGACAGAATGATTACTTGACTCATAATTTCGCCACAGAAAAGAGAAAATGGAAAAGAAGACATGATCAAAATATTTAAGTATTTAATTGAACTAATGAATAGGAGACTTTTTCAGTAAAGGAAAGAAATTCAAGGACAAGGGACATTGCTCTGAATTTGGAGCAATGAAGGCTTGAAAAAAGAGGAAAGAAAATGTCTTTATTGAAAGAGCGGTAGATAACTGGAATAGTGAACCAGTGGCAAGCAAAATCTTTGCAGAAATTAAGCCTGATGAGGAAAGATACAGAGATCTGCTGGAGGTCAGTAGGTAAAGGAAATAAGGGTGCATTCCACAAAACAGCACAACCTTTGGGTGGACATCAAGATGTCCATCGAAAAATCAAGCAGTCAATGGTACTGAATTTTCAAAGCCAGTAATTTATGTGGTTAACTCCAAAGCTAACCACAGAAATAGTTTTGAATAGTCACCTGACAAATTCTAATGAATCGTGCTGTCTTGTTGTACTCCTGTTTTCTATTCCTGCATTCCTTGCCCGCTCTCTCAGTAGTGCCACAGGCCCGGATTCTGTTCTGCAGCTGATAATCACGTCTCTCTCTCTCTCTCTCTCAATGGCACTGAGATACTGCTCAAAAAAATGTTCATTAAATATACAACCTTCTGAACACTTTGTAAGCTTCAAGGATATATTGCCTGCAGACCATAAAAGTACATCAAATATAATATGCAGTTCAAAAAGCATACCCAAATATTTAGTTACAGAATATAAGAGCATGTGAGTAGTTATTTTTATTAATATATAACTGAATTTAATTTCTGCCATTGCAATGGTATTTCACAATAGAATATAACAAAATATAGATCAAAGCAGTAGAAACTATAAAACACTGAAAAAACACTGAGGGGACAGAGCAAGATGGTGGAGGTGTGGGTCCTCCGTGTGTACCAAATTTTCCTAAGCACTTTATCTTATGGTAAAGAGGAAAGGCACAACCTGGGGCTGTAGCAAGGATCAGGGCCAAAGTCCTCCCTTCATTATCTGGTCCTATAGTGCCCTGCAGATTACTGGCTCAGAGCAGATGCCTACCTTTACAGTACTGAAGAAGGGTTAGCTTGGTTGAAGTTCCCTTATCAGTGTCTCCTCCCTGGTCTATTATTAGGGGAAGAGGTGTTCCATAGCGCTGGGGAGCTGTTCTGGACTCACAACGGTCTGTGGATCATCAGTTCCCTGAAAGATGGCATGCTTAAGCTGGGAGCTTAATGGAGTCACCTGTCTCCATGGAGGAGTATAGGGTATCTTCTGGTGTGCCCCCAGAACTCTCTCCATGTTGGGAGCATGGGTGCCCTCTGTGGAGTGTCTCCCACCCCCCTGGCAGAGGTGAGGCTGCCGGAGTGGGTGTCCATCTCCTTGACCACCAGTTTGTGGAGTAGGTGTCCTATACAATAGACCTAGGGGTTGAAACTAGACATCCTGGACCCCAAGTTGTGGGAGGAGTAGAGAGCAGTGTACTCCAGCCATATGTTACCCATTAGACCAACATACCCACCGGTTCTAGTGCCCCTTTCATTTACATGTGGGCCACACTCATTACTACCAAGTAAGGAGTGGCCTAGTGGTTGGGGCAAGGTACTTCAGGCCGGAAGGTCGGGGGTTCAAATCCCACTAGAGGACAGCAACTTCGGGCCGGAAGGACTGGGGTTTCTAGTCCCACAGGTGCTCCTTGTGGTCTTGGGCAAGCCACTTAACCCTCCATAGCCCATGTTACCTGTAAATAGTTATCTCCCAAGTTATAATGCCCTGTTCAATGTAATTTCAGTTTGTTCAATGTAAACCGCACTGATGCAGAATAGCGCGGTATATAAGAGAATGTAATAAATAAATAAATAAATAAATACTATGCCAGATGTATAAGGGGAGTGACAGGGAGCGGTCCCAATCTCTCACACCAGAGGCCTGGTAACCTGTCTACTGCAACCCAGGTGTCAGGCACCCTGAGTGACTCAGGGTGAGAGGGATTCTTATGCCAGCCCCACATGCCGAGCACTGCTGACACCCTGCCTGCACCTGTATGAGACCCCTTGCTCATCTGTGCCCATCTCCCACAGAAATGGCCACAGCACAATCTCTGCTTATGTGTTTCCTTCCCTGATTTGCATGCCCTATCCACTTGTACCTTGGCCCATAACGCTGAGCTTTGTGCAGCAGTGTATGCATATTCCCTGGTCAGCCTTTTCTGTCCTTCACTAGCCACTTACTCCATGTCCTGCTAGTGCTGTTAGGGGCCATATGTTGTTGTCTGATCTCTCTGAAGGGGTGTGGTAGATTGATGTCACCCTTAGCATTGATCTGGTTCCTACTCAGGCATTATATGGCTCATATTCTGTTTGTGCTGTCATGCCCTTGCATGGCAGCTATCCCCTGGCATTCCATAAACAGCTTATCAGCTGTCAGGCCCCTCTGGTTCCACTGCATGCTGCAGCTAGCCCGTTGTGTCCTCTCTCACCCTAGAGGCAGGTTGCTTTCTATCCTTCACACAGTACAGTGCTGCGACCCCTTTGGCATACAGCTGTCTAGAGGAGTCACATTGGTATTGGCATGTAAGTGCAGGGTGCACATAGCATGCCTTCACAGCACACATACATACCTAGCACATGTTTGCTACTATCATATGACTGACATGCCTAGCATGGTACTATTTCCCTGCCATGGTCACACCCCCTGCATGTACCATGGATGCTACAACCCTGCTAACCACACGTTTGTCCCATGCAACCTGCAGCACTTTCTTAAACATATTCAACAATCTCATTAACAGTATTTTCCCTACCTAAGCCTGAAGCAATTTATGCTTCATGCCATACGGTCAGCCTTTGAGGGATTAGGTAAGGCCATGAGAACATAAGATATGCCCTATTTGGTCAGACTAAAGGTCCATCTAGCCCAGTATTTTTTTTCCAAGTCACATGTACCTGTCAGGTTCCCAAAAGATAGACAGATTCCATTCTGCTTGTCCCAGGGATAAGCTGTGGATTTCCTTAGTCTCCAAACCTATTTTAAACCTAGCTACACTAACAGCTTCTACTAAATCCTCCAGCAAAAAACTCCAGAGTTTATGATGTTGGATTGTTCTCCGAGTTGATAGTTTGGTTGCAGACCTTTCATAACTATTCAAGACGCCTTTGCTGATTTTAAACCATTCTGTTTCTCCTTGTTCTTTTCTAACTGTTGTTTCTTGATCAATGGTTTACACAGTCAAAAGCCTTGCTGTAGTCAATAAAGCACAAATAGATATCCTTTTGATATTCTTTAGGCTTTTCAAGGATCCATCTCACAACCGCGATGATGTCTCTCATTCCTCGCCCTTTCCTGAACCCTGCTTACACTTCAGGTAGTTCTCGTTCTAGGTATGGTTGTAGTCTCTGTTGAATAATCTTCAGTAGAATCTCACTGGCATGTGGGTTCAGAGCGATTGTGCAATAATTACCACAGTCAATTGGATCACCTTTCTTTAGTATTGGTATAAGTACAGATCTTTTCCAGTCAGTTGGCCATGATGTTGTCTTTCAAATTTTCCGGCAGACTCTTGTAAGTATGGTAACAGCTACATCAGAATGCCATCAATTCCTGGTGCTTTGCTCTTTGATAAGGCTTTCAATGCTGCTTCAACTTCTTCTTTCATCACCAATTGTTCTGGATCATAAGATACAGGTTGAAATGGCTGTTGGTCCACTTGAACTTTATCATATAAAAACTCTGTATATTCTTTCCACCTTTTCTTGATCTTAGCAGCATCATTCAACATAGATTCTTGAGCAACCCGTAATATTCTAATTCGAGGCTGAAATTTTTTCTTTAACTCTCGTAGCTTTAGGAAAGCTGATCTTGTTCTTCCTCTAATAGTTTGTGATTCTGTTTTCTTGCATGTGTCATTGTAGTACTTCTCCTTGTCTTGTCTTGCTGGAAATCTCTGAGTTCTGTGATTGCATCTCTTTCTCCTATGGCTTTAGCTTCTCTGCATTTTTGGACAATTTTTAGAGTTTGTTCGGTCATCCATTTTGGCGTTTTTTGCTTTTTCACCTTTTGTAGAGACTTCTCGCTTTCTTCCAACACAACTTACTTGATATCATCCCATAACTCTTCTGGAGCTCTTTCATTTGTTTCTAAAGCAGAGAATCAATTTTTCAGGCAGTCTTTAAATTCCAGTGATATAATCTCAAGGTCATATTTTGCAACATTTATGAGTGGCTTGCTCTTTTTCAATTTTAGCTTGAGTTTGCATACTAGTAGTTGGTGATCTGTACCATAGTCAGCTCCAGGTTTTGTCTTTGTTGTTATTATAGAGCTTTTCCATCCTTGACTTCCACA
This sequence comes from Ichthyophis bannanicus, assembly GCA_033557465.1. Taxonomy (NCBI): domain Eukaryota; kingdom Metazoa; phylum Chordata; class Amphibia; order Gymnophiona; family Ichthyophiidae; genus Ichthyophis; species Ichthyophis bannanicus. Next base: position 1,005,024,127 of record CM066034.1, on the reverse strand, counting down.
GATGTAGTCAATTTGATTTTTGTACAATCCGTTGGGTGAAGTCCATGTGTACAGTCGCTGCTTGTGTTGCTGGATGAAGGTGTTTGAGATGAATAGATTGTTGGTCTTGCAGAATTCTATCAATCTTTCTCCATCTTCATTTCTGTTGTCAAGTCCATATTTTCCAACCATTTTGCCTTCTTCTTTGTTGCCAACCTTTGCGTTCCAGTCACCCATGACTATCGGGATATCCTATTTGCATGTTCTGTCAATTTCAGCTTCTACTTGTTCACAGAACTCATCAATTTCTTCCTTTTCTGCAGCTGTTTTTCGAGGATGAATTATACTTGAATTATAGTTGCGTTGATAGGCATTCTTTGTAGGCAAATAGAAATTAAGCATTCACTGACTGCATTGTATTTCATTACGATTCTTGCAAGTTTCTTCTTAATTATAAATACAACACCATTTCTTCTTTGTCTTTCATTTCCAGCATAGTAGACCATGTGACCATCTGATGTAAAGTGCCCATGCCAGTCCATTTCAGTTCGCTGAAACCCAACAGATCAAATTGTACACTTCCATTTCATTCTTGACCAACTTCAACTTCCCTTGGTTCATGCTTCGCATGTTCCACGTCCCAATATGTAAGACATCTTTGCAACTTCTGACTCCTCCGTTAGTGCCCCTTTTACCCCTCTATCGTCTAATGGTCCAACTGACTCACAATATTTTGCTATGAATATATTTGAAAAAATTTTCATTATGAGTTTTTGCTTCCAAATTCTCTTTTCCTACCTTATATCTAACTCACCGGTGCTTATTTATTTAACAGGCTTTTTTATACCGCTTTATCATTTCAAAGTGTTTTACATTGTAACTTAACTTGGTAATGTACATTAAACAGGGACATTAATAACTTGGATTTTTCTGAGGCAGCGGAGGGTTAACTGACTTGCCCAAGGCCACAATGGTGCTAATAGGAGGCGAATCCTGGACTCTTGATTTTTAAGCCATTGTTCTAACCTTTAGGCTACTCCTCCACTCTGCTTATGCTTCCTATTTTTATCTTTTGGCTCATTTTTCTGAAAGATGATTTTTTTTGGCTCTTACATCCTCTCTGATCTTACTTTTTAAACTGTGCTGGCAGTTGTTTGACCTTCCTTCCACCTTTCTTAATGCTTGGAATACAGCTGATCTGGGCTTACAGGACAGTATATTTTAACAACACCCAGGCCTGATGTAAACTCTTAATCTTTGCCATTGATCCTTTTAGCTTTTTTTCTCAACCATTTTTCACATTTTAGGATAGTCTCCCTTTTCAAAGATTGCCTAATTTCTGTTATCCTTTCATCATCTGTCTATTCACTCTGATCAGGTGGATGGTTACTTACCACCCTTGCAAACAATAAATTCAATAAAAACTCCAAAATGCTAAATACCAATTATAGTTATAAATAATTCTCACAGCTGCCGATGCTGTTTCATGACTGAAATGATAATAAGTCAACTTGTATACCCACCATTGCTCATGAAGGATATTTATACTTTTCTCGTATAATATGTACAAAGCATTCATTACCAATGGACAGAAGTGTCTCAAAAAGAAAAATAAACTCTGTAAATACGTATCCGAAATGGAGCAACTGGCAGAGCGTCTCAAGTGTATTCATACATTTAATATCAAAAGACCAGTCTGACAGTAGGCTTCACCCAATTAAAATGGGCTTTGTAAGGGTTTAAACTGAAAAAGAAGATATTGCAATTAGAGACATAAAAAATAAAAACTTCAAAACAATACGGGGCGCATTCCATGCTTCAAATAGCGGGGTTAGATATGAGGGCTGGACGTCCAACTCAAGCTCAGTTCTTGACCCCGATTCCACCGCCAGTGCTCCCCACACGTACACTGTGTTTGTGTGGGAAGCTCTGGACATGGGCGGGAGGAGGCGGTGCTGGGGCGGAGCAGGGGTGGCCGGCTGCCGGAACGTACAGAGGCAATTCAAGTCCTTAGACAGCCAGACTATTCTACCACGATGGTGGAATAAGTGCAGAGGACCTCAGAGATCATGCACCGCTCACCCCCATACCCCATATCCCCAGTCTTGCCGTGACCCTGCACCACGATCCAGGCAATGGGTGCCTCTGGTGCTTGCAGGACCATGGTCTGCAGGGGCGGCTGCGGGCGATGGCATTCTGAGCCTCCATATGGACAGCTCATTGTCTTGGTGCTGGAATGCCACTGCTCCCTCGCCCCTGCAGTGGCGTTCTGGCATTGGGGTGGGCAGCTCCCCGTATGTTGATCTTGTTGGCATACAAGGAGTGCCCAGACATCACAGTAATCACTATGCTGAATTTGCATACCACATCCCTTTAATGGTTTCAGTGACAAAAAAAACGTAGATGACTGATAAGCGTGTATGGCTGACAACCAATGGCAGACCAAAGGTGCTGTCAAATGTTTTGTTGGAATGGAAGAGGAATGTTCTATAATTCTTGTTTTAGTTTTTTCAATAGTCTTCCAGATTTATAAACGTTGACAAGGGCGTAAAATTGCATAAATCACCCTCTAGGCATTACAGTCAGTTCTAGCCGACATAGAAGAAATGAATCCCTTTTGTGGATAATGAAAAGTAGTGATCCCCATAGCATGTTGGCAGGACCACATGGTGGCATCACTTATTTATTTATTTAACAGGATTTTATACCACTTTATCATTTCAGTCAAAGCGGTTTACATTGTAACTTAAAGTTGCTAATGTACATTAACCAGGGACATTGTTAACTTGGATTCTTCGGAGGCAATGGAGGGTTAAGTGACTTGCCCACCACTTAAAATGACTGTTGATCCATTGGCAACATTGAAACAGACAATGTACGGCATGCAAAAACGATCACAGAGATTTTTTCTTCTGAGAAAAGTGAATCTGGGAGGCTGTTGAAAAACATCCTGTACCCATAATATGTCCCACTGATGATATATTGTATGCAGGCCTTTTTTGAGGGGGGTACATGGTGGTATGGCGTTCTTGCACCTATTTCATTGCCTGCTAAAACTGACCCATGGTCCACATGTATTAATGAAAAAGTCCTGCAAATGATTACCGACACCTCTTTTCCTAGGAAAATGCACTGGTTGTATATATTTAGCTTGCCAAGGAAAAGATGAAACATGTTAATCTTCTTTCTCTTGATGGATGATGAGGTACCAATAGATCACAATTAATGTATTATTGCACAAATTACATGACAAAAGTATAAATATCCTTAATGAGCAAGGATGAATATACAAGTTGGCTTATTATCAATTTAACCATGAAGATTTTTAAGCTCAGAAGAAATAATAATTATGTCATAAACAATTGGCAGCCGTGAGAATTATTTAATGACCGTAATGGATACTTTGTATTTTGTAGTATACCGCTAAAACCATTCCCTCCCCCTTTCTACAAAGAATTTCTATCCATAGAGATTCTATAAACCTTTATCCTATTTGACTCAATGCCCTCTTTAATATATAAGGCAACTCCTCCACCAATTTGATGTGCCCTGTCTTTGCGACATAATTTGTGGTCGGGTATCACAATATCCCATTGGTTATTCTCCTTCCTCCTGGTCTCTGAGATGCCAGTTTATATCTGACCTTTCATTCAGTGCACTACGGCTCAAACACCTAACTAGATTCCATTTATTGTAACCTTTATATAAAATGATTGTCTGTAATGGTTTACCTATGTTATGTATCCCACCTTACTACTTCGATGTTTTGTTTATGCAGTGCATGTTTCCCTTGCTTTTGTATAACCTTTGTATGTCTTTGTAACCGCTTTGATTGAAGGAAAAGGCGGTATAAAAAGCTTGTTAAATAAATAAATATATTCTAACTCTCCCATCTTATTTTTTAATCTTTTAGGATTTGCATATAAGCCTTTCAAAGTTTGTTTTTAGTTAATTTTAACCATCTGGTTATCAGTTGGAAGGGGTAATATGGAATATTTCAACTCTGTCTGCTCTTTATTTAATGGCATCTAGGTTACTTTTACTTTTGTTGGAACCTCTCTATCAGGATGCCCTAACTTCCATGTTTTGCTAATATCCTTCAAAAACATATCGGGCCCAATATTCAACTAGGCAGGCTATACGACTTTTGTAAAAATTTGTTGACCAGTGATATTGATCGGTAGGAGTTTGGTTCATTCTTGTTGAGGTTGTTGTTCTTAAGGATTGGTCTAATGGATGCTTTCTTGAGTTGTTGTGGGAGGTATCCTTGAGTTAGCGAGGATTCAACAATCATTTGTAGATGGGGTGTTAGGTATTGTGCTGTCTGCTTGATCCATGTAACTGAGCATGGGTCAATAGGGGAGGTTTTTTATGTTTATGTTGGTTATGATGGAGTTGAGCTGCTGTCTTGATGGGGTGTGAAATGTGACCCATGTTTCATTCAATGTATTTTGCCTATTAGATTTGGTTGGTTTCTTGAGTGGTGTCTGTGTGTATTTGAGTTGTATATAGTTGGCTAGGTCTTGTGGGGGAATGGAGTTTATATCATTTGTTCTTGTCGGTTCTTTTGTGAGATTGCTCTCTATAGAGAAGAGCTCCCTTGGTTTGTTGATTGATCTCATTATCAAGTTTGCATGGTATTCCTTCTTGTGATTGTTTATCATATTGTGGTATGTAGCTTGCAATTCCTTGCATTTTGTCAAGATGTTTTGGCATTTTGTTCTCCTCCATTGTCTTTCCAGTCTCCTTAGACATTTCTTGTGTTTGTTGACGTCACTTGAATACCAGGGGGTGTAGTGCTTTCTTCTGCTGTTATGAGATGGTTTATTTTTTTTTTTAATTTTATTTAGCTGTATTTATATACCACTTTTCGCCGGGTCAAAGCGGTGGTACATAGGGGGGGGGGGGAATTAAGTACAGGGTAGGGCCAACACCCGGGAGGCAACATTGATGATTCTGACATAGGATAGACTTTGGACATAGGACAGACATTGGACATAGACATAGGCTTTGAGGTAGAGGTTCATTGTGGGTGAGCTCAGAGGTTTGTGGGTTTTTCGGTGGGGGTCGAGTTGAAGTATTCCTGGAAAAGGATGGTTTTTAGCTGTTTTCTGAAAGATAGCAGGTTGGTATTGTTTCTGAGATAGTTCGGTAGGGAGTTCCATAAAGATGGAGCATAGAGTTCAAAGGCTCGTTTGCAGGTCCGTTGCGAGCATTTGGTTCTTTTGTGAGGGATGGTGAGGGAAACGCTGGAGGCTTGTCTAGTAGATCTGCCGTGGGCTGGGTGAGCCAGTAGGGTGCGAAGCTGGTTGTCTTGTGTTTGATGGATAGCCTTGTGGGTGAGTAGGATGGCTTTGTATTTTGTCCGTGCCTCGAGGGGGAGAATGTGTAGTTCCTTCAGAATTGGGGTGATGTGGTCGGTTTTCTTTGCGCTCTGAATGATTCTCGCAGTGGTGTTTAATGCAGTTCGGAGGGGGTTGGTGTGTGTGGCTGGAAGTCCATGGTAGATTATGTTGCAGTAGTCCAGATGTGGGAGTGTCATGGCTTGCATCACTGTTCGGAAGTCTTGATGTTCCAGGAGGGGTCTGAGACGTTGCACTGTTCTTGCCTTGTGAAATATAGTTCCGGAGGTTTTAGTGATCTGTTGCTTTAAGGTGAGGGCTTGGTCAATAATAATGCCCAGGTATCTTATCTGTGGTTGAATTTGGATGCTCGTAGTTCCTATGTTGAGGTGTGTGGGTGGTGTGAAGTCTGGGTTCTTTGTCACTATGAGGGCTTCGGTTTTCTTTGGGGTTTATGTGGTGCGATTGCTGCATTGTGTAGAGTTTTGTTCCATTTGGCAATGGTGGCATCAAGATCTGTTATGTTTTGCTCTAGTTCTGGCAGTACTAGGAATTTTTCTTTGTGGAAGGTTTGAAATCTTCTTTTCTCCTTGGGGTTTGCTTCAGGGGTTCGGCTCTTCATGGGCTGGTTTATAGAGAAGTTGATCATATGATGGTCTGACCACAGGATAGGGTCGATAGCTATGTGTGTTACCATGTTCTTGCTGCAATGTTGGTTTGGTGTGAATACCAGGTCAAGGGTACCTCCCATCTTGTGGGTTGCGGTATTTATTTGTTGGATGTACTGCAGATCTTCCATTGTTTCCATGAAGGTCTTTTGATTCTGTGTGGATAGTGATGGCATGTTGGGGTCCCCTAGAACTATGAGTGGTTTGTTTTGGGTTGCCAAGGAGCAGATTTGTTCTAGTATAGTTGAGAGTTCTTCTTCATTTGAGTTTGGGGCTCTGTATAGAAGGCAAAGTGCTAGATGCTTATTTGAGACTGTTATTATGTTGCTTCCTGTGGCTCGTACGTTGGATGTAGTTTAGAATTGCAGATGTGCCTTCACAATAACTAGCACACCTCAGCCTCTGCATGTTGGTCTTGTGGAGCTGTGTATTGTATACTGTTGGGAGGTCATCTGATTAATGAGTACATTGTCTGTGTCTGAGAGCCATGTTTCGGTGATGCACATGATGTCTAGGTTCTGGTTCTGTATGTAGTCCATTATTGTGTGGAATTTGTTCCGTATGGAATGGGCATTGACTAGTGTGCAGGAGAGTGTGGTGTCTTGTGGTAATTTGATCGGTGGTATTACTTCATTCCTTCCCTTTGCTGTTCATCAACCCTCTTTCTCCCCAGATCTTCCCAAAGGTATGTACCACCCCGAAAGCATATCTTGAATCTGTGAAGATAGTCCCTTCTTTATTTCCTAGTAACTTTAAAGCCTGGTTCAGGGCATACAGCTCACAGGTCTGGGCTGACCAACTGTTGGGTAACCTGCCAGCGTCCAGCGGACAGAGTCTTTCTCCTTTCATTACAGCATACCCATTGTGTCTTTTCCCTTGTATTACCCAGAAAGACCCATCCACAAACAGGCTTTTTCCTAAATGTAAAGGGACATCCCTCAAGTCTGATCTCACTCGAGTCTGATACCCTATAACGTCACATCCTCCTATTTATCTTCATCCTCTGTCTGGGGTGGGGCAGTGGCAGTAGTTCCTCCTTGACACCGTTCTAATTCAAGTGGTGTCTCATTCTCTGTGGCACTCAAAAAAGGGGGGTATAAGGGATTAACTTGGGGGGGGGGGAGTGGAGAAGGCAAAGGAGGGTCTATACGGAGGAGGCAGACATTGGAGGAGATTCCATCCAGGTACATGTTTTCCCTTTCCCTTGTTCTCTTTTTGCTGACCTCACGTTACCTTTAACGGGTACATTCCTGACCCCTCTCCTCCCTTCCATGCCGCTGCATATGTCACTTCTTGAAGGACTACAGAAAGGGACTGCTACTTCTGGAGAGAGATCTGCAATAGTGAGTATATACTTCTGGGAATTTTTCTGAAGGGAATTCTTTGGATTAAAGCTGATTAATCTGTGAACTCAGTGTATTTGTTAAATCAGTCAGGGCCTAGTAGCAGCAGTTTAAGTTTAAATTTAAGACACAGAAGAGAGCTTTCTGGTTAAATATAGAACCCAGCAGAGAGCTTGTAGTTTAAATTTAATACTCACTCAGGGCCTAATAGCAGCAAAGTGTTTTTAGTTTAAATTTAAAACACAGAAGAGAGTTTTCTGGTTAAATTTAGAACCCAGTAGAGCGCTTCTAGTTTAAATTTCATACTAGGTCAGAGCCTAGTAGCAGCAAAGAGCTTTAATTTAAATCAAATCAGATTATAACTTAGCATAAAAGGCAAAACAGGGTCAGTATTCTTTGAGCAAAAAATAAAGTCTTCTAGAGACCTTTACAAAGAGGCCTTCTACCTAGGGACAAGAGACCTGTGAAACATTTCAAATAGGTGTTAAAGTTAGGGGGCAGGTCAAAAGGCCATTTTGAAAGACTCGTTCTATCCAAGCAAGGACTGTTAATCACCCAGGAAGTTGGTCACAGCTTACCTTAGAAGCACAGGACAGGGTACTGCATAGCAGCCCTTTTTTAATAAGTCTTATTTCCCTCCCTCCCCAACACCCACCCACCCCTGGGATAATCGTAGATTTATAGGTACTTACACATCTTAAAGGAAAGGAGCTGCTCTCAGGTGCAGCTCTTTATCCAAATCAGTCATACATTAAGGACCTGAGATTAATTAAGCTTCAGGTGAACAAGGTATATTAAACGTATTAGATACACTTTTATTAGTATAAGGATCCACACCAACCCTTAGTGAGTAAAGAATTTAAGGATCTAAACACATGCTTAAAACTAAAATGCAGACAGCAGTCCAGCAGCGAGATGGGGGCTTTCCAGTCTTTTGCATTGTGTGTCACATGTATGATTTTCTCCCTGTTGGTGAGAGGTCTTACGTGTGCACTAGGTGCATGGAGTTTTTTGCTCTCAGGGAACCAGTCCATTCTTTAGAGGCTACAGTAGCAGACTTGGAAGACATAAGAAAGACAGAGAGGTACATAGAAAGACCTACAGGGATATAGTCCTGAAGTCCCACCTCCAGTCTGGCAGCATCCCTGTTGCCATGGAGGAGAGAGGTCATGTGACAGGAGAGCATCACCATGGTGTGGCAGGAAGTGATCTTGTAACTAGGACCTGTCCTCCAGGTGATATAAAACCCTGTCACACCGAGGAAGTTTCACCAGGGCCATGTGCCCATGAGGGAAGGGTTTGCTTCAGTCTTTACTGAGGAAGATGTTGGGATGTTACCCATGACTGAAGTGGTATTTAAAGGTGATACTGCAGAGGAATTGAAAGAAATATCGCTACACCGGGAAGATGTATTACAACTATTTGATAAACTGAAGAGTAACAAATCACCTGGACCGGATGGTGTACATCCAAGGGTGTTGAAAGAACTGAAATATGAGATTGCAGACCTGCTATTAGTTATCTGTAAATTTTCATTAAAATCATCTGCAATACCTGAAGATTGGAGGATCGCCAATGTAATGCCAATTTTTAATAAGGGTTCCAGGGGTGATCCAGGAAACTACAGACCGGTGAGCCTGACGTCAGTACCGGGAAAAATTGTAGAAACCATCTTAAAGAACAAAATTACTCAGCATGTAGATAGTCATGGCCTAATGAGAAACAGCCAACATGGCTTTAGGCAAGGAAGATCTTGTCTTACTAATCTGTTATGTTTTTTTGAAGGTATGAATAAACAGGTAGACAAAGTTGAGTTGGTTGATATAGTGTATCTGGACTTTCATCAGAGACTTTTGGCAAAACTGAAAGTCATGAGTTAGGAGGCTGTGTACTATTGTGGATCAGGAACTGGTTAAAAGATAGAAAGCAGAGGGTAGGGCTAAATGGCCAATTTTCCCAATGGAAAATGTGAATAGTGGAGTACCCCAGGGATCTGTGCTGGGTCCGCTGCTTTTTGACATATTCATAAATGACCTGGAAAAGGGAATAACGAGTGAGGTTATCAAATTTGCAGATGACACAAAACTATTTAAAGTTGTTAAAACCCAAGAGGATTGTGGAAAATTGCAAGAGGATCTTGATAAACTGGAAGATTGGGCATCAAAATGGCAGATGAAATTTAATGTGGACAAGTGCAAAGATATGCACCTAGGGAAGGCCAACCCAAACTATGGTTACACGATGCAAGGTTCCACATTAGGAACCACCACCCAGGAAAAAGATTTAGGCGTCATTGTGGATAACATGTTAAAACGCTCGGCCCAGTGTGCAGCGACGGCCAAGAGAGCAAATAGAATGCTAGGTATCATAAGGAAAGGAATGGAAAATAAAACAAAGGATATTATAATGCCTCTATATCATTTCATGGTGAGACCGCATCTTGAATATTGTGAAGACTGGGTGGGCATCCAAATGGCAGATGAAATTTAATGTGCACAAGTGCAAAGTTATGCACCTAGGAAAGAACAGCCCAAACTATGATTACACGATGCAAGTTTCCACATTGGGAACCACCACCCAGGAAAATGATTTAGGCGTCATCGTGGATAACATGTTAAAGCCCTCTGTCCAGTGTGCAGCGGCAGCCAAGAGAGCAAATAGAATGCTAGCTATCATAAGGAAAGGAATGGAAAATAAAACAAAGGATATTATAATGCCAATTCTGGTCGCCGTATCTTAAAAAGGATATAGCGGGAGTGCTTGCTTTACCTGCTTTTTTGCTTCCTGATAGCAGAGGAGTCGCTGCTCCGTTCCTGTGTATGCTGTGGGACACGTGAGCTGAGCGGGCTATTTAAATCCAGCCCCCACCGCGGCACCCTGATTGCTTGCTTTACCTGCTTTTTTGCTTCCTGATAGCAGAGGAGTCGCTGCTCCGTTCCTGTGTATGCTGTGGGACACGTGAGCTGAGCGGGCTATTTAAATCCAGCCCCCACCACGGGACACGCACCGCGGGCACGTGCCCGAGGGTCCGTGCTCCGAAGGGGCGTGTCCAAAGGGCAGGTCCTGCCCCTTTGGCGCCCCTTCGGAGCACGTAGGAGTATGTACTTTTGGGCTTGGTTTTCTTTGTTAGTTCTTCGATATTGTCATCTTCCTCTTCAGGTAAGGCTGTCAAGGTGGTCGGCCCCATGGATACTCATGTTAAATCCATGGTGTCCACCCCAACTGTTGGAATGTCTTCGGAGTCTTCCCTTTCTGTAAGTCCTGCCTCTGTAGGTATGTCTCCAATACCGCGTAGGGTTGTAACCCCACCCAGCAAAGAGCTCCTGCTTCAGGATGAAGGTGTTCCTCACATTGGTGAGGACAGGACCTCATCCGGTGTTAAACTGCCTGAATCCTTCTTAAAGGTAGATACTGTGCATTCTTCCCTACCTACTTCTTTTGAGTTTACCTTGTCTCCTGATTCTCCTGAACCACCGAAAGATATATCTTTGCAGGATATTTGGCAGATTGTGTCTCGGACTGAACTTTCTCTTAATTCTTCTTTGCTTAAACTATCGAAATTTACTCAAGAGACGGTGACTGTGTTAGCTGACCATCAGGATAGATTGAGTAGTCTTGAAGCCTCTAAAGTTAAATCTGATGGTTTAATTTCATCACTCCAGAGTGCATTGGTGTCATCTGTCCAGGACTCTCTCTTACTTCATCGTCGTGATGAAATACTTGAAAATGCATTACATATGAAGAATTTACGTGCTAAATTTCCCCCGAACTCACTATCTGTCTCCAAGTATTTTATTTGTCAAGTATTTGAAGGATGTGTTAAAGATCCCTGAGCCAGAAGCTATAACTTTATCTAAACTTTATTATTTACCAGTTGGAGTTTGGGAAAAACGTTCTTTAGACTTGGAGCCAGATGGTGGTGCTCACGGGGAAATGGATCAGTTAACTGTTCCGAGTTTGGATCTCTCTGAGTTTTTGGAGACATCTGTGGAGGAAATTCCTACTCGGGCTACTTTATTAGTTAGTTTTTTGTTAGAAAAAGATAAAGAACTTATTATGCGTTCCTATTTTAAGTTTCGACATGAGAAGTTCTTTGGCCAGATGATTCGGATCTTTCCCGATGTGTGTCGTAGTACACAATTAAAAAGAAAGGCTTTTCTTACATTATGTTCGCGTGTTTTGGAGTTAGGAGCTTCTTTTGTTTTGAAGTATCCATGTAAATGTGTTGTAGTTTTTCAAGGTAAAACGTATATCTTTTTTGACTCGTCTCAGTTAGAGACCTTTTTGCAGGGTTCAGTTGTAAAGTAATTATTTGTTGGAGCTCTGCTTAGTATAAAGGGGTTTGCTAATTTATTTGACTTCCCCTGTTTCAGGATATTGTTATATTTCTTAGTTTAGTCTTGCACTCCATTTTGTGGGCTGAGGGTTATTATAATCGTGGAATGTTATTCTGTATTATATTGTGATGTTTTAATACCTTGTATTTCCTTGTTTGTCTTTAAATAAAGAGGTTTAAAAAAAAAAAAAAAGGGATATAGCGTTATTAGAAAAGGTAAAGAGAAGAGCCACAAAAATGATAAAGGGGATGGAAAGCTACTCCTATGAAGAACGGCTACAAAGGTTAGGGCTCTTCAACCTGGAAAAGATACGGCTGAGGGGAGATATGATAGAGGTCTATAAATTAATGAATCCAGTGGAACGGGCAAACGTAGATCGATTGTTTACATTATCAGAACATAGAAAGACTAGGGGATATGCAATGAAGCTACAGGGTAAACTATTTAAGACAAATAAGAAAAAATATTTTTTCACTCAACGTGTAATCAAACTCTGGAATTTGTTACCGGAGGATGTAGTAAAGGCTGTTAGTGTAGCTGGGTTTAAAAAAGTTTTGGACAAGTTCCTGGAGGAAAGGTCCATAAACCATTATTAAAAAGGGACCCAGGATAGCAATGCTTGACCCAATACAAGCATTGCAGAACCTGTGTCTCTTGGGGAAACTGCTAGGTACGTATAACCTAGATTGGCCACTGTTGGAAACAGGATACTGGGCTTGATGGACCTTGGTCTGACCCAGTATGGCATATCTTATGTTCTTCTTCCAAGGGGACCCTTTTACTAGATGCATATAATTTCAATGCCTGGTTTATCCAAGCCTCATCCTCCCCAAATTTCGGCCTGAAGACAGCCGGGGGCAATATGGGCTCCTTTGTCCATACAAAATAATAGTATTGTATCATTTTGGCCTTACTCTTCCATTTTGTCCCTTCACGTTCCTGCCAGTTTTTCAACATTGTCCTCAGTGGGCTGTCCGGAGGTATGTTCCCAGGGTTTATAGCCTTAGACCCTGACCTACCTGGATCCATCTTGGACCCCTTAATGCCCATCGAGGCTTTACACACTGCTTTCTTTCCTTTTCCCTGCTTTCGTTTTGTCCGCCTCCAGCCGCACCCCTCGTGGGTGTGTTGGAACCACGGATCAGGACTCCTCACTCACTTCGAGTCAGAGACTCATCTCACACATCCAGCCTCGATACCCAACCAACAAGGTAATACTTTCACAGCCTTAATTTCTTACCTTGGTCTATGCACGGAGTTACCTGGTTTTCGCGATCGTGCCCACTAGCTTCAGAAAACTACAGTTCCTTCACTGTAATCTGGCTCTTTTGCTCTCTTTCAGTCTCGAGATTCTTTTTGCCAGTGTGTAGGTGGAGATTCCTGCCTCAGCCCAAGGCCGTTGAACTCAACAGGGCGTGCCTCCTCGTTAGCCCTGGCAGGGACCTCCCCCCCCCCCCACGATGGCGGAATCCTGGATAAGGCCCCAAATTTTTGTAAACGGAATAAGCCAGGAGTCCAGTGAAGAATATTTATTTCATTCTCACGAGAATGGGTGTCGCTAACTATAGTGGGCACAAATCCTTATTCCATCTCGCTCCTTTTAAACATTTTATCTTTCCCCTTCCTGCTATCGTGGTTATACCCCATTGGTTGATGTTTACGGTAAGTCACATGCATGCTCCTTGTTCATACAATCTGAAAGTTCTCACGGGAAGCAAAGGACTTTTTCTGTACTTTTTCTGTTCATACACTTTATTATTTATTTATTTATTAACATCTTTTATATACCACACTATTCGTTATCAGCGCGGTTTACAGAGAACAAGAAAACTTCAGACAAGTTACATTTATCTGGTTTTTACATATAACAGGAACAAAAACTTGGATAACCGGGGCAATTATTTACAACAAAATAACAATCAGAGTAATTATTTACACTTTCACTGTTAATCATTAACTCACAGAGAAGGAAAGCTTCTTTTACTGCACCCTGATCTCTAATGCTTTTATACAGCAGAATCATACAAAAGATTTTTATGGTTATAAAAACTACGCTTGTTTATGTGACTATGGGGTATGTTTACTAAGATCCCGGAATTGTGCGGACCCCGTTAGTGTGCCTGTGCCATATAAGGAGTGGGCGGTTCAGGCAGAAAAAAGAAAAAAACCGGGAGTAAGCAATCGCACATTTGCGTGGCGCGCTATTGTGCGCCGTGCACAATAGTGCATGGGAAGGCTATGTGGCGCCCTGATGTGCACACGCAAAGGAACAGAGCCATAGTACAATGGTTAAAACACTGACTGCTGGTGCAGCTGCCATGGGTTCAATTCCCCATTGTGTGCAACAAAAAGGGCTGGCTGAGGCATTAACTTTAATGGGTAAAAGTGCTTTAGGAGGCATATTAATTTTGGGCGGCATAAGGAGGCACACTGTTGGGCGGCATAAGGCGTTGTACTGTTGGGCGGCATAAGGCAGTGCACTGTTAATCTTGGGCGGCATAAGGCGGTGCACTGTTGGGTGGCATAAGGCGGTGCACTGTTAATCTTGGGCGGCATAAGGCGGTGCACTGTTGGGCGGCATAAGGCGGTGCACTGTTAATCTCGGGCGGCATAAGGCGGTGCACTGTTAAGTTTGGGCGGCATAAGGCGGTGCGCCGATGCCCAAGCACAGGAACAGAGCCACAGCACAATGGTTAAGACACTGACCAATGGCGCAGAGATCAGGGGTTCAATCCCCCACAGTGCCCAATGAAGAAGGCTCACTGAGGCAGTGCATATTATGGGGGTGAGTGCTGTAGAGGGCAATTTTTTTTTATTTCAGTTATCACTACTAGCAAACGCACTCACAAAGCGTGTTAACATAAGGCGGCCCATAAGGCACATGTTAAAGTTCACTGTCCGCCAAGGCACCCTAGAATGTCCCCTATAGGGCACCATATATGTTGCGTCACAGGATAATGTATAGTGCACCTTATATGGACAGCAACCATAAGGTGCCCTATAGGGCGCCCTATAAAGTACCCTCAGAGGCACCTTATGGGTACAGTACACTGAGGGTGTTATTGCTGGCATCAACATATGTACATTAAATTTAAAAAATGCTTTAGACAACCCTATCAAATAACCCCACTGTGGGCTTGAACCCATGACCTCTGGCTTCACAGACGGTGAAGTAACTATTGGGCTACAGCTGCCAGCAAGCCCCTGGCTGACTGCAGAGAGCCTTAACGTCACCACACAGACAGTCTGCTGTGGTAACCAGGATAGGGTTAGGCCACCCGTACCCATGATGCACTGCACATGCAAATCAGCTGTCCACAGATGAACACAAGATGGGGAATGCACCCCAACAGCTGCCTGGCCTGGTAGGGGGAAGTGTCCGTGTGCACCCACACAGCACCTCGGCCTGGTAGGGGGTACTGACCGGGTGTTTTACTGGCACAGAGTAGCTACACACCATCACATTGTGCGGGTACTGTGCTCACCCTGAGGGTGCGATGAGGCGCCCAGGACCAGGTCCACAACACCTTCCATGGCTGAAAGAGGCCATGCAGGAGCTCCAAAGCAGCATTAATCTGTGAGATAGGTAGTTTCTGCAAGAAACACCTTGGGTATCTCTGTCTGTCTCAGTCAGGGGGAATCCTCCCTCCTCCGTTTCCCCCCCCGGGCAACAAAACAGGGTCTCCCATCAACAGATCCACATTCTACCTCCCTGCAATGGTGGCAGTAGAGTGGACCATCAACCCCAGTCCTGCTGGGGAACAGACACCCCCACAGGGCATCCAAAGCAGCTCTATACACACCCATAACACAATATTAGACAGACATTAGGCCTGGATATGCTAAGCTGCACCCCCACCACTATCAGATATTCTCCTGCAGCAAGCCTTCAGCTGCTACACCCTGCAAGGCACTCCATCAAGACACATACCAGCTGAGAACAGTCTGCCAGTTAGTCCTAGTGGTAATGCATGCACCCAGAACTGGGATGGCAGTACACACAAGCAGATAAGTCAGTGACTGAGCCCCAAAAGGAAACCCATAAATATCACATGAGAGAAATACTAGCTACCACTATGGGGGTACCTAGCCATGCTGTCATCACTGCACAGTCAGGGTGGAATGAAACCCCAGCAGCACATACAGAGGTCACCCTGTCTGTGTAGGTGGTGGCTGGCCACTACAATGTCCCTGCCAGTGCCCTATGCCCTGTGCAGATGCATCCTGGCCAGCCCACCCTGTCTGAGCTATACCCATGGTACCTTGCTGCTCATTATGCACATTGGCAGGCCATTACTGGCAACAGTGCTGGCAGTGTGGGCTGTGGAAGGTGTTTGCAGCCAACACACACTGTATAGACAGACACACACTCCCACACGTATGCCAGCATTGTGCTACTATAGAGGGGCTTATCAGCCTTGCCCACCACACCAGTCCTGGGCACAGTACAGGCATGGATATGCTACGCAGTACTGTTGGGGGTCACTCCCCAGGGTGGTAAACACTGTCAGAGACCAGACCTGAAGCACGCACCGCAGACATCAGACAGATTGTTATGTTGGAGCTCAAAGAGCAAACTGTGCTTAACAGAGGAATGTCTATCTGCCAGTACTCATAGCAAACGTTTGAGAGCTGTGTACCGTATACCCAGGTGTAGGGTGGCATTGCTAAGGTATGCAGGTGCTGGTATTGGGAGATGCACGCAGGGCCCAATGTCCTGCCTCTCCAGGAGGCATTGGCCAATGGGGCTTGTGGGTGTGGGTGTGGGTGTGTTTGCCCCTGTTGGCTGCTGCTTTACGGCAGAGGTTCCCAACTCCAGTCCTGGTGTGCCAAACACTGTTCAGGTTTTCAGGCTGTCCCTTATGAATATGCATGAGCTACATCTACATGCCATGGGGGTGGTGCATAGCTATGCAGCACAGGCTTTTGTATTAGAGGCAGCAGGGAACCTGAATGGTGTGTGGCCCTCCAGGACTGCATTTGGGAGACTCTGCTCTAGGTACTGCCCCTGTTCATGGTGTCTGTGCTCGGTGGGGTAAAAGATAGGCGTATTACCAATGCATATGTCCTCGGCACGAAAGATGTGTCCTTACTATCACTGTTTAGTTGTGGGAAAAATATGTGGACAGGATTGGCAGTAGCCTCAGCTGGGCTTTGAACCTCTGACCTTCTGTTCTTGCACACACTGTCTGTGTGCACTGCACCACCATGTAGCCACAGATTGGCTGAATTCCCTGGGAAGTCCATGACTGTACATCCGACAGGGCCTGTCTGTTGCAGTGGATGCAGCCTGCACATGGCTAGGCCACTGTACCCTTCCGCCAACATGCTGGCATGTCCTTATCTTGGAAAAGCATGTGACCTGATTGAGTTGTGGCACTCCAGGACTGCATTTGGGGGACTCAGCTGTCGGTAATGCCCATTGTTATGGTGTGTGTGCGGTGTTAGGTAAAATACAGGTGTTGGAACCATGCTTATGTTCTCTGCAATAAAGGAGTGTCTGTACTATCTCTGTTTAGTGGTGGGTAAAATACGGGGACTGAGTTGGCAGGAGCCCCAGCTGGGTTTTGAACCTGTGATCCTCTGGTCCTAGAGGTACTGGCTCTGTCTGCTGCACCACACTGTGGCCATAGAGACTATGCAGTCCCTGGGGATGGGAAACCTGGCCGGCAGAACCCTAAGCCCTGCTCTGCACATTTTTACTGTGGGCTCATTCACCTTGTCTGGAGGCAAACGTGCAAATACACCCCGCAAATGACCGCGAAAAAAGGGGGAAAAAAGATAACCAAGCTGGGCAGCAGTGATATTAATGGGCAACCATAAAAAACACTCCCAGGAAAGCTCTCAACAAAGGAAATGATTTTTGGAAGGGTTTCCGCTCCGTAGACCCTTCCAAAAATCATTTCTTTTTTGGGAGGCTTTCCTGGGAGTGTTTTGTGTTGTTGCCCATTAATATCACTGTTGCCCAGCTGACTTACGCTTTTTAGTAATTTTGTTGTGGTCATTTTCTATTTTTATTTGCACTTTTGTTCTGTGCACATGTATCACACTGCTCACGTTTTTCAGGTTTCTCCGGTTTTCCTGTACATTGCTGACGGAAGTGGTTTCTCTTCCCTTTAAATGCACTCTACCGTATTTCACTCGCGGTAGTTTTTGCTTGTAAATTCGGCCCCGATGATGTGCGGGGAGCCTCTCCCCTCCCCTTCCCTGCCCATTAACCCCATCTCTCCGCCCCTCGGGAGTCTTCCTCCGCCCTTTCCACGCCTCTATTGGACATTTGCGGGCTGCGTACTTGTGCGTGCACGTTAGTGCGGCGCGCAAGTGTGCGTGGGCCCGTTAGTGTGACGCGCAATTGTGCGGGGCACTTAAGAGCACTTAAGTGCATCATTGCCGTGCGCTATTGTGCAGTGCGCAATTGTGCGTTGTTTAGTAAACATACCCCTATGCCTTGTAAAAATACATAACATCTCCTAAATTCTCTATCCCCCAACAGACTGGAACTGGA
Source organism: Ichthyophis bannanicus (assembly GCA_033557465.1). Classification (NCBI taxonomy): domain Eukaryota; kingdom Metazoa; phylum Chordata; class Amphibia; order Gymnophiona; family Ichthyophiidae; genus Ichthyophis; species Ichthyophis bannanicus. The sequence goes on along the minus strand of CM066034.1, from coordinate 1,005,005,953 downwards.
AGAGAGTTGATGTTGTGGGGCTGGAACTAGAAATGAGCTGCTGCTGGGTTGGGGGGAACTGGAAAGTGGCTGGACCTGATCCTACGCTAGGAGGGTGAGATTGGAATTGGGTTGATGCTGGGCTTGAGGGGCTGGCACCAGGATGGGGCTAGAATGGATTGATTCTGGAGGGAGAATGGAACTGGAAAGAGGCTGGGGTCAGAGGCTGGAGGGCGAGTGATGATCAAATCGGGGTTGAAAAAAGACAGAAACTGGGAGAGTTAGATATTGTGGGGTAGGAGAAAGAAACAAAGTCATATACAAGGAAAGGTTGAGAGGGAAGGGTATAAGAATGGATGCTGGGGTCAGGAGGAGGAATAACACAGAGGTGGGGAATGAGAGGACTAGGGAAGTAAGAGTAAGAAATGGAAAACTGGTAAGTAGGTGAAAGGTTAAAAGAAGAGAAAGGAGACAAGAGGGAGGAGACAAGGAGGAAGGAAATGTAGTTATCATTACATAAATAGACAGATGAGAGAAATGGAGAAAAAAGATGAATTAGAAGGATCAACGTCATAGAGAGATGTAGCGGAAAACAGTAAGTGTGAACCCCCCCCCCCCGAAAATGGAAATGAGATACTGGAAAAGGGTTAAAAAACAACAACAAGCAAAAGTGGTAAAGAGAGAATAGGGCCAACCCAGTTGAAAACATCAAATGAACAGACAACAAAGGTAGAAAAAATGTCAGGTTTTAGATAATGAACTACGTCAGCTTTGAAAATGTGCATTTCTTATATTTTAAGAGGAAATGCATTTCTGTTTCCCTTTCTTCTGTGTTCCACTGTTCACTTTTTTGGGGGGATTTTCCATTTCATTCTTTGTCTACGTATTGCTTTTAATTTGTGTTCGTACTTAACAACAGCAACATTCTTTACTAGATGATGATCAATGTTTCCCTGTGCGGCCAAGGTGAGGGAATCTGTTAACATGTAGATTCTGGGTAGGAATCTGTTCTCTTTTCCCATCTGGAAGTGTTTTGATGTCCTAGAATATTTGACTTTTCATAGATGGGGTTGGTGTAGTTAGAGTTCTTAGACTTGGGGCTGGTATGGTAAGTTTTGATTGTCTACTTTCAGGGTTTGGGGTTCCTTCATAGAACGTCTTGCAGGGGGGGGAGTTTGTAATGTTGCCACTGATGTGACACCAGAATTTGAACAGTTATTTTTGTATGCTGCGATATGAAGTGAAACATCCGACTTCTGCTCTGCATCTGTTGGGGGAGTTTTATTAGAGAAGCTGAGTGTTCCATATGAACGAATAATTCTGCTCTATCGTACTGATATTCAAAGGCAATCATGCTTTTGCCAGCAAATGCATAATTAGCTTATCTGTGTATTAAAAAAAATACTGATAATATAGGGCCATTAAAACTGCTAAACAGCCAGATATTATCCATATATTTGTGGGCCATATTAGGGAGGAGCGAAGGGAGGCCAGAAAATTATTCAGATAGCAATGATCTTTAGCCACAGTTCAAATAAGTTATGCATTTTAGGTGAAATAGCAGGCCTGAACTAAGCAGATAATGTTGGCATAGTCACTGCGCTATCCGTATATTCAGTGCCACTACCTAGATAGATAGTGGTGCTGGATATATGGATTAAGTTAATTGGCAGCACCGGCATTTAACTTAAGCCAGTGGCCATGCCAGATGAAAATGTAGCCCTGTTTGTGTAGTTCATACTACCAGATTGGCCCCAAGGGGGGATTCACAAAAAGAAACGTTGTTAAGGAGGCCATAACCCCTTAAGCCAGCCCTGATAATCTGCCCAGTAAGATGTCTATTACAATTACTTATCATTTGTGTAGTGCTACAAAGACATGACAGTCCCTGCTCATCAGAGCTTATAGTCTACTCAAGACAGAGAACACAACAGCTGAGAGCTAGGATATATTTAGGGAATTGGTAAGGAAACACATAGGAGGGGATCAGGATCCAAAAGCAGTCTTAAAGAGGTGAGTTTTTAGCCTGGATTTGAACAGGGCCAGAGATGGAGCCTGATGTACTGACTCAGGTAGTTTGTTCTAGGCAGGTTGGTCAACAGAGCTTGTACTTGGGTTAGATGGGCAGTCCAGTCTCTGCTGTAGATGATGATGTCATTAACGTAGGCAGTCTCATACTCCTTGCGCGGTCTTAGTAGTTGATCGACCAGGTGTTGAAATGTAGCAGGAGCCCCATGCAATCCAAAGGGGCAGCACTGTAAAGTGGAACAGACATTGTGGTGTTGAAAAAACAGTCTTCTCCTTGGCAGCCGGAGTCAAGGGTACCTACCAGTATCCCTTGGTCAAATCCAAAGTTGATATAAAGCATCTAGATCATCTGCAAGATCCTAAAACACCAGAGGAGAGTGAACACAACAGAAGAGGAGGCACAAGCCCAGGCTGCAGAAGGGGGATAAGTTCAGCAAAGCCCTGTGCCCTCAAGTTAGAGGCCTGATACTGAGAAATTTATTCCCTGCACTGGAGCCTTAAGTTTAGAGAAAGATCCACCCAGTGGAAGAAGCATTCATGGCCTGCTTAGATGATATTCTCATTTAACCTATCTTCTCAAGTCACTTCACTGGCTTCCAATTCATTTTCACATCCAGTCCAAATTTCCTGTATTCTCTACAAGGAAAATTATTCAGGCAACTGGTAACAGAACCCACATGTGATGGGGCCATACTGGACTTAGTGCTTACCAATGGGGAAAGTGTTTCTGATGTTATAGTGGGAGATCATCTTGCATCCCGTGATCACCAGATGGTATGGTTCAGTATTAGGATTAAGGCTGATAAAATCCATTCAAAAGCGAGGGTCTTAGACTTTAGGAGAACTAATTTTGCTAAGATGGGACAATACCTCAAAGAGTCATTAGTGGGATGGGAACATCTGGGGAATATAGAAAAACAGTGGCAAAACAGAAAGGAAATATTTTAAGGGCAACAAACATTTTTCTTAGAAAGGTAAATAAATGTAAAAGGAAAAGGAGGCCGCTATGGTTCTCAAAAGAAGCAGCTGAAAAGGTGAAGAAAAAGAAGGAGGCCTTCATGAAATACAAGAGATCACAGAGAGAGGAAGACAGGTATCTATATTTGGAAAAACTTAGAGAAGCTAGCAAAGTAGTCAGGAAGGCAAAGATTCAGAAAGAGGAGAAAATAGCCAATGCAATAAAATGTGGGGATAAGACATTTTTCAGATATGTTAGTGAGAGGAGAAAGAGTAAAAGTGTTATTGTCAGACTCAAGGGTGAAGGAGAGGAATATCTAGAAGCTAATGAGGATAAAGCGGAATTGCTTAACAAACATTTCTGTTGTGTGTTCACAAATGAAGTGCTAGGAGCAGGACCTCAGAAAACACCTGCAAACAGGAACAGAATGAATGATTTTCAGAAGACTGTGAATTAGCTAATCTAAAAGTAGATAAAGCAATGGGTCTGGATGGGGATACATCCAGGAATACTGAGGGAACTTGGGGACGTTGCCATATACTATATAAGAAGATCCACAGGAAGTTTGTTTCCTAAGTTCATAAATTTTCCCATGATATGTAAAGGTCAAAATGTCACATGACACTGAACAAATCAAACAACTACCACACTTACTGTGCCTGACTTTATCTTCCATATAAAGGATCAGGGGGTGCAAGCAGGCAGGACTTAACCTTTCCTTCAGATTCTGATTGCACGACCACACACATCTGGTACCCTTTCCCATCAACCCAGGAATAGCTCTTAAAACATTAGCATGCTTACCTACAATCCACAGTATTCATGAGCTGAAGATAAGAGTATAAAGTAATCAAATTTACACATTCTCCCTCCTCGTCAGAACTCCTCTTATTGCGTGAACTCAAGAGGAGGGCTCTATTATTATACCGAGCCTGACGATAAGCTTGACTAATTTTAACAGGATAACCTATTTCCTTGAAATCGACCATCAAGGATCTGGATGTCCCTTTAAAATCAGAAACGTCAGAACAATTTCTACAAAACCTGATAAACTGGGAAAAAGGTAACCCATCCCGTAAACGCACTGTGTGTGCACTGAAATAATTTATTTATTTTATTTATTTACATTTCTTATATACCGCACTATTTGACATCAGCGCGGTTTACATCGAACAAAAAATTCAGCACCAAAAACAAGCGTCTGAGTTACAATAAACAGGGACATAAAACTTGGATAACGGTAAAATCAGTAACTGGGATCATAAAACCTGGATAGCAATGAGATTACGAATACGAATAACAGTAAACTATTGACATCTTAAATGATAGCGCAGATGAGATAGAAGACAGGACCGTAGAACCTTCTACCAAAGGTCTGTGGAACCTTACTAAGTGGGAAATTCTGGTTCAATAGGTGATTCGGTGTGCCTATAATTCACAGAGAGGGGGCGTGCCTCTGCACTCACCGGGAAGTATTTAAGGAATAAGTAATGTTTGAGGGCTTTTCTAAATTGCAGTAGGCTGGTGATTGCTCTAATATCTGGCGGTAGTGCATTCCAGAGTTTAGGGGCACGAAGGCTGAAAGCCCGGTTTGCTGTTGCTGAGGTGCTTCTAGTAAGTTCGCGGGGAACCATTAGCGTATTTAATGCAATTGATCTCCTTGATCTATTCGGGGCTATGGGTTTGAGTTCGGTTAATGATGTGGGGGAGAGACTATTTACCGCTTTGAATGTAAGTAGTAATGTTTTGAATATGATCCTGGCATGTATAGGAAGCCAGTGTAACTGCATCAGCAGGGGCGACACATGCTCACACCTAGATGCCCCATAGAGAACCCTCGCAGCGCTATTCATTGCAAGCTGTAGGGGGTTCAGAGTGGATTGAGGGAGGCCTAGCAAAATGACATTAGCATAGTCAAAGTGAGGCATGATCAGAGCCTGGTAGATGGTGCGAAAATCCTCAGGTTCAAGCAGGGGGCGAAGATGTCTTAGTGACCGGATTTTGTAGTATATGATTCTTACAGTGTTGGCTATATGTGCTTTCATGTCAAGGTTCTGGTCGAGTGTAACACCCAGATATCGTATATTGGGTTTTGATTGTAGCTCAGCATCCTTCACCTTCAGGAATTGTGGGGGGCTGAAGCTCGGGTTCTTTGACATGAAGAGCACCTCTGTCTTCTTATGTTGAATCCTTAGGTTTTGTGACAAGAGCCATTGCGATATGGCATCAAAGCAGTTACTTAGTGGGGATAGGTCCAATTTGTCTATGTTGAAAGGCATATAAAGCAGGACATCGTCCGCATATATCATGCAACTCACATTGAAGGACCTGATGATCTTGCAAATAGGTTGCATATAAATATTGAACAGCAAGGCAGAGAGGGAGGAGCCTTGCGGGACTCCCTGTCCTTGGTGAAATGGATCAGACAACACTCCACCAGACCGAACGTGTTGCCATCTTTCAGATAAGTACGATCTACACCATTCAAGGGCAGTTCCGCCAACTCCTTTCTCTTTTAGCCGTATTAGGAGGAGGTCATGGCTCACCGAGTCAAAGGCTGCGGCTATGTCCAGGAACACAAGTGCAAAACCCTGTCGGACGTTGTTGATACCGGAAATTATGTTATTGAGGAGAGATGTAAGGAGCGTTTCTACTCCGTGTGACTCTCTGAAGCCATGTTGGCAAGGGTCCAGAGGAGCCGTGGTATCAATATGGTCTTGCAATTGGCATTGGACCTCCTTTTCTATTAATTTCACGAGAAAAGGAATACTAGAGATGGGTCTGTAGGATTCTGCCTTTTGAGGATCTAACTTACAGTTTTTTAACAGTGGTCTGATGGACGTTTGTTTGAGGGCAGAGGGAAAAGTATTCCTATCTGTCACTTTACGATGCACAGAGGTCACCCAGCCATTAATCCTTCTTCGTACCAGAACATCCAAAAACAATATTTCCTTATTATGATGAGTACAGGTGAACTGAATACAGGAATCCAAACTGTTCAAACAGCTAAAAAAACTTTCTAAAGACCCTACCGATTCTTGCCAAATTAAAACACCATCATCGATGTATCTACACCAAAGTTTCATATAAGACACATAGGGTGAGGTAGACAACCACTTCTCCTCATATAACCCCATGAAAAGATTGGCTAGAGACAGGGCGAAAGTGGCTCCCATGGCCAACCCCGAAATCTGATGATATAAAACTCGCTCAAAAATGAAATAATTTTGAAACAGAGCTAGCCTAGCTAAGCCTGGAACAAAGGTGATCATGCCATCAGACAGGTCACTCCAGCGGCGCAAGGCTTCCTCGACCACCTCAAAATCTGCCGTCTGAGGGATGCTTGTATACAATGCAGTCACATCAAGCATGACCAGCATGACTTCAGGTACCATAGCCCACCTGGAATGCTCCTCCAGGATCTGCAAAAAATGAGTTATATCTGCCTGGGAGGTCATATTTTTATGAATCTTAGGCAACAAATAAAACTTTGCATCATGTTTCAAGACTAGAACATCGTCATTAGTTGTGAACCTATCGATTTTTTTTAATGACAGAAAATCATCTTGACTTGCTCAACAAAGGTTTGTCTTATGTCCCGCAGATAACCTTTGATTCATTTCAATTTAGTGTTGATTTAGAAAGTGTCATCAGAAAACTGAATCTGAAGGTATTTTTTGCCTCAAGCTCCAGATCACAGGCTAGTCCTGAAATGGTGGCAGTTACAACGATGGATGTCCAGCATCCAAGGAGGGTGAGGCTGCCTTTAAAATCCACTTGGAATCCACCCGGCCAAATTCATCAAGCTCTGTTAGTTTATAAGCAATTAATTTTGCAGGATGTTGAGCACCTAGAGAATACATTGCAAAGATCTTATTGTGTGCTGTCTCTTGAAGAAAAGAACGCCTTGGAGGATTTGTCTTTGAGGCCCAAGTTGGTAATTCGTCATGCATATAAAGGAGGGGCAATTATGGTGCTTGATTATGCCGATTATCTCCGAGAAGCTGATCGACAATTATGAGAAGCTGGTGTTTATGAATGTTTGTCGACTGATCCTACCAGTCATTTACAAGCCTGTATTAAAGAGTCTACTTCCACTGCAATGCATGATAAATTGATTTCTAAGAAAGAATGGTCTTTTTTGAATGTTTCTCATCCCAACATTGCAAAGTTTTATTTGTTGCCTTAGACTCATAAAAACATGACACCCCCACCAGGCAGACCCATTGTTTCCACCAGAGGGACTGTTCTTGTGTTTGTTGATTCATTTTTGCGACCCTTGCTGATAGATATCCCCTCTTACATTAAAGATATAACTCATTTTTTGCAGATCCTGGAGGAGTATTCCAGGTGGGCTAGTACCTGAAGTCAAGCTGGTCATGCTTGACGTGACTGCATTGTATACAAGCATCCCTCAGGCGGCAGCTTTTGAGGTGGTCGAGGCAGCCTTGCGCCGCCGGGGTGACCTGTCTGATGGTATGATCACCTTAGTACTAGGCTTAGCTAGACTATCTCTGTTTCAAAATTATTTTATGTTTGAGGGAGTTTTATATCATCAGATTTCGGGGTTGGCCATGGGAGCCACTTTCGCCCCCTCTATAGCCAATCTTTTCATGGGGTTATATGAGGAGAAGTGGTTGTCAGCCTCACCCTATGTGTCTTATATGAAACTTTGGTGTAGATACATTGATGATGTTTTTTTAATTTGGCAAGGATTGGTAGGGTCTTTAGAAAGTTTTTTTAGCTGTTTGAACAGTTTGGATTCCTGTATTCAGTTCACCTGTACTTATCATAATGAGGAGATAGTGTTTTTGGATGTTCTGGTACGAAGAGGGAATAATGGGTGGGTGACCTCTGTACATCGTAAAGTGACCGATAGGAATACTTTCCTTCATTATTCCAGTGCACACCCAGTGTGTTTACTGGATGGGTTACCCTTTTCCCAGTTTATCAGGTTTTGTAGAAATTGCTCTGATATGGGGGCGGAGCTTGGCCGGCGAACAAGATGGCAGCTTGATCCCCGTGCTCCCTGCAATCCTGCCATAAATCCTGCACTCCCCCGCTGCTACTGGAGTTTTCCCCCTTTTCATGCTTGGTACGAGGGAAGGGATGGCTGCGGGCAAATCCGGCAAGCTAGACTTCAGTTCCCCCGGTCTGGTGGTATGAAACGGCAAAAGCCAGATCCGCCCTCCCCGCAGAAGGCAGCTGTGCCCAGAGAGCACATGGATGCGATGCAGGAGCTGCTCACGGAGATCCGAGCAGTCCGCGGGCTCGTAGAGGCCAACAGAGAAACGCTCTCCGGAGTACAAGCAGATATCGTTGAGTTAAAGGAATTGAAAGAGCAGCTCATGGGGCTCGCGGAAAAAATCTCGCGTGTGGAAAGCCAGGTAGAGTGTCATGAAGAACGTTTAAAGCTTATCCTGGTCAATAGTAAACGCATAGCGTTATTGGAGCGCAACTTGGAAGACTTAAATAATCGCACCCGCTGAAACAATGTGCAAATTATCGGAGTGCCCGAGGGCGCTGAAACGGGTAACATGCTGGCCTTCCTGTCTGCGCAATTGCCGAAGCTCCTCTGTCTGGATTTCAGCCCCCCTCTGAAATTTGAAAGAGCGCATCGTGTCCCTCTGCACGCCGGGCCGCAGGCTAAGCAACCGAGGCCCATTATCCTGAGAGTGCTGAGGCACCAACAGGCCTTGCAAATCATGTCGGCTGCAAAGTCCTTGGTGCCGATCAGTTTTGAGGGGCGGAATATTTCTTTTTTCCCCGACTTCAGCAAGGGGACAGTAGAGAGAAGACGGCAGATGTTGGCTGTTCGTCCACGTCTACAACACCTTCAGGCACGTTATGGCCTCTTCGCTCCAGCGCGTTTTCGGGTGACTCTACACAATCAAACGCGTATGTTTGAGGATCCACAGCTGTTGCTTCAATTTGTGGAAGAGCAGGAAGCCATGCTGATGCATTGATCCAGTGTGTTGACTATTGGGCTTCCAGACTGTTGCTGAGCTCGGTGTTCTTCAGCGGCCCTGTGGAGGCAAAGGGACATTTTCTGTTCTCCATTTCCTTTGGTTTGTGTTCCTTGTGCTCCGATGGGTTCCTATGCTGAGGATGTAGGGTGTCCCCGACTTGGGGTGCCCGGTTGAGTTCTGTGGGGGGGTACGGGGCATGGTCCATCTGTTATACGGTACCTATCGAGTAATTGGGCTGGGGGTTCACGACCCTAGGGGCTGGTTCCTTATGGCTCCCTCCTGCCCCACGGTTCCCCTTGGTGCCCTCCCCTGGGCTCTCTTCCTGCCCCCGGTCTTCCTTAGTCTTCCTTAAATAATTGTCTAGGGTATGCATGGCGTGTCGGGTGGGAGGGGGGGATGTATTTTGCGAGTATGCATGTGTGTGGGTCGCGCGGGGGAGTGTGAGTGTGGGTAGGTATGGATGGGTCCCGGGTTGGGGAGGGGGATTATGATTGTGTTCCTGGTTATGCAGTGGGGGGGGGGAGTGTGTGGGGGGTATCCGGGTGGTGGGGGGTTAAGCTGTAGCCTTGTTTAGGATGGTTCTCCCATACAGTTTTAGTCTTAAGGTTGGGTTAGGGTTTTATTGGTTTCCTTGGGATGGGGCATGGTTTTTTGTGGGAGCTGGGTCCACCTGGTTGAACGTTTTGTACTCTCTTATGTCAAGTATGTTATTAATTTTGTGCTCTGGGATCACTTAATTTTATGTCATTGAACGTAAAGGGAATCAATAACCCCATGAAGAGGAACAAGATCTTGCTTTATTGCAGGAAGATGAGGGCTGACGTTGTTCTGCTCCAAGAGACCCGTTTGCCGTCAGAGGAGGCACAAAAGCTGGGTGGGGGGCAGTATCAGCTGATCGGGGTGGCCAGGGCTTGTCATAAGAAAAATGGTGTGCTTATCTTGGCCCGGAAAGCTCTCCAGCCGGTTGTTGAAATGACCCAGGCAGATCCGAGGGGGAGATGGGTGAAAACTCGTTTACGAGTTCGAGACCAGACTTTTGATATAATGAATATATACGGCCCGAACGCTGATGATGTTTCCTTTTTTCACGAGATTGCAGGGGAGCTACATGACCTCAGTTACGCTAATCTTGTTCTAGGTGGCGACTTCAACCTAGTGTTGGACCCTCTCATTGATCGTCAACCCTATCGTTCTGTTAGGACCAGCCGAGCGGCCAAGGTGCTCAACAGTATGGTGCAGGAGATGGATTTAGTAGACGTCTGGCGCTTGTTCCACCCCTCTCAGAAGGAGTTTTCCTTCTATTCTCTCCCGCACGGGTCACACTCGAGCATCAATTTCTTTTTGATCTCCAGGGCTCTTGTGGCCCAAGTGGAAGACGCACAAATCGGGGCATGTACAGTCTCAGACCACGCGGCTGTTTTCCTTTCTTTTCTGCCTGATCCTTCTCCTGCTAGGAGCTCCGGGTGGTTCTTTCAGAGATCTCTTCTCCTGGATCAGGACTTCTGTGCATTTCTGTGGGGAGTTATCAAAGAATACTTTTCGGTGAACCTTCCCAAGGCTACGTCAGGATGGGCATGGTGGGAGGCTTTTAAGGCCTACCTACGTGCTAGAATTACCAGTTTTGCCATTGGGGTGGCGAGACGTCGAAAGCTTGTCTTGAGTGAGCTGGAGACCCAAATTCGGGCGGGAGAGCGTCTGTTGCGAAAGAAAGTGGACTCGTGTGTCCTGCTACGGTTACAGAAGCTTAGGTATCAGTTTAATAACATCTTAAGCATGGAAGCCGAAAAGTTGTCGCAGGCTTCTAAAGCAAGATTTTACAGGGAGCAAAACAAGGCGGGTAGGCTGTTGGCAACTACTTTGGCTCCCAAGGCAGAGAAGGCTAAAGTGGCTGCTCTCCAGCATAGTGACCAGACTTTGCTCACAAAAACTCCAGAGATAGCCGACACCTTTAGGGTCTTCTATGCTAGCTTATATAGTTCGGAGGGGGGGAATAATGGGGAGGAGTGTGACGCATTCCTGGAGCATATCCCCCATCCTAGTCTCTCGGCTCAGCAGGTGTTGGATTTGGATGTCCCCTTCTCTTTGGGTGAGCTTCGCTTTGCTCTTAATGCAGCTAAAAGAGGTAAGGCCGCAGGTCCGGATGGTATTCCCATTGAACTATATCAGGTGTTTCAAGGGGAGCTTCTTCCTTTTCTAAGTCAATATTTTCAGCTTCTGCAAGATCAGTTGCCCGTAGTGGGGGGTTTCAGCGAGGCCATGATAGTGGTGTTACCAAAGCCGGGTAGAGATGCCCTTAAGGTGGAGAATTATAGGCCGATCTCTCTCTTGAATGCGGACTATAAACTGTTCGCGGCCGTTTTGGCCAATAGGCTGGCGAAGGTGTTGGCTGACTTGATCCACCCTGACCAATGTGGCTTTATGCCCGGGAGGGCGACGTCGGACAATGCTCGGTTGTTGCTTGATATCTTGGCCGTCTCGGAACAAGCTGGCTCTCCTTTGGTGGGGATCTCCTTGGATGCAGAAAAGGCCTTTGACCGGCTCGAGTGGGTCTTTTTATTTAGGGTCCTGCGTTGGTTTGGATTCGGAGAGGGTTTCATCCATTGTATTCAGGTGCTCTACTCTTCCCCACGGGCTTGTATCCTTGTGGATGGGCTTCTGTCTGCCCCCTTCTCTTTATTCCGGGGAACTCGGCAAGGCTGTCCCTTATCGCCAATTCTCTTTAATCTGGCTTTGGAGCCGCTAGGGCTATTAATCCGACACTCAGAGAAGGTGAGGGGTGTTTGCATCGGGGTCCTTCAGGTCCAGCTCGCAGCTTACGCTGATGACCTGCTGCTCTTTTCTCAACCCAGTTCTATAGATGAGATTCTGATGGTCATAGGTCACTACTCAAAGGTGTCTGGCTACAAAATAAACTGGTCTAAGTCTGTTGCCTTCCCCATGAACAGAGTCACGTTCCCGGAGGTTGTAAAGGATTTTGCCTTCGTCTGGGAAAAGAGGGCGATTAAGTACCTTGGTGTACGATTCTGTAGCTCCCTCGAAGAGACTTTTCACCTTAATTGTAAGCAGACTGAGGAACTGATTCAGACGTTCACGACTAAGTGGTCACCGTTGCATCTATCGTGGTGGGGCCGCATGGAGTCTATTAAAATGGTCCTCGCCCCCAAAATAAACTATATTTTAGAAATGCTGCCGACTTCCTTCCCTCAGAAGGTGTATAAAGGCTGGGAGAGGCAACTAGTGGCCTTTTTGTGGCAAGGGAAGCCCCCTAGGATCGCTCTCGGCAAGTTAAAGGCGAGCAAAGACATGGGGGGGGGGTAAATTTCCCGGATTTTCACCGATACCACCAGGCCTTTTTGCTTAAACAAGGGGCGTTGTGGTGTCCCCGCGAGCGTGGGGGATCGTGTCCAGTCTGGGTTGAGGTGGAAAGGCGGCTAGTAGAGCCGATCCCCTTGGACCTTCTGGTTGGTATGGCATGCCCGTTATCTTCTCCTGCTCTGGCAATAGTAGTGGCGACCCAAGGGGCATTTCAACATCTGGCTGGAGTAATGGGTTCAGAGAACTCAGTGTCCCCTCGGATGCCGATCTGGTGGAATCCTCGGTTCAAGATTGGCCGCAAATCCTTTGGGTGGCGGCAATGGCAAGCTAAAGGTATTTGGACAATTGGGCAACTGCTTCAGGATGGGCGGTGGAAACCCTGGGTTAGGTTGCAACAGGAATTCTCGCTGCCTCCTAAGTGTCAGTTTCAATGGATTCAACTAGTAAGCTGTTTATCTTCCGCAGGGGTGTCTACCCAGTGCCTGGCTTCGACCTGGGGTCTGTACGAGCTGGCCCTCTCATACTCTAGAAAGACTGGTGTAGCCTCCAAGTTTTATGCATACTTGCGGGAGGGCAGCTCCTCTATACTGGCGAGCTGTGACAATTGGGTGTTGGATTTAGGTGTACAAATTTCCTCTCATGACTGGTCGATCCTGTGGTCTAGGGTCAGCAGGGTCTCTAAAGCAGCTGCCATAACGCAGTCCTTATTCTTCTTGCTCCATCGTGCTATTATTACTCCCAATCGGCTCTCCAGATGGAAGCCTGATTCTGGTAACCTGTGTTGGTCTTGTTCTCTTGGTCCTGGTACCTATAAACACATGTTTTTTGATTGCCTTTACGTTCATTCTTTTTGGCTCCCTGTTTGGGATAGGATACAGCAGATCTTGTGCTTTCAGTCTCCCCTTACCTGGCAGGTAGTGATTCTGCGCTCTTCCGCAAGTGGCCTTCCTGATTTGAAAGGAAAGCGTTTTCTGTTGGATTTTTTAGTTGCCATAGCCTTGAAGCACATCTTGGTATGCTGGAAGGATTCTAGCAGACTAGATGTCCATCATTGGTGGAACATGGTGTGCCTCTATGCCAGCTATGAGAAGGCGCAGGTTCATGCTGCTTCTATTAAAGGGCGCAGGGGTAATCATGTTGGGGGTTCTCCCCCCTCCCCCTCCTCCCCCCTCTCCTCCTCCCCTCCTACCCTCCTCCCCCTCCCCCCCCTCCCCTCCTCCACCACCCTCCTCCCCCCCTCCTCCCCCCCTCCTCCCCCCCTCCCCCCCCCCTCCTCTCCTCCCCCCTCCCCCCCCCTCCCCCCCTCCTCTCCTCCCCTCCCCTCCTCCCCCCTCCCCCCCTCCTCTCCTCCTCCCCCTCCTCCCCTCCTCTCCTCCCCCCTCCCCCTCCCCCCCCCCCCCCTCCTCCCCCCTCCTCCCCCCCCCTCCCCCCCCCCCTCCTCCCTTCCCCCCTCCCCCCTCCCCCCTCCCCCCTCCCCCCTCCTCCTCCCTCCTCCTCCCTCCCCCCTCCCCCCTCCTCCTCCCTTCCCCCCTCCCCCCCCTCCCCCCTCCTCCTCCCTCCTCCTCCCTCCTCCCTCCTCCTCCTCCCTCCTCCCTCCTCCCCCCGCAGGCAACCATGGCACCAACACCAGATATGCACTATTTTGGGTACATAATCGCCCATAGGGACTAGACATGAGCGAGACATACAGCAGGACACAGATGTAACCACAGTGTGACTAATGTAACCACAGACAACACACTGATGGGGACCTGCAGCATGGGGTATGTCAGTCATGAAAGGTGCTGTGGACCTGTTGCTGGCCACCCCATCTCAAACTCTGGGTGGTCACAGTACCCGCACAATGTGACTGTCTGTGGTTACTCTGTAGCAGTGCCACACATGGTCTGTTCCCCCTACCATGCCGAGGTGCTGTGGGGCTGCACATGGTCAGGTGATGGGGGGGGGGCACACCTCAACATATGACCATCTGTACACTGCTGATTTGCATGTGCAGTGCATCATGGGTGTGACTGCTCCAATCCAACCCTGTGAACCCCTGCAGATGGACTGCGTGGTGAAATGAAGTCCCTCTGTCAAATACACACAAGCTCTCCATTGCTCCCAATGCCACCCCGACATATAACCAAACAGGGACTCCCTCTGTGCCGTTCTCACCACACACCCTCCTCAATCCCTCTAAACAAAAGGGGCATTAAAAATGTGTGATACATCACCACATTGAGGACATATCTAGCCAAAGGAATGTGAATGTAGCCTAATGTGAGATGTGTGCAGCAGAAGGTGTTATAAAACATGATGCCGACTCTGCAAAATGTAGCAGCAGTACTAAAAAGTGGGGGTTGTAAAGTCCAGCTCTTGCTCACAGACTCTGATGGGCAATAGGCCAGCACAATCAGAGATAGTAGCATTAATGTTAGGTGCAATACACCCTCAAGGATATGTAATCTACAGTGCCCACGCCGGAACCAACGTACATATTTATGCGTGGTGTCACGCCCATACCAAAATGTAGGTATGCACGTGGCTATGCCCTCACAAACGCACGTGGCTACGCAGCACTGATACATTCAGAGCAAATGGCTGCCATGTCAAGGAAGCCAGCGTTTACCCAAAGAGACCTCTATCTCCTCACAGAGCTGTTCTGCCTCCGCCAGCAGCGCCTATTTCCTGGCTCATCCAGGAGGCAGAACTTATCAAGGGTCAGGAGGGCCTGGGAGCGTCTGTCACACAGATATAACAGGAGCTCTGATTACCCACGTGAGGTAAGTGCATGGGGACAGGCACCCCAACTGAGGGTGTGGGAAAAAACACCCTGTAACCAAAGCACAAAGAAACTATGCACTGCCAGGGCATGTCAGGTGTTGCCGCATCCAGCTGGTAGCTAAGTCTGGCACACACCCAAAAACAGAACCCCCCAGCCCCAAGGGGGTAGCTGCAACCATGGCAGAGGTGCACTACAGACCACATTGGTATGGTATGCGGCGCTGTTGCAGCCCAAGGATGTGCCCTATCCACAGGAAACCACAGGCCCACCACTCAGGCCAAGAGACACACAGGGGTCTGTCACTTGCCCCTGTCAACTATCACAAGGCCCAAATACATCCCCGGATGCTGCAGGCCCCAAGAGAGGGCTCCATCCCCCATCCTGGTCCTATGGAAACAACCCCTCAGCGTACTGTAACCTTACAGTGCCTCATAAGGCACCCCATGCGGCACCTTATCTGGTGCCCTGTAGGTTGTCTTATAGGGTGTTCTATAGGGAACATTATGGTGTGCCTCAGCGGACAGTGCACTTTATAATGTGGCCTATGGAGTGCGTTATGGGGTGCTTCTGCGGCACCTTCGGTTACGCCACTGTGAGGGTGTGTTTGCTGACAACACTACTGGAAAAAAATGTAAAATGCCTCCTCATTCACTATGTAACGTACAGAGTGATGCCTCAGACAGCCTTCTGCATTGGGCACACTGGGGAATCGATCCCATGATGCCTGTATCAGCGGTTAGTGTAGTTACCATTATGCTACAGCTCTGTTTAAGTGATTTGTGTCTATGCGCCTTCTTATGATTAACGCGCGGTAACGTGCCACGGCGCCCTGTAACGCTCGTTAGTTTTTGGAACGCGCGTTGGTGGTAACGATGTACCGCCCATGTCCTTATTTGAGGTTTCTGTTTCTACCGCGGCTCCTAACATGAATCGCACTAACGCACTTTAGTAAACATACCCCTAAGACAGTTAGAAAGATGCTGGAGACATACAAGGGGCATTATTCACCGACAACAGTACATAACCAAACAAAGAAAATACAACAAGCTCATCCTCACTCATAAAAAGGAATACCACATGAACATCATAATGAAATCTCTAAACCGCCCCAGAAAGCTGTTTGAGATAATAAAGTCATTCCACAATCACCACCTAACAAAGATACTGCAATAATATCTCCAGAGGCCTTTGAGACACATCTGCAGAAAAATCTCATCTGCACAAACTACAACTCAATGTCAGACCCTACACCTAAGATCAACACAAACAATATAAACACCTGGACTTCCTTCCGCTTAATATCAAAAGATCACTGCAGTCAAATATTGAATAATTTGAACACTACTACCTCCCCACTTGACCCTTACCCTACCTCTTGGATAAAGATAGCTAGACAGGAATTCATACCCATACTCTGTGGAATAATAAACCTCTCTCTATCACAGGAAAACATGCCTCACATCTTAAAAACAACCTCTATTAGACCCCATCTAAAAAGCAATACACCAAACCCCAATTTACCCTTCTCCTACCGACCTATATCCAGCATTCCCTTGCTAGCAAAAATAATTGAAAAAGCAGTACAGCTACAATTACAAGATTTTATGGATACTGTCGCTCCATTAGACCCACACCAACATGGGTTCAGACAAAATCATGGGGTAGAAATCCTATTGTCCTCCTTAACTAACACACTCCTCAAATGAATTTTCTTCATAGACATAACAGCCACGTTCGACTCTCTAAACCATACCATGCTCATAAATTGACTGATGGAGATTAGAATCCGTGAGACACCCGTTTCTTGGTTCTGTAGCTATCTAACAGATCATCTGTATCAAGTCAGTATAAAGAACAGAATCTCTAAACCAATTAAAATACAGCAAGGTATACCACAGAGATCCTCGCTCTCCACCTTGATATTCAACTTATATAAACAACCAGTTTGCAAAATTATACAAGATCAGAACCTACACTATCACCTCTGTGCTGATGACCTGATGATCTATGCTCCATTTGAATCTCAAAGACCAGGCTATTTCCCCATAATATCCTGCATGAGAGCAGTCACAAACTGGCTTCAACTTCACAACTTGACAATTAATTGCAATAAATCAGAAATCCTTATAATCACAAGAGATACCACCTCCACCAGATGCACTCAAAATAGACAGTTTTACCATCTCGGTAAAAAAGGACGTCAAATATTTAGGAGTAATCCTAGACCAGAGGTTCAACTTTCAACCATACATTAAGAAAATGACATCTACAGCATACTACAAAATGAAGCTGCTTCAAAACCTGCGACCTCTTCTAGACTGCAACCACTTTCACATGGTATGTCAGGCCATAATTACTCCACACCTGGACTATTGCAACGTAATACTACAAGGCCTTCCCAAACACACCATCCAAACCTTACAACTAGCTCAAAATACTGCAGCCTGATTAAGCACCAGAACCTTATGACAAGAACACATCACACCAGTTCTTAAATCCCTCTTCTGGTTGCCTATACAATCCCGCATAAAATACAAAGCAATAATGATGGCATACAAAACTATACATACTCAATCAGCTGAATTCCTACAAACTTTGATCTGGATGGTCCCTGAATCCTGAACAAGAAGAAGACAACATCAAAGCATCCTCCTCACCCCAGCTCGCAAAAGTTCTCAAACAACCTGCCAGAGAGCTTTCAAAAACTACAGACTGACACTATGGAACATTTATTTATTTATTTACATTCTCTTATATACCGTGCTATTCTGCATCAGTGCGGTTTACATTGAACAAACTGAAATTACATTGAACAGGGCATTATAACTTGGAGATAACTATTTTACAGGGAACATGGGCTACAGAGGGTTAAGTGGCTTGCCCAAGACCACAAGGAGCACCTGTGGGACTAGAAACCCCAGTCCTTCTGGCCCAAGGTTGCTGTCCTCTAGTGGGATTTGAACCCCCAACCTTCCAGCCTGAAGTACCTTGCCCCAACCACTAGGCCACTCCTCCACTCACTTCTGTATCAACTAAGATCAATCCATAACCACTCTGATTTTAGAAAAAAGTTTAAAACTCATCTTTTTACTGAATATTATAGTCCAACACCTTATTTTCCAATCTCAATTAACAGCTGCATTATTACTTGCATACCATTCTCAGCTAAACTGTAAATAAAAACCTTTCATTCTCCATCTGAATGCTAACCCTCATCCGTAAAATGTAAATAGTTACCTCTGTTTTATGTAGCATAGTTGCTACTGTTCAATGTATCATAGTTCCTCTTTACTGGTTCCATTGTTGAATTAAATATAAACTGCTTTGATAATATTGAAAGGCAGTATATAAGAAATGTTAAATAAATGAATTAATACAGAAATATATGATAGAGACATTTAAATACCTCCATGGCATAAATGCACAAGAGAGTCTTTCAACTGAAGGTAAGCTCTGCTAGGAGGTGACATGGGATGAGGGTGAAAGGGGATAGACTCAGGAGAAATATGTGGAAATATTTCTTTACGGAAAGAGTAGTAGATGCGTGGAATAGTCTCCCAGTGGAGGTGGTAGAGATGAGGACAGTATCTGAATTCAAAAAAGCATGGGACAAACATAGAGGATCTCTAAAGCAAAAAAAGAGCACTGTTGTAGTTGATAGGGAAGGGCAGACTAGATAGGCCATGTGGTCTTTATTCTGCCGTCATGTTTCTATGTGTCTATTTACCTACAAGTGCAATCACTCTGCAGTTTCTCATTACCTTTCCTCTCTTACCTCTCTTACCGTTCCTCCGGCAGATCCCTTTCATCTGTGCCTTTATCTGCCAGTGCTAACTCCTGACTTTGTTCATTGCACCTTCCTGCTCCAGATGGCTGGAACAAACTACCAGAGCCGGTGCATCAAGCTTCTTATCTGGCTCTATTTAAGTCCAGGCTTTGCAAACCATTTTTTCCAACTGTAGGAATCTGGCTATAGTAAATGTGTAATTCTGGTGGAATCTGGTATGCTCTACTTATAAATATGAAATGGAGGCAGTCAACAAACACAAGTGCATTAGTACATTTGAGAAAACTTGAAACCTTTGGAACATTATTGTAACGCATAGGTTCTCAACCCACTTCTCGGGAAACACCTAGTCAGTCAGGTTTTTAGGACAACCACAATGAATATGCACTAGGGAGAAAAGAACATAAGAGCATAAGATATGCCATACTGGGTCAGATCAAGGTCTATCAAGCACAGTATCCTGTTTCCAACAGTGGCCAATCTAGGTCATACATACCTAGACGTTTCCCCAGAAGACACAGGTTCCAAAATGCTTGTATTGTGTCAAGCATTGATATTCGGTGTCCCTTTTTAATAATTGTTTATGAAGAAACACAACCCCCCCCCCCCCCTCCACCAGGGATGCTATCTCTGTATGTAGTTTTTGCATGGTCTGTATGGAGTAGATGTGACTTCAATAAACAGATTTAAAAAAATAAAATAAAATAATCGTTTATGGACCTTTCCTCCAGGAACTTGTCCAAACCTTTTTTAAAATCAGCTACACTAACAGCCTTTACTACATCTTCTGGTAACAAATTCCAGAGTTTGATTACACGTTGAGTGAAAAAATATTTGATCTTATTTGTCTTAAATAGCTTACCCTGTACCTTCATTGCATGTCCCCTAGTCTTTCTATATTCTGTTAATGTAAACAATTGATCGACGTTTACCCGTTCCACTCCGTTCATTAATTTATAGACTTCTATCATATCTCCCCTCAGCCGTCTCTTTTTCAGGTTAAAGAGCCCTAACCTTTTTAGTCTTTCTTCATAGGGGTATCCTTCCATCCCCTTTACCATTTTGGTGGCTCTTCTCGGAACCTTTTCTAATAACGCTATATCCTTTTTAAGATACGGCGACCAGAATTGCAAACAATATTCAAGATGCAGTCGCACCATGGAACGATACAGAGGCATTATAATATCCTTTGTTTTATTTTCCATTACTTTCCTTATGATACCAAGCATTCTATTTGCTCTCTTGGCTGCCGCTGCACACTTTGTCGAGGGTTTTAACGTGTTGTTCACAATGACGCCTAAATCATTTTCCTGGGTGGTGGTTCCTAATGTGGAACATTGCATCATGTAACCATAGTTTGGGCTATTCTTCCCCAGGTGAATAACTTTGCACTTGTCCACATTAAATTTCATCTGTCATTTTGATGCCCAGTCTTCCAATTTATCAAGATCCTCTTGCAATTTTCCACAATCCTCTTGGGCTTTAACAACTTTAAATAGTTTTGTGTCATCTGCAAATTTGATAACCTCACTCATTATTCCCATTTCCAAGGCATTTATGAATATGTTAAAAAGCAACGGACCCAGCACAGATCCCTGGGGTACACCACTATTCAGCTTTCTCCATTGGGAAAATTGCCATTTAGCCCTACCCTCTGTTTTCTATCTTTTAACCAGTTCCTGATCCATAATAGTACACTGCCTCCTATCCCATGACTCTTTAGTTTTGCCAAAGTCTCTGATGAGGGACCTTGTCAAAGGCTTTCTGAAAGTCCAAATACACTATAACAATTGACTCACCTTTTTCTACCTGTTTATTCACACCTTCAAAAAAACGTAACAGATTAGTAATACAATATATTCCTTGTCTAAAGCCATGTTGGCCGTCTCCCATTAAGCCATGACTATCTACATGTTCAGCAATTTTGTTCTTTATGATGGTTTCTACCATTTTTCCCGGTACTGACGTCAGGCTCACCGGTCTGTAGTTTCCCAGATCACCCCTGGAACCCTTTTTAAAAATTGGCATTACCTTGGCGATCCTCCAATTTTCAGGTATCACAGATGATTTTAATGATATTTCACAGATTACTAATACCAGGTCTGCAATCTCATATTTCAGTTCTTTCAATATCACCTGGTCCAGGTGATTTGCTATTCTTCAGTTTATCAAATACTTGTAATACATCTTCCCGATGTATCAATATTTCCTTCAATTCTTCTGCAGCTTTAAATACCACTTTAGTCATGGGTAACATCCCTACATCTTCTTCAGTAAAGACCAAAGCAAAGAATTCATTCAATCTCTCCACTATCACCTTGTCACCTCTTAGTGCCCCTTTAACCACTCTATCATCTAATGTACCAGCTGACTCTCTCAGAGGTTTTTTGCTACAAATGTACTTGAAAAAGTCTTTATTACGCATGTTTGCTTCTGCAGCAAGCTTCTTCTCAAATTCTCCCTTTCCCTGCCTTATCAATGCCTTGCATTTAACTTGCCAGTGCTTGTGCTGTTTCCAGTTTTCGGCATATGGCTCTTTTTTCCATTTCCTGAAACATGCTTTTTTGGCAGTAACAGCCTCTCTGACTTCACCTTTAAACCATGCTGGCAGTTTTTTGGACTTCCTTCCACTTTTGTTAAAGCGTGGAATACAGCTGGTCTGGGCTTCCAAGATAGTATTTTTCAACAACAACCAAGCTTGATGTAAGTCTTTAATCTTTGCAACTGCTCCTTTTAGTTTTTTCTTAACTATTTTCCTCATTTTATCATAGTCTTCCTTTTGAAAGTTAAAAGGAAGTACTGAGGATTTCTTTACCATCCCTCCTCCACTAATTAAATCAAACGCGATCATGCTATGATCACTATTGCCAAGTAGCCCCAACGCCCTTATCTTTTGCACCAGATCTGGTGTTCCACTAATGACTAGGTCCAATATGGCTTCCCCTTTGGTCAGTTCATGAACCAGCTGCTCCAAGAAGCAGTCATTTATTTCATCTAGGAACTTTATCTCCCTAGCATGTCCTGCTGTGACACTGACCCAGTCGATACTGGGCAATTGAAATCACCCATTATTATTACTGTGCTGTAACTTTTGTTAGCTTCCTTGTTTTCTTTGAGCATTTCATCATCCATTTGTTCATTCTGGCCAGGCGGTCGATAGTACTCCCCCAGTGTCTTTTTACATGGAAATTCAGTCCATAGAGATTCTACAACAAATTTTGTTTCCTGCAAAACTTTAATCCTTTCTTTCTCAATGCCCTCTCTAACATGGAGCGCAACCCCTCCACCAATTTGATCAGCTCTATCATTACGATATAGTTTGTACCCAGGAATCACAGTGTCCCACTGGTTGTCCTCCTTCCACCATGTCTCTGAGATTGAATCATATCTAATGTCTCATTTAGTGCTATATATTTTAACTCTCCCATTTTATTTTTTAGACTTCTAGCATTTGCATACAAGCATTTTAGAGACTGTATTTTATTCATATTAATCTGGCTATTGGTAGACATGAGTAATTTGGAATCTTTAAGCTCTGTCTGCTCGATACTCGAGGGCATTTGGGCTACTTTACTCTTTTTTTGGAACCTCTCTGCTTCTGGTAGTATCCTTCAAGGATACATTCTTCTGAGTCATGCACTCTTGGGCAACTGTTGGCTTTCCCCTATTATCTAGTTTAAAAGATGCTCTATCTCCTTTTTAAAGGTTAATGCCAGCAGCCTGGTTCCATCCCAGAGATTTGTGTGTACTGCCTCCATTGTATGCAAATCTCTCTCATGCATATTCATTATGGTTATCCTGAAAACCTGACTGGCTAGGTGTGTCCTGAGGGCTGGTTTGAGAACCCCTCTGTTAACAGTTAGTCTATTTTAGATGAAATCAACGTATTTGTACAGAAAGTGGGTCATTTTTAATGTCTTAGTGGTGACTTTGGACATCCAGAGATGTGGACGTCAAAATCACAGAGACGTCTCTGGAGCAATTTTACAAATGATGTTTAGAAAGGTGTCTTGTGCAGGGACATCCAATTAGGCAAGGGGTGTGTCTGGAGAGCTGCAATGAACTTAGATGTCCCTGTTCAATTTCGGAAATGTCAGGTATGACTGCAGGTACATCCACGTTTAGATCTGCTCCAGCACAGACAGGATCAGGAAAGTGTTTGCTGTGGCCTTAAAACATCCAAAGGGTGTAGGAAAAATTGAGAATTAAAGGACTAGCCTATGATCACAAAGGCCCACACTGGGATTTGAAAGCTGATTATGCTGTTCCTAATCCACTGCTTTTACCATTATTTTTATTTACATTCTCTTATATACCATGCTATTCTGCATCAATGTGGTTTACATTGAACAGGGCATTATAACTTGGAGATAACTATTTTACAGGGAACATGGGCT
This sequence comes from Ichthyophis bannanicus, assembly GCA_033557465.1. Lineage (NCBI taxonomy): Eukaryota > Metazoa > Chordata > Amphibia > Gymnophiona > Ichthyophiidae > Ichthyophis > Ichthyophis bannanicus. The sequence continues at coordinate 1,004,982,753 of CM066034.1, read as the reverse complement.
ATGGAGGGTTAGGTGGCTTGCCCAAGACCACAAGGAGCACCTGGGGGACTAGAAACCCCAGTCCTTCTGGCCCAAGGTTGCTGTCCTCTAGTGGGAATTGAATCCCTGACCTTCTGGCTTGAAGTACCTTGCCCCAACCACTAGGCCACTCTTTTACTCCATGCTAGCATTCTGCTATTAGACATCCATGTCTTCAGATGCTATTCTAGGAACATTTATGTAGATATCTCTATAGACATCTATAATAGACACGTCCACGTTTCTGTAACTGTGCCTGAACTTGCATTTGCCTGCTTTTTTTTCAGATGTTTTGGCTATTGCGCTTGGACGTCCCATTGTAAAATGTGTCTTTAAGCTCATAAGGTTGTATCGCTGCTGGGAGGTCCTAATTTGCAGTCATTGTTGTCATGAAATGAACAGTCTACAACTGTTACTCAAATAGTGAGAGCTTTTATTCAGACTAATATAGTGCCAGGTAAGAAAGAAATCAAATGCGAGAGAGATAGAGTTTCCCCCAGCAACGTGAGTTCTCTGAGAGTAAGACAAGGAAGGCACATGTATTTATACAGAACTTTACAAAGCAGAACGTCTCACCTAGGTATCAATAATTGGAATCTTACAAAAAGAGAAGTACAGCTGGGGACAAGAACAGGTATTCTATCAAGATGAGCAGATCTTCATCTTCATGTCTAAACCTGTTTCTCCACGGCTGGTTTATACAATATTTTGAGTAGGGATAGGTAGCCAAACAAGAGCTTGGAGCCAGCATGCTAACGATCGAACTGGTTTCCTAACAGTTATTTTCTACTACTAATCTTATGTCTAAAAGTCTATTTCAATCCAAAATATTACCCCCAAACAGTAATCAAATGTCACTAAACAAAGATACCGTCAAAGATCCCCAAAAGAATTTCTGTTATTTTTTTTGTCGGACATAAATCACATGGAGAAGGCACTGTTAACCTAACTCCAAATGCGATACATCTCCCTTTTATTCAACCACATGGGTTCCAACTATTTCATCTTAAGTAGGCAGTGCACCTTAACAAATAAAAATATACAGTACTTATCTTGTAAGCACACGCGACGTGCAAGTTTCTGGGGATGATCCCCCTTTGTCAAGCGTTCCAAAACTCAACTCTAAGAAACCTGTTTCCACCAAAACACCAAACAAAGTCTATTTCAGCATGATTAAGTATCTGCAAACTGCACGCACATATACATCTTTAATTTCTAACAATTTGTGCTAATTTTCAGCAAGTAATTTAACTATTTGTTTACTCAACGATAATCAGTAAAAACAATTGTACAAAGGAATACCTGTTGAACACGTAAAATGAGCTGTCCACGATGATTTTATTTGTGTGATGGATTCAACACCCTTACAAGTTTCTCCAGGCCCACACTAAGGGGTATGTTTACTAAACTCCGAAATTGTGTGGGTCCGCGGTAGTGTGCCTGTGCCATATAAGGAGTGGGCGTTTCGTTGTGGAAAAGAAAAGCCGGCATTTGCATACGCGCTAAGGTGCGGGGCGCCCATGTGCGCCCCGCACAGCAGCGCATGAGATGGCTGCGCGTGAGGCATAAGTGGCGCGCTGGTGTGCAAGCAGGAGAGCAGAGCCACAGCACAATGGGTAAGACACTGACCAATGGTGCAGGGATCAGGGGTTCGATCCCCCACAGTACCCAATGAAGACAGCTGGGTGAGGCAGTGCAATATTGGGCAGCATAAGGCAGCGCGCTAATGTTTTTGGAGGCCTTTGCACAGTGGGAGGCATAAGGCTGCGCGCTGGTGTGCAAGCACAGGAACAGAGCCACAGCACAATTGTTAAAACACTGACCACTAATGCAGGGATCAGGGGTTCAATCCCCCACAGTGCCTAATGAACAAGGCTGGCTGAGGCATTACATATTATGGTGGAGATTGCTATAGGAGGCTTTATATTGTTATATTAATTTGCACTACTAGCAAACGCACTCACAAAGCATGCTAACATAAGGCTCATTTTAAAGTGCACTGTCCGCAAGGGCACCCTAGAATGTTGCTGATAGGGCGCTGTATAGGGTGCCGTATGAGGTACCACAAGGTCAGAGTACTGTCTATGATGACAGCACTGTGCAGTGTAAGGAATGAAAAGCATAAGTAGATGCGCAGACATGCAAGAAGGAGCAGCAGTGGAGCACAATGGTTTAGGCACTGACTGCTGATACAGGGGTCATTTGTTTGCTCCCCAGGGTGCCAACTATGGAAGGCTGGCTGAGGCATCAGCTGGGCAATGTACGTTTTTTTTCCTGTAGCATGTTATTATTATTGTAATAATTGCTGCCAGCAAACACGCCCGCACGTGCCGTAATTGAAGGTGCCATATAAGGCACCCTATAAGGCACTCCATAGGGCACATTATATAGTGCACTGTCTGCCATGGCACCCTGAAATGTCCCCTAAAGGGCACCCTATAAGTTACGTCACAGGATAATGTACAGTGCACCTTATAAGGACGGGAACCATAAGGTGCCCTATTGTGCGCCCTATAATGCACCCTCAGAGGCACCTTATGGGTACAGTACACTGAGGGTGTTTTTGCTGGCAGCAAAAATGTACATTAAAAAGAGATAATGCCTTGGGCAGCCCTATCACATAACCCAACTGTGGGTTTGAACCCATGACCCCTGGCTTCACAGGCAGTGAAGTAACCATTGGGCTACAGCTGCCAGCAAGCCCCTGTCTGGCTGCAGAGAGCCTTCACGTCACCACACAGACAGTCTGCTGTGGTAACCAGGATAGGGTTAGCACACCCGTACCCATGATGCACTGCACATGCAAATCAGCTGTCCACAGATGAACACAACATGGGGAATGCACCCCAAAAGCTCCCCGGCCTGGTAGGGGGAAGTATCCGTGTGTACCCACACAGCACCTCGGCCTGGTAGGGGGCACTGACCGGGTGTTTTACTGGCACAGAGTAGCTACACACCGTCACACTGTGCGGGTACTGTGCTCACCCTGAAGATATGGTGAGGCGCCCAGCACCAGGCCCACAGCACCTGCCATGGCTGGAAGAGGCCATGCCAGAAGTACAAAGCAGTGTTAATCTGTGAGGTAGGTTGTTTCTGAAGAAACACCTTGGATATCTCTGTCAGTCTTAGTCTCGCGCCGCGGGGGGGGGGACCATCCCCCAGTGGTCCACACACAACAACCACCAGCACCCCCCCCCCCGACCAGGGCCAAAGGTGGCAAACAGGGTCCCCCATCAACAGATCCACATTCTACATCCCTGCAGTGGTGGCAGGAGAGTGGACCACCAACCCCAGTTCTGCTGGGGAACAGACCCCCTATAGGGCAGTCCAAGCAGCCCTGTACACATCCATAGCATAACAGCAGCCTTGCTTTACACCTGGATATGCAAAGTTGCACCCCACCACCATCGGATATTCTCCTGCAGCAAGCCCTCAGCAGCTGCACCCTGCAAGGTGCTCCAACAAGACACATACCAGCTGCAGACAGTCTGCTAGCTAGTCCATAGTGCACATTCCTGGCAGAGATACATACACCCTAAACTGGGATGTCAGCAGGAAAGGCAAGCAGATAGATCAGTGACTGGACCCCCAAAAGGAACCCCATAATTATCACATGACAGAAATACCATACAGCACTATGGGGGTGCCTAGCCATGCTGTCATCACTGCACAGTCAGGGTGAGAGTGATCCCCCAGCAGGACATACAGAGGTCACCCTGTTTTTGTAGGTGGTGGTCGGCCACTACAATGTCCCAGCCAGTGCCCTATGCCCTGTGCAGATGCATCATGGCCAGCCCACCCTGTGCAGCCTATACCCATGGTACCTTGCTCCTCATTATGCACATTGGCAGGACAATACTGGCAACAGTACTGGCAGTGTGGGCTGTGGAAGGTGTTTGCAGCCACCACACACTGTATAGACCAGGGGTGGGCAAACCTGGTCCTGGAGGGCCCCAGACCAGTCAGGTTTTCGGGATATCTTTAATGAATATGCATGAGATATATATGCATTAGAGATATCCTGCCAACCTGACAGGTTTGTGGCCCTCCAGAGCTGGATCTGGAGACCCCTGCCTTACACCTCTGTCATTTAAGATTGTGAGTGGACAAGGTGCAGATGTCCAAGACATCAAAAAGGTTAGATAGAATTTGTTACAGTCCTCCTCACTTCTCACCACCACCAAAAAATTGTCTATTAGACAACTTTTTGGTGGTGGTGAGAATCGAGGAGGAATGTGACACATTCTATATACCCTTTCGATGTCTAGGACATCTGTACCTTGCCCACTCACGATCTTAAATGACAGAGGTGTAAGGCAGGGGTCTCCAAATCCAGCCCTGGAGGGCCACAAACCAGTCAGGTTGGCAGGGTATCTCTAATGCATATATATCTCATGCATGTTCATTAGGGATATCCCGAAAACCTGACTGGTCTGCGGCCCTCCAGGACCGGAGGTGCCCACCCCTGGTATAGACAGACACACACTCCCACACCTATGCCAGCATTGTGCTACTACAGAGGGGTATATCAGCCCTGCCCACCACACCAGTCCTGGGCACAGTACAGGCATGGCTATACTACGCAATACTGTTGGGGGTCTCTCCCCAGGGTGGTAAACACTGTCAGAGCCCAGACCTGAGCCACACACCGCAGACATCAGAAAGATTGTAATGATGGAGCCCAAAGAGCAAACTGTGCTTAACGTAGAACTTGCTATCTGCCAGTACTCATAGGAAACGTTTGATAGGTGTGTACCATTTACCCAGGTGTCGGGTGGCATTGCTAAGGTATGCAAGTGCTAGTATTGGGAGATGCACGCAGGGCCCAATGTCCTGCCTCTCCAGGAGGCATTGGCCAATGGGGCCTGTGGGTGTGGGTGTGTCTGGCACTGTTGGCTGCTGCTTTACGGCAGGGTTTCCCTACTCCAGTCCTGGTGTTCCAAACACTGTTTGGGTCTTCATGCTGTCTGCCATGAATATGCATGAGCTACATCTGCATACCATGGGGGTGGTGCAGACATATGCAGCACAGGCATCTTTATTAGGGGAAGCATGGAACCTTAATGGTGTTTGACCCTCCAGGAATGCATTTGGGAGACTCTGCTCTAGGTAATGTGCCTGTCTATGGTGTCTGTGTTTGGTGGGGTAAAATATAGGCGTATTAACCATGCGTATGTTCTCAGCAATAAAGGTTTGTCCTTACTATCACGGTATAGTTGTGGGAAAAATATCTGCACTGGATTGGCAGTGGCCCCAGCTGTGCTTTGAACCTTTGACCTTCTGTTCTTGCACACACTGTCTGTGTGCACTGCACCACTGTGTTGCCACAGATGTACTGCATTCCCTGGGATGTCCATGACTGTACATCCAACAGAGCCTGTCTGTTGCGGTGGACGGTGCCAGCCTGCACAGGCCTAGGCCACTGTCTGCTGTGGCTTGCAGCCACTGCCCCCTCCACCACCTGTACCCTTCCACCAACATGCTGACATGTCCTTATGTTGGTAATAGAATATGACCTGATTGAGGTGTGGCACGCCAGGACTGAATTTGAGGGACTCGGCTGTAGGTAATGCCCATTGTTAGGGTATGTGTGCGGTGTAGGGTAACATATAGGTGTTTGAACCATGCTTATGTTATCTGCAATAAAGGGGTGTCTTTACTATCACTGTTTCGTGGCGGGTAAAGGTATGGGGACTGGGTGGGCAGGAGCCCCAGCTGAGATTTGAACCTTGACCCTCTGGTCTTACAGGCACTGGCTGTGTCTGCTGCACCACACTATGGCCACAGGGACAATGCAGTCCCTGGAGATAGGAAAGCTGCCCGGACTAGTCTGAAACTCTGCTCTGCACTTTTTAATGTGGGTTCATTTACCTTCTATGGAGAGAAAAGGGCAATAAACCTCAAATATGACCACAGGAAAATGTTTACAAATTATAATTAAGCAGGGGAACAGTGCTATCAATGGGCAACATTAAAAAACACTCCCAGGACAGCTCCAAAAAATGGGAATGTTTTTTCAAAGGGTCTACGGGGCGTAGACCCTTCCAAAAATCATTTCTTTTTTTTGGAGCTTTCCTGGGAGAGTATTTTAGTGTTGCCCATTGATAGCACTGTTCCCCTGCTTAATTATAATTTTTAGGATTTGTGTTGTGGTCATTTTCAGGTTTTATTTGCAATTTTGTTCTGTGCACATGTATCACACTGCTCACGTTTTATAGGTTTCCCGGTTTTGCTGTACATTGCTGACGGAAATGGTTTCTCTTCCCTTTAAATGCACTCTACCGCGAGTGTTTCACTCGCGGTAGTTTTTACTTTGAAATTCGGCCCTGGTACTGTGCGGGGAGCCTCTCCCCTCCCCTTCCCCGCCCATTGACCCCGTTTCTCTGCCCCTCGGGAGCCTTCCTCCGCCCTCCGTATGCCTTTCCACGCCTCTATCGCACATTTGCGGGCCCCGTACTTGTGCGTGCCCGTTAGTGTGACGCGCAATTGTGCGGGGCAAAATAACGCACTATTAGCGTGCGCTAAGGTACCTTAGCACACGCTCAAGTGCGCCCCGCACAATTGCGCGGTTTAGTAAACATACCCCTAAGGGTTTTTGTGGAGGAACCAATACAATGGTAGATGGTTTATTAGAATATTGTTACTGAAATATTCAGCTTTTTGCTTTGTGTAATACAGGTAATGAGGTTTGCTATGGGCCACTTGGATGCTTCTCAGATGGACCTCCATGGAACGGGTTGCCATTGACTCCAGAAGAGATCAACACTCGCTTCCTTCTCCACACTAAAGACACTCTGGCAAACTCTGAGGTAAGAACTGGAAATGTATAAATGATTTTGTTTATTTAACACAATTCTTGTCTGCCAATCTGAACCAAACTTGTCCTTGGCAAAGAAGATAACATTGGAAAGTATTTTATACAAACAAAATACAGAGAATATAAATAAAAACACATAGGGGGCCAATATTGAAAAGCATTTATGTGTTGGCATTGTACCATCCTCATAAATGCTGTTTCTATAAAAGCAGAGGACTATTGCATATAACTTGGCATGTAAATCATTATGAAACCAATTCCATATAGGCAACATGGGAAGTTACGTGTGAGTTATGCGCATAAGTAGAAACTACCAGTAGACAGATGAACGAAGCTTTTAGATGGCTACAAGAAACATTTGGAGGCTGTCATCACTGCCTAGGGTCGTGCAACCAAATATTAGTGAAGGGTGCCATTAATCCTGTCCAGGTCATATTTTGTTTTGTTTTGTTTTCTCAGAAATTATTTAGTTGCACAGACATCTTTGTTTTTGTTGTATATCTTTGAACATACTATTAAAATATTATGATGACCTACAGTAGGAATATTTCCAATTATTTCTCTAGATATTGTACACAACATACCTAAAATGCAAGGGTGCCAATAATGTTGATCACAATTGTATTCATCTGTTCTTTATAATATACCATCTACCATCTCTCCAGGATATCAATGCAAGAAACCTTTCCACCATCACTTCTTCCAGCTTTAGACCAGACAAGAAGGTGTACTTCATTGTTCATGGATATATTGACCAAGCAAATCAGAACTGGCCAACAGAAATGTGCCTGGTAAGCAAAAGGTTTTACCGTATGGATCCTGCATGTTTTATTTATGACTTCGATTTTTTAAAATGTTGATCCTGCTGCATTCTAGGATTTTACATTTCTAGTTTCCTATAACAAGCAGCTGTGTGTGATTAGTTCTGCCTGTCCAGGCATTATCCTAGAATCTACTAGCTTTCCTTGTTTTTCCTTCGCTATTAAAGAAGGGTAACCTCCACCGAAGGAAACTGCATAAAGTTTTTCTTGAATATATTTCTGTGCAAAATTCTCATGCTATGGGACAGTTTTAAAATATAAATACACTACTACTACTATTAATCATTTATATAGCGCTACAAGGCATATGCAGCGCTGTATAAGAACATATAGAAGACAGGCCCTGCTCGTTAAAGCTTCCAATCTAATCAAGACCAACAGTACAATATAAGAGAAACAAAGTGTTCAAATAGGGAAAGGAGACACAAGGAGAACGAGGGAATTAGGATCCAAAAGTGACCTCAAAGAAGTGATCTTTTAGCATGGATTTGGAAAGAGGGAGAGATGAGACTTAACATATAGGGGCATGTTTACTAAACTGCGTTAGTGCAAATCGCGTTAGGAGTCACGGTAGTGACAGAAACCCCAAATAAGGACATGGGCGGCACATCGTTAACACTAACGCGCGTTCCAAAAACTAACGAGCGTTACAGGGCGCCGTGGCGCGTTACTGTGCGTTAATCGTAAGAAGGCGTACAGACACAAATCACTGAAACAGAGCTGTAGCACAATGGTTACCGTACTGACCGCTGTTACAGGCAGCATGGGTTCGAGTCCCCAGTGTGCCTAATGCAGAAGGCTGGCCCAGGTATCACCCTATACATTACATAGGGAACGAGGAGGCATGTTTTTCTTTACGTTGAGTAGTGGTGTCAGAAACACACCCTCGCAGTGTGCATAGCCACGTATGTTGGTGCGTGCGTTGTTGCACGCGTACAATTGTGCGTGGGTACGTGTGTTTTTACCAGCGTGGGCACCTTATATTACAGACACTTTAGGGTGTCTTGCACCTATGCATTATGCTAACAGATGTACGTGTGATGGCCTATGGTGTATCTGAGCCTGTGAGCAGGCGCTGGATTTTCCCAGGGTTGGATTTTGCCAGTCACACCCATGATGCACTGCACATGCAAATCAGCTGTCCACAGATACACACCATGGGGAATGCACCCCCACAGCACCTCGGCCTGGTAGGGGGAAGTGACCATGTGCACCCCCACAGCACCTCGGCCTGACAGGGGGTACTGACCGTGTGTTGTACTGGCACAGAGTAGCTACACACCGTCACATTGTGCGGGTACTGTGCTCATCCTGAGGGTGCAGTGAGGTGCCCAGCACCAGGTCCACAGCAACGTCCATGGCGCAAGTCCAAAGCAGTGTTAATGTGTGAGATAGGTAGTTTCTGCAGAAACACCTTGGATATCTTTGTCTGTTTCAGTCAGGTGTAGCCCCCATGGACCCCTAGGTGGCCCATGCACCACCACCACCCCCCCTCCCCCATAGCCGAGGGTGGCAAACAGGGTCTCCTATCAATAGATCCACATTCTACCCCCCTGCAAAGGTGGCAGTAGAGGGGAACATCAACCCCGGTCCTGCTGAGGAACAGGCACCCCACAGGGCAGTCAATGCAGCTCTGTATACATCCATAACACAATAGCAGATTGGCATTAGGGCTGGATATGGCAAGCTGCTCCCCACCACTATCTGACATTCCCCTGGTGCAAGCCATCAGCCACTGCACCCTGCAAGCCACTCCACCAAGACACATACCAGCTGCAAACAGCCTGCTAGTTAGTCCATAGTGCCTGTGCCCAGTGGAGATGCATGCACCCAGAACTGGGATGTCAGCATACACAGCAAGCAGATAAATCAGTGACTGGGCCCCAAAAGAAAACCCATATCTATCACATGAGAGAAATACTATATAGCACTATGGGGGTGCCTAGCCATGCTGTGGTCACTGCACAGTCAGGGTGAGAGTGATCTCTCAGCAGGACATACTGCGGTCACCCTGTCTGTGTAGGTGGTGGCCAGGCACTAAAATGTCCCAGTCAGTGCCCTATGCCCTGTGCAGATGCACCCTGACCAGGCCACCCTGTCCGGCCTATACCCATGGTACCTTGCTCCTCATTATGCACATTGGCAGCCCAATACTGGCAACAGTGCTGGCAGTGTGGGCTGTGGAAGGTGTTTGCAGCCACCACACACTGGATAGACAGACAACCACCCCCACACCTATGCCAGTATTGTGCTACTATAGAGGTGTTCAGCAGCCATACCCACCACACCAGTCCTGGGCACAGTACAGGCATGGATATGGTACGCAATACTGTTGGGGGTCACTCCCCAGGGTGGTAAACACTATCAGAGACCAGACCTGCAGCACACACCGCAGACATCAGAATGATTGTTATGGTGGAGCTCAATGAGCAAAATGTGCTTAACGTAGGAATTGATATCTGCCAGTTATCATAGGAAACGTTTGATAGCTGTGTACCATATACCCAGGTGTAGGGTGGCATTGCGAAGGTATGCAACTGCTAGTATTGGGAGATACAGGCAGGGCCCAATGTCCTGCCTCTCCAGGAGGCATTGGCCAATGGGGTCTGTGGGTGTGTGTGGGTGTGTGTCTGGCCCTGTTGGCTGCTGCTTTACGACAGAGTTTCCCAACTCCAGTCCTGGTGTTCCAAACACTGTTCGGGTTTTCATGCTGTCCCTCATAAATATGCATGAGCTACATCTGCATACCATGGGGGTGGTGCATAGATATGCAGCACGGGCATCTTTATTAGAGGCAGCATGGAACCTGAATTTGTGTGGGGCCCTCCAGGACTGCATTTGGGAGACTCTGCTCTAGGTAATGCGCCTGTTTATGGTGTCTGTGTTTGGTGTGGTAAAATATAGGCGTCTTAACCATGCGTATGTTCTCAGCAATAAAGGTTTGTCCATACTATCACGGTTTAGTTGTGGGAAAAAATATGTGGACAGGATTGGCAGTAGCCCCAGCTGGGATTTGAACCTGTGACCCTCTGGTCTTACAGTCACTGGCTGTGTCTGTTGCACCACACTGTGGCCACAGAGACAGTGCAGTCCCTGGAGATAGGAAACCTGGCCTGACGAGTCAGAAACCCTGCTCTGCACCATTTTACTGTGGGCTCATATACCTTGTATGGAGACAAAAGTGCAAGTAACCTCAAAAAAGACCTCGCAAAAAAGGGCAAACACCCATAACCAAGCTGGGCAACAATGATATCATTGGGCAACAATACAAAACACTCCCAGGAAAGCTCCAATAAAATGAAATGAGTTTTGAAAGGGTCTACGGAGCGTAGACCCTTCCAAATATCATATCTTTTTTTTGGAGCTTTCCTGGGAGTGTTTTTTTATTGTTGCCCATTGCTATCACTGTTGCCCAGCTGAATTATGATTTTTACAAGTTTTCTTGTGGTCATTTTAAAGTTTTATTTAAATTTTGTTCTGTGCACATGTATCACACTGCTCACGTTTTGTAGGATTTCCCCGGTTTTGCTGTACATTGCTGACGGAAATGGTTTCTCTTCCCTTTAATATGCCTTTAACGACAGGTTTTCATTCGCGTTGGAATTGAGCTCTGAAATTCAGCACGTGTGAGGGGGGCCTCTCCCCGCCCACTCTCCACCCATTGACCCCTTCTCTCCGCCCACTCTCCACCTTCTGCGCTGTTTTAACGCTCCGCGGGGGTTTACGATTGTTAACTGCGGTTAACGCACGTAACGTATGGTTAACGATCATTCACATGTCAGAACGCGCGTTATGACATGCGAACGATCGTTAACTGTACATAACGCGTGTTATTCACGATTACCGCAGTTTAGTAAACATGCCCCATAGATTCAGGATGTTTGTTCCAGGCATAAGGAGCAGCAAGGTGAAAAGATTGAAGTCTCTGGAGTTGGAAGTGGAAGAAAAGGGCATAGAGAGAAGAAAGCCAGAGGAAGAGCAGAGTTTACGAGGAGGGGTGTAGGGAGAGGAAAGGTAGTGAGGGGCAGTAGAGTGAATGCATTCATAAGTCAGAAGGAGAAGTTTGAATTGGATATGGAAAGGGAAGAGGAGTCAATGAAGTGATTTGAGAAGAGTAGTTAGATGAGTGTATCAGGCTGGCAGAAGATTAGCCAGATTTCTACCAGTCAAAGTGGTGTGCATTCAAATACTGTATATATATTTTAACTTTGTCCCCCAAAGGGGCTCACACTTTGTTTTTGTACCTGAAGCAACGGAGGTTTAAGTGGCTTGCCCAAGGAGCACCGTGGGACTAGAAACCCCAGTGCTTCTAGCCCAAGGTTGCTGTCCTCTAGCAGGATTCAAGCCCCTGGCCCTCAAACCCAAGGTAACTTACTGTAACCATTAAGCCATTCCTCCTGAGAGACACATGGAAAAACATTTGGTTTTGTTTCTGTTTTAGATACTTTTCATTTCCTTTTACCTTTTATTTCATTAATTTTGTTTATGTTGTTTGTTAAACAGGGGGAGGGGTCAATATGCCAAAGATTTATAAGATTAAAATTAGATGTACCTTCAGAAACTTGCCCTTTAAAAATACCTGCATCTGCCCACTCCACGGTAAAAGATGTCAGTATCTGGACATCTCCCTTTCATCTCTACAGTCCAAGGAAGGGTGAAGAGCGTACACCCCCATCTGCTTCTTCTCCTTGTGTGAAAGTGTCACTACATGTTCCTTTGTCCCTGAGGCATCTACGTTCACTTACACTCTCCCACCGCATGCAGCTGAAAGAAGAAGTGCTATTTAATAGGGATCTTGCGGCTCACACTGCAAGACTGGCCTCACTTGGCTAAGGCAGCTGACATGGTATTAAGCACCACTTCTGCCAGCTATGGAGGAAGATGCTGGAGCTTGGAATATATCTGGAAATAAAGAGGGAGGAAGGGGGACTGGCAAGACAGGTAAACCCTTTGCAACTCAGCAAGGACGATAGGGAGGGAGAACCTATACGGGGTAGAGTAGAAAGGCAGTAAGTCGATGAGGGAGAGATCAGGGAGAGGGAGACCTACATCATATGAGGTGATGAGGCAGATAGAAGGAGAACTATATGGCTTGGTAAGGGAGACAGGGGGAAACTGTATAGGGTCGGGAGAAGGAGAGGGCACTCAGTATCGGGACATGAAGCAGGAGAGAGGATCCAGGATAAAGCAAGATGTTGACAGAGGAAGGGATAGTAGAATGGAAAAGGATGGAGGAATGAGTCTCGAGTGTCAGAGATGGAGAGTAGATCCGATTTTAGGGTTGAAGCAGACTGAATCTGGAGAGGAAGAGGGAAGAGAGATAGATAAAATGAGAATGGAGGGTGCTGGAGAGGGAATTAGGTACAGTGTGATGAAAATGCTGAGGGTATAAAGGAGGGAGAGAGGACTCAGAAGGGATTGCATCAATGGGAAAAGGTGAATGCTAAGGAAGGAGCTTTGGCTGCTGAATAAATGAGACGATAAGGGCTGGGAAGGGATGAATACAGAGGGTGGACATGGTGAACTAGGGAGTAAGGGAAAGACAGAGGGAAACAGGAGTCAAGTTGTGGTTCCCCTTCCTAAAGCTGGAGCCAGTTCTACCGGTATTACCTCAGAGTGCGACATCAACCTTGACATTGTTAGTTAGACTGTATCATAGTTTGCTTATACTGTAGCATCATTCTTGTCTCATTTACTCAGCAGCAACAGGATAAAATCAAAATAAACATAACTATTTCAACAAATAGGGGTGACCAACACGGTGCTGTGGGTTCACCCCTAAACAAAGACATGGGGAGGGTGATCTGCACGGAGCAGCAGGTGCACCTGCTCTTGACGCCTTGCTGGGCAGACTACATGGACCTTACTGGTCTTTATCTGCCGTCATTTACTATGTTACTATATTTTACAATGTATCATAGTTTGATGAAAGAGTTCAATGTAACATAGTTGCTCATATTCCAAAAATGTATCATAGTTTGTACTATACACCATAGCTTGTTAACCCAGTTCAATGTAATGCAGTAAGTAGTAAGTTCAATGTAATGTATTAACCTCTGTTCCACGTAAAATGTTACATTAATTGTAAACCACTTTGATAACCCTGAAAGGCAGTATTAAAAAAAAATTGTTAAAAAATAATTAAATAAGTGAAAACCAGGGAATAATGGGAGGATCAGGGAAGATATATGAGAGGTAGGAGAAGGGATGGGAAGGGAATGATAGTAGGTGATGGAAAGCTGGCAGATAGAAGACTGTTCTGAGAGAGAAAACAGGAGAAAGTGATAGTGAGATAGGCTGGAGAGGCCTAAGGGAGGGTGTAGGAGGAGTAACTAGTAGAGAAATGGAACGAGGGTGAAATTAAAAGATGGGGGAAACTTGAAGAGGGATTGCTGGAGAGAGTCAGCTTGGGAATGCTGGGGGATGAGAGCAGGGCTGGTGCAAGGATTGGAGGCACTCTGGGCGGGCTCTCCATCCTGCTCCCTCATTACCCCAAATTCCTGCTACTCTCTGAGGCCTGCAGTGGTGACAATGGAATGGAACTGTGTTGCAGCACTTACCTAAGGCTCCGGGTTCTGTCGTGGTTCCTACCTGCTATTATCTGCTGTTTCCATCCCCCTCCGACGCAGACTTCTGGTTTCCATCCCCCTCTGATGCAGACTTCTAGTTTGCATGATCCAGAAGTCTGTGTTGGAGAGCGGAGGAAGCGGCTGATAATACAGTAGCAGGCAGGAACAGAAACGCAGCGCCCGGAGTCTTTGGTAACCACTGCATTGCGGTACCCTTGCCGTTGTCACTGCTTCTGGCCCAAGAGAGGGGCAGCAGCGGCAACAATGGGTGCTCCCAGAAGTCCAATGTGAAACAAAAATAATGTGGTCAAACCCACTCAATGTGCCCCAGAAGTCCAGCTTTCTAGGCAACTGCCTAGTTCACCTAATGGTAGCACCAGCCCTGGAGGAGAGAATCAGAAGGCAGGCAGCAGGTGGGGAGGAAGTGAAGCAAGCAGCTGGGGAGACAAGTGGGCGTCTATTTTGGGGCTATTTTAGAAGCACAACATACGGAAGTGCCTATGCATCTTTTAAAATAGCCTCACAAAAGCTGAAAGAATTGCAGGTAAATTGCACCCGTGTACATTTACATATGCTAAGGAGTTGGTGTACATTGACCCATGTGAAATCCGTGTATACATGCATATTTTATAAAATGCACATGTACTACCTGAATCCATCCGTGTTCAGCCCAACGTCCTCCCCCAAACACGCCTACTCTTGGTTCATAAATAAATAGGTACAAACATTCTTTGCTCCTACTTAATACACATGTAACCCCTGAATTCATTTTATTAAAGCCCTTTTCTGTTGATATAAGAGAGCTTACCTATGAAGAAACATAAACATTACCCCCAAAATGGAAAGTAAACACTAAAAAAAAGAGAATGAAGGCAGCATATTTATAAAAAAGAAAATGACCAGTCAACAAAATATAGGAAATATTTTGTTTTCAGTTTAGCAACTGGAACATCAATTCTGGAAATGCACATCTCTGCTACAGTACTTGGTTCTTGGCAAAGTACACTGAAATCTTCTAAGTTCATTGCCAGAAGATTAGTACTATTACTTATCATTTGTGTAGCACTACAAGGCATATGTAGCACTGTACAGTGACACGTAAGAGACAGTCCCTGCTCATAAGAGCTTACAGTCTACTCATGACAGACAGTACAACAGCTGGAGACTAGGATATATCTAGGGGAATGGTAAGGAAAGACATGGGAGGTGAACAATAGACTAAGAGGACCAGGATTCAAAAGCAGTCTCAAAGAGGGGAGGTTTTAGCCTGGATTTGAACAGGGCGACAGACGGAGCCTGACATACCGACTGGTAGTATGTTCCAGGCATGAGGAGCAGCAAGATGGAAAGACAAAAGTCTGGAGTTGGCAGTGGAAGAGAAGGGCACAGAGAGAAGGGATCTGCCAGAAGAGCGGAGTTCCCGGGGAGGGGTGTAGGGAGAAATAACAGAGGGAAAGTAGTGAGAAGCAGCCAAATGAAGGCACTTATAGGACCTAAGAACATAAGGAATGCCATACTGGGTCAGACCAAGGGTTTATCAATACCAGTATCCTGTTTCCAGCAGTGGCCAATCCAGATCACAAGTACCTGTCAGGTTCCCGAAAGGTAGACAGATTCCCTGCTGCTTGTTACCATGGGCAAGCAGTGGATTTGCTCTGTCCTCTTTAATAATACTTTATGGACTTTTCCTCCAGGAAACTGTCCAACCCTCTTTTAAACCCAGCTATACTAACAGCTTTTACTACATCCTCTGGTGATGAATTTCAGAGTTTGACTATACATTGAGTGATAAAATATTTTCTTTGATTAGTCTTAACTTTGCTACATTGTGTGTCCTCTAGTCTTTGAAGTAGTAAACAACTGATCTACTTTTCGGCCACAAGGTGCGCCTGTGGGTCTAGAAACCCCAGTCCTTCTGGTCCAAGGGTGCTGTCCTCCAGCAGGATTTGAACCCTGGTCCTGTATTACATTTTCCTGAGTTATTGAAATTTGTTTCAGTTCCTCTGATATATCACTTTTAGATATCATTTCTAGCATGGACAAATTAATTACATCTTCTTTAGTAAAGAGTGAAGCAAAGAATCAGTGGGGCTGCGGCTCCGATAACGATCGCGAACCGCTGCCGCGGCTTTGTAAACAAGTCCCTTAGTCTCTCCACTATGACCTTGTCCTCTCTCAGTGCACCTCTTACCCCTCCATCATCTAATGGTCTCTCACACAGGTGTTTTGCTACAAATATACTTGAAAATATGCACCTTTGCTTCTACGGCAAGCTTCTTTTCAAATTTTCTCTTTGCCTGCCTTATCATGCCTTACATTTAACTTGCCAGTACTTATGATGTTTCCTGTTTTCGTCATTTTGCTCTTTTTTTCCTTTTTCTGAAGGATTCTGTCATAGCTATGAGAGCCTCTCTGACCACACCTTGAAGCCATGCTGGCTGTCATTTGGCTTTCCTTCCACCTTTTTTTTTATTGTGTTACAAAATTTTTTGTTTGCAAACAAACAGTAAGAAAATACAGGCACCAGAAAAGAAATAAATCAACAAGTGACTTAACAAAGGCACATCGTACATAAAAAAGGAAAATACAACCTGTACTATAGTCTCATAGAAACATAGAAACATGATGACAGAAAAAGACCACATGGCCTATCTAGTCTGTCCTTCCATATCAACAACTACAACAGTCCACTTTTTACCTTTAGAGATCCTCTGTGTTGGTCCCATGCTTTTTTGAATTCAGTTACTGTCCTCATCTCCACCACCTCCACTGGGAGACTATTCCACGGATCCACTACTCTTTCCGTAAAGAAATATTTCCGCATATCACTCCTGAATCTATCTCCCTTTACCCTCATCCCATGTCCCCTCATAACAGAACTTGCTTTCAATTGAAAGAGGCTCTCTCCCTGAACATTTATGCCACGGAGGTATTTAAACATCTCAATCATATCATATGTTTGCTTTAATACCTATAAATGGTATATTTACTGTTTAATGTAAATAGTTGATTTCTATTGTTCTATGTTCTATGTTCTATGTAAAATGTATACAAACTGTGTACATGACTGTTGACTTGTTATATGTAAACCGCCCTTGATCTCTGGAAGGGGCGGTATAAAAGAAATAGTTAAATAAATAAAATAAATAAAAAAATATCACCTCTATCCCGCCTTTCCTCTAAGGTGTACATATTAAGATCCTTAAGTCTGTCCTCATATGCTTTATAATGAAGACCACTAATCATTTTAGTAGCCACCCTCTGCACCGACTCCATCCTGTTCACATACTTTTGAAGGAGCGGTCTCCAGAATTGCACACTATACTCCAAATGAGCTCGCACCAAAGACTTATAGAGAGGCATTATCACCTCCTTTTTTCTGCTAGCCATTCCTCTCTGTATGCAGCCAAGCATCCTTCTAGCTTTTGCGGTCGCCTTTTCTACCTGTTTAGCTACTTTAAGATCATCAGACACAACCATGCCTAGGTCCCACTCTTCTTTAGTGGACAAAAGTACTTCACCCCTTATACTGTATTGCTCCCTTGGATTGCTGCAGCCCAAATGCATGACTTTACATTTTTTAACATTAAATCCCAGCTGCCAAATTCTAGACCATTCTTCAAGCTTAGCTAGATCCCTCCTCATGTTATCTACACCTTCCTGGGTGTCTACTCTATTGCAGATTTTGGTATCATCTGCAAAGAGGCAAACCTTACCCGACAGCCCTTCCGTATATCACTAACAAAGATGTTAAAAAAAGAATCGGACCAAGGACAGATACCTGGGGCACACCACTGGCAACATCCTTTTCCTCAGAGTGAGCTCCATTTACTTGTACTCTTTGTCGCCTCCCACCCAACCAATTTCTAACCCAAGCAGTAACTTTAGGGTCCATTCCTAGGGTGCTCAGTTTGTTTATAAGTCGCCTGTGAGGAACAGTGTCAAAGGCTTTACTGAAATCTAAATACACCACATCTAGAGCTCTCCCTCGGTCCAACTCCCTGGTCACCCAGTCAAAAAAATCAATCAGATTTGTCTGACAAGACCTGCCTCTGGTGAATCCATGCTGCCTCGGATCCTGTAATCCGCTGGACTCCAGAAACCTCATTATTTTCTCTTTCAGCAGCGTTTCCAATAATTTACTCACCACCGAAGTTAAACTAACCGGCCTCTAGTTTTCAACCACATCCTTACTTCCGCTTTTGTGTAAAGGCACCACATGAGCCTCTCTCCAGTCCTTTGGCACCACTCCCGACTCCAATGAGGCATTGAAAAGGTCAGTCAGTGTAGTTGCTAGAACGTCCCCAAGTTCCCTCAGTATTCTAGGGTGTATCCCATCCGGTCCCATCGCTTTGTCTACTTTAAGTTGAGCTAGTTTCTCACGAACACAGTCTTCTGAAAATTGTTCAAGATGTCCCCCATTTCTGTTCCTATTTGTGGGTATTTTCTGAGGTCCTGCTCCTGGTTCTTCATCTGTGAACACAGAACAAAAATATTTGTTAAGCAATTCCGCTTTATCCTTATCAGCTTCTACATATTTCTCCCCTGCACCCTTGAGTCTGACAATACTACTTTTGCCCTTCCTCTTCTCACTAATATATCTGAAAAATGTCTTATCCCCCCATTTTATTGCATTGGCTATTTCCTCCTCCTTTTGAATCTTTGCCTTCTTGACTACTTTGCTAGCTTCTCTGAGTTTTTCCAAATACAGATGCCTGTCTTCCTCTCTCTGTGATCTCTTGTATTTTATGAAGGCCTCCCTCTTTTTTTTCACTTTTTCAGCTACTTCCTTCGAAAACCATAGCGGTCTCCTTTTCCTTTATTTACCATTTTAACAAAAAGATTGGTTGCCCTTAAATATCCCCTTTCAGTTTTGCCCACTGTTTTTCTACATCCCCCAGCTGTTCCCATCCCACTAACGATTCCCTGAGGTATTGGCCCATCTTCGCAAAGTTAGACTTCCTAAAGTCTAAGATCCTCACCTTTGAATGGATTCTAACAGCCCTAGTCCTAATACTGAACCACACCATCTGGTGATCACTGGATGCAAAATGATCTCCCACTATAACATCAGAAACACTTGCACCATTGGTAAGCACCAAGTTCAGTATGGCCCATTCACATGTGGGGTCTGTTACCAATTGCCTAAATAGTTCTCCCTGTAGAGAATCCAGGATCTCCTTACTTCTAGATGATACTGCAGCAGGATTGTGCCAATCAACATCTGGCATATTGAAATCTCCTATCAGTAGCACTTCCCCTTTCCTAGCAATGCTGCGTATGTCTTCAATTAACTCTCTGTCCACCTCTTCCTCTTGTGAGGGAGGTCTGTATATCACACCAATGTAAATAGATTTCCCTTTCCCTCTTTCTAGTTTAACCCACAATGCCTCCTCTCTCCCTTTTAAGCTCTGTAATTCCAAAGCTTTAATAGTAGTTTTTACATATAGTGCCACTCCTCCTCCCCTTCTTCCTATCCTGTCCTTTCTGAATAAAGTATAGCCAGGTATAGTTACATCCCAATCATGGTTTTCTGTGAACCATGTTTCTGTAACTGCCACTAAATCCAAGTCAGCCACTCCCACCAAAGCTTCAACATCAGGGATCTTATTTCCCATGCTACGGGCATTTATACACACTGCTTTCCATATGTTACCCCTGTTACCCATTTCCATGAAGGTATTTAATGCATCACCTACCTGGGGGCTTTCACTTACCTGGGGGCTTTCTTCACCCATCCCCAACGAATCTAGTTTAAAGCCCTCTTCAGTAGATTAGCCAGTTTACTACCGAAGACGCGTTGACCTTTCTTGGACAGATGGATGCCATCTCTGCTCTACAACCCTTGGAACAGCATCCCATGGTCTAGGAAACCAAAACGCTCTCGATGACACCATCCACGCAGCCATGCATTCATCTCCAGGATGTGAGCCTCTCTGCCTTGGCCTTTACCCTCAACAGGGAGGATTGAAGAGAACACCACCTGTGCACCTAACTGCTTCACCCTCTGTCCCAGAGCCATGAAGTCACTTTTGATATGTTCCGAGGTATACCTGGCAATATCATTTGTTCCAACATGGATTAGCAACATTGGGTAATAGTCAGTGGGCTTGATGAGTCTCGGCAAACTCTCCGTAACATCTTGGAGTTTGGCACCAGGCAGACAGCATACCTCTCTGGACATCAAGTCTGGTCGGCAGATGGATGCCTCAGTAACCCTCAGAAGAGAGTCTCCAACCACCACTACCCTTCATTTCCTTCTGGTCACTGATTCTGCAACTTTGGGGTACTTGAGCTCTGGTTCTTCCCTTTCAGGGATGCTCTCAAGGGAGCAAACCACCATGGGTGCAGAGATTTCTATAATATTATAGTCAGATGCACTTTCCAACTAAAAATGAAATATAAGAAAACAAAAAGGCAGGAAATGGACCGGTTCAGGCCAAACATTACTTGCTAGATAAAAAATTCTCCAATAGGCAAAGGATCAGTATAAATATACTTTGTCTCCTAAATTATCTTAGACATTTACAAGGAAAGAGGAGGAAGAAAGTCCCCCCTGCAGCCAAAACCTTAGGCTTCAGCTGCAGGAAGGACTTCCTCCTCAACTGAGTATAGCGTGACACATCGGGAAAGCTACTATCTTCTGTCCTCAAAAAGGAGAATCCCTCTTATGGAAATAAGCTTTTTAAAAAAGAAATTTTGTCCACCTCTGAGGCCAGGATCATAGTGTGGAACCATCTTAATCTGTATCACTAACAAAGTCAGATGTGTCTTAGGTACAGGTAAAAATGTGTTACTAATATTTGATTTGATTGATCAGCGGCAGCTTTTAACCAGACTGTCAAGCACTGAGATTGATGGTTTAGTTTTTAATTGGTTTACCTTTTATCTCTATCAATGCACCTTTACAATGTTCTGTAGATCTTGTTCTTCCAAATTGATTCTATTATTATAAGGTGTACCTCAAGGCTGAGTCCTTGACCCCATCCTGTTTAACATAACTTTGGCACCCAGGGGTGGCTCTATAATAAGGCTGAGTGAGGCAGTAGCCTCAGGTGGCATCTTTTTGGGGGCGGCAAAAATTGTCCCCAAAGACCGCCTCACTCAGCCTTCAAAATAATAATAAAAAAAACAACAACAAAAAAGCAGCTGCAAATGCTGCTGCTACTTCTGCTGCAGTGGCGGCAGCAGCAGAATGAAGTGCCCCACGGGAGAGCCCTCATAAACCCCCCCCCCACCGGCTCAGCTTTGCAGAGCCGCGTGAAGGAAGAGTGTTGCCTTTTGCGCGGCTCTGTTAAAGCTGAGCCCACGGCACTGATGGGAAACAGGAAATGCTAGTATACTCCATATATTATTATATGCTTTAGTACTCATCGTTTTGATTACTGAAACTCTCTTTTTATCTGGTAACTTTATCCTCAGTTAGGTGACTACACGTTAGGAAAAATACACCCATTCACATCCTTTACAATGCCCATAGATACGATCATGTTTCACCATTGTTAATGGATCGTCACTGACTTCCCATATTCTATAGTATAAGGTACAAGTTGCTCTTACAGACCTATAAAGTTCTGTATCTGGAAACCCTTTTGTATCTAGATAAACGTTTAGTTACATATTGCCCAACTAGAACATTGTGCTCTCTTTCCAGCAACCTATTAGTAATTCCATCTCCTCAACAAAATCATTATGAATACACACGTCAGTCTTTATTCTTTGTTTAGCACCATCTGTTTGGAATTCACTATCTCTCTACCTGAAGGCTGAACCCTCATTATCTATCTTTAAGGTCCAATTAAAAGCTTGGTTGTGTTAACTAATTGTAAACCACTTTGCAGTTGTAATCGAAAGGCGGGATAGTAGGAAACCGAATAAAGTAAAGTAAAATAAAGTCATTTTCTTGTGATTTTATGTACATTATGCTTTGTTTTACTCTGTGCACTGCTTTGGTTTGGATTGTGCAATCTAAGAATGTGGTTTCAAAATATATATAAGTGATATGAAAATGCATTTCTGTTTCTCATTTTCTGGTGTTGCACTCCATGCTAAGGATGCACATTCATTTCACAAGTAATGGTAAAACATAGCAAATGACAGCATTTCTGATTAGTTCTAGGCAGGGGCGACTCTATAATGAGGCCGAGTGAAGCGGTGGTCTCAGGCGGCGACTTTTTGGGGGCGGCAACAAATGCTCCCAAAAAGGCCGCCTCACTCAGCCTTCAAAATCTAAACAAAACAAAACAAAAAAAAGCAGTCAGAGAAGCTGCTGCAGCAGCAGAATCAAGTGCCCCGCAGCCCCCCACTGCCCTGGAAGAGCCCTGCCATTCTTTTCCCAGCGCCGGCTCAGATTTGCAGAGCCGTGAACGGAGAGCGTTTCTGTTTCCTGTGGCTCTGTTAAAGCTGAGCCCGCCAGTGCTGATGGGAAACAGGCATTTCCTGCATGAGATCTGGGGAAGGGCTGGGCTGGGCTGGACTGGGGGGGGGGG
Source organism: Ichthyophis bannanicus (assembly GCA_033557465.1). NCBI lineage: Eukaryota > Metazoa > Chordata > Amphibia > Gymnophiona > Ichthyophiidae > Ichthyophis > Ichthyophis bannanicus. Next base: position 1,004,960,039 of record CM066034.1, on the reverse strand, counting down.
CAGCACTGGAAATAGTAGTGGGCTAATGGGGGGGCTAGGATTGGAAATGGGCTGATGGGGGGGTTAAGAATGGAAATAGGCTGATTTGGGGGGTAATGGACTGGTAATGGGCTGATGGGGGGGGGGGTTAGAACTGGAAATGGACTGATGGGGGGTTAAGAATGGAAATAGGCTGATCGGGGGGCAGGGACTAGGACTGGTAATGGGCTGATTGGGGGAGTTAGAACTGGAAATGGGCTGATTAGGGGGGCTAGGAAAGGAAATGGGCTGATTGGGGGGGGAGGGTTAGGACTGGAGTGGGCTGATAAGGGGTATAGGACTGAAAATGGGCTGATGGGGTAGGGGAGAAGAGTGCTGCTAGCCCTATAAGAAAACTAGGGGCTAGGGCTACAAATGAGCTGATGCGAGAGGATGGGAGAATAGGACTGGAAGGGAGTGGATACTGAGAAGTCTGCCAGGGGAAGGAGGAGGCAGGAAGGGCGCTGACACGGCAGAAGGAGGGGGCTGGGAAGGAGCTGATATGGGGGGAGGAGGGGATTGGAATGGAGCTGACACCTGTGATGAACTGAAGCAGGATTGGAAAGGAGCTGACACTTGGGGATGGTAGGTGGCTGGGTAATGTGGAGGAGGCTGGAATGGAGCTTGCATATGCGAATGGCATTGGAAGGGGGATGGACAGAGGGTAGGGTGACTGGAAGGGAGCAGGTTGGGGGGGGTGGCACTGAGAGTGGATGTGAGCTGATACCTTGGATGGTATTTGGACTAGAAGGGGCTGGATAGTGGGGACGGAGGGCGACTCGAAGGGAATGGACACCAGTGGCAGTCATGGGAATGCAAGGTTGTTGACATTGGAAGGTACTGAGAGGGGAGGACTGGAAAGGGGGTCAATACTGGGGAGGGTTACTGGAACTGCAAATGGACTGATGGAAGGAAGTGAAGAAAACAAAAGAAGAGATAAGAAATGGCAGATGGACCATAGACCCCAGAAAGAGAGCTAAGAGAAGACAGGAAAGCAGAAGCTCAGATCAGGACCAGCATGATCAGAGAATAAAATGGTCAGACAGCAAAGGTAGAAAAAATAATTTTATTTAATTTTAGTGATTGGACTTTGTGCTATCTTTATATTTTACACAGTATGGGGAACTGCATCTCTTATTTATCTGATGTTACAATGTTGTGGAGTCTGACTTCTTGAGGTTTCAGTTTAAATTTTGTCTACATATTTTTAATTTTACTTTAGATTGTGGTTACTTCTGTACTTGGTGACGGTCGATGTTGTGAGTGTGTGACTGAGGTCAGGTGTTCTGTTAACATGGAGTTTGTACATAAAGATCCATACTGTACTGTAGTAATTTGACTTGTTCAGCTTGTCAAATAGGTGTATGGATATATTTATAGTGGAGCTTTTTTTGGATGGGCTCCTTATGTGAGTTTTGGAAGTTAGTGCTAATATGGTATGGTTTGATAGGAGGTGGAGGAGTAGCCTAGTGGTTAGAGCAACTTCCTAGTACACAGAAGAGCAAGGGTTTGGTTCCTACTGGCACTCCTTGTGACCTTGGGCAAGTCACTTTACCCTCCATTGCTTCTGAAGAAAAGGCTGGCAATCTACTTCCAGTGATACATTGCTAAGAAAACCCAGAGGTAGCTGGATTGTAATGAGTCAACACTGACTTGATGACACTAAAAAATAAAGATAGATTTGCTCTTACTTTGTTGTAGGGTTTTGTATTAGTTCACAATATTCCTGATACTGGAGAATGTTTGTGAGATGATCAGAATCAGATTTTTTTTTAAGATATTGAATTCTGTGGGACGGGTGAATGTCCTGGTTCTGCTCTGCACCCACTATTGAATGGAGTTCTGTGGATGCAAAATAAATGTTGAAAAAGAAAAAGCAAGAACAATAACACAGTTTGTAACAACAAAATACAAATGAGTTATAATTTAGTCTTATAAACTGTGCTGTTGGTTCTCGATCTCTTTTTAGTTCCTTGGTGTGCAAACATCTTGCATTTCTTCCATATATTATAAATGGCTTTTTGGGTTGGTTCAATCCCTGACTGGAGTTCTGAAAAATCCCCCCCCCCTCTATGGGGGGTGGGGGGATGGGGAGGGAGCACCATCTCATCCTTTGCCCCAGACAGCAGATTGCCTTGAGCCGCCCCTGGTTCTAGGGCAAACTAACTGGATGCATATGAAAGCAAATTTTAATGAAGCACTATTCATTTTCTTCACTTTCGTCATGGTATGCCTATGTGGGCACACATTGGAGCCACTCTAAGAGAGGCATGAGGTACTTCAGCCAACGATGATGGAAATATTTGACAAGTAGCCAAAGAAATCTATCCTTGACTGAGTTATCCAAATCCCAAGGGTCATGATGTCACTTCAGGGGTGGAAATTCAGCCCAGCAACAAGCCTAAGAGAACCATTTTGTGTGTGAATTTGAGGGAGTGAGGAAGATGAACTAGTTCTAGGACTTAGGGGTATGTTTACTAAACCGTCTTAATGTGCGCTCTGCCACGTTATCGCGCGATAAGGTACCTTATCATGCAATAATGGTGCTTTATCGGGCGCAGAGGTATCTTAGCACGCGATAACGCATGCAGCGGCAAAAATGAGCACTCAGGGTGGAGAAAGGCTCCCGGAGGGCGGAGGAAGGCTCCCCAGGGGTGGAGCGAGAGTGTCAATGAGCGGAGAGTGAGGAGGGGAGAGGCTCCCTGCACACTAACGCTGTGAAATTCGAGGCTGAAAACTAATGCCAGTGAAACCCTGGGGTTAGAGTTGATTTAAAGGGAAAAGAAACCATTTCCATCAGCAATGTACAGCAAAACCAGGAAAACCTACAAAAAGTGATAAGTGTGATACATGTACACGGAACAAAAGGGCAAATAAACAGTGAAAATGACCAGAAGAAAATGTAATAAAAACATAACCACACTGGCCAATAGTGATATTAATGGGAAACATCAAAAAACACTCCAAAGAAAGCTCCAAAAAACAGATATGAATTTTGGAAGGGTCTATGCTCCGTCCCCATACAAGGTAAATGAGCCCACAGTGAAATTGCGTCGAGCAGGGTTTTCCCTCTCCATTGGGCAGGTTTCCTATGGCGTGCACATGTTCCACAAAAGCAGGGCGGGCATTTCGGAATGGGCAACTGGACAGATGCTTGAAAAGGGGACACAGAGGGCTGCAGGCGGCACATGCTGTGGTGCAGCTGGGCCACAGTGCGGACTAGGGTGATGCCTAGGTGGCCCATAGGAATGCTGAAACAGTAGTGCAGCCAGACAGCAACTGATGAGGGCCCAACATGGGCACGAGTGTGCTTCCCACAGTGTCACAGGGGATAGTATCCAGCAGGTACCCCCAAGGGCACAGAACATTGGCAGGCGGTGCTGGGGGGAAGCATGGACAGCTATGCAGGCACCCCTACCCCAGAACCCGCACCATAGGCAACCACCTACCCGCACACTGGATGGCCTGAGACTGCGCACCACCAGCACCACCAGCAGAAGGGCATGTCAGCAGGGTGGCAGAGGGGTACTGGTGGTGGAGGGGGCAGTGGCAGCTGCCCAGAGCAGACCATAGCCTAGCCCTGTGTAGGTGGTTGCCATGCACTGCAACAGACAGGCCCTGTCTGACGAACAGTCATGGTATCCCCAGGGAATGCACTCACTCTGTGGCAACATGGTGGTGTAGTGCACACAGCCAATGTGTTCAGAAGCAAAAGATCACAGGTTCAAGTCCCAGCTGTGGTTCCTACCAACCTAGCCCCCATATTTTACCCACTACTAAAATGTGCTAATACAGACAGAACCTTTATTGCAGATGACGTACACATGCCCAAAACACCTACATTTTACCCTACAGAGCACAGACACCATAAACATGTGCATTAGCTAGAGCAGAGTCTCCCAAATGCAGTCCTGGAGTGCCAAACACCATTCAGTTCCATGCTGCCTCTAATAAATATGGCTGTGCTGCATTTCTATGCACCGCCCCCATGGTATGCAGATGTATCTCATGCATATTCATTAGGGACAGCATGAAAACCCGAACAGTGTTTGGCTCTCCAGGACTGGAGTTGGGAACCTCTGCCCTAGAGCAGTGGCCAACAGGGGCAGATACACCCGCACCCACAGGCTCCATTATCCAATGCCTCCTGGAGCGGCAGGATGTTGGGCCCTGCGTGCATCTCCCAATACTAGCAGTTGCATACCTTAGCAATGCCACCCTAAACCTGGGAAAACTGTACACAGCTATCAAAAGGTTGCTATGATAACTGGCAGATAGCAATTCCTACGTTAAGCACAATTTGCTGATTGAGCTGCATCATAGCAACCTTTCTGATGTCTGTGGATTGTGCCTCAGGTCTGGTGCCTGACAGAGTGACCCCAACAGTATGGCGTACCATAGCCATGCCTGCACTGTGCCCAGGACTGGTGTGGTGGCCAGAGCTGCCAAACACCTGTATAGTTGCACAATGCTGGCATAGGTGTGGGGAGTGTGTGTCTGTCTATCCAGTGTGTGGTGGCTGCTAACACCTTCCTCAGCCCACACTGCTAGCACTGTTGCCAGTATTGGCCTGCCAATGTGCATAATGAGGAGCAAGGTACTGTGGGTATAGCCTGGACATGGTGGCCTGGGCTGGATGCATCAGCACAGGGCAAAGGGCAATGGCTCAGACATTGTAGTGCCCGGTCACAACCTGCACCGACAGGGTGGCCACAGCATGTCCTGCTGGGAGATCACTCTCACCCTGACTGAGCAGGTACCACAGCATGGCTAGGCTCCCCCATAGTGCTATATTGTATTTTTTTTTCAGTGAAATATATAGGTTCTCTTCTCTGGGGCCTAATCACTGACTTATCTGCTTGGTGGGTGTGCTCACATCCCAGTTTTTGGGTGCACACATCTCTTCCAGGATCATGCACTGTGGACTAGCTAGCAGACTGTTTGCAGTTATATGTGTATGGCTGGAGCATCTTGCAGGGTGCAGTGGCTGGTGACTCACTGTGCTTGCTGCTGGAGAATGTCAGATGATGTTGAGGGGAAGCTGAGCATTTCCATGCTTACTGTCTTCCTGCCATTGCCTTAGGGATGTGTACAGCTCTGCATTGGCTGCGCTGTAGGGTGTCTGTTCCCCAGCGTGACTGGGGTTGATGGCCCCCCCTCTACTGCCACTGTTGCAGGGAGGTAGATTGTGGATCTGTTGGTGGGGGAATCCTGTCTCCCACCCTGAGTCACAGAGGGTGGGTTGGGTGGTGTTGCATAATCTGCCTTTGGGTCCAAACACCCCCTGTCACATGCATCATGTTACCATGGCACCAAGACAGAATATAACTATTCCGGTATCGCTGTCTTTTTAAATGCGCATGCGCTAGCATCTTTTTGTGTTTTCATTCTTTTGATGTGTTACTCGCCTTTGAAGTGGTACTTCGGCGGCCTTTACAAATCAGCACTATTAGCCCTTGTATTAGGTGCTCCAATCACATTTTCAATGTGCATTGTGAAATTTATTGCCACCACACACCGATAAGTGTGCCCTTACAACCCCTGATGAAGTACAACACGAAACACGGTCCTGTGTTGGGTTTTGGCCACCTATTGATTGTATAATAAAGGTGTTGGGTGTGAACCTGCCACTCTTTTGTTTTTTTGGCTACCAAGACAGAATATGCACTATTCTGGGTGCATCATAGCCCATAAGGGCCAGACCTGATTGACAACTTCAGATAGACACTAATGTATCCTAGGTGTGTTGGCAGGAACTGCCTATCACGCACACTGGCACTAATGGATACCTGTGAAATGGCCTATTGCAGCCATTGCAGGTGCTGCAGACCTGGTGCTGGCTGCCCCACCTCACCCTCAGGGTGAGCACAATACTCACACAATGTGACAGTCTGTAGATAATCTGTGCCACTAACACATACCGTCGGCACCCCCTACCAAGCTGAGGTGCTGTGGGGTACATACCCCATCTTGTGATCATCTGTAGACTGCTGGTATGCATGTGCTATGCATCATGGGTACGGGTGGGTTGCCCCTATCCTGGTAGCCACAGCAGACTGTTTGTGTGGTGACATGCAGTCCTTCTGTAGCCAGCCAGGGGTTTTCTAGCAGCTGTAGCCTACTGGTTGCTTCACTGCCTATGGAACAAGGAGTCATGGGTTCTATCCCACAGTGGGGTTATTTGATAGGGCTGTCTGAGGCATTGTCTACTTTTAATGTACATTAGTGCTGCCAGCAAAAACACCCTCAGAGTACTGTAACCTTAAAGTGCCCCATAAGGCACCTTATAGGGCACCCTATAAGGTGCCCTATAGGGCGCCTTATAGGGTGCACTATAAGGCGCCTTATAGAGTGCCTTATAAGGCGCCCTATAAAGCACCTTATCAGGTGCCTTATAAGGTGTCCTATAGGGGACATTGTAGGGTGCCTTGGTGGACAGTGCACTTTATAATGTGCCCTCTGGAGTACCTTATAGGGTGCCTTATGTGGCACTTTAGGTAACGCCACTGTGAGGGTGTGTTTGCTGGCAGCACTAATTAAAATAAAACTACAATGCCTCAAAAAGCACTACTTAAACATACTGTGAGATGCCTCAGCCAGCCTTGTTCATCAGGCACACTGGGGGATTGAACTCATAGTCCCCTGTGCTATCAGTCAGTGCATTAACCATCGTGCTACACCTCTGTTTCTGTGTTTGCATGTCTGCGCGCCTACTTAAGATTACCGCGCGTTAACCTGCTTAGCAGCGATAATGTGCGCAGCGCACGTTATCGCACGATAATACCAGTTTGCTACGTTTAGACCGGAACGTGCACTCCTTTTATGGCATCCTGCACACTGTCGCCGGGAGCACGTTAAGACTGCTTAGTAAACATACCCCTTAGTGTGACTGATCAGTCCTATTTCACTTTAGTGCTTAGATGTAGAAAAGAAAAGAGGAAAAATATCTTGCAGGAAAATGAGTGTCTCTCTGTTTTCAGTAGAAACGTGCTGCTGTGTTAATGTCTGTCTTCTGAAGTTTCAGAGGATTTGTGGGCTGCTTTTACAGGGACAGTCTCTTGGGCACGGGGGGGGGGGGGGGGTTTGGAGGAGGACATCAAGAAAAGTTACAGGAAGGCCAAAGAAAGATGTGCCTATAGTTTGCCGGTGCTTACAATTGGCCATTTTCCTAGTTTGTGAATAATGGTACTAGTCAGATAGATCAGGCAGTCACAGGAAGGTAGAGAAGTGTAATGTGGGGAATGGGAAACTTACTGTATCTCATAATGTGAGGTGCAGAGAAATTATTTCTTTATAATGATATTTCTTACCTATTTGCTGTACAGAAAACCGGTTAAAATGCAGTCAGTATGATTTTCAGTAGCACTAACTGGTTAGTGTCCAGCCAGTCTGGATATTCAGTGGCAGAAAAAAGATATAGTCTGCTGCTGACTATCCTATTTTAATTAAAGAGACAGCAGCTAGGCACTTTAACTAACCCAACTGCTCCACTGAATATGTCCCCCAAAGTATACTAGAAGAAAATAATTACATTTTCTATAGGAAATTAGAATTTCTTTATTTTCACCCCATCCGAAATTCGGCATGGCCAACACTGAACTCCTTATCTTTCCCCCTAAGCCTACCTTCCGCCCTTCTCCTTTCTCTACTGTATGTCTGTGGATAACACTCTATTCCTTCCTGTTTCCTCGGCTCGCAACCTTGGGTCATCTTTGATTCTCCCTCTCCTTCTCCACACACATCCAACAGCTAAAATCTGTCACTTCTTTTGCTATAACATCGGCAAAATTTGCCCCTTCCTTTCTGAACACACTATTAAGACCTTCGTCCATTCTCTTGTCACCTCTCGTCTAGACTATTGCAACCTCTTCTTCACTGGTCTTCCTCTGAATCATCTCTCACCAATTCAATCGGTTCAAAGTTCAGCTGCACGGCTAGTCTTCCACCAGTATTGCTACACTCATGTCATCCCTCGTTTCAAGTCACTTCATTGGCTCCCTAGCCATTTCCCATTCCAGTTCAAACTTCTACTACTGACCTATACGTGTCTTCATTCTGCTGCTCCTACTTAACTTTCCTCTCTTATCTCTCCCTACACCCCTCCTTGGGAACTCCACTGTTCTGTCAGATCCCTTCTATCTGTGCCCCTCTTGTCCACTGCCATCTTCAGACTTCAATCTTTCTACCTTGTTGCTCCTTATGCCCGAAACAAACTACTTGAGTTGGCACATCAGGCTCCATCTGTTATCGAGTTCAAATCCAGGCTAAAAACTCAGTTCTTTGAGACTGCCTTTGGATCCTGATAACCCTAGACTCCTGCTCACCTCCTATGTGTTTCCTTACCATTACCTTAGATATATCATAGTCCCCACTTGTGTTATCTGTTTTGACTAGACTGTAAGCTCTTAAGAGCAGGGACTTCTCTTACATGTCTCTGTATAGCGCTGTGTATGCCTTGTAGCGCTATACAAATGATAAGTAGCAGTAGTAATAATAGTATTTTCCAAGCTCATCGAGCTTTTGAGAAAGGATTTTATCTATCAAAATCTCCTTCTCCCAAGTGAATAGAAAAGCAGCAGCAGGGAGGGTAGGACACTGGGCCCTTAAGAGCGTATGCCAGGTTCTTCAGATGATCCAGCACAAATATCTGAGAAATCATGGAGTACGTCCAAGAATTTCGATTTCTACTCTCTCATTCCTGTCAGTTTCAGTTCCTCCTTCTGCTTCCATCAAATTCCTTTGCTTCCTTTGAAGTCCATGCTGTCTGCCTATTTTCTCCACTACAAATGGATGATGAAATGCTCAAAGAAATCAAGGAAGCTAACAAACGTTACAGCACAGTAGTGATAATGGGTGATTTCAATTACCACGGTATCGACTGGGTCAGTGTCACGGCAGGACATGCTAGGGAGATAAAGTTCCTAGGGAGACTATGATAAAATGAGGAAAATAGTTAAGAAAAAATTAAAAGGAGCAGTTGCAAAGGTTAAAGATTTACATCAAGCTTGGGTGTTGTTTAAAAATACTATCTTGGAAGCCCAGACCAGCTGTATTCCACGTATTAAGAAAAGTGGAAGGAAGTCCAAAAAACTGCCAGCATGGTCTAAAGGTGAGGTCAGAGAGGCTGTTGCCAAAAAAGCATCTTTCAGGAAATGGAAAAAAGAGTCAAACGACAAAACCTGGAAACAGCACAAACACTGGCAAGATAAATACAAGGCATTGATAAGGCAAGCAAAGAGAGAATTTGAGAAGAAACTTGCTGTGGAAGCAAAAACGCGTAATAAAGACTTTTTCAAGTACATTTGTAGCAAAAAACCTGTGAGAGAGTCAGTTGGTCCATTAGATAATATAGGGGTTAAAGGGGCACTAAGAGGTGACAAGACGATTGCGGAGAGACTGAATGAATTCTTTGCTTCGGTCTTTACTGAGGAAGATGTAGGGATGTTACCCATGCCTGAAGTGGTATTTAAAGGTGCGGAAGAATTGAAGGAAATATCAATACATCAGGAAGATGTATTACAGCTATTAGATAAACTGAAGAGTAGCAAATCACCTGGGGCGAATGATATATATCCAAGGGCGTTGAAAGAACTGAAATATGAGATTGCAGACCTGCTATTAGTAATCTGTGAACTATCATTAAAATCATCTGTAATACCTGAAGATTGGAGGATGGCGAACGTAACACCAATTTTTAAAAAGGGTTCCAGGGTTGATCCGGAAAACTACAGACCGGTGAGCCTGATGTCAGTACCGGGAAAAATGGTAGAAACCATCATAAAGAACAAAATTGCTGAATATGTAGCTAGTCATGGCTTAATGGGAGACAGCCAACATGGCTTTAGACAAGGAAGATCTTGTCTTACTAATCTGTTATGTTTTTTTGAAGGTGTGAATAAACAGGTAGACAAAGGTGAGTCGGTTGATGTAGTGTATTTGGACTTTCATAAAGCCTTTGACAAGTTCTCCCTCATCAGAGATCTTTGGCAAAACTAAAGAGTCATGGGATAGGAGGCAGTGTACTATTGTGGATCAGGAATTTGTTAAAAGATAGAAAGCAGAGGGTAGGGCTAAATGGCCAATTTTCCCAACGGAGAAAGGTGAATAGTGGTGTACCTCAGGGATCTGTGCTGGGTCCGCTGCTTTTTGACATATTCATAAATGACCTGATAAAGGGAATAACGAGTGAGGTTATCAAATTTGCAGATGACACAAAACTATTTAAAGTTGTTAAAACCCAAGAGGATTGTGGAAAATTGCAAGAGGATCTTGATAAACTGGAAGATTGGGCATCAAAATGGCAGATGAAATTTAATGTGGACAAGTGCAAAGATATGCACCTATGGAAGACCAACCCAAACTATTGTTACACGATGCAAGGTTCCACATTAGGAACCACCATCCAGGAAAAAGATTCAGGCGTAATTGTGGATAACATGTTAAAAACCTCGGCCCAATGTGCAGCGACGGCCAAGAGAGCAAATAGAATGCTAGGTATCATAAGGAAAGGAATGGAAAATAAAACAAACGATATTATATCGTTCCATGGTGAGACCGCACCTTGAATATTGTGCAATTCTTGTCGCCGTATCTTATATTTATTAATTTATTTCTTTTCATGCTTTTATATACCATGCTCTTTGAAATCAGTGCGGTTTACAGATAACAGTTTTGTGCGGAACAGGAGAGCTGTTAAGCACTTACACTGAACGGGTGATACAACTCGGATTTCAAACTGGGGAAAACTATATACAGCTATCAACAATTATCTCCAATATAACGTGCCTGAAAAACTGTTCTGAAGTCATCTGGTTGCAGCAGGGGTTGGAGATGTCGCAATGTTCGTATTTTGTGGTAAAATTGTTTGATGGTTTTGCTGAAGTGCATTTTAAATTCAAGCTGCTGGTCTAGCGTAGGTATTGGATGGTCTAGGTATTGGATGGTGGGTCTACTTGGGAGTTCGGCGTCCCTTGTCTTTAAGGTCGGCGGTGGTGAAAAGGATTGATTTCTTGTAATGAACAGTACATCCGTCTTGCTGAAGTTTATCTTGAGACTCTGTGAATGGAGCCAGTCGGTTACGGCCTCGAAGCATTTCACTAGTGGGGAGAAATCCGGATGGTCAGTCGTGAATGGGGTGAAGAGTACTACATCATCTGTGTAGATCAGGCATGATATGTTAAATGAGCAGATTAAAAAGGATATCTTAAAAAGGATATAGCGTTATTAGAAAAGGTTCAGAGAAGAGCCACCAAAATGGTAAAGGGGATGGAAGGATACCCCTATGAAGAAAGACTAAAAAGGTTAGGGCTTTTTAACCTGGAAAAGAGACGGCTGAGGGGAGATATGATAGAGGTCTATAAATTAATGAACAGAGTGGAACAGGTAAACGCAGATCGATTGTTTACGTTATCAGAATATAGAAAGACTAGGGGACATGCAATGAAGCTACAGGGTAAACTATTTAAGACTAATAAAAGAAAATATTTTTTCACTTAACGTGCAATCAAACTCTGGAATTTGTTACCGGAGGATGTAGTAAAGGCTGTTAGTGTAGCTGGGTTTAAAAAAGGTCTGGACAAGTTCCTGGAGGAAAGGCCCATAAACCATTATTAAGAAGGGACCCAGGATATCAATGCTTGACCCAATACAAGCATTGTTGATCCTATGTCTTTTTGGGAAACTGCTAGGTGCTGTCACAACCCCATCCCTTTAGCCACGTGCTTAAAGGTCAGGGTGGACATTATTGTTGTATTGAATGTAGAAACTTTTGTTAGCCCAGAAGCATTCTGGTACTAGTAGTCCCTTTCTTCATAATGAATAGTTGTGTAAGCCATGTGAATGGTAAAGTATAGGGTTTTATTCCCTTAATGCACAAAAGGTTCAAACGAAGACAACAGGATTTTCACCTTGTTCAGGATTTTCACATAAGGTATTTACATAGGTCAAAAACTTGGATATGCTTCACAGTCTTTGTTAGTTATGCAGGGTTCAAACAAAACAGGTTATACAAACAAAAGCAATGCTTCTTCTTTCAGCTTGTCAAACAAAACTGTGTTTCAGAAGTATATCCTGCATGCTATATTTCTCTCAAGGATTCTAAACTCCCAGTACAACAAAACGTACAGTCCATAGGGCATTCAGTTAGCAAAGGGTCAGGTTCAGCAGGGTCTATCTGCATAGCCTCTTGTTCTGCTGAGATATCTGTTGCCCCTGAGCTTTCCTCATATATTCCTGGTTTTACTTCAGAACTTCTTTCTAAGGCTCTCCAGCCTGGCTGTACCCGGTCTGGCAAATATGCAACAGGACTTTTGGTAAGCACTCTTTCTATAGGTTCCCAAACCTTTCTCCAGCTGCCTTGGCTGCTCTTATGGCTCCCTGGCTTCCAGGCCTTTCTGTGACCCGGCCTCAGTTCCTGGTTCAGATCTGTGTCTCTTAGACTCCTGGGCTGAGTCTGGTTCACCCACCTCTGAACTCCTTGGGGCTCACATACAGGGGAAGAAGCATGAAGGTACCTCTGAACTCTTGGGTCTGTGTCTCCGGTATTCTCCCTACCAGGCACTCTCCCGGTTCTCCTTCTGTCCTTCCTGAGGACTTCCTTCTGGAGCTTTCCAGCCTGAAACTGGCTGTCCTGGAACTTGTTCCTTTCCTGTAAGGGCTGCAAGTTCAACTGCCTTTTCTCCTCTCTTTGGAGCCGTCTCCTTTCTCTTTCTTCTCTATCAGCAGCTGCTGCAGCTCGTGCCGCTCCTCTCCCCTCTGGTTTGTCTAATCTTTGTTTATAAAGCTGTTTCTTAGGTAAGGATTCTGTCCCTCTGACCAGGTGTATCTGATTATGCTTTGAATTAGTTCTTGCATTATCCCAACCTGGGCGTGTCAGCCTACCTTCTGAATCTCCGTGCATGCTCCCTCTAGCTGCACTTCTCACTAACTGCACTTTATATATATCATTTCCTTTAAAGAGATCAGTGTTTTCTTCTACCTCCATGGGTTTACTGGCGTCTGCTTCATCACAGTACGTATGACCTAGATTGGCCACTGTTGGAAACAGGATACTGGGCTTAATGGACCCTGGTCTGACCCAATATGGCATATCTTATGTTCTTATGGGTAGCTGTCATTTATCAACACCCCAATGAGTCTATTTCTACCTTTCTCACCAACTTTGACTCCTGGCTCTCCTCCTTTCTGGATGCATCTTCCCTTTCCCTTATTCTTGGGGATTTTAACATTTACATTGATGATCCTTCTGACACTTAATCCTGAAAGCTCCTTTCCCTAACCTTCTCATTCAAACTCCAGTTGTGCTCTACCACTCATACTCACAAGCATGGCCACTGCCTTGACCTCGTTTTCTCCTCCAACTGATCACCCTCAAACTTCTCCACCTCAGTTCTGTCCTTATCTGACCATCACCTGCTAACTTTCACCCTTAACCAACCCCCATCTTTGTCTTGCCCGATCTTCCCCAATATATTTAGGAATCTTCACACTATCGACCCTTCAGCTTTCTCCACTGCTGTATTATGACCTGTTTCCTCAACTATATCATCTGAGTCTGTTGATGGGGCAGTATTCTCCTATAACACTATACTCCGTTACTTAGGTGTGCTCTTTGACTCTGATCTTTCCTTCCATGCTCATGTCTCCCATATCACTAAGACTTCCTTCTTCTTCCTCCGTCAGATCCGTTCAATTCGCCCTTTCCTCTCCCCCTCCACCCTTACAACTTTACTCCTATCACTTGTTATGTCTCGCGTTGACTTCTCTAACTCTGTCCTTGTTGGTCTTTCTAAATCCCAACTCCACCGCCTCCAGAGGATCCAAAACACCGCTGCTCGTCTAGTCACTCACTCTTCCCCACATGATCATATCACTCCTCTCCTTCTTCATCTTCACTGGTTACCTGTTGCTTTTCATGCCCAGTACAAACTACTCACTCTCGTTCATAGAGCCCTTCACACCAACACCCCGCAATACCTGGCAGACCTCATCCACTTCCACACGCCCAGGCACACTTCCCGCTCCTTTCATCTTAACTGCCTCACACTTCCCCCTCCCGCCTGTGCCCATCTCCAATCCACTCGTTCCTCTGTTTTCTTCTTTATTTGCCCTGCCCTCTGGAATTCCCTTCCTACCTCCCTCCGTTTGGAACCCCATCATCCTTCTTTCAAATGTGACTTAAAGACTCATCTCTTCTCCCTTGCCTTCAACCTTCCCACCCCCTTTGTGTGAACTCCTTCTCCTGGTCTATACCTTTTCTCTTTCCCAATCTCTCTCTTCTGTCCTTTGAAATATTGTAACTTCGTTTCAATTTTCTGGCCTAGTGCCTCACTCTGTTAATTTGTATATTGTACACCGCTCTGATTAATTTAGAAGGGCGGTTAATCAAGTAAATAAACATAAACATAAACATACTCTCCTCTGCTCTGGATGAACTTGCTGTTCCCATTCCATGCCTTCTGAGGCATACCATACCTCAACCCTGGCTGTCCTTGACAACCTGCTACCTACGTTCCTGTGCCCACTCAGCTGAATGCCTTTGAATAAAATCACTGCCTACATTTCAAAATCATGCTAACCTCTTTCCAGTCAGTCATAGCACTCGCCAAGCAAGAGTGCTATGTTCATCAAACTAACTCTCTTGCCTCCGACCCTTGCTGTCTCTTTGTTATGCTCAACTTTATACTCAAGGTTCCTCCTCCCCCAATCCCTCCTTCACTGTCTACCCAGATCTTGGCTATTTACATGACAAAGTTCAGAAGATTAGCTTTGAATTCTCTACAGGGTCATCGCCACCCCATCTTCCCCATCTTCAATCCTAAATCCTTCCTTCACCTTTGCTCACCCTTTGTTCCTTTTTGAAATCACTGAGGAGGAAACCAAATCTTCTTCAAGCTCACTACCTGCCCCTCTGATCCTATTCCCACCCATCTACTAAGCTCTGTCTCTTCCGCAATCATCCTTCCCATCTGTCATATCCTTAACCTATCACTTTCCACTGCAACTGTTTCTGTGGACTTCAAACATGCTGTGGTTACACCTTTTCTCAAAAAGCCTTCACTAGATCCTACCTATCCTTCCAGTTATCGGCATGTCTCTCTGCTTCCCTTTGTTTCAAAATTACTTGAACGAGTGGTTCACTGATGCTGTCTTGATTTTCTTTCCTCTCAAGCCCTTCTGGATTCACTGCAATCTGGCTTTCGTTCTCTACATTCCAAAGAAATGGCTCTTGCCAAAGTCTCCAGTGACTTATTCCTCGCTAAATCCAAAGGTGTCTACTCAATTCTCATCCTTTATTTTATTTTATTTAGCTGTACTTATATGCTGCCTTTCACCGGGTCAAGGCGGTTTACATGAAATGAAAAATGGTACATTGGAACAAATTAACTATAAACATGCATTGGTACATTGAAACTGATTATTTATTTAACATTTTTATATACCATTTTTCTGCAATTCAAAACGGTTTACAATGAACAAATTGTAACAGTGTATTCACAGCTGTTTTACAAGGAACAACAATGGTTTGAACAATGGTAGAACCTTTTAAACAGAACTACCGTATTTTCCGGCGTATAAGACGACTGGGCGTATAAGACGACCCCCTACTTTTCCTGTTAAAATATAGGTGTTTGGCCTATACTCGCCGTATAAGACTACCCCTCTTCCAGCGCACACCAAAAAAAATACGCCGGAAAATATCACAACAACAAGTAACAATATTTGATTTCAAAATTATGATGATTTTGTAGTCAAATCACTAATATGAAATACAATTATTTTTTCTACCTTTGTTGTCTGACCAATTTATTCTCTAATCATGCTGGTCCCGATCTGAGGCTTCTGCTTTCCTGTCTTCTCTTAGCTCTCTTTCTGTGGTCTATGGTCCATCTGCCATTTCTTATCTCTTCTTTCGTTTTCTTCACTTCTTTCCATCAGCCTATTTCCAGTCCCAGTAACCCTCCCCAATATCAGCCCCTTTCCAGTCCTCACTCCCAGTACCTACCAATGTCAACTTGCATTCTCATGATTGCCACTGGTGTCCATTCCCTTCCAGTCCCCCTCCTTCCCCACTGACCAGTCCCTTCTAGTACAAATACCATGGCAGCCCCTCTCAGATCCACTCCCTTCCAGTTCCATTCTCCCATCCCCTCATATCAGCCCATTTGTAGCCTTAGCCCCCAGTTTTCTTCCAGGGCCAGCAGCTCTATCCTCCCCTCCCCACAATCAGCCCATGCCCAGTCAAAGCCCCCCAATCAGCTCGCTTCCAGTGCTAATCCCCCCTCAACCCCATTACCAGTGCTAGCCTCCCCTAATCAGCCCAATACCAGTCCTACCCCCCATCAGCTCATTACCAGTCCTAGCCTCCCCTAATCAGCTCATTTCCAGTGCTAGTCCCCCCTCAACCCCATTACCAGTGCTCCATCCCTCCATGTCAGCCCCCCTCCCTCTACCCATCCATATCAGCTCCCTCCCTCCATGTCAGCCCCCTCCATCCCTCCATGTCAGCCCCCTCCCTCCATCCATCCATATCAGCTCCCTCCCTCCATCCATATCAGCTCCCTCCCTCCATGTCAGCCCGCCTCCCCAATCCATCCATATCAGCTCCCTCCCTCCATGTCAGCCCCCCTCCCTCTATCCCTCCATGTCAGCTCCCTCCCTCTCCCCATGTCTGCCTCCCTTCTAATGCAGCCATGGCTCCCTGCCTCTTAGGGAACCGCGGCTGTGCTTGTAAAATCATCGCGGAGCCCTTCCTGTCTTGACGGGCTCCATGCAGCATTGTCCCGCCTCTAAAGGAAGTTGTTTACCACTTCCTTTGGAGGCGGGACAATGCTGCACGAAGCCCGTCAAGACAGGAAGGGCTCTGCAATGATTTTACAAGCACAGCCGCGGTTCCCTAAGAGGCAGGGAGCCGTGGCTGCAGAAGAAGGAGTCAGTGAGTTTGCCGCTGCCGAGAAGTGGACTCGGCAGCGGCAGCAACTTCTGCGCATTTACCGGTAATTTTTATTTTTTAACGAGGCGACCCCCGCTAAATCCTACAGGTTGAGACCGCTGTGCTAGAGTGTTGGAACACCAAGGCAATGCTTTGCATAAGTCAAGCAATTGGATTCGTAGCAACGTTGTACACAAAGCGAGACAGAGCCACGTCGCAGAACATGGACCAGCGTATAAGACGACCCCCGACTTTTGAGCATATTTTCAGGGCTTAGAAAGTTGTCTTATATGCCGGAAAATACGGTATTTACATATTTACGTCGAGAAATGGGAGGAAGGAGGATAGGGAGGTGCTGGGGGGGGGGGGTCAGGAAAGAGGAGGGGAGAAGATGAGGTTTAATTTTGAATAGCTTTGGATGGGGTTTAATTTTGATTAGTTTGGAGATCTGATGTTTAGGGGGGCAGGGTAAAGTATTCACTAAAGAGGAAGGTTTTAAGCTTTTTGTGGAATTCTGAATGGGCGGGGCATCTTCTTAGGCCAGGGGGGAGGGCATTCCATATAGAGGGAGCAGGCTCAGTTACATGTGGATTGTGTGCACTTTTTCTTTTGTGATGGTATGTTTAAGATGTTTGTTGTATTTGATCTATGTGGTCTGGAGGAGTTTAGTTTTGAAAGGAGCGAGAGTAGGCAAAGGCAGATTCATTGTGTAGGACTTTGTGTATTAAGGTGATGGTTTTAAATTTTATCCTAGTTTGTATAGGGAACCAGGGGAGGTCCTTGAGGATGGGGGTGATGTGGGCTTGTCTGGATGAGCTGGTTATTAGGCGTGCAATTGTGTTCTGTGCCATCTGGAGGGGGTGTAGGCTATGTTTTGGGAGACCATTGTATATGAGGTTACAATAGTCAAGGGTCGAGGTTGTTAAGGCCTGGCAGACAGTTTGGAAGGAGTCTGGATTTAGCAAGGGATGGAGATTCCTCAGGGTTCATATTTTGCAGTAAATGGACTTAGTAGTTCTTTTTATCTGCTCATGGAAGGTGCGATTTTGGTCTATTACTAGGCCTAAATATTTGACTTCAGTCTTTACCATGATGGAATAATCTCTGAGGACAATAGAGGTCGGGGGAACAAAGGATGGGTTGGAGAAGATGTGGATGGCTTCTGTTTTGCTTTGGTTAATTATGAGGTTGTGTTGGTGGAGCCATTGTCTTAACTTAGAGAAGCAGTTGCTGATATTGGTGAGGTTTGGCTTGGAGATGTTAAAGGGGTAAAGAAAATTATATCATCCGCATACAATTAGTATTGTGTGTGGTATTATTGGAATATTTTGCATATGGGTTGAAGAAAGATATTAAAGAGGAGTGCCAAAAGGCTGGAACCTTGAGGGACTTCTTGGGAAAGTATGAATAGTAGAGAGATTTTATCGCCAATTCGTACCTGTTGTGTTCTGTTTTCAAGGTATGAATAGAACCAGTTTAGGGTAGTGTCTCTAAGACCAATGTCATGGAGTCTGTTGAGGAGCTGTTTGCAGGGGAGGGAGTCAAAAGCTGAGGAGATGTCAAGGAAGATTAGTAGGTGAAAGAGTACTCTGCACCTCCCCCTCACCTGACAACGAGGCAGGGCTCTTGGGTCATAGAAATCCGCACACAATAACAATGAGAAGGTTAATTGTAAAATCAGTAAAGAACACACAACACACTTCTATTATAACCACAGGGCCAAAGTGCTTGAGAGATAGCCCACTGGCTTTTGCAAAAGTACACAGATAGCAGAGGAAGTTGAAATAGCAACATACAATTTATTTATTTATTTAAAGTTTCTTTTATACCGCGCTATTCGACATCAGCGCGGTTTACAGTGAACAGAAATTACACTTCACAAAATTGATCAGTGCTTACAATGAACAGGGCAATACATTAAACAGGTTTACATTAAACAGGTTTCTTAAACAGAGAACATAATAAACTATGTACAGAAGGCAACTATATACAAAGCCGCTAAGTGCAGCTATATGATTCCTGATGAGAGCGGAAGCAAGGTGAGATTGCCGCTCTTCGTGTTAAGACTATAGAGCGCATGGGTTTAACGTGTTGACCTGGGATGTAGAGGTGGGTTGGTGTGAGACGGTGTCGGAAACATTGTAGTGAAGCAAGAACAGGTGGTGCTTCAGTGCCTTCCTGAACTGAGAAAGGTCACTGATGGTTCTGATGTCTGTTGGTAGGGCATTCCAACATAATGGTGCGAAGTAAGAGAAGGCTCTGGATCTGGTGGCTTGAGAGCACTTCGTGATTGCCTTAGGTAATACAAGGGAGTTAGAGGCAGTTGATCTCCTTGCACGATTAGGGGGTGTAATTGATATCAGGTCGGTGATAGAAGATGCGGAGTTGTTATTAATCGCTTTGTGAGTCAAGGTTAGTATCTTGAAAGAGATCCTGGACTGCATCGGAAGCCAATGTAGCTGTTTCAGTATTGGAGTGATGTGGGTTCTCTTGGAGGCTCCATAAAGGATTCTTGCAGCCGAGTTCATGGCCAATTGTAAGGGGTTAATCGTGCTCTTTGGTAGGCCATGGAGGATAGCATTGGCGTAGTCCAAGTGGGGCATTATTAAGGCTTGAAAGACTGAACGAAAGTCATCAGGTTCAAGCAACTGACGCAAATGACGGAGGGTCCGGATTTTATGATAGATAGATTTCGTTACGTTGCTGATGTGAGCCTTCATGTTGAGCTGTTGATCGAGAGTAACCCCTAGGTATCTAACTGTGGTCTTGCAGATGAGCTCAGCGTCACGCACCTTGATGGACCTTGGTGGAGTGAATGCAGGGTTTCTGTTCACAAAGAGGACTTCAGTCTTTTTAAAATTTATCTTAAGCATTTGTGATTTTAACCAGTCTGTAACCGCATCGAAGCACTCGATTAGTGGGGAGAGGTCAAGGAGATCTGTTGAGAATGGCATATACATAAGGACATCATCGGCGTAGACCAGGCAGTTGATGTTAAAAGAGTGGATGAGGTCACAGATAGGCTGCATATAAACGTTGAAAAGTAAGGCGGAAAGGGAGGAGCCTTGTGGCACACCTTTGGTTTGCTGGAAGGGGTCAGAGGTTGAAGATCCAGAACGAACATGTTGCCAACGGTCTCTGAGATATGAGGAACACCAGGAGAGGGCGGATCCATGAACTCCCTTCTCTCTAAGACGTGACAGGAGAACTTCATGATCAACAGTGTCGAACGCCGCGGCAATGTCCATGAAGATTAAAGCAAAACCTTGTCTGATATTGTTTAGGCCTATAGTTAGAGTATTGAACAGGGAAGTCAGTAGGGTTTCGACGCCGTGTGACTCACGAAATCCGTGCTGACATGGGTGCAAGGGTGAATTGGAGTCAAGATGATCTTGTAGTTGACGTTGGGTAATCTTTTCGATGACTTTCGAAAGGAGAGGGATGCTGGAGATGGGTCTATACGATTCCATCAAGGAGGGGTCCAACCTGAATGGTAATGAGTAGTCTGGTAGTGATAAACATGGCGCAGTGCCCAATGCAGTCTTGATATTCACAAAAGCTTCCCACTATGCTAAGGTGGGTACAATAAGGCCTTCAGGTCCTTCTTTCCCAATAAGAGCATAAAGTGGAGCAGTAAGATCTGAGAAATTTGCTAGCCATTGTTTACAGAAAATTAATAGACCCAGAAACTTGCACATTAACACTGGTGTTGTTGGAAAAGACAATGACAAAATAGGTTTCAGTCTAGCAGAGGTAATTGCACGACCAGAGATTGTTAAGGCAACACCCAGGAAAGTAACATTTTGAGACACAAACTGCAGTTTAGACAAATTAACCTTCAAACCTAATTCAGCAATATGAGCTAACAAAGACAATAAATCTGACAAACAACTTTCATAATTTGGTGAACATAAAAGCAAATCATCCACATAATGAACTAAAGAGGAATGGTCGATTCTTACATCAAATAATGCAGTTCTTAGGGCCTGTGAAAATATGCAGGACTAGCAGTGTACCCCTCAAAATGAAAAATAAAAACAAAATTGGTTTTCTTTGCTAATTCTTACTGAAAAATAAGCAGACCTCAAATTATCTCTTTGAGTTCTGAAAAATAAGCAGAACTCAAATCTACAACAGAAAACCAGGTGGTCCCTGAAGGTATCTGTGTCTGGAGATCTTCAATCACAGGATGAATTCCTTCAATGGCAGCTGCTGGCAGTGGATACTGCTTGAGTCTAGGAAGCTGAACTCCAGGTTTTTATGGTGATTTTCACAGGAGGAATTGAAAGGCACCCGACATTAGATCCCGGCACTGCCCACAAAGTAGAAGGAAGGTCTTCAAGCGCCGGATGAACAACACTAGCATCTGCATGGGATGGCACTTCAGAGAGAGAGTACAGCTGGAAAGAGAACTTTCCCTCAATGCCTTCACAATGTACTATCGGTGCTTGTGCTAATTGAGCATGATAGATAGCAGGCAAATCCTGTAAACGCAGCGCTGATGTTGTAGCTCCAGTATCAATAACAAATTTCAAATGAGAACCTCCCAGTTTAGCTTCTAACTCACCCTGAGGAGTTACAGTCAAATTCAGGAATAGTCATGCATCCCATGTAGCACCTCCGCAATCTTCTGGGTTAGAGAAGCACATATACTGGAGTGAATTCAGCTGGTACTGGAGGGGGAAGGGGGAAATCAGCTCTCTGGCCATCAGGATTCCGATTCCGGGGGCAGTCTCGCTGCAAATGCCCAATAACATATTTCTCTGAACTGTCCACGGCCTCGCTGAGGATTCCCATAACCTCCTCTTGCTCTGATCCTCCCCCTCCCCCTGCTCATGGGAGGTTGCATAGAAGCAATCTGCAAGTTGAGCAATTTAGTCTTTTCACAGCAAATGTCAGCTCACTGTATCAAACTCCTTCCAGAATTGCATCAGCTGTTCTAGCTGGCTAATCTATTATTGAAGTTTCTAAAAGTTCTTTTATTCTCGGGATTAAACCATTTACAAAAATATTAGTGAATCCTGAAGGTGTGTCTTCTGCTTCACCAGAATAGACTTTAAAAGCTAGCATACACCTAGTGTGAAAATCTGTAACTTTTTCTCACCCCTATCCTGCCTTAGAGATGTTAATCTCGACCAATCCCTTTTATATTTTTTTTTTTATTTATTTTTTTACACAAAAACAAAATTATCTCTTTAAATTTTTCTTTTGGAAACCTATCACAGGGTCTGTCATGAACTGAACGAGTGACTCTATGAAAATTAGCTGGATTAAAAACACAGTTCTGAGCAAATTATCTAGAGCTGCCCAAATGGGATTATAACTGTTAATTACTTGAGACCATAAAGACACAAAATCTACCAGGGTTATCCCTGTAATTCGGAAAGGTTTTAGTCAAATCAAACATTTCTTTAAGTAGTCACAATATCATTTCCACAGCTGCTTCAGTTTCACAGTGGCAGAACATAAAGTAGGCTGAATAGAGCCTAAATAATATAATTGATCACACTTCATCAGAAACACTTAATTCTTTTGAAAAGTACACACAAATAAGAGGTACACAATAACAAATCTGCTTAAAGACCTATAAATTCTGCTTTGAATTTCAAATCATTACTGCTATCCTGAACTCCAGGCATAGGTAATTTATTTCCCGAGAATGCTAATTCTTTCGCAACAGAAACTCTATGACCTATTGCTACTTCTAAGATTCTTATTACAAGTACAACACTTTCCGTTTCCTGATTCAAACATGCTCTCAATTCTTTGAGCTGGGAGACATTTCAAATATCACAATATCACAATCTTACTCCCTCTAACTGCTGTTGCTTTTTAAATATTTTCTTTTTCTCTTAGCTCTGCTACACGAGTGACCTGCACTTGCTCAGCTGGTCATTATTTACATTTCCTAACACAAAAACAACTTTTGTTTCAAAACATAAACTTCACTCTTATGTTTTTCTTCATGTACCATCTGTTCCCACCATGTAAGCACAATTGCACGGTTTACCTTTAACCGCTAACTCATATCTCAGGCAATGGACCTTATCTACAGAGAAAGGTCCCTCCAAAGGAAACTGCAAATTCACATTACCTTTTGTCACTGAATCCCTATGTGCTACGGACTCGATGGCTACATCACCATGCTTCTCACACATATAATAGAAGCATACAATAAGGGCTAC
This sequence comes from Ichthyophis bannanicus, assembly GCA_033557465.1. NCBI lineage: Eukaryota > Metazoa > Chordata > Amphibia > Gymnophiona > Ichthyophiidae > Ichthyophis > Ichthyophis bannanicus. The sequence continues at coordinate 1,004,936,906 of CM066034.1, read as the reverse complement.
CTTTTCTAAACACGAAAGCCCTAGCACTGTCATGCCATTCACGCATCTGAGACAGAGCCTGTTTACTTAACAGATTACCCATCACTGGTAATTTTCATAATACTCACAAATCTTTCAGGCACCTTCTGCCCTTGCCTTGAATGCAGAGACCTATCCTGGCACGGCACCAACTGAAAGAGTACTCTGCACCTCCCCCTCACCTGACAATGAGGCAGGGCTCTTGGGTCATAGAAATTGTGACGCCTCGTCTTACCAATTACACCAACTTGTGGCGCAGTTCATTTGGGAGACAGCGTCGTGTATGTTACTTTGTTATCGCTGTTCTCTGGTTGAGCAAAATTGTAGTTGTAGGCCCAGTGATCACAGCCAAAGCAATTTGAAGGTAAACAATAGGTTTATTGTTCCCAGCAGGTTTTCTTCACCCCAGAACAGATATTTAAGGATAACAACATGTTTATAGTAAATAAAGTCCTGTACAAATGTTCCCTGATACTTCTCAGGTTACTGTAGTCCAAAACAACTGTAGACTTTCTTAACAGTGATACTCATTCAAGGCATTCAATAAAGAACTTCCAACAAGCGTGGTTTTCCTGTTCCACCTTCACATGGATAATTCACTTCAAGCCTTAGAATTATGCACTTCACTAGTGTCAGCAGTCAGACAACTTCCTGTCTGTACTTTAAACTCTATTCTCTACATGCTTTTAAAACAGCCTTAAAACGTTGCTTCTGTTTAAGCTGTACATTTAAAAGTCACACTGGCAAATCCCGCATTCCATCTCAGAGCTACTGTGATCAGACAATGGGATGTCAGTTTGCATGGATTCTTCGTCGCTGAGTTGAGCTCCTTGGCTATCTGGCCTGTTCGAGTCTAGGGCTCCTAAATGGTGGAGGAGATCTTGTATCTGCTTTTCTCCCCTCTCACTGCCTGTCCTGCAGTCTTGCAAGGATAACTGTTTATTCAGCCTCTTAAAGAGCTGGGCATAAGGATTTCTTCCTTCTTCCTTTTTCCTATACCTTATTCCCTGTTGAGGAACTACGTGTTGCTTGTAACTAGGCTTTTCAGGGACTCTACCAATCTCCCATTCCTCTAGCTCAGTATCTGTGCTTGAATCACGCTGCTGCCAATTATGAGCTAGGTGACGTGCACCTGTGCTGGCTTCTAGCTTACAAGTTCTACCACGTTCACTGCCAATATTGCAAGGTAAACTATCAGAGGAACTACTTCTGTCTCTTTCAGACACAGGCTCTATGTTCTGTTTAAAAGGCTTATAAGTTTTTCTGACCTGGTTCAGCTTTTCTTGAGAGCAATCCCTTCCTGGGAGAATTCTCGGCTGTTTCCCCAGAGACGTGGCTCTCTCTCTGCAAGGTGGCTGGCAATGATCCAGGTAATTGGATCCCAGCTGGTCACGCTTGCTCTGAGCTCGGCCCCTCTTGGATAAGGATTCTGTTTCTGTTCCTCTGCCAAGAATGCCTGACTCCAAGGCTGTATCTGCACTCCTGGAGTCCCCTTTTTCTGGCTTTGCCAAAGGTAAGTTCCTATTTTGCCTTTTTCCTTCCTCCTGTAGCTCTCTGCGTTCCTCGTCTGATCTCCTCTCTGATCCAGCTGATCCTGCTGATCCTGCTGCTCGGGCTGATCCTGCAGATCCCCTTGAACCTACCACTTCCTGGTTAAGTGGAGTGGTTTGTCCAATCAGGTGAGAGTCCACCCCTTTCCCTGGTTGGCTAGCTCTCCCTGTCAGCCTAGAGCTAGGGTGTGGCTCCCTTTCTTTTCTCTCCTGCCCTGCAACTCTGTGCGCTGAGGTTTTAACCGTCAGCTGCCCTGTATTCCTGGCAGGTTCAGAGGAAAAAGTTTGTTTAAAAGCCTTTTTCTTGTGCTCTGACAGCTCTGCCTTGTCACACAACCCCCCATTTAAGATATTCCGTGCTGTCTGAAAACTTTCAGAACAGCCCGGAATCCTTCTCTGGTGGCTGTAGCTAAATTCGTGATCGGTAACTGTAGCTAAACGAGCTAATGCTACCCGTTCGTGCCAGGGCCTTAAAACGTTCACATGGAAGTTTTGTTGCTTCCCCCTCCTGGTTTCTACTGTGTAAGTGGAGGGTCCTATTCGTTTGATAACCCGGCAGGGTCCCCTCCAGGTGCTTTCAAACTTTGGTTTGCGACCCGGTATCACTACCATGACCTTTTCACCAATTTCTAAACGCTTAGGTTTGGTGTGGAGGTTATAATCTTTTTTCTGCCTCCCTTGACTGGAGGTCAGATTTTCGCCTACTACCTGAGAGGTACGCTGTACCCAGGCTCCTAAATTTCTTCGAAACTGGGGTCTCTCTATCTCTTCCGTAGCGGGTTCTACCCATCGATTTTTAGATCTCTGGGGTGGTTTTACTGGCCTATAGGGGGTGCCCTTCTGGCATGCGGGACACGCTCTACAATACTTTGCGGTCTCGCGATAAACGCCAGGCCAATAGAAACGGCTCAAAAGCTGTTTCAAGGTGCCTTCTACTCCTTCGTGGCCCCCTAAGGGATGGATATGCGCTAAACGCAAAATCCAATTTTTAAAGGTATTGGGCACTACTAATTGCCTCCTGGTACCTTTAGAATGTGGATCCAAGGTTTCCCTATATAACACCTTTCTATCTAAGTGGAAATAGGGTAATGACCGTGCTCTCTTATTAGCCTTATCAAAAGCATAGGTCAAGGCTGGATCCTGCCTTTGTTCATCGGGGAATGAAGGGAATTTTGCTACCAATTGGGCCGGAGCCCAGGGTAACTCCTGTCCTGCCCTTAGTTCCGTCCGAGTACGGGACCTGCACTGTTTCTCCCTGCGATTTTCCCCCTTCTTAAGTTTTGCATGCTCCCGAGAGGGAGTTATCAACCCACTATGTGAGGGTAATTCTGCTAAGGGATCTGTTACAGAATTTTGATCCTCGTGACTGTCTTTACTTTGGGCGCATGTAGATACTAGACCTATACCACCTCTTTCTTTAGAGGGAGATATGTCCTGATCCTCTTTACGTCCCCTTGGGTTTTTACCTTTTATAAGAAGGTCAGCTTCGTCCTTGACGGCTAACGCTTGTACTAGGCCTTCCTTAAACTGTGGACTATTCCTACCTAGAACTAAGGAATAGGGTAAGTTAGGCACCACCACTACTGGGATATCTTTCTTTACCCCTAGACCGTCCACCACTACTGTGTGCACCGGATAAGGCCTATCCGCACCGTGTACACAGCGAATTTTAATCTTTCCTTCAGGGTGTCTTTCTGGGCACTCATCCGGGGTTCCTATCTCATTCCAGAATTTCTCTGAGACCATTGACTGGTCAGCGCCAGAATCTAACAGCGCTTCAATCTGGACGTCGTTAACAGTGACTGCTAATAAAAATCCCTCCCCCACCTTCTTGGAAGGAGTAGTCACTAGTGCTAGCTTAACCTTACAATTTCTTCTCAGGTGTCCCTGTTGACCGCAAGAAAAACATTTACGTTCTTCCCACCCAGTTTTAAACAAGGGCTTCTTAGATGGACACTCTCCCACCATAGTTCTTCCCTTTGTTACTGGCATTCTCAGGACTGACTGCTCTGAAACACCCCTCCCCCGCTGTCGTATTGCCTCTGCCGCCAAGAAGCGATCGGCTAGCGTGATGGCATCTTTAGTGCTTCTACAGTCCTGTAGAACCAAGAAAGATTGTACTTCTTTAGGGACTGCCTCCAGAAATTGTTCTAGTACAATATCATCCATAATAGTGTCAAGGCTCCTGTTACTTGGTGAAAGCCATTTATGCACTAACGCTTTAATTCTATGGCATAAAGCCTGTGGTGACTCGCCCGGGTTTAATTTGCACCCTCTTAAACGGCGATGGTACACCACCGGTGTTAGGCCCAGCCTTTCTCTTATGGCTTTGACCACAGCGTCATAATCAGTAGCCAGATCATTGGGCATCTCTCTGTATGTTGTTAATGCCTCTCCCGTTAGGGAAGTAGCGAATCTGATGACCCAATGCTCTTTTGGCCATCCGCTCATGATAGCAATGCGTTCAAAGACTTCGATATGGTCATCTATATCGACTTCTTTAGACATTGGTCCTAATGACCACATTCCTTGACCACACTGTCCAAGTCCTGCATTAGTTCCTAATGAACTAGAAACAGTTCTCAGTACTTGAGTCGTCTCCTTTTGTTCTCCAATCCATGAAGTCAGCAGATCCATCACCGGCTTCTGCTGCGCCTGGAACATCTCCGCCATGCGTTCCTGTGTCTGCGCTGCTCTCGCCTCCTGCTGCTGGAACCTCTCCGCTACCCACGACATCAGGTGTGCGGGCTCCATCCCGTTGTTGCTGAAATGACACAAAAGAAAACACACCAAGTGCGGCACCAATACACTCGCACCTGCCTCGCTCCCGGCTTATGTCTGCTTTAACCCTCCCCCTTGTAGCAGTATCCTTATACAAGCCTTCCCAGCTACTGGTTACCTGCTACAAGTGGAGAGTCTTGCTCATCAGGATACGCTGGTGCTGGCACAGGAACTCTGGTCCGGCTTCACCGCTCTTGCGCTCCTAACTGCTCTCGCAGATCCGGTCAGCTCTTCCTTCAGGCACTTTCCTTTTGTATTTGGTTTTTTTTTTTTTTTTTTTCAAGCTTGCACGAGGTTTATTCTCTCGTCAGGACTTCACTGTTGGGGTTGGTATATCCTCCTTTCTGGACAGAGTGTTGAAAAATCCTCAAAACTACGCCAATAATGTGACGCCTCGTCTTACCAATTACACCAACTTGTGGCGCAGTTCATTTGGGAGACAGCGTCGTGTATGTTACTTTGTTATCGCTGTTCTCTGGTTGAGCAAAATTGTAGTTGTAGGCCCAGTGATCACAGCCAAAGCAATTTGAAGGTAAACAATAGGTTTATTGTTCCCAGCAGGTTTTCTTCACCCCAGAACAGATATTTAAGGATAACAACATGTTTATAGTAAATAAAGTCCTGTACAAATGTTCCCTGATACTTCTCAGGTTACTGTAGTCCAAAACAACTGTAGACTTTCTTAACAGTGATACTCATTCAAGGCATTCAATAAAGAACTTCCAAGAAGCGTGGTTTTCCTGTTCCACCTTCACATGGATAATTCACTTCAAGCCTTAGAATTATGCACTTCACTAGTGTCAGCAGTCAGACAACTTCCTGTCTGTACTTTAAACTCTATTCTCTACATGCTTTTAAAACAGCCTTAAAACGTTGCTTCTGTTTAAGCTGTACATTTAAAAGTCACACTGGCAAATCCCGCATTCCATCTCAGAGCTACTGTGATCAGACAATGGGATGTCAGTTTGCATGGATTCTTCGTCGCTGAGTTGAGCTCCTTGGCTATCTGGCCTGTTCGAGTCTAGGGCTCCTAAATGGTGGAGGAGATCTTGTATCTGCTTTTCTCCCCTCTCACTGCCTGTCCTGCAGTCTTGCAAGGATAACTGTTTATTCAGCCTCTTAAAGAGCTGGGCATAAGGATTTCTTCCTTCTTCCTTTTTCCTATACCTTATTCCCTGTTGAGGAACTACGTGTTGCTTGTAACTAGGCTTTTCAGGGACTCTACCAATCTCCCATTCCTCTAGCTCAGTATCTGTGCTTGAATCACGCTGCTGCCAATTATGAGCTAGGTGACGTGCACCTGTGCTGGCTTCTAGCTTACAAGTTCTACCACGTTCACTGCCAATATTGCAAGGTAAACTATCAGAGGAACTACTTCTGTCTCTTTCAGACACAGGCTCTATGTTCTGTTTAAAAGGCTTATAAGTTTTTCTGACCTGGTTCAGCTTTTCTTGAGAGCAATCCCTTCCTGGGAGAATTCTCGGCTGTTTCCCCAGAGACGTGGCTCTCTCTCTGCAAGGTGGCTGGCAATGATCCAGGTAATTGGATCCCAGCTGGTCACGCTTGCTCTGAGCTCGGCCCCTCTTGGATAAGGATTCTGTTTCTGTTCCTCTGCCAAGAATGCCTGACTCCAAGGCTGTATCTGCACTCCTGGAGTCCCCTTTTTCTGGCTTTGCCAAAGGTAAGTTCCTATTTTGCCTTTTTCCTTCCTCCTGTAGCTCTCTGCGTTCCTCGTCTGATCTCCTCTCTGATCCAGCTGATCCTGCTGATCCTGCTGCTCGGGCTGATCCTGCAGATCCCCTTGAACCTACCACTTCCTGGTTAAGTGGAGTGGTTTGTCCAATCAGGTGAGAGTCCACCCCTTTCCCTGGTTGGCTAGCTCTCCCTGTCAGCCTAGAGCTAGGGTGTGGCTCCCTTTCTTTTCTCTCCTGCCCTGCAACTCTGTGCGCTGAGGTTTTAACCGTCAGCTGCCCTGTATTCCTGGCAGGTTCAGAGGAAAAAGTTTGTTTAAAAGCCTTTTTCTTGTGCTCTGACAGCTCTGCCTTGTCACAAAATCCACACACAATAACAATGAGAAGGTTAATTGTAAAATCAATAAAGAACACACAACACACTTGTATGATAACCACAGGGCCAAAGCGCTTTGGGAGAGCAAGCTAGGCAGTTGCCTATGTTTACTCTGAAATCAAAGCTTTAGGCCTCTTTATTTATAGGTAAAGATTCCATTACACAGCATAATTTCATTTTATTATTCTACGTCTCACATCACGTATATTCATAATATACATATTCTATTTTACGTCTAGTGTTACGTATATTCATAATATACTTTTCTATAGGCATACACGTCCTAGATCATCATGAAAAGACATACATATATTCTCAGACGTGACTATGTAGGCCTTAATTCTAATTAATCCTAACACTGACAATTTGATATCTCTGACCAGAGACAGTGTGACTGAGAGCTAGGTAAACAACTTGCCTTTTACTTATCTTTCTAATAACATAGGCTAATGTTTATGTTATCTCAACCTTTTACCCAATTCCTTCATACAGAGTTGTTCAAGGATGGTATTATAAGAGAGAGAGCTACAAATGATATTATCTCTTTCTTATGCCTGACTGTATATTCAACCTGGTACACTAAAGCTTTCTTTCAGTAGGCATCCTTGGTTGGGAGATTGGGTATATGTTATTACTGATTTAGGAGAGAGGTGATCAGGGTTTCCACACCATGATTCCTTTTGAAGCCATGTTGGAAGAGGTCAAAAGGGAAGTGGTTGTCAATGTAGTTCTGCAGCTGGTTTTGTACAATTATTTCAGTTATTTTTGCTAGGAGGGGGATACTTGATATTGGTCTGTAAGAGGATTGTGATGTGGGGTCCAGTTTGTTCCCTTTTAAGATGGGACGAATGGAGCTGTTTTTCAGGGGCACAGGCATGATTCCAGTTCTAAGGGACGTTCTAACCATGGATTGGATGAAGGGGCTTAGTGTGTTCTTCGTACTTTTAATCCATGTGATTGGGCATGGGCCGAGGGCAGAGATAGAGGTGTTAAGGTTTTTAATAATATTTCTTATATTTTCAAGAGATGGGGGGGTCTAACTGGTTCCAAGTTGTTGTGGGGGTTACCTTAGGGGTTTGAGCCTCTGTATGGATGCTGGTTCCGGATAGGGGTGAGGAGTATTTAGAGAAGAGATGGTCTTCTATGGTTTGTGGGGAAATTTTATCTTCCAGCTCTTGATTTGGTGTTTCTTTTAACAGGGCTTTGACAATGGAGAAAAGTTCCTTGGTTTATTTAGGATTATATTCTTGTTATATTCTCTTTTCCGTCTTAGTGTTTCATGGCAGTAGGTGCGGAACTTTTCAGAATAGGAGGTGAGGCTAGATGGATCTCGTAGACGATGCCAGCGGCGTTCGTCGTCAGAGTTCTGTTTTTAAATCATGTAGTGCTCTTTTGTGGAGCTTCTGTGGGGGTGATCTGGGGGGTATTTTTGCTGCTGTAATTAAACTATATACAATATGCATTGGGTACGGCTATATACAAATGTATACATCCTATATACAGTGGTTTTGTGTGGGGTGACTTTATTTGGGGGAGTAATGCAGTAGGGTTGAAGTGTTCTATGAATAGGGGTGTCTTCAGGTGTTTTCTGAAGGTGGAGAGGTCTGGGATGTTCCTGAGCTGGTCTGGTAGGGTGTTCCAAATTGAAGGTGCATATAGGTGGAAGGCTCGTTTACAGGCCTGTTGGTTGGATTTGGTCTTGGTATGGGGGATGATCAGGGTGTTCATTACGGAGGCACGTCATGACCTGCTTTGGGGGCCTGTATAGGTGTGTGTAGATGGGGGAGGGGGCATCGGTGTGGATGATTTTGTGAGTCAGAAGTATTGTCTTGTACTTTATCCAATTTTGTAGTGGTAGCCAATGGAGCTGCTTGAGGATAGGCGTGATATGATCTTGTCTCACTGCTGCTTGGAGTATTCACGCTATTGTACGGAGAGTGGTTTGCAGGGGGAGAACCGTGGATTTAGGAAGGCCCTGGTACATAGCATTGCAATAGTCAAGGTGTGGCAGAATTGATGCTTGGCGTGCAGAGCAGAAGTCAGTTGGTTCGAGTAATGGTCGGAGACGCTGAAAGTTCTTTGCTTTGTAATATATTGTTCTTGTAGTTTCATTGATGTGAGCTTTGAAGGTGAGTTGTTGGTCAAGGGGGATTCCCAGGAATGTCTTGATTGGGGTGTTGTTCAGGGTTATGTTAGGAGGGGGGGGGGTGAAGAAGTCATCTCTGGATACAAAGAGGGCTTCGGTTTTCTTATAGTTGACTTCAAGGTTCTTTTCCTTTAGCCATTTGTGAAGCATGACCTTTCTGCTACCTTTGATCACCACCTTCTCCTTGATATCCTCCTGTCCTTGCTTGGATTTAGGGGCTCTGTTCTGTCCTGGTTTTCTTCTTATCTCTCCCATCTCTCTTTTAGTGTATGACTATTTAGTTAGTTATTTATTTATCTATTTATTTATTTATGTGTCTTCTATACCACCCTATCATATAATCGGGGCGGTTTACATTAGAAACAACAATATTACATTATAACATATTAAACATTTAAAGGTAACAGATGTAGATATATTTAAATCACAGATATATACATGATTAGTTTGGTGGATCCTCCTCTAATTCCATCCTGCTTTCAGTTGGTGTACCTCAGGGCTCTGTTTTGGGATCTCCTTGGAGAATTTATTTCCTCCCATGGTTTTCAGTGCCATCTTTATGCTAATGACTCTTAGATCTACCTTTCTGTGCCTGAAATCTCTCCAGGTTGTCTGAGATTGCTGCCTGGATGTCTCACCACTGTCTGAAACTGAACATGGCCAAAACTGAGCTCATTATCATTCCTCCTAAACCTACCTCCCCCTTTCCTTCCTTCTCTGTTTCTGTGGATAACATTACACTCCTCTCTATTTCCTCAGTTCACAACCTTGGGGTCATCATTGATTCTACTCTCTCTTTCGCACACACATCCAAGAGATAGCTAAAACCTGTCGCTTCTTGGCAAAATATGTACCTTTCTTTCGATAACACTGAGGGAGGGAGGGAGGGAGGAGTAGCCTAGTGGTTGGAGTAAGGTACTTCAGGCCAGAAGGTCAGGGGTTCAAATCCCACTAGAGGATAGCAACCTTGGGCCAGAAGGACTGGGGTTTCTAGTCCCACAGATGCTCCTTGTGGTCTTGGGCAAGCCACTTAACCCTCCATTGCCCATGTTCCCTGTAAGTATTAGTGTATGTGTCTCATATCCCCATGTGTTAAATGTATCCCCCACTTGTGTTGTGACCATTTTGATTGAAGAATAAGGCCGTATACAAAACTGTCTAAATAAATAAACACTGCTGAGACTCTCATCCACTCACTAGTCACCTCCCCTCTTGATTATTGTAGGCTGCTCCTTACTGATCTCCCTCTGAATCATATTTCTGCCCTTAAATCTGTTCAAAACTCAGCTGCACGGCTTATCTTCCGTCAGTATCACTATGCTCATGTAACCCCTCTTCCGAAGTCACTTCACTGGCTTCCTATCCATTTCCACATCCAGTTCAAAATTCTCTTACTTACCTGCAAGTGTGTACATTATGCAGCTCCTCACTATCTTTCCTCTCTTATCTCATTCTACACTCCTCCTTGGGAATTACACCCTTTTAACAGATCCCTTTTATCTGTGCCCTTTTACGCCAGTGCCAACTCCAGACTTCCTTCATTCCACCTTGTTGCTCCATATGCCTGGAACAAACTATCTGAGTCAGTGTGTTGGGCTCCTTCTCTGGCCCTGTTCATGTCTAGGCTGAAAAACCACCTCTGAGGCTGATTTTGAACCCTGATGCTCCTCATTCTCTTGCCTACTAGGTATCTCTATCTTGCTATACTCTAGTAGACCCCAGTTTTGTGATGTTTTTCATCTTGATTAGATTGTAAGGTCTGATGAGCAAGGACTGTGTCTTACATCTATATGTTCAGCACTGTGCACACCTTGTAGTACTATACAAATGATTAGTAGTAGTAGTAGCAAGTTTCAAAATGCTACTGGGTAGAGGAGCGCTATAAAATCTAGCCAGATACTTGCCTTAGTAGTGTGATCAAAGTTGCTTTCTCCCAAATGAGTAGAAGACTGGCATCGGGGAGGGCATGGAACGGGAGAACTCAAGGGCTTATGCCAGACTTCTCAGGAATCCCCAATGAAAATATCTGAGAAATCATAGTTGGGGTTACTGTACTTCCATAAGAACACAGGAAGTGCCACACTAGGTCAGACCAAGGTCCATCAAACCCTGTATCTTGTTTTCAACAGTGGCCGATCCAGGTTACAAGAACCTGTCAGGTTCCCAAAAAGATACATAGGTTCCACAATGCTTGTACATAGGAGTATTTGTTATTTAAAGATAGTTTGCAATAGCATCAGTCTGTTGCAGATGGTGATATTTAGGAAGATGACTTGCAGACTATCAGTTTAACTTCAGGTTATGGGAGTTCTCAATCCAGTTCTGATTTTACATTTTATCTACTATTAACAGTAGTGATTAGAACATAAGAAATGCCTTACTGGGTCAAACCAAGGTCCATCAAGCCCAATATCGTCTTTCCAACAATGGCCAATCCAGGTCACAAGTACCTGGCAGGTTCCCAAAAAGGCACACAGGTTCCACAATACTCGTCCTAGGGCAAGCAGTAGATTTCCTGAGTCCTCTTTAATAATGGTTTATGGACTATTCCTCCAGTAACTTGTCCAAATCTTTTTTAAACCCAGCTATACTAATAGCTTTTATTACATCCTCTGGTAACGAATTCCAGAGTTTGATAATGCATTGAGTGAAAAATTATGTTCTCTTATTAGTCTTAAAAATGGGTTATGTCATAGCTTCATTGCATGCCTCCTAATCTTTCTACTTTTTGATGGCATAAACAACCAATCTACATTTACCCGTTCCATTCCATTCATTAATTTATAGACCTCTATCATATCTCCCATCAGCTACCTCTTTTCCAAGATGAACAGCCCTAACCTTTTAAGCCTTTCCTCATAGGGGTATTCTTCCATCTCCTTTACCATTTTCTCTGTACCTTTTCTAATTCTGCTATATCCTTTTTAAGATATGGTGACCAGAAATGCACACAATATTCAAGGTGCAGTCGCACCAAGGAATGATGCAGAGGCATTATAATATAATTTGTTTTATTCTTCATTCCTCTCCTTCTTTTTCTTAGCATTCTATTTGCTTTCTTGGCCACTGCTATGCACAGGGTGGAGGGTTTCAACATATTGCCCACGATATCACCCAAATCTTTTTCTTGGGTGGTGGTTCCTAATCTGGAACCTTGCATCGTGTAACCATAGTATGGATTGTTCTTTCCTAGATGAATAACTTCTCTGTCCCTTTTCAAATCCAAGCTGAAAACTCACCTCTTGGTTGCCTCTTTCAGATCTTGACTCACCTGATCTCCTTCGTGTTTCCTTACCAGTCCCCTTAAATGTATCCCATGTCTACAGCTACTGTGTTGTCCATTTCGACTAGATTATAAGTTCTGATGAGCAGGGACAGCATAGTTACTCACCTGTAATTTAGTCTTCACATATGGGTGAAGTCAGTACCGACGGAGCCCAGTGGGAACACTCCCCAGTGTCCAATAGGAAAGCTTTTGGGACCATCCCACTGTGCCTGCGTCACAGCCTTCCCACCCTTGCAACTCTTCCTCCTCAGTTAAGTTTGTAGCTGAGATATGTTTATGTTTATGTTTATTGACTTTATATACCACTAAACGAATAGACATCAAAGCGGTTTACATAGCTTGAATAAAAAAACCATAAGATAGAGGAGAGGAAAGGAAATTACAATATTGGATAGGAAAGCAAACCTAGCTGACTCATATGACGAGACAGTAAGGAGGGGAGAGAGAGAAGGGGGAGAGAAAAGGTAAGGTTACACAGAGGGATCAGGGAGGTTAAAGGCAAGGGCAAAGAGATGGGTTTTGAGACTGTTCCTGAAGGTGGTATGCCCTTGCTCGAGCCAGATGGACGAGGGTAGGGAGTTCCAGAGGGCGGGGCCAATGAAGATGAAGGCAGAGGAACGAGTAGACTGGAGGCAAGCACAGGCAGGTGAATGGAGACATAGGCGATTGAGATGGAGAGATCGTAAGGAGCGGGTTGGGGTATGGAAGTGAATGAGATCAGCCAGATACTGGGGGGAGTGGGTGTAAAGGACGCCTTGGAGAAGTACCAGGATTTTGAAGTGGATGCGGAATTTGATGGGAAGCCAGTGAAGATGGCTAAGTAGAGGTGTAACATGATCACGTGAAGAGGAGTAAAAGATGAGTGGGGCGGCAGTGTTTTGGATGTGTTGGAGGTGGTGAAGTTGCATGGTAGGGAGACCAGCTAGAGCCGAGTTAGAAATAAAAGGAAAGAAAAGAGAAAAGCGAAACCCTACAACTCCTAGAGGAGGAGGGTGGGTTGTGAAGACTAAGGGGTATGTTTACTAAACAGCGATAACGTTTCAGCGGCACAGTTAGCACATGATACGTAACGTTATTGTGTGATAAAGTAATATTATTGCACGATAGCGTGAGGTTTCGCGCGATAACGTCTCCGGCAGCGGTAAGGCACACAGAGGGTGGAGTAAGGCTCCCCAGAGGGCAGAGAGAAGGGGTCAGTGGGCTGAGAGTGGGCGGGGAGAGGCTCCAGGCACACTAACGCTGTGAAATGAAGGTCTGAAAATTAACGCCAGTGAAAACCTCGCGTTAGAAGCACATTTGCAGGAGAGAGAAACCATTTCAGTCAGCAATGTAATGCAAAGGCAGAAAAACCAAGAAAAGTGATAGTAGTGATACATGTGCAGCAACAGCATAGTGCCCAAGTACGAAAGGGCACTATGGTGAGGCTGCAAATGGGGTACAGGGGGCTGCAGGCGGGACATGCAGTGAGGTAGCTGGGGCACAGGGTGGACTAGGCAGATGCCTAGGTGGCACATAGGAATGCAGAAACTGCAAATCAGCAAGCCAGCAACTGACCAAGGTCAAACATGCCCACGAGTGTGTGCCCCACAGTGTCCCAGGGGACAGTACCCAGCAGGTACCCCAAAGGGCACATAACATTGACAGGCGGTGCCAGGGGAAATTGTGGATGTATATGTAGGCACCCTTACCCCAGATCCCACACCATAGGCAGCTGCCTACCGGCACACTGGATGGCCTGGGACTGCGCACCACCAGCACCACCGGCATAAGGGCATGTCAGCATGGTGGCGGAGGGGTGCTGGTGCTGGAGGGGGCAGTGGCATCTGCCCACAGCACATCAAGGCCAAGCCCTGTTCAGGTAGGTGGCGTGCAGTGCAACAGACAAGGTCTGTCTGATGAACAGTAATGGTATCCCCAGGGAATGACCTGCCTTTGTGGCAACAGTTTGGTGAAGTACACACAGCCAGTGTGTTCATGGGGCAGAAGGTCACAGGTTCAAGTCGCAGCTGTGGCTCCTGCAGACCATGTCCTTATATTTTACCCTACAGCGCACATACACCATAAACATGTGCAGTCCCTAGAGCATAGGTTCCCAACTGCAGTCCTGGAGGGCCAAACACCATTCAGGATTTCATGATGTCCCTAATAAATATGCATTGGTATGCAGTGCCCCCACTGTATGCAAATGTATCACATGCATATTCATTAGAGACTGCCTGAAAACCTGAATCATGTTTGGCCCACCAAGACTGGAGTTGGAAACCTCTGCCCTAGAGCATCGGCCAACAGGGGCACAAACATCCACACCCACAGGCTCCACTATCCAAAGCCTCATGAAGAGTCAGGCTGTTGGGCCCTGCGCAGAGCAGCTGCTACCAATACTAGCACCTGCATACCTTAGCATTGCCTGCACTGTGCCCAGGACTGGTGTGGTGGTCAGGGCTGCCAACCACCTCTGTCTTTGCACAATGCTGAAATAGGTGTGGGAGTGTGTGTATGTCTATCCAGTGTTTTGTGGCTGTCTACACCTTACTGAGCCCCCAATTCTTGCACTGTTTCCAGTGTTAGCCTGCCAATGTGCATAATGAGGAGCAAGGTATTGAGGGTATGACCCAGAAATGGCGGTCTGGGCAGGATGCATCTGCACAGGGCATAGGGCAATGGCTGAGACATTGTATTGCCCGACCACCACCTGCACGGACAGGGTGGCCACAGCATGTCATGCTGGGAGGTCACTCTCACCCTGACTGAGCAGTGGCCATGGCATGGCTAGGTTCCCCCATAGTGCTCTACAGTATTTCTCTCAAGTAATATCTATGAGTTCCTTTTTCTGTGGCCCAATCAGTGACATTCTTGCTTGGTGTGTGTGCTTACATCCTGCTTTTGGGTGCACACAGTTCCTCCAGGAACATGCACTATCTACTAGCTTGCAGACTATCTGTAGTTAGCATGTGTATGGTTGGAATGCCTTGCAGGGTGGAGACTGACTGTGCTCTCAGCTGGTGAATGTCAGGTTGTGGTGGGGGGCAGCTGAGCATTTCCAGGCCTAGGGCCCATCTGCCAGTGCCCTATGAAATATGTACAGATCTGCATTGACTGCCCTGGAGGGTGCCTATTCCACAGCAGGACTGGGGTGGTGGTCCTCTCTACTGCAGAGATGTAGAATGTGGATCTGTTGGTGGGAGATCCTGTCCCCCACCCTGACCCAGAGAGAGCAGGTGGGGTGGTGCTACATATTCTGCTTTTGGGTCCAAACACCATCCCTTCTCTTATAACATGTGACCATGGCAACCAGACAGGACATGCACTATTCTGGGTGCATCATAGTCCACAAGGGCTAGATGTGACTGGGAAATACAGATGGACACAGGTGTAGTCTAGGTGTGTCTGCATGGACTATCTATCACACATTGGCACCAATGGGGACCTACAGCACAGTCTATCTCAGCCATACCAGGTGCTGCAGACCTGGTGCTGGGCGCCCCACCTCACCCTCAGGGTGAGCACAGGAACCGCACAATGTGATGATCTGTAGCTACTCTGTGCCAGTAACACATACGGTCAGTTCCCCCTACCAGGCTGCGGTGCTGTATAGGCGCATACCCCCTCTTGTGATCAGATGTAGACTGCTGATCTGCATGTGCAGTGCATCATGGGTACGGGTGGTTTACCCTATCCTGGTAACCACAGCAGACAGGTTGTGTGATGACCTGTAGTCTTTCTGTAGCCAGCCAGCAATGTGCTAGAAACTATAGAAATGTAACCCACTGGTTACTTCAATGACTGTGGAGGCAGAGGTCATGGGTTCAATCCCACAGTGGTGTTATTTCATAAGGTTGTCTGAGGCTTTTCCTTTTATTTTAAATCAGTGTTGCCAGCAAAAACACCCTTACAGTGCCATAACCTAAGGTGCCTCATAAGGCACCTTAAAAAAGCACCCTATAGGACACATTATAAGGTGCCTTAGCGGACAGGGCACTTTATAATGTGCCCTATGGAGTGCCTTATAGGCCACCTTTTGGGCACCTTAGGTTACGGCACTGTGAGGGTGTTTTTGCTGGCAGCACTGATTTAAATTAAAAGGAAAAGCCTCAGACAGCCTTATTAAGCAACACCACTGCAGGATCAAACTCATGACCTCTGCCTCCACAGTCATTGTAGTCACCAGTGGGCTACATCTCTATAGCATCTAACATAGTGTGGCATGGACTTAAGGCTAACACATGTTAACATGCCACGGCGCCCACTATCGTGCAATACCGATTTCTTGCTACCTTCCCTCCAGAACGCCCACTACCTTATATTGCATTCTTCGCATTAATGCTGCAACTAGTGCCGGTAACATTATGACGGTTTAGTAAACATCCCCCTAAATTCCTGCTGTTCCCGGAGATCACCTGTAACAGGTGAGTAATACACCATCTTCAGGAACAAGCAGGAATGTAGTCTTCACATATGGGACTCCCTAGCTCCCAGATGCCAGAGAAATGACCTCAGAATTAGTAGATTTGCCTCAGAGTAGGCATCAAGAGGTCATGGATCCTCCATGGATGTCTGGTATCGTTAAATTCCAGGATGGAGGGTAGGAGTTGCCCTAAGTCTGAAGGAAGCGTGAGTCCTTGTCAAGACAGTAAAGGTATGTACTGAAGAGCAGGTAGCTGCTTTGCAGATTTTGTCAATGGACATAGACTGTAGGTTTTCCATCGAGGCAGCCATGGCACAAACATTATGGGCAATGACGTGCCCTTCAAGAGATAGTCCTGCCATAGCAGATGCAATCTGCTATCCAATTGGACAGAGTATGTTTAGAAACTGGGAAACCAAAGTGACTAGGGTCTAAGGAAATGAGCAAATGTGAAGCTCTGCGGTGCTCTCGAGTCCTTTGAAGATAAAATGCTAAGGCACACTTGCAGTCAAGGGTGTACAAGGTTGCCTCTGCCTTAGAGGAATGCTGTCTAGGGAAAAAGACAGGAAGGTAAACTGATTGATTGATATGGAAAGGACTCACTACCTTTTGCATGAAATGGGGGTGAGTTCTAAGAACAACCGTATCATGGTGGAACCGTTTGTAAGGTGGATCTGCCACCAAAGCCTGAATCTCACTAATGCGTCTAGCTGAAGTGTAGGCAATTAGGAAGATAACCTTCCATGAGAAAAACTTTAGTGAGGTTGTGGCTAAAGGTTTAAAAAAGCAGTTTGAGGAGCTGCCCTAAGGTGACATTAAGATCCCATGCCAACGGTGATGGCCTGATGGAAGGCTTGGTCTATAAGAATCCTCTCATGAAATGCACCACAAGCGGCTATGAGGAGATAGGCTGTCCATCCAAAGGATGGTGAGAAGCAGCAATTGCACTGAAGTGACCCCTCACCAAGTTTGTCTTGAGGCCAGATGAGGAAAGATATAGGAGATACTGAAGAAGAGCCTCCATAAAAGCTGAAAAGGAATTAAACTCCTTCTGGGAACACCAGGTGGAAAACCTACAACACTTGAACTCATAAGAACGTCTGGTAGAGTTTCATGGAGGCTAGAATGATCTCCTTTACTTCCTGAGTAAGGTTAAGATTTTGTAAGACTACACTTTCAGCAGCCAAGCTATGAGATGGCGAGACTGCAGGTCGGGATGGAGTAGCATCCCCTGCTCCTGGGAGAGGAGGTCAAGAGCTGACTTGAGACTCAGGGGGCGAGTCTGGGACAGACATAGCAGGAGAGGAAACCATGGTTGACGTGGCACGTGCGGGGCTATGAAGATCATTTTACCCCCGTCTGCTTGAAGCTGGAAGAGCATTTTGGGAATCGGTGGTATGGGAGGAAAGGCATACAGGAAATCCTGACCCCAGTAAAGGTGGAAAGCATCCACCTGTTGGAAGCTGGATATCAGGATTCTGGTGCAGAAATGAGGAAGTTTTGCATTTTGTGGAGTGGCAAAAAGGTCTATCTCCAGAGTTCCCCAGGTCTGAAAGATGAATGAGATTGTCTCCGGATAGAGGGACCATTTGTGTGGAAGAAGAATCGGACTCAATCTGTCTGCTAGGACATTTTGCTGTCCCGGCAGATATACCTCTTGGAGATGTATCCGATGAGCAATGGAAAAAGACCAAAGATGGAGAGCCTCCTGGCAGAGAGGCCAAGAGCCTGTTCCTTCCTGCTTGTTCACATAGAACATGGCTACCTGATTGTCCATCTGGACGAGAACTCTGTGGCCCTGTAGTTGTTGTTGAAACACCTTGATGGCATTGAAGATAGCACGAAGCTCCAGTAGATTTATCTGGAGCTGAGACTCCTGCTCTGTCTAGAGGCTCTGGGTGAATAGAAGACCTAAGTGGGCTCCCCAGCCCAGTTTGGATGCATCCATTGTCAGGATGCATTGATGTGGAGGCATCTGAAAAGGTGACCCTACGAGGAGATTTGCTGGGGTACACCAGCATAGGAAAGACTCTATGAGAAGATCTGCGACTTGGATCTGGTCCTTGAGGGCCCCAGAAATCTGCTTTTATTGGGAGACAAGAGTCCATTGAGCTGTTCGTATGTGCAACCGGGCATATGGAGTAACATGCACTGTAGAGGCCATATGGCCTACAAGTTGTAGCATCTCCTTGGCTGAGAGATGGTCTCTGAATTGCACTTGAGATGCAAGCTGCACTAAGCAAGTACAACGGTCCTGGGGTAGAAATGTCCTTGACTGCCGAGTGTCTAGAAGAGTTCTTATGAATTCTAGTGTTTGAGTGGGAGCTAGATGGAATTTTGGAAGATTTATCACAAATCCCAGATCTTGCAGTACCTGCATTGTATGAAGGAGGGATAGTTGAACCTCCTGTGAAGTGGCTGCCCTTATCAGCCAGTCGTCTAAGTAAGGGAAGGCAAATATCCTGAGAGTCCTTAGATATGCGGCTATGACCGCTATGCACTTTGTGAAGACTCTTGGGGCAGAGGTGAGTCCGAATGGAAGGACTCTGTATTGATAGTGATTTTCGTGGAAGATGAAGCATAGATACTTCCTGTGTTCTGCTTCTTATAGATCTAGAGAACAGAGTAACATAGTAACATAGTATATGATGGCAGATAAAGACCAGTATGGTCCATCTAGTCTGCCCAGCAAGGTGGCAAGAGTAGGTGCACTTGCCGCTCCATGCAGGTCACCACTATCAGCCTGGGCACTATGTCTGTCACATGCCATTTTGAATTCTGTCACTGTGTTTGCCCCCACCCATCGGGAAGGCATTCCAAGCAACCACCACCCAACAGCCCTTCTGCAATATCACATGAATTAATATATCAATATCACATGTGTCCCAGGGTTCGGTCCCAAGACTGAACCCTGGGACACACCGCTAATCACCTTCCTTTCATCCGAATGAGTTCCGTTTACCGTCACCCTCTGTCGTCTGTCAGTCAACCAATTTCTGATCCAGTTCACCATCTTGGGACCCATCCCCATGCTGTTGAGTTTATTGATAAGCCTCCTATGAGGAACAGTATCAAATGCTTTGCTGAAATCTAGGTAGATCACATCCATCGCATGCCCTTGATCTAGTTCTCTGGTCACCCAGTCAAAGAACTCAATCAGATTTGTTTGGCAAGATCATCCTTTGGTAAAACCATATTGCCTCAGATCATGCAACCTGTTGGTTTCGAGGAAGTCCACTATTCACTCTTTCAGGAGTGCCTCCATTACTTTTCCCGCCACCGAGGTAAGGCTTACTGGCCTGTAGTTTGTCACTTCTTCCCTATTACCACTTTTGTGAAAAAGTACCACATCAGCCCTTCTCCAATCCTGTGGAACTTCTCCTGTCTCCAAGGATCTATTAAAAACATCCTTTAAAGGCCCTGCAAGAACCTCTCTGAGCTCTTTCAGTATCCTGGGGTGTATCCCATCTGGTCTCATAGACTTGTCCACTTTCAGTTTTGCAAGCTGTTCTAACACATCATCTTTTATGAATGGTGTGATATCTATTCTATTCCCATCTGTATATTTGTCAGTCACTGGTGGTCCTTCTCCAGGATTTTCTCTAGTAAAAAAAGAGCAGAAGTATTTGTTCAGCATTGTCGCTTTTTCGATGTCACTTTCCTCTTAAGTGTCCTTGGCCAGTAGGCCTTCTATGAACTGAGGGCACACTCAGATATCTGATTTAAAGGCTATGCAAATAATGTAAGCAGGCTGAAGATCCCTAAAAATCTATATACAACAGGTAACATTTATCAAAGACAGGCAATGATAAAGTTTGAAAGCCTTAGCTGAATGTGTAGTCTCTTGAAGTTCTGATGAGCAGACTGGTTCAGGTATTTGATCAGTGGTAGAGCAGCTTTAATTTAATTAGCCCCTCCCTGTAAGGCAGACTTTCAACAAACAAAGTCATCGTTACCGTCTCCATTGTTTATGCTGATCACAGTCCATGAAGAAATCTGCAACATAACGAAAACCAGCAGCCACTCTCAAGTCCAGCTATTCTCTAAATAGACTGTCATTTATGATAACCCGTATAAGCACAGCAGTATCCCGACTGCCCGGCGGGCTTGAAACTAACATCATCAACATCATCTGAAAAGATCTCCGTCTTCTTCAAACCTCCAGCTGGAGCGCACCCATGGCAGACCTCGCTCTCACACTGAACCAAGCCACCTACCGATCACAGCAAGTATACCACTTCTAAAACACTGGCTAAAATGAGTCTTCCAGCACACCCATCTAAGCCAATATCAATATTCTCCTATGGTCACACATATCCTATGATCTGTAGCCTCATATACTGTTGTCAGTAGCCTATATAACTTTGTTGATAGTACCTATACCATTGTCAATAGCCTATATAACACTGTCAATAGCTTCTTATACTGTATAACATTGTTGATAGTACTCATACTGTTGTCAGTAGACTATATAACACGGTCAATAGCTTCTTATACTGTTGTCAGTAGCATCATATACCGTTGTCCATTGCCATACTGTTTTGTGTCTCACTACCGTACTCTCTGTCCTGCTATTGCACTATACTGCAGTATATCTACAGTACTTCGCACACAACAGGAACTCGCAAAATGGCCCTCCAGCTCTTCGCCCTTATCAGCTTTTTCCTACTGACTCACTGGCTTGGAACCTCCCAAGCCCTTTACATATCTCATGGAAATATCCCCATCTTAAATAGCCATGGAAAAAGGTGGTCTGGACCTCCATACTCCCACCCAGGAAATGACACCTACACACGCCGCTCCCATTTGATACACATAGCACTCCAGCTGCCCAATACACCCACCCAGGAAGAACCTCCGAACTACCGACCCCTAAGATGTGCCATCATAAATGCGCGTTCTATTCGCAAAAAGTGGCCTGTGGTTCTTGAAACAATTTCCCGCTATGACCTAGAGATACTCATGATCACAGAAACCTGGCTATCAGCTGAAGATAATGTTCTCATCAACCAACTTCTACCACCCAATTTCGCCATACACACAAGACATAGAGAAAACAAAAAAGGAGGAGGGGTGCTCATAGTCTCCAAATCGGACCTTAACTTCCACATAACAGATTCCTCTAGCTCAAGCAATCTAGACATACTCTCCATTACAAACCAGCAAATCTCCCTCAACCTCTTATACAGGACACCGTCCACGTCTCCAGATGACCTCCCAACCATTATTGACCTTACTGCCAGCACCCTCAATCCCAATAAACCAAATTGGATAATGGGTGACTTCAATCTCCCATCGTTATCCCAAAACCACGCAATTGCCTTCCTTGGTGCTATGGAAGACCTGGGACTCAAGCAAATTATCAATAAACCCACTCATATAAAGGGAAACATTCTGGATTTGGTATTTGCTCCTCAGACAGTCATTCAACAAAACCACAACCTACCAATATCAATCGTTGATGTACCCTGGTCAGACCACAAACTGATCATTTTCCAGATCCCCATCATCAATGAGAAGCTGCACAGAAGCCAAAACATGCACAGCACATCACGGACGCCCACAAGAAGATTTAGACCATTTAACAGAGAACACATCTTGGCTGAGACCCAATCACTCCTCAACAAAACCACACCAGACCTCGACGAACTAATCAACTCCTGGAACTCCAATTTGCATGCCATATCACAACCTCCAATTTCCAATAACACAAAGAGGAGAAAAAGAAGCACCGCCCCATGGTTCTCTCCTGAATTGCGAGCCTCTCTGACTCAACTCCGCAGACTGGAACGCCGCTGGCGCAGATCACTTTCCACTGAAGATCAGACCGCCTACCGTACTCACCTCTCCACACACCGTGAAGCAATCACAACCACAATGAAACAATATCACACAGACACCCTAAAGAGATCACTGAATAAACCACGTGACCTCTTCAACCTGGTCAAATCCCTCTCAAAGGAACCTTCTCCCGAACAACACAGTGAGATTCATCCACAGAAATTCGCTGACTACATGCAATCCAAGATAGTGCAAACTAACAAGGTGTCAACAGTCCCGTTCCAAGAACCAACGAATGCAACCCCACTAAATAACTTCTCTACACCATCCACTAAATGCATCGAGGACACCATAGCATCTCTCAATACCTCCACTGCACAAACGGACCCATGCCCAGCTTTTTGGATTAAGGAGCTACGTTGTGCGTTCAGCCCCTTCATTGCAAATCTAATGAACCTCTCATTCACAACAGGGTACTTCCCTGCAGCACTCAAGCAGACTTCCATCAGGCCACTTTTGAAAAACCCCAAGCTAGACCCGCAAAAGGTCGAATCTTATAGGCCTATAGCTAGCATTCCCCTCTTAGCCAAGATAATTGAGAAGGAGGCACAACGGCAAATCCAAGATCATATAGACACCACAGCGCCCCTAGATCACTGCCAACATGGGTTCAGAGAATATCATGGGGTCGAGACCCTTCTCACGAACCTATTCAACGACATTATCACAGGCATTAACAACATCCGACAAGGATTTGTACTCGTCTTCTTAGACATCGCTGCGGCGTTCGACTCAGTAAGCCACGAAATTCTCCTCGGACGACTGAAAGAGAAAGGTATCTGCAACAGTGCATTAGAATGGTGCAACTCTTACCTGGATGGTAGATGGCAATATGTGAAGTCCGGTACAGAAGAGTCAAAACGCTTCCATCAAAAGCAAGGTGTGCCTCAAGGTTCCTCATTGTCTTCCCTACTATTTAACATATACATGCAGCCCATCTGCGACATCATAAGATCTTTCAAAGTCAACTGCTTGATATACGCAGATGACATTCTCTTATATATGCCTTTCTCCACAACTCAATTAGACCTGGCACCGTTGGTAGACTGCCTCAATTCGGTCTCAGAGTGGCTCCAATCACAAAACCTTCGCATTCAACATAAAAAAACAGAGGTGCTCTTCATCTCCAAAGACCCCAACTTCACCCCTCCAGCCCACGTCAGTGTCAAGGAAGCTGACCTACAAGCTAAAGAAACAATAAGATACCTTGGAGTTACATTGGACCAACGTCTGGATATGAAACATCACATAAATAACATAGTCAAAGCTGTATACTTCAAAATACGCTCGCTTAGGCATATGCGCTCCATGTTGGACCCTGATGACTTCCGAACCATATACCAAGCACTAATCCTGCCACACTTCGACTTTGCAAATGCCATATTACAAGGTCTCCCTCAATCCACTCTTAGCCCATTACAGATGGCCATGAATGCCGCAGCAAGAGTCCTCTACGGAGCCTCCAGAAGCGACCACGTAATTCCCATTCTTAAACAGCTTCACTGGCTCCCCATCCATGGGAGGATCATCTTTAAAACCCTAGTCCTGGGGGCGGAGCCTGATGTCCAGCGGGTAAGACGCTTCGCGCTGAAGCTCCCGAGAGGCCTACTTAGAATCCTGACTTAATACCTATACAAACTTACTATTTCGCTCCGGGCTGACCGGGGTACCTCGGGGGGGATGGCGACCCATAAACCAGCGCGCTTGGACTTCGGGTCTCCTTCTTCTTCTCACGGAAAACGCTCCAAAACAGAGGTGTCCTCCCCACAGAAGATGGTTCCATTTCGTGAAAACCCCGAAATGCACCTGGAGATTTTGGAGGAACTACGCGGCGTGAAGGAATTGGTGCAGTCCAATGGAGAAGCGCTTAGAGCCCTGCGAGAAGACTTTGGAGTGCTCCAGGACCGACTTGAAAGTCTCTCTCATTACGGCAGGACAATATGGCGGGGGTCCTCGACTCGCACGCGGTGCGCTTGGGCGCACTGGACAAGGCCGAGCGCCAGATACAGAATCTGCAAAAGGAGTTAGAAGATAGCAATAATCGAGCCCGTCGCAACAATGTGAGGCTCATTGGAATACCGGAGGGGGCGGAAGCGGGAGATATGAGAGAATTCCTGCTCAAAACTCTTCCCTCCTTGCTGAAGATCACCTTTCATAAAGAATTGGAAATCGATCGTGCACACCGTGTTCCTACCCACATGGCGCTCAACCGAACGACCCCCCGGCCTATTATCTTTCGCTTGCTACGATATCAACAAGTGGAACAAATTTTAAATGCTGCCCGGGCGAACCATCATTTGGAATTTGAAGGTCACAAAGTCTCCTTCTTCCCTGATTTGGCAAAGCCTACCGTTGACCGACGGAAGAAACTCCTTGCTTTTCGCCCTCGCCTTCAACAGCTACAGGCTCGCTTTGGCCTGTTGTATCCCGCGAAGCTCCGAGTGACTCTTCACAACCAAACCAGGACATTCGAAGATCCTGATCTACTATCAACATTTTTAGACTCCAAAGCAGCAGAGCAGATGCGCTAATTCAACGACGTGGACTTTTATTCGCCGGCTCTGTCCGCCATTTTGAAGGGCCCGATGCGGCGGTCATAGTCAAGCACAGAGACTTCCTGGACTTTCTTTCTTTCTTTCTATGACTCTTGTTTTGTGGTCTCCTCTCCCTCCATGATGTGTGCCTCGGTCGGATTCGGAGCACGCACAGTCCTACAGGTTATGTGTTTTTTCAATTTCGGCCTCCTCTGGGGCTTCTCCCCGCAGACACATGGTCGCCAGTAATTTTTGGGGTTTTGCTTCTTCTCTACCGCGCTGCGGTTTTTCTTTTTTAATGTGGGGCGCTTCATTGTATTATCTAAGCTTATTTTCTTTTATGCCATATGTACAGCCTGTTACAGTCAATATGAGGGACATTGTGAAATTAGGTGCGCTATCATGCTCAGAATTTTTAACTTGTCTGAATGGCTTTATGTAAAATTTTATCACTCAACGTAAAGGGCATTAATAGTCCAATCAAAAGAAAGAAAATCCTTAGCTATCTTAGCCATGAGCATGCTGATTTAGCGTTTCTTCAGGAAACGCACTTAAACTCTGCTGAAACACTGAAACTCAATGTTAAGCCTTACATGGTGGCTGCCTATTCTCCCGCCGTTTCCAAACGGTGCGGGGTAGCCATTCTGGTTAAGAAATCTTTGCAAGCTACTGTAATTGATACTAGCGCTGACAAGGAGGGTAGATGGGCCCGAGTACACCTCAAGGTTGGAGATAGTGAATTTACATGTATTTGCATTTATGCCCCGAATGTGGACAACCCTGCTTACTATGCAAGTATTGCGCAGTTGGCACAGGCCTCTGCCAATACTCCATTAATACTTGGTGGTGACTTTAATCAAGTGTTAGACCCTCTGATAGATAGACAGCCGCCAAGAACGAGTAGTCCACCCAAGAGTCTTGCTACCCTTACAGCTCTGATGCAAGATCTTGCGCTGGTAGATATATGGAGGCTGCTTCACCCCTCCGACTTAGAGTTCACTTTCTTTTCTGCCCCCCATCACTCCCAATCTAGAATAGATTTCTTTCTCATTTCCAAAGCACTGATTTCTCAAGTAGACACGACTAGGACTCATCCTCTCCATATTTCAGATCATGCTGCCATATCTTTATCACTACGTGTCACTGCGCGGGACGATTCTCCCCGAGCTTGGTTTTTTGATAGATCCCTACTGGGTCAAAAAGATTTTCAGGTTGATATAAAGGCCGCTATCCAAGATTATTTTCATTTTAACTCACCCCATGACACAGCGGGCTGGGCTTGGTGGGAGGGTTTTAAAGCATCTATCCGTGCCACTATAACTAGCTATCAAATTCGGCAGGGGAAACAAAGAAAGCAGCATTTACTGACTCTAGAGCAGCAGATACAAGCTGGGGAGCGGCTCCTCACGTCCCGTACTGACCCATGTATTTTACTCCGTTTACAACGCTTGCGTTTTCAATACAATCAGCTTTTGCACACTGCTGCTGTTAAAAATATTGAATCACAACAAGGGCTATATTATCGGGAAAATAATCGTGCTGGCAAATTATTAGCAAATGCCCTAAAAGGTCGAAAAGAAGCCAAGCGTGTTACCGCCCTCCGTAACCCGTCGGGGGGGGGCTTGGTCACTACAGATACCGAAATCTTAGAACTCTTTCGTGACTTTTATACTCGGCTTTATCAATCTGAATGTGATTTTGAGCCAGATGTATTTGAACGCTTACTTTCAGGAGTACAAAGACCGACCCTATCTGACGAAGATAGAGTGGCCTTGGACACACCATTTACTGTCTCAGAAATTCATTCTGCTATTAAGAAATGTGCCTCAGGTCGAGCCGCAGGCCCAGACGGTCTCCCCGCTGAATTCTACAAAACCTTTCACGCTGATTTAGCTCCAGTTTTGAAAATTTATTTTTCTGCTCTGGCCGAGGAGGGCTCTCCTTCTGGGTCCTTTTCAATGGCAAATGTAGTAGTTTTTGAGAAAGAGGGGAGAGACCCGCAACTAACAGCTAATTATCGTCCAATTTCCCTCCTAAACGCGGACTATAAAATCTTTGCCACCATTCTCTCTACCCGGCTCTCGGATAGGATGCCTACCTTAATACACCCAGATCAATGCGGTTTCATTCCTGGTAGATCAACTGCTGACAATGCTCGGACTCTATGCCATGTATTGACTACCGCAGTTAATCTTGATCGCCCATTTGTTGGCCTCTCACTTGATGCTGAGAAGGCCTTTGATCGCTTAGAGTGGCCCTTCCTGTTTGCAGTCCTCCGCTGGTACGGATTCGGGGAAGGTTTTCTCCGTTGTCTTCGCACCATGTACGCTCAGCCTACAGCCAGTATATGCGCAAATGCTTTAAAGTCTCAGCCTTTTCCCCTTCAACGCGGCACTCGCCAGGGATGCCCACTGTCTCCACTCCTCTTCGATCTTGCACTCGAACCCTTGGCTTTACTAATCCGGCAATCGGAGGAGATTCATGGAGTCCCCTTCACCCATAGGGAAATCAAAATTTCAGCGTATGCTGATGATCTTATGCTTTTTGTCTCAATAGACTCAGTACCGGCTGTCCTAGAGCAAATTGGTAAATACTCACAACTGTCCGGTTATAAGATAAATTGGACCAAGTCGGTAGCCTTTCCATTAAATCCTCTGCTTCATCAGGCAGATATGCAATCCTTCCCCTTTTTATGGCAACCTCGCATGGTCAAATACCTTGGGGTTCACTATTGTTCTCCTTTGGAAGACACTATCTCCTTCAATGCCAAAGACTTAACCTCTAAAGTCCGGGCGCTTACTCACCGCTGGACTCCTTTAACGCTTACCTGGTGGGGTCGATTAGAAACCATAAAAATGATGATTGTTCCGAAAGTGAATTATATCTTAGAAATGGTGCCCTGTCTCTTCCCTCGACGTATATATAAAGATATCGAGGGCCTTCTGACTAGATACTTGTGGCAAAACAAGACACCTAGGATAGCGAAACATAAGCTGCAAGCAGATAAGGAAAATGGGGGTGTCAGATTCCCTGATTTCCTGAAGTATCATCAATCTTTTCTTCTCAAACAAGGTGCTCGTTGGCTGGAAGATCCAGTACCGAGTAGACCTGTGTGGCTAGACATAGAAGAGGACCTTTGCAAACCGATTCCTCTTACTTTTCTCCCTGGTATGACTCTCCCATCAGACTCCCACTTTCCACCGATGCTTTTAGACACCTTAGGTGCCTTTAATAATCTCATGCAATCTTTAGACTCCCGACTCTGTCCGTTAGACAAGCTCCCACTTTGGTACAACCCTCGATTTCGAATACAAAATAAGCCGATGGCGTGGAGCCCCTGGTACACTAGGGGCATTTGGATTCCTAGTCAGTTGTTCCATGAAGGTCGCTGGAAAACTTTTAGTGAATTGCAAATTGAATTTGGTCTCCCAGCGAAACACTACTTTCAGTTGGTGCAACTTCAGCATTGCCTTAGGAGTGCTAAGGTGCTCCCGCCATCGGCCTCCCCTACACAAGGTTGGTTGGAGACTATCCGATCTATCGGTAGTTCACCGGGTGTAGCATCCAATTTTTACAAAACCTTATGTAATGCTATAACTAGGGATACCCCTATAGCGCAGAAAGCATGGGAGAGAGAATTGCATGTGACCTTGACCCCGGAGCAATGGAGCCTTGTCTGGAGTAGAGTGACACGGGTCTCCCGATCCGCCTCACTCACTCAGACACTCTTCTTTCTAGCCCACCGGTGTTTTTACACTCCTGACAGATTAGCCAAATGGAACACTACTCAGGGCAATAATTGTTGGACATGTCATGCGGCCATTGGTTCACTACCTCATGTTATGTATGAATGTCCCGCACTACAGTATTACTGGAGTCGGGTCTGGGGTCGTATCCAGTCTATTTTGCACTTTCAAGAGCCCCTTTCTTGGAGGATAGTGGGACTTCGCTCAGCTGCGGGGATCCCCTCTCTTCCAAAGACGGCTTACTTCCTTTTGGACTTTATGCTAGGCATTGCTATTTCCCTAATTACGAAATACTGGAAAAATAGCTCCCAATTGAGCCCCAATGAATGGTGGAATCATGTCTGTCTCTACAGTAAATATGAACAAATACCTCGTATGTTTGCTTCCCCCATTCAGACTCCTCATCATCGGTCTAAATGGAAGATGCTCAATGACTATGTACATTCTGCTCAATGCTCTCATCTGACTGTCTAAAATTATATATCTTTGTCTCATGATTATTCTGTATCGCAGATACTCTTTTGATTGTTTTGATGTACAATCACTGTTGTTTGGAAGCGCTCACATGCTGACATAATCAGCTAGAGAAGAAGCGTGGGGGTGGGGGGTAATTGGGTTTACTTTTCTTTATTGTATACTTGTTTTGTCTCCTTTGGTGTGTTGTTTCTTTTGTTTGTTGCAAAATGAAAATAAAAGTTCAAAAAAAAAAAAAAACAAACCCTAGTCCTATCATTCAAGGCAATCAAGGGTATCTCATCCTCCTCACTCACAGATCTGATTCACACAGTACCCCCCAACAGATCCAGAAGAACATCAGCCGTAAACCTACTGACAACCTCGAAGGCGTTGACAAAGTGCAACATGACAACCTCAAACAGAGCCTTCAGTTTCTATGTACCCAAATGCTGGAACGCTCTACCCTCCGACATAAGGGCCATTACTGACCTACTCCAGTTCAGGAAGGCACTCAAATACCACCTCTTCCTTCAATACTACCCTACCAGCAATTGAACCAGAGGAAGTGACCCACTCATGAACACACCATGCCGTTCTTGATATTATTAAGACTCTATTCTGTTCTATGTAATTATCTCTTGTATATAGTTTACCCGGTTCTCCAAGTTTGTACTCCTGTTCGATGTAAACCAAACAGCTTGTTGTTATGGTCTTTATGTTATAATGTAAACCGCGCTGATGCCGAATAGTGCGGTATATAAGAACTTGTAATAAATAAATAAAATAAATAAATAAATAAACTAAAAAATTCAAACTGAAATCTTACTCCTATGTATCAGCCTACTAAGCAAAGGTCCCTGTAACCTTAAAATTATACCCTTGCTTGCAACATTAAGTAGGAGACCTAAGTAGAAGACCAGATCTAGCTGCAAGTCTAAAAGGAATGTAAATTTTTGTTCCAAGTAGCTATATATCACAAGTGTCCCTGGCCAGTAGGCCTTCTATGAACTGAGGGCACACTCGGATCTCTGATTTAAAGGCTATGCAAGGAAGGAAGGCAGGCTGAAGATCCCTAAAAACCTATATGCAACAGGTAAAGTTTATCAAAAGACAGGCAATAAATAAAGTTTGAAAGCCTTAGCTGAGTGTGTAGTCTCTTGAAGTTCTGATAAGCAGATTGGTTCAGGTATTTGGTCTGTGGTAGAACAGAGTCCTGACTCTAGAGATAAGGCAGAAAGGTTCCTAGCAAGACCATCTTGAACTTTTCCCAGTTTCTGAGGTCTAAGATGGATCTGTACACTCCATTTTTCTTTGCTATGAGAAAGTAGGGAGAATAGAACCCATCCCTTGCCTGGATGTTGGAACCTCTTCTATGGCACCCTGTGACAGAAGAGAGATGATTTCTTGCAGCAGGAGAGCAGTGGGTGGGGGTTGAGAATGATATTCCCCCACTAGGGTGGAGGGGAGTATGCTTTGTAAATGAAGATTGTAACCCTCTTGCATTACTGTGAGGGAGGAGTGGCCCAGTGGTTTGGGCAAGGTACCACCAGCCAGAAGGTTGGTGGTTCAAATCCCACTAGAGGACAGCAATCTTGGGCCAGAAGGACTGGGGTTTTTAGTCCCACAGGTGCTCCTTGTGGTCTTGGGCAAGCCACTTAATACTCTGCTGCCCATGTTCCCTGTAATTATTAGTGTATGTGTCTCATATCCACTTGTGTTAAAATGTATCCCCCAATTGTGTTGTGACCACTTTGATTAAAGGATAAGGTGGTATACAAAACTGTCTAAATAAATTGTTAGTGTCCACTGCTCTGAGGTGATGAGATGCCACCTGTGGATGTAATGGCACAGTCCACTTGTTATGTGGTAGGCAGTGGGGATTCTCCAGAGGCAGGGTGGCTATGTTCTTTAGGAAGATTGGGTCTGTGCAGCTGGTTGAGATTTAGAAGCCTGTGGTTTCTTCTGTTGCTTGGGAGGTTGTTGCCTCTTCTGGGTACCCTGAGGTTGGTATTGAGAAACTGAGGGGTAAGAAGGGTAAAATTTCTTCTTCTTACCATAGAATGCTTTCTTTGTAGCTGCTTTGTTCTTGGCAGGGTTCACAGTAGTTTTGGAAAGCCTATCGAGGGTGGTATTCTTAGATTCTAACTAAGAAGCCTTATCTTGCCAATCCTTCCCAAAAGGTTTTCACCTGTACAGGAAATATTTCCCAGCTTGTCTTGAACCCATTGTTCAAGGTCTGATGCTTGAAGCCATGCAATCCTACTTGCACCTATGCAAATAGATGTTGCTGTACTAGTGCACTCAAAACAGTCAAAGGTTGCCCTATTGACAAACTTCAAAATATTCTGGGCATGTTTGACTAATGAAAGATTGTCTGCCCTCTTATCATCCGGGAGAAGAAGAGCCATTGATTCCAGATAACTAGTTACTTCCTTAAGGAACATACCCATGTAGAGTATGTATGAACTTATGTGGGCTGAAAACATGGAAGCCTGAAAGCACCGCCACCCAAAGGCATTGAGGGTTCTCAATTCTCTACCTGGGGAGGAGTGCATCTTAGAACTATTAATTTGATGCATAGCCAATTCCACTACCATTGAGTGGTGTGGAAGCTATGTTTTCTGAAAACCGGGACTTTCCAGTACTTGATACATGCGAATGAAATTGCATCTGAGGCAAAGAAGGAGCCAATTTTTGCAGCCCGATTCTGTAGGCCTGTCTTTGTCATCTTTTTTCACAGAGGACATTTGGATGGCTGGTGATCTGGGCCGAGGCATTTAAGACAACAGTCATGGGTACCAATAGCAGAGATAGTGCTACCACTTAGAACATTGGTTTTTCCATGTCTGTAGACTGGATGGAAGGCCTAAGGCCTAAAATGGTGTAGATGCGTCTGAAGAAATTTATGTTCTTTTATTTTTTTTTAAGAAAGAAAGAAAAAAACAGAATCGAGAATGTCAGTTCCGGTGTCGACGGGATGGCAGACGCAACCACAAAAAATAATAAAAGAAGAAGAATGAAGGAATTTTCTGCGGTGACAGAATTTGCTTCCTGCTGGCTCTGTGGAAAATGAACATCTGAGGAGGGAGAGCTGCAAGGGCAGGAACGTAGTGACACAGTTGCAGTGGGATGCTGAGGAGTGTCCCTGTGTGGGCTCCATCGGTCCCGATGTCACCCATATGTGAAGACTACATTCCTGCTTGTTCCTGGAGATCAGTTTTTACATATGTCTGTGCAGCGCTGCATATATCTTCTAGCGCTATACAAATGTTCAGTAGCAGTAGTAGCAGTGAGGCCCCTTACCGGCTCACCTCTTCACAGTCGCGGAAGCGCTTTCCTTTAATCCCACACCTGTGTTATGTTGCAGCCTCCAGCACTACTGAGTTCTTAGAGCTTAAACAGGGGCACTTACTATTTTGCGCAAGAGACAGGAAGTGCCTGTGTTTCACGTCTAAGAACTCAGCGGGGCTGCTGACTGTGAGTTAGCACAGAGGCGGGAGTGAAGGAAAACACTCCTGCAGCTGTGTAAGCAGTGCAGCTGTGGGCCACAGGGAGGAGGGGGAAAGAGAGTGACTAGATGGGTCTGATACTGGTGGGGTAGGGGAGCTGCCAACACTGGAAGAGGATTGCTACTGGGTGGCTAGGACTGGAAATGGGCTGATGATGGGGGATGAGGAGACTGGGATAGGAAGGGAGATGATGCTGGGAGGGAATGGGACTGGAGGAGAATTGATACTGGGGAGGCTAGGACTGAAAATGGACTGATGCTAAGAATGGGGGTACTGGGAATGGAAGGGAGATAATGCTGGGAGGGGCTGGGACTGGAGGAGGACTGACACTGGGGGCTAGGACTGGAAATGGACTGATGCTAAGAATGGGGGGACTGGGAATGGAAGGGAGATAATGTTGGGAGGGACTGGGACTGGAGGGGAATTGATACTGGGGGTTAGGACTGGAAATTTTTTAACAGTTTTTCTATACCACCTTTATCCAAGGCAGTTTACATTGAACAACATAACAATTATGGGGAAATTGTTTTACATTAAACAAGGGGGTACAACTTGGAGATAAGTGGGGGGAATTAACTATTTACATGTAGGGGTGATGTTCTTTTCTGGGGAGGATTGGTTGTTTTATCTTGTCTGGTGATCTGTGCGGTATGTTGGTATTTGGATTATGTTTTGTCATCGGGTCTGTAATATTCTCTGAATAGATGCGTTTTTAATTGTTTTTTTAATTCATTGATAGATTTTGCTGATCTTACTTTGTCTGGGCGTGAGTTCCACAATGATGGAACATACAAGGAGAATGCTCTGTTGCTGGTTTGTTGTGTGGTTTTGGTCTTAATGTGATGATACTGGGGGATGGGGAAATGGGATGATGCTGGGGAATGGGGGAATGGGACTGGGACTGGGACTGGGACTGGAAGGGAGCTGATGCTGGGAGGGACTGTAACTGGAGGAGGACTGATACTGGGAGGCTAGGACTGGAAATGGGTTGATGCTGGGTTATGGGGGACTGGGCTGGAAGGGAAATGTTGATAGAATAGACTGGGATAGGAATAGGACCAATGTTGGGAGGGGGGGGGGGAGCTAGAACTACAAGAGGACAACTGCTGGGAGCTAGGACTGGAACTGTGCTGATGCTGGGGGATTAGGGGACTGGAACTAGAAGGAAGCTGATACTGGGGGAGGACTAGAAGGAGTAATGA
Source organism: Ichthyophis bannanicus (assembly GCA_033557465.1). NCBI lineage: Eukaryota > Metazoa > Chordata > Amphibia > Gymnophiona > Ichthyophiidae > Ichthyophis > Ichthyophis bannanicus. The sequence continues at coordinate 1,004,903,365 of CM066034.1, read as the reverse complement.
TGAGGTTGGGGGGCTGAAAGGGGACAGATGCTGGGTCTGTTGGAGAAAAAAAGAAGGTGGAGGAGTAACAAAGGAGAGGGGGATGGATAACACAGGTACACTAAAAAAAAATTTTTTTAAACTGCCTCTAATGTTTCGATTGATTTTTACGTTTTTTGGTGCGCTGAATCCAAATCTGGTAACCAATTTGCTCCATCACGTACAGATCTTTTGCTACATTGGGTTAGCAGTTTGAGGTGAACGTTTCAGATTGAGTGCGATCGAGATAAAAGTTTCTTGGATGAATTCTTTATACTAATTGTTTAGTAGTTATTCAAATAAGAATAAAGAAAATTGTAACAAGGCAGCACATAAGAATAGAGTAATGTCAACAAAACACACTGTGATGGTAGCAAAATTGTCTGCACTTAAAACAGCCACATACATGTGCACAAACATTGAGCATATAAGAGCGAGGTTAGACACAAAGCAAAGCAAAGAAATGTGCAAACAATGTTGTACAGGTATGTATGTAAGAATAGAAAACGCAAACCGCACCATTGCAATACATGAAGACAAACACCCGATGGTGTGAAAATAAAATTCTAATAAATGAGATCCGACACTGTGGTAATAACTAGCAAATTTTTATTTCAAAGTTTAGTAAAAACACGATATTTGTCAACACAGTTTAGATTTTAAAGTCATTCTTGGGTCAATCAATCTCCTGGTGGGCCCGATTCTTCTTCCCCCGAATGCTTCTCTTGGTGCGCTGCTTGGCGTATTTTTCATCTGGGGTTTCCCGCAGCAGCAACCAGCAGAAATCAGCCATCATAGTGGTGTTCCATCTTCCTTGGTACCTTCTCTCTGCGTCCTTGATGTCCTGGTGAAACCTTTCACCTTGTTCTTCACTGTACGCCCCCAAGTTTTCGGGAAAGTAGTTCACATGGGAGTGCAAGAAATGGACTTTCAGGCTCATGTTACAGCCTTGTTCTTTGAAGGCATTGAGCATCCTGGCAACAATATCCTTATAGTTCTCATCCCGCCTGTTCCCCAAGAATTTGAGAACAACATCCTTGAAGGAATCCCAGGCTTCTTTTTCCTTCTCAGACATCGTTTCAGCGATTGCTCCATCTGAAATGAGTTTCCTTATATCAGGGCCAACAAACACTCCTTCCTTTAGCTTTGCTTCAGAAAGTCTGGGGAACTTTGAGCAAAGGTACCGAAAGCACTCACCATCTTTTGGAAGGGACTTGATGAATTGCTTAATGAGACCCAACTTAATGTGGAGAGGTGGTAATAGAATTTTATCACGAGGTACCAAGCTCTCATGAAGAACATTTTTCTCACCGGGTCTCAAATACTCCCGAATTGGCCAGTCTTTTTTCCCCCAGTGTAGGTCGCGGGCCCGGCTATCCCACAAGCAAAGGAAGCAGGGATATTTGGTGAAACCGGATTGCTGCCCTAATAGCATGGATAGAATTTTAAAGTCTCCACAAATCATCCACTTATGCTCATCATAACGAATCTTCTGAAGAATCAGGGCCAAATTCTCGTATTTTTCTTGGAGAATAACAGAGTGAACAATAGGAACTGAAGCAAATGTGTTCCCATTATGAAGAAGAACACCTTTTATGCTGTCTTTTGACGAATCAATGAACAGCCGCCATTCAGCAGGATCATACTTGAGTTTAAACTTTTCCATCACTCCGTATATATCGTTGCAAAATACCAAATCTTCCTCTTTGCTGAAATACTTCAAAAATTGTGTCTCGCGGTTGCGGTACCAATAAAATGTTGTTCCTGGTGACAATATATTTTTCTGTTTAAGCCGAGAACCTAGCAGTTGGGCAGCATCTTTTGGGAGTCCTAAATCCCGGACTAAATCATTCAATTCAGCTTGAGAGAAAAGTTCAGGTTTCGGATCTGGTTCAGTTTCAAACTCGGAAGTACTGGACTCATCGGGAAAAGCCATCTGATGAGTCTCATCATGATCAGAACCGTCCACACAAATATGATCCAAAGATTTTGGTGGTTCAGGCACAGGTACTTCGTTGCTATGAGGCATAGGCCTAATTGCTGAGGGAAGGTTGGGGTAACTTATTACGTTCTTATTTTTTAAGTTGTATCCCTTCACAATGCAAGAGCAAAAATAGCAGTCACTGCTGTGGTCTCTTTGTTCACGCCACATCATAGGTATTCCGAAACGAAATGCTTGTTTTTTACCTTTCATCCATAAGCGTAGATCTTCCTCACATGTCTTGCACACTTTGTGAGGAGCCCACGGTTTGTCTTGATCGCCTAACTTCAAACCGAAATAGGCGAAATATACTTTTTTAATAAATGCAGAAATGTTCCTCTGCCGCTTTTTCACGGTATATTCCCCACAAATAAAACAAAAACTGTCCGGAGAGTTGACGCAACCTCTGGCTCTGTGAGCCATCACAAATACACAGCACTGCAAACTACAACTGTAGTGAACCACTTCGGAATAAAGCTGGATTACGACTGAGCAAACAAAAGGTAATAATGAACTTGCAAGAAACTGAAATTTGACAGGAACGTTCATGTCGCAACCACCGTGTTTGAGCGAGCGAACGAGGCGAGGCAAACAGGAAAGAACATGCGCCAGCGCGAGTACTGGATTTAGCCCCCCGCCTCCCAATTGTCCTGTTAATGTATAAAATGAATACAAAACACTCTAAAATATCATGAGGGAGTGTTTCTAGTTAGTTAACCATTACAACCTCTATTTTGGGCCAAGAAAATAAACTGCAGTCGGCTAAAAAGAAATTATGTGAACATTCCTTATATGGGTAAGAAATCTAATTTTGCAAGAAAACGTGACGTGATGGAACATTTTGGCTATTCTTCCTGGATTCAGCACCCCAAAATCTATAGGAATCAGTTGCAAAACTGGAGGCAGTTTTTTGGTAGTGTACCTGTGTAATTTGTGTGGGAGAAAAGAAAGAACATTATACAGAGGGAACAGTTGAGAGGGAGGGGCCTAAAAACAAAGGCTGTAGTAAGGAGGAAAGGCAGGGTTCATGAATATCAGAGAAGAAAGTAGCTGGCTGGGTGTAGGGAAGGATTATAAGAGGCAGGAGGGTAGGTACTGGGGACAGGGAGATGGGGGAGAGAAGGGACTGGGGGTTAGGTGGAGACTTTAAATTGGGGAGAGAGAAGAAGACAGATTCTAAGATTAGCTGGGTATTGGGAGAGTAAGTGGGCACTCAGATGATAGGCCCAGGAGCTGGCACATCTCACTGCACATGCAGCTCCAGCATCAGAAAGATCACGGTATCGTGCAGCACCATCCCCAGCTTCATCTTTCTTTCTCTTGAGTCAGCAACTGCAGCCAGTGCTGCCCATAGCGTTCATTTCCAGTGTGTGGGGCCATTCACCAGAAGTGAATGCTAGAGGCAGCACTGGCTGCTATGTGCTGACTCAGAGAAAGAAAGATGAAGCTGGGGATGGTGCTTTGTGATCTTCCTGCCACTGACCCAGAGAAAGAATGAAGACGCCAGGGATGGTGCTGCCCGAGGGTTGAAATTGAGTGGATGAATGAGTAAAAAAAGAAATGGAGAAAAGAACAAAATGGAAAGATTAGTATGTCAGAGGTGGATGTAGACAGAGAATGGAAAAAAGTAGGAGAATGCAAAAGAAAAGACAAATGAACAGCAGACAATGGAGAGTTAGCAGAAGACTCTGCACCATGCCGGCCACCGACGTCCATCCAGCCTTGCAGGGAGTGGGAAGTTACTACTGTTGCCTGTATTTTGTCACTATTGTTGCCAGTATTCAGAAGCTACTGTTGCCAGTACTCTGACACCATCATTGTCAACTCTACAGATACCACTGCTGTCAGTACACCGACTCACAAACACAGAGGGCCGGTTCTAATTAAACAAGCCAGGAATCACACAACGGCTCTACCATCCTGACAGTCTACATCTCAAATCAAGACAGAGCACCTAATCACCTGAGACAACAGACTGCTACAACTGCCCAGATAAAGCATTGCCCCTAAAAGCTAGCACCCCTCTCCCTAGATACACAAAGAATACCAGAAAGATGCATACATTCATAGCACTAGCCATTACTTATCTCCTCTTTGCACTGTCCGGATGCTCACATGCCTTCAACCCTGGTACTAACTCTATACCAATACTAAGGAGTAATGGGAAGAGATGGTCAGAAAAGGCTCAAATGTACCCAACTAATTCCAACCGTACGCACCATTCCCACCTGCTCCACATTGCCCTCCAACCTAATAAAAAGTCTCAGATCAAGGAACAACAGCACCAACGACCATTGAGATGTGCCCTCATCAACATCAGAACTATCCGCACAAAATGGCCAGTGATCACTGACCTAATAGCACACCACGACCTTGACATCCTGATGATCACGGAGACCTGGTTATCAGATTATGACAACGTCATTCTCAACCAGATGCTACCCCCAAGTTCTCAATTCACACCTGCCACAGAGCCAACCAAAGAGGAGGAGGAGTACTCATCCTTACAAAAAGCGATCTACAATTTCAGCTGAGCAACACCATCAGCACAATCCATCTAAACACGATCTCCATATCAAACGACTCTTGCTCAATCAACGTAGTCTACCGAGCACCAACAATCGCATCTGAGGATCTGTCAACAATAATTGACCTTGCCTGCAACACAGATAAACCACGCTCATCGAGCTGGCTATTAGGCGATTTCAATCTCCCCACTCTACATGACACCCAAATCACATCATTTCTGGAAGCACTTGATAACCTTGGATACAGCCAGATAGTCAGAGAACCCACTCATGTGAAGGGAAACACGTTGGACCTGATTTTCGCCCCACAAGCGATCATGGAAGCAGATCACAATTTTGCATTATCTATAACCCCAGTACCCTGGTCTGATCATAGCTTGATCACATTCCAACTACCCACCCCCCTCAACAAACTTAACACTAACACCATCCCCCCTAAACCATCAGCAAGAAGATTTTGTTCCTTTGACAAAGAGGAAATACTTAAGAGTGTCCTTCCACTACTAAACACTTCAGAACCTGATCTGGATGACCTGATTAACACCTGGGATGTCACCCTCAGGTCTAGCTCACAACTACCTGATACAAATAAAAAGACCAGGTGCCGAGCACATGTAGCATGGTACTCAAATGAATTAAGGGCATCACTCCTCCATCTTTGCAGGCTCGAGAGACGCTGGCACCGATCCCGATTTACTGAAGCTTATACTGTATACTGCTCACACCTAAAAAAGCATCGCCAAGAAATAGCAGAGAGAAGGAAGCAATTCCATACAAATCTTCTGAAAAGATCAGTAAACAAACACCATGATTTGTTCAACATAGTAAAAACATTGGCATGAGAACCAACCTCACAACAAACACACACAATACAACCTCAGGACTACGCTAACTACCTAAAATCAAAGATGATGCAAACAGTCAAAAACCCTTGCCCCACTGGTCCCTCCCCCATACCCAAGCCGTCACAACCATCTCCACTGACCAAATTCAACACCATATCACCCAAGGAGATCGAAAACACTATTGCCTCCATCAATGCTACCACTGCACCAAACGACCCCTGTCCAGCATCCTGGATAAGAGAACTTCGCTATGAATTAAGCCACTTCCTAAATAAAATCCTAGAACAATCATTTGCAACGGGAACCTTTCCTCAAAGTCTAAAACATACCTCCATTAGGCCACTATTGAAGAATAACAAAACGGATCCGCTAAAATTCGAATCATACAGACCAATATCCAGCATCCCACTGCTAGCCAAAATAATTGAAAAGGTGGTTCAACGTCAAATCCAGCAACATATAGACACTAAAGCACCGCTTGACCCATCCCAACATGGTTTCAGGGAAGCACATGGCGTGGAGACTCTCCTCATCACCCTCTTCAACACTCTAATCACAGGAATAGATAACATCCGACAAGGCTTCATCCTTATATTCATGGACATTTCGGCTGCGTTCGATTCTGTAAGTCATCAAATACTTATCGATCGTCTCAAGGAAAAAGGAATCCATGACTCTGCACTGAGCTGGTGTAAATCATACCTGTCCAACCGATGGCAACAAGTGAGGATCGGCGCAACAACATCAGACCTATTTCTACAAGAACAGGGTGTGCCTCAAGGCTCCTCGCTTTCCGCATTAATGTTCAACATCTACATGCAACCTATCTGTGACCTAGTTCATTCTTTTAATGTTGCCTGCTTAGCTTATGCAGATCAACTCCTTCTATAAATTACGGTCCAGTTTCGTAGGACGTGAATGACTCACTGATCAAAAATGATACGTCCAAAATACTTATACATGTAAGAAATAAACTTTATTATTACTTTTCTCTTATTTTGTATTTTTCTTCAATTCGGTGTATATTTTACAAAACTGTCGGGCACTTCCCAAATTTCTTCTCAATAACTTCCGACTTTCAATGTAATTTCACATAAAAACAATTCTTGGAAAAACAATGTGCCATCAGTTGATATTTCCTTTGTTTAAAAACATCAAAACATTTTCTCTCCTAGGTCTCGACGCTCAGCTTCAGCGCCTCTATGGCGTTTCAAACATTATTTTCATCAGGAGACCAATATCCTATAACAAATTACATAAACCCATTTAGAATATTACCCGATTTATAAACATACAAAACATTTTTATCTAAAAGCCACTATTATATAGTATTACTTACATTCCAGTATGCTACCCACGTTCCTCCACCTTCGATTAACTACAGAGAAACGCCGCGCATGCGGGATAGGGATTCCTACTCCATTTTTAAATCCCCCGCTAGCTTATGCAGATGACATTCTCCTATATATGCCATTCGCAATCAACCAACCCGACTTTACCCCACTGGTGAGCTGTTTCGAAGCAGTTGAAGAGTGGCTCCTCACACAGAACTTACAAATCAATCATAGCAAGACTGACGTACTGTTGATCACGAGGATCCAGGATTTCACACCCCCAGCCACATTAAAGATAAAGGACACAGAACAAACAGTTAAACCCACTATTCGATACCTAGGCATCACCCTGGACCAACGACTAGACATGAAAACACACATAAAAAATACAACAAAATTGATACATCACAAAATACGTACACTCCGGCATTTACAACCACTACTTGAACCCACGGATTTCAGAACCATCTACCAAGCCTTGGTGATGCCACACCTCGATTTCTCAAATGCAGTTCTATATGGACTCCCACAAGCAACTCTAAACCCTCTCCAACTAGCAATGAACACAGCCGCCAGAGTATTGGAAGGAATATCGAGGACAGACCACATTACACCAATCCTGAAAAGGCTCCACTGGTTACCGACCCATGCCAGAATCCAACATAAGATCATAATCATTACCTTCAAAGCCCTGAACAATCAATCACCCACAGCCATCACTGAACTATTACGTACTTCACCCCCCAATAGAATCAGAAGATCCGCAGCAATAAACACCCTAATTGTCCTGAAAGAAATAGCGAGATGCACAAAGGCAACAGCTAAAAGAGCCTTCAGCATTTATGCCCCAAAAGCCTGGAACGCCCTCCCACCAGACTTGAGAGCTATCACCAGCTTAACCCAATTCAGGAAAAGGCTCAAGCACCACCTATTCACAAGTTACTTTCTGGTGTAGATTCCATAGGGAAATACACACACCATGCATATAACCAGAGTTTTTTGACTATGTGAATAACTGTAGATAGTTACCCATGTTCTCCCAAGTTTCAACTCCTGTTAAATGTAAAATACACTACAGTTACCCTGTATGTATATATTTGTTCATTGTACACCGCACTGATGGTAAGAGCGCGATATAAAAGAAATGTTAAATAAATAAATAAATAAATAAGACACGAAGAACACAGAAGAGAGAGACCGGGGCAAATGTGGCTGAAAATTAAAATGCCCAAAAAACAAAAAGAAAAAAAAAGTATTTTATTTTGCATTTGTGCATCACTGACGTCTTTGCGCTTTGTTCAGTACAAGAGGAAATTAATTTCATAGCTTTAATTTTGTGGTGCATACAAAATTTGGCTTTTGGGGTTCTCAGTTCAATTATTGTCTTCATATTTCTAAATTGTGGTCCCTTATTCTGTATTTGGTGATGATTTGTCTGTTTTGCGTGTATGACAGAACTCTGCTATTCTGTTCATGTAGTTTCTATGTAGCAGTTCCCTTGTTCTCTTTTCCCAGGACACACTGCGCGGGGTCATCCCAGGATACCCTGTGTGGGGCCAGGCTCCCCCAGTTTTCAAGATGGTGGCACAGTGGCGGGAACACATTGGCTCCATCTTAAAGGTACCAGGAGGGGAGTGGGGGACAACTGGGCCTTTAGATATTGGGTGGGTGGGTGGGATCAGAGCCACTTGGCCACCAGGGTTTTTCTTTTATTGGGTGGGTGGGGAGATTCGGGCAACTGGGCCACCAGGGATTTGGTTTCTGTCACAGGGGTTAGGGGGTGTCAGTGCCAGGGACACTAGTCCCCTGACAGTATTTTGATGGCACTGGGGGCTTTGCCTGATGCCTGGATCATCTAAGGGGGAAGTGTCAAACTTCCCCTCAAATGACTCTGTTTCTCTGTGAGAGCATGCCAAACTTGCACCAGCTTCTGTCTGCATGTGTTTGGCTTGCTTAACCAGTTTAACAAGTGACATTTGTGCCGCAGTTTAACATGTGCTCCCCTTTCCACATGCTGGCACTGAAGTTGCACACCATCAGCATGCTACATAGACGTGTATACAGCTAATAGCACCTGACTTCAGCATCAGCTCTCTGCATCAGCCCTGACGTTTGTAGGAGAGTGGACAATGTAAGGTCAAGTTACTTGTCCAAGGCCACAAGGAGTGTCTGTGGGATTTGAACCCTGGTCTTTCTGGTTCCATACTGCTGCCCTAACCACCAGGCTACTCCTCCACTCAGCTATTGTATTCCACTGTACAATGAGCTACTACAAAAGCATCTGAAATGACTGCAACTAATCCAAAACACTCCAATAAGGCTGGTAGCATCAGCTAATCACTGTGACCATGTGACATCCCTACTTATATAAATAGTTATATAGTTACATAGTATATGACGGCAGATAAATACCAGCATGGTCCATCTAGTCTGCCCAGGAGGAGTAGGTGCACTTGCCGCTCCGTGTAGGTCACCTCTCCCCATTCCTTTGTTTAGGGGTGTACCCACTGCTCCGTGTAGGTCACCCGTATTTGTTCAGATATAAGAGATAGTTATGCATATTTTGATTTTATCCTGTTGCTATAAAGGGATGCACTATGTCTGTCCCATGCAATTTTGAATTCTGTCACTGTGTTTGCCCCCACCACTTCCATTGTGAGGGTATTCCAAGCATCAACCCACCCTTTCAGTGAAAAAGTATTTCCTGACATTGCCTTTCAGTTTACCCCCTTGCGGCTTCATGTTATGCCCTCTAGTTTTACAGCTTCCCCGTCTTTGGAAGAGGTTTGTTTGTCCGTTAATACTCTTTAAGTATTTAAAGGTCTGAATGATATCTCCCCTGTCCATCCTCTCCTCCAGAGTGTACATATTTAGGTCTTCAAATCTCTTCTCATAAGTCTTATGACGCAGGCTCCAAATCATTTCGGTCACCTTCCTCTAAACCGCTTCCAGACTTTTTATATCCTTTGCGAGATACGGTCTCCAAAACTGAACACAATATCCAAAGTGAGGCCTCACCAGCGACTTCTACAGTGGCATTAGTACCTCTTCCTTTCTGCTGGAAATTCCTCTCTGTATGTTACTCAGCATACTTCTGGCTTTTGCTACCACCTTGTCACACTGTTTCACCACCTTGAGATCATCAGAAACAATCACACCGAGGTCTTTCTCCTGGTCCATGCACATCAATTTCTCGCCCCCTATTGCATGACCCCTGTACCATCAGTCAGTGTATTAACCATTGTGCTACAGCTCTGTTTCTGTGTTTGCATGTCTGCACGCCTACTTAAGATTACCGCGCGTTAACGTGCTTAGCGGCGTTTCACCCGATAATGTGCGCAGCACACATTATCGCGCGATAATCCTGTTTTGCTACGTTAAGACCGAAACGCCCACTCCTTTTATGGCAGCCAGCACACTATCGCCGGGCGCACGTTAAGACTGCTTAGGAAATATACCCCTAAGACTTTGAGTTTGCTGTGATTGGATTCCACCTTGGCTTTTATCTCAAACCACACCGTGTGATGATCGCTGCTGCTCACATGGGCACCCACCTGGATATTCAACACACTATCTCCGTTGGTGAGCACTAAATCCAGCACGGAGCTCTCCCTGGTTGGTTCCATCACTATTTGTTTAAGTAACGCATCTTGGAAGGCATCCACAATTTTTTTACTTCTTTCCAGATTTGCAGAAGGAATACTCCAATCCACATTGGGTAGATTAAAGTCACCCAATATGATCACTTCCCCCTTCATAGCTATCTTTGCAATATCAACAATCAATTCACTATCCATTTTTTCGGTTTGAGTTGGAGGCCTGTAGACCACAACAGTATGGATGATAGTGCCACCTCCTCTCTCCAACACAATCCAAAGCGCTTCTTCTTTTCCCCACGTCCCCTGCATTTCAGCAGCTTTAATATTACTTTTGACATACGGGGCTACTCCTCCTCTTTTTCTATCCTCTCTATCACTTCTAAATAGATTATAGACAGCTATGACAATATCCCATTCATGTGGCTCGTTAAACCATGTTTCTGTAATAGCCACAATATCCAAATCCATTTCCACCATTAGGGCTTCCAGATCAGGAACTTTGTTGGCTAGGCTTCGTGCATTTGTTCTCATTGCTTTACAGCATTTATTGAATGGCCTGCCTGCCTTTTGCCCTTTTCTGCTTGCTATTGATGTGTTCTTCAAGTGTGTGGCTGTTTCCAATGTTTTTCTTTTGCTGGGAGTGACAAACTGAATTTGACCTTCTCCAGCCTTTACTCCCTTTTCCTAGTTTAAATGCATATCCACACAATGTCTGAATTTGTCACTTAGGATCCTTTTCCCTGTGACGGAGAGATGTAGTCCATCAGCATAGTATAGTCTCTTGTTGATCCATATGTTTCCCCAGTCACCTAAATATCTAAATCCTTCTTGTTTGCACCAGGTTTGGAGCCATGTATTAACGTTGTTCATGTGATGCAGTCTTTCTGCACCCTTACCATGAACAGGTAGAACTTCTGATAATGCTATGGTGTTAGCAATGGGCCTGAGTTTCTCTCCCAGAGTCTGAAAGTCCCTTTGAACTGCAGAGGCAGTTTCTAGCCAGGTCATTTGTACCCAAGTGGATGACAATATCAGTTTTGGAGTGCTCACTTTCTGCACTAACTATACCAACAATTTGGTTTGTATTCCTGCTGGCTGAAGAGCCCAGGAGGCATTTGACCATCCTCTCTCCTTTGAGCTGTGTTCCCAAGTTGGTGCCTCTGATGATGGAATCTCCAATGAGTAGCAGTTTTCTGTTTTGTGATTTTTTTCTTCCTATTTGGTGCATTATGAATAGATTTGGCATTAAGTCTATCATTTAAGGGCACTTCAGTTTCCATCGATTGGGCACCCTCATTATCCAAGGCAGAGAAGGCATTGTGCAGGGATATCACTTGATGTATAGGGTGTCTCTCCGTTACAGGTCGCAACCTACCAAAGTCCACCGTGACCCATTTGTTCCAGGGCTGTTTGATTCTTTGTGGGAGTGGTGGTAGATTTTGTTCAGTAGTAACCTAGAGGAAGTATGTTTAATTGCAGCTAATTCTTCCCTTAGTAGAGTCATTTCTTTATGCATAGCAGCTAACTTCAGTCATATAGGGCAAGCTCTAAGGATCCAAATGATTCTTCTTGGAAGAGCACTGGTTTCTCCTCGCCTTCAGAATTAAATTTAAGGTTTTGTTGCTAACCTTTAAGTCATTATGCTTTGGCCAGCCCCAATACCTGCCCAATCTACTTCTTCAGTATGTGTCCTCGTGTGTTTTGAGATCACAGGACCAACATTTTCTTGTTTTACCTAGACCGAGTCGGGCAAAACGTGTGCCCTCTTGCCATGCTGCATTCTACTTCTTAGCCCCTTATTTATGGAATAATATACCATTACACATCCATCTTGAGACTTATTTTGCCAAATTAATATAGTTCTTAAAACTTATTTTACTGCTGCTTTAGTTCGTACTCAGATGTGGCGCGATCTCGTTAAGTGACTCCTACAGGATTGTTATGATGCTTATTCTTTTTTTGCAGTCCCTTTGGTTAGGTAAATTCCATTGTATTGGTTGCTTTCATGTACATTCCTTGTTCTGTCGTTTTTATGTTATTTTACCTCACTTTTAATGTAATTTATTTTTTTTATTGTAAACCGCCTTGATGCCTGCGAAGGGCGGTATAGCAAATTTTGCAGCAAATATAAACATAGTCCTTCCGGAACCCAGTTCCTCCATGACATCCTTAAAGAGTTTTAGGACTTCTATGTTCTGCATAATATTTGTCCAAACCTGGCACTCCAGGGGGCTTTCGATCCTGTTGCAGGGCTGCCGATTGCTCCATAGTGTCTGATAAGTGGAATTCCATTATCCTGCTTGAGTTGTTTCGTTTCTCATCAGCTCATACCCATCCTTAATACCTGGTGAAATACTCTGCTATCTTTTGGCCCTTCTCAATCAGAAGCTTGATGACAGGGATGCCGCTTCACTTGACCTGATGCCTAGGGAGTCTATGACAACCAGGTGCAGCAAGTGTGCAAAGCATCTGAGCCTATGACAGCCCCCTCCTTCACTACCCATGTTTAACCCACCTAAACAAAGCAAATATGTGCTTATGATGCATATCCATAGTAAATGTTGGCCAAACGTTGGCCATACAGCATCTTATCGATTTGGTTGAAGCAGTAGGCAGGGGTGTTGCGAGGGCACAGCTAGAATTATTTATTTATACTTTCTATACCACCCTTCACAATGCATCAAAGCAGTTTATAAAATTATTACAATCATCTATATACAGTATTGGTATTCAACTGCTATACAAATAACTTCTCCATATAAGTGTATCTACAGAAACAGCAGGTAGAACTTTATACAGATAAATAATATATATATATATATATGTAGTCATGCGCTAGAGTCTGGCATGCGCTATGTGAGGTGCGTCGTCATTGGATCCTCCGTTAGCCTCCAAGCTTCTGCTACTATGCTTGGAACAAAAGCCCACACCACTGTAGATTGTTGTTGTTAAGTGCCGTCGAGTCGGAGTCGACTCATGGCGACCCTCTGGATAGCTATCCTAAATTGTGTTCGGTCTTCAGTCAGGCGGCTCATTGTTGACAGACTGGTACCCGTAGCTGCTGTTATTGTAGCGATCCATCTCATTGCTGGCCTTCCTCTTTTGCGTTGACCTTCTATCTTTCCAAGCATGATGTCTTTCTCTAATGATCTCTCTCTTCGCATGATGTGTCCGAAGTATGAAAGTCGAAGTCTTGTCATCTGAGCTTCTAAAGAAAGCTTAGGTTTGATCTCCTCTAGTACCAACTGGTTTGTTCTTCGGGCAGTCCATGGTATACACAGTATTCGCCGCCAGCACCATAATTCAAAGGCATCAATTTTCTTCCTGTCTGTCTTTTTCACTGTCCAGCTTTCACATCCATATGATGTTATTGAAAATACCATGGCTTGAACAAGTCGAATCTTTGTATGGAGAGAGACATCTCTGCTCTTGAGAATCTTATCTAGGTCTTTCATAGCCATTCTGCCAAGAGCAATGCGTCATCTGATTTCTTGACTGCTTGTTGCTTCTTTATTGATAGTTGATCCAAGTAGGTTAAAGTTGTTCACGATTTCAATCTCTTCTCCTTCAACGATGAACCTGTTGATTATGTCAGTTGTCATGATCTTTGTCTTCTTTACATTAAGGTGCAGGCCCATTTTGAGACTATGGGCTATGTTTACTAAATCGCGTTAGTGCAGTTCGCGGTAGGAGCCGCGGTAGTGAAAGAAACCCCAAATAAGGACATGGGCGGTACATCGTTACCACTACCGCGCGTTAGCAAAATTAACGAGCGCTACCGGGCGCCGTGCCACGTTACTGCGCGTTAACCATAAGAAGATGTACAGACACAAAGCACTGAAACAGAGCTGTAGCACAATGGTTACGGTACTGACCGCTGTTACAGGCAGCATGGGTTCGAACCCCCAGTGTGCCTAACACAGAAGGCTATCTCAGGCATCACCCTGTACATTACAGAAGGAAAGAGGAGGCATGCTTTTCGTTACGCTGAGTATTGGTGTCAGAAAAACACCCTCGGAATGTGCCTAGCCACGTACGTTGGTACGTGCGTAGCGACGCGCGTACATTCGTGCGTGGGTACGTGTTTGCTTACGTGCGTGGGTACGTGTGTTTTTACCAGTGTGGGCATCTTATATTACAGACTTTGTAGGGCGTCCTGCACCTATGCATTATGCTAACAGATGTACGTGTGATGGCCTATGGCTTATCAGAGCCTGTGAGCAGGTGCTGGTGTTTCACAGGGTTGGATTGGGCCAGTCACACCCATGATGCACTGCACATGCAAAGCAGCTGTCCACAGATACACACCATGGGGAATGCACCCCCACAGCACCTCGGCCTGGTAGGGGGTACCGACTGTGTGTTGTACTGGCACAGAGCAGCTACACACCGTCACATTGTGCGGGTACTGTGCTCACCCTGAGGGTGCAGTGAGGCGCCCAGCACTAGGTCCACAGCACCGGCCATGGCGCAGGTCCAAAGCAGTGTTACTGTGTGAGATAGGTAGTTTCTGCAGGAACACCTTGGACATCTCTGTCTGTTTCAGTCAGGTACAGCCCCCATGCACCACCACCACACCCCTCCCCCAGGACTGAGGGAGGCAAACAGGGTCTCCTATCAAAAGATCCACAGTCTACCGTGCTGCAACGGTGGCAGTAGAGGGGAACATGAACCCCAGTCCTGCTGGGGAACAGACACCCCACAGGGCAGTCAATGCAGCTCTGTACACAGCCATAACACAATAGCAGACAGACATTAGGCCTGGATATGATTTGCTGCACCCCACCACTATCTGATATTCCCCTGGTGCAAGCCATCAGCCACTGAACCCTGCAAGCCACTCCATCACAACACCTACCAGCTGCAAACAGTCTGCTAGTGCCTAGTGGAGATGCCTGCACCCAGAACTGGGATGTCAGCATACACAGCAGGCAGATACATCAGTGACTGGGCCCCAGAAGGAAACCCATATGTATCACATGAGAGAAATACTAAATAGCACTATGGGAGTGCCTAGCCATGCTGTGGTCACTGCACAGTCAGGGTGAGAGTGATCTCTCAGCAGGATATACTGAGGTCACCCTGTCTGTGTAGTTGGTGGCCGGGCACTACAATGTGCCTGTCACTGCCCTATGCCCTGTGCAGATGCACCCTGGCCAGGCCACCCTGTCCGGCCTATACCCATGGTACCTTGCTCCTCATTATGCACATTGGCAGCCCAATACTGGCAACAGTGCTGGCAGTGTGGGCTGTTGAAGGTGTTTGCAGCCACCACACACTGGATAGACAGACAGCCACCCCCACACCTATGCCAGCATTGTGCTACTATAGAGGTGGTCAGCAGCCATACCACCACACCAGTCCTGGGCATAGTACAGGCATGGATATGGTACACAAGACTGTTGGGGGGTCACTCCCCAGAGTTGTGAACACTGTCAGAGACCAGACCTGCAGCACACACCGCAGACATCAGAATGATTGTTATGGTGGAGCTCAATGAGCAAAATGTGCTTAACGTAGGAATTGATATCTGCCAGTTATCAGAGGAAACGTTTGATAGCTGTGTACCATATACCCAGGTGTAGGGTGGCATTGCTAAGGTATGCAACTGCTAGTATTGGGAGATACAGGCAGGGCCCAATGTCTTGCCTCTCCAGCTGGCATTGGCCAATGGGGCCTGTGGGTGGGTGTGTGGCCCTGTTGGCTGCTGCTTTACGGCAGAGTTCCCCAACTCCAGTCCTGGTGTTCCACACACTGTTCGGGTTTTCATGCTGTCTCTCATAAATATGCATGAGCTACATCTGCATACCATGGGGGTGGTGCATAGCTATGCAGCACAGGCATCTTTATTAGAGGCAGCATGACACCGGAATGTTGTGGGGCCCTCCAGGACTGCATTTGCGGGACTCTGCTATAGGTAATGTGCCTGTTTCTGGTGTCTGTGTTTGGTGTGGTAAAATATAGGCCATGTGTATGGTCTCTGCACTACAGGAGTGTCTTTACTATCACTGTTTAGTGGTGGGTAGAACTATGGGGACTGGGTTGGCAGGAGCCCCAACTGGGATTTGAACCTGTGACCCTCTGGTCTCACAGGCACTGGCTGTGTCTGTTGCACCACACTGTGGCCACAGAGACTGTGCAGTCCCTGGAGTTAGTTAAACCGGCCTGACGAGTCAGAAACCCTGCTCTGCAACAGGTTTACTGTGGCCTCATTTACCTTGTATTCAGACAAGGGTGCACATAAACCGCAGAAATGACCTCACAAAAGGGGCACACACCCATAACCAAGCTGGGCAACAATGATATCATTGGGAAACATTACACCACACACCCAGGACAGCTCCTTTACAATGTAATGCTCTTTGCAAGGGTCTGCGGAGCGTAGACCCTTCCACACATCATTTCCTTTTATTTTGGTGCTTTCCAGGGAGTGTTGTTCCTTGTTGCCCATTGCTATCACTGTTGCCCAGCTGAATTCTGCTTTTTAAAATGTTTCTTGTGGTCATTTTTAACGTTTTATGTGATATTTTGTTCTGTGCACATGTATCACACTGCTCACGTTTTGTGGGTTTCCCCGGTTTTCTGTACATTGCTGACGTAAATGGTTTCTCTTCCCTTTAAATGCCTTTAACGACAGGTTTTCATTTGCGTTGGAGGTGAGCTCTGACACTCCGCGCGTTAGTATGAGGGGAGCCTCTCTCCGCCCATTGACCCCTTCTCTCCGCCCACTCTCCACCTTCTGCGCTGTTTTAACGCGCCGCGGAGCTTTACGATCGTTAACTACGGTTACCGCGCGTAGTATGACGTTAACGGTCGTTAGCGCGTCGGTACGCGCGTTATACGGCACTTACGGTCGTTAACGTCATACTACGCGCGTTATTCACGTTTAGTAAACATAGCCCTAAGTTCTTTGATTGTGAGAAGCAAATGTTTCAGATCATCTTCACTTTCTGCCAGTAATGTGGTATCATCAGCATAGCGAAGGTTGTTGATGAGTCTTCCACCAATCTTCACACCTCTGTTGTCTTCATACAATCCTGCTTCTCTGATTATTTGTTCTGCATATAAATTAAACAGGTAGGGGGAAAGTATGCAGCCTTGTCTTACACCTTTGCTTATTTTAAACCATTCTGTTTCTCCTTGTTCCGTTCGAACTGTTGCTTCTTGATCAGTGTACAGATTGCGCAAGAGAACGATCAGGTGTTCTGGTATACCCATGCTTCTTAATGTGGCCCAGAGTTTCTCATGGTTTACACAGTCAAAAGCCTTGCTATAGTCGATAAAGCACAAATAGATATCCTTTTGGTATTCTTTAGTCTTTTCAAGGATCCATCTCACATCCGCAATGATGTCTCTCGTTCCTCGCCCTTTCCTGAACCCTGCTTGCACTTCAGGTAGTTCTTGTTCTAGGTATGGCTGTAGTCTCTTTTGAATAATCTTCAGTAGAATCTTGCTGGCATGTGGGATCAGAGCGATTGTGCGATAATTTCCACAGTCAGTTGGATCACCTTTCTTTAGTATTGGTATAAACACAGATCTTTTCCAGTCAGTTGGCCATGATGTTGTCGTCCATATTTCTTGGCAGAGCCTTGTAAGTACGGTAACAGCTGCATCAGATTGCTGCAATACTTCTATGGGAATGCTATCAATGCCTGGTGCTTTGTTCTTTGATAAGGCTTTCAATGCTGCTTCAACTTCTTCTTTCATCACCAATGGTTCCTGATCATAAGGTATAGGTTGAAACGGCTGTTGGTCCACTTGATCTTTATCATATAAAAACTCTGTATATTCCTTCCACCTTTTCTTGATCTTCTAAGCATCATTCAACATAGAACCTTGAGCATCTTGTAACATTCCAATTCGAGGCTGGAACTTTTTCTTTAACTCTCGCAGCTTTAGGAAAGCCGATCTTGTTCTTCCTCTAATAGTTTCTGCTTCTATTTCCTTGCAAGTGTCATTGTAGTACTTTTCCTTGTCCTGTCTTGCTGCACGTTGGAAATCTCTGTTGAGTTCTGCGATTGTCTTTCTTTCTCCTGTGGCTTTAGCTTCTCTGCGTTTCTGGGCAATTTTCAGAGTTTCTTCCGTCATCCATTTTGGCCGTTTTTGCTTTTTCACCTTTTGTAGAGACTTCTCGCTTTCTTCCAGCACAACCTTCTTGATGTCATTCCATAACTCTTCTGGAGTTCTGTCATTTGTATCTAAAGCAGCAAATCGATTTTGCAGGCAGTCTTTAAATTCCAGTGGTATATTCTCAAGGTCATATTTTGCTGCATTCATGAGTGGTTTGCTCTTTTTCAACTTTAGCTTGAGTTTGCATACTAGTAGTTGATGATCTGTACCACAGTCAGCTCCAGGTTTTGTCTTTGTTGATGTTACAGAGCTTTTCCATCGTTGACTTCCACAGATGTAGTCAATTTCATTTCTGTACAATCCATTGGGTGAAGTCCACATGTACAGTCGGCGCTTGTGCTGCTGGAAGAAGATGTTTGAGATGAATAGATCATTGGTCTTGCAGAATTCTATCAATCTTTCTCCAGCTTCATTTCTGTTGCCAAGTCCATATTTTCCAACTACTTTGCCTTCTGCTTTGTTGCCAACTTTTGCGTTCCAGTCACCCATGACTATCAGGATATCCTGTTTGCATGTTCTGTCAATTTCAGCTTGTACTTGTTCATAGAGCTCTTCAATTTCATTCTCTTCTGCAGCTGTTGTTGGGGCATATACTTGAATTATAGTTGTGTTGATAGGCAATCCTCGTAGACGAATAGAGATTTAACGTTCGCTGACTGCATTGTATTTCATTACAGTTCTTGCAAGTTTCCAACTGCTGGTTTCAAAAGTCTTTAAGGCAGCTGGGCACATCCCAGCCATGTGTCTTCCAAACAGACACAAATATAAATCAAAACAATATAAAGAACAACCCAGACCCCCTGCAGTAAGTGCAGTCTCTGGATAAAGTTTGCAAAGCTGTAAAGTGAACCAGTCCGGGATTTTCCACACTTTCATTTCCACTAAACCAGCTGGCTTCTCTCCCCTTGGAGCAAAACTTGGGCTGCTTGGTCCTCTTTAGTCCGTCCCTCTTGAAAGGCTTTTCTCTTTTACACACTTTCCACCAATAGTAATGTTCAATACTGGAAACAGTTCATCATAGCAATTCAATCCATTCCACGCTCCATGTCTGGGCAAACACTCACTCCTTCCTTATATCCTGGACTAAGATTGGAGAAGCCTTCCATCCAACCTCCCCTAGGCATTCCCTATTGCCCAGTCCATATTAATCAAAAAGACAAGTAAGTCCACTCACATGCTTGATGATTCAGCTCCCTGATATTCCATCTCATCAGATATGCAGTCCAAGGGTTCAGGTGCTCCCAGTTCCATGGGTTCAGGTGCTTCAGGAATTATGGGAAGCTCACATGGGGGATGACTCCAGGCAGGATCCCCTCTAATGTATGGGAGAAGCCTCATATACTCCTCGTCCAGCCATGAAGGTATCTGTGCCACACCCTCTTCCCTAGGTCCTTGGGAAATGACCCAATCTCCGGCTCCATTCCTTTGACCTAGTTTCTTTACGCAGGGAGATTTCTTTTTTTTTTTATCTTTAATATTTATTAGATTTTCTCATTTAACATTTAACTAGCTAAATGACAGGAAACATGGTAATACAATAATGCAGTATACTATTATACAATATATTACACCATACAGCACAGGAAATAATTTCTTATTGATACCATAAATTAGACCACCAAAAAAGGGGGAGGAATCAGGAAAAGAATTTAGAAAACAACAATTAAAGCAATGCGAGACTTATGCGTCAGCCATAGGGGAGGAAACTTTCACATCAATCTTTTCCCTAGCTACTAGAAATTCCAAGAGCTGAGAGGGCTCAAAAAAAAAAATATAACTTCCCATTATATGTAACACAACATCGTGCAGGAAACTTTAACAAAAATGACCCGCCCAGGGAAAGTACCCGGGGTTTATACCCCAGAAATTCCTTCCTCTTAAGCTGGGTACTCCGTGCTAAATCAGGAAAAATCCTTACATTTGCTCCCATAAACTGTTCTTGAAAATTTCTAAAATACAGTCGGAAAATTAAAGCTTTATCAGACTCGAGGGCAAGCGTAATGAGGAGGGTAGTACAGGCCGTGACTAACTCCAGTGAGCTCTCTAGAAATCCCGTAAGATCCCCAGGGGCCCCCAGGGGAAGATTATTATTCCCTTGACTACCAGTGCCCACCAGTAAATATTGAACTCTGGTTAATGGTGGCAGAGCCTCCTCGGGGATCTTCAAAACCTCCCGGAAGTATCTGCGAACCATTTCCAGAGGAGAACATAAAGGAGACTTGGGAAAATTAACCAGTCTTAAGTTGTTCTTCCGGACTTGGTTCTCCAAGTACTCCAGCTTCCTCATATTCACATTCCGATCTTTCACATGGGCCTGGTGTAAGTCACGAAAATGTTCCATTTCAGCAGCCAACTGGACCAACTTCCCCTCCTGTTCCTGCTGCACCGACGAGACCTGTTGAATTTGACCCTTCACAATTACAGATTCAGAAGTCACAGAAACCACAAATTTCTCCAAGGAAGCATTGATTGTAGCAAGAGCCTCCCATAGCACCTCCATTGTGATCATTGCAGGCTTCACCAAAGCTCCAGCACCTGAATGTAACAACATGGACTCACTTCCCTGGAAAGAGCTACCCGGCGTCTCCGGTTCAGCTCCAGATCGACCTCGAATTCCAGGGACCCCACGCAGAGCATTAACTGCAATAGAAGAGCCCTCGACAGCCTCCTGCCGCGGCGTACTCGTCACCACACCAGCAGGAGACTCCCCTCGAACGGCCAAAACGCTTCCGGGGCATGGAGGGGGGGCCCGCTGCTCCGGAGAAAGAAACACCCCGGATACCGTGCTCAGGTCCGAAGATCCCTCCGTACCCGCTGTAGACGCCGCTCTCTCCACCGGACCCGAAAATCCACACATCTGGAGAGTCCTCTGTGCCGCAGCACCAGAAGCAGGCTCCCCCGAGGGAAGATCAGCCAGCTTTCTCTTCCTCCGGCCCATATTTGGCCCCGGGAAACGGCGCGGCAACAAACAGACCCCACTGAGTGAGTACTCCGACCGGTAGGTTCACACTGCCGCCATCTTGCTCCTCCCCACGCAGGGAGATTTCTAAAACCCAGCTCGGATCCTCCACAGTTCTTTCTCCTATGACTTACCCTGAGCTCCTCTTCCTATCTGCAGGGGGTGTCCCTGATTCTGATATGCTCTTAGAACTGGAGGTTTTCCACCCCGCTGGAGACTGATGCAGGACACCTCTGCCACTATATATATATATATATTCAACTGTCACACATATATGGATACTGTGGTTGAATATATCTATCACTGAAATTTAATGCAAGCTATTTAATTTAATATTTAAAATCATAAGAACGTAAGAAATGCCATACTAGCTCAGACCAAAGTCCACCTAGCCCAGTATCCTATTTCTAACATTGGCCAATCTAGGTCACAAGCCTTTGACACCGTTCCTCACAGGCGACTTATAAACAAACTGAGCACCCTAGGGATGGACCCTAAAGTTACTGCTTGGGTTAGAAATTGGTTGGGTGGGAGGCGACAAAGGGTACAGGTAAATGGAGCTCACTCAAAGGAGAAGAAAGTTACCAGGGGTGTGCCCCAGGGATCTGTCCTTGGTCTGATTCTTTTTAACATCTTTGTTAGTGAAATAGCAGAAGGGCTGTCGGGTAAAGTTTGCCTCTTTGTGGATGATACCAAAATCTGCAATAGAGTAGAAACCCAGGAAGGTGTAGATAACATGAGGAGGGATCTGTAAGCTTGAAGAATGGTCTAGAATTTGGCAGCTGGGATTTAATGTTAAAAAATGTAAGGTCATGCATTTTGGCTGCAGCAATCCAAGGGAGCAATATAGTATTTATTTATTTTATTTATTTATTTATTTAACATCTTTTATATACCGCGCTATTTATTATCAGTGCGGTTTACATTTAACAAAGGTTGCTCAATTCAGTCAAAACTGTACATTGTAAAAGGGGATAAAACTTGGATGAATACAGGGTAACTATATACATATTAACATAGAGCATAAGATTATGATTTGGCCGGTAATGTCACGAAAAACGCTAAACGGGGCAGCTATTTCTTGAGACCTCTTTGTTTGTGTAGTGTATGAGAAGTTTGTGGGGTTAGCAGGTGATTGATCGGGGGCGGAGTGGATGCAAAGTGTAGAAGGAATATGTGGTGTTTGATTGCCTTCCGAACTGAATGAGGTCTTTGATCGATCTTATTTCAGGTGGGAGATCGTTCCAGCATTTTGGGGCGTAGAAGGTGAAGTATAGGGGGTGAAGTACTTTTGTCTACTAAACAAGAGCGGGACCTAGGCGTAGTTGTGTCTGATAGCTAAACAGGGAGAAAAGGCAACAGCAAAAGAGCATAAGAAAATAAGATATGCCATACTGGGTCAGACCAAGGTCCATCAAGCCCAGTATCCTGTTTCCAACAGTGGCCAATCCAGGTAATAAGTACCTAACAGTCTCCCCAAAAGACACAGGTTCCTCAATACTTGTATTGGGTAAAGCAGTGATATCCCAGGTACCTTTTAATGATTTATGGACCTTTCCTACAGGAACTTGTCCAAACCTTTTTTAAACCCAGCTACACTAACAACTTTTACTACATTCTCCGGTAACAAATTCCAGAGTTTGATTACACGTTGAGTGAAAAAATATTTTCTCTTATTGGTCTTAAATAATTTACCCTGTAGCTTCATTGCATGTCCCTTAGGGGGATGTTTACTAAAAACCGGAAATGTGCGCGCCGCAAAATAGCGCACGGCAATGCGGCACTGAAATGCGCAGAAACGCGTTTAAACGCCCCGCACACGTGCGTGTCACCCCCGCACAGGTACGCGGCTCACTAACGGGCCCCGTACAAGTGCGGGCCTGCAAATGTCCGATAGAGGCGTGGAACGGCGAAAGGAGGGCGGAGGAAGGCTCCGGAGGGGCGGAGGGACGGGGTCAATGGGTGGAGAGTGGGAGGGGAGAGGCTCCCCGCACAGTATCGGGCCCGAATTTGCATGTAAAAACTACTCGCGGTAGAAAGCATTTAAAGGGAAGAGAAACCATTTCCGTCAGCAATGTACAGGAAAACCGGGGAAACCAGCAAAACGTGAGCAGTGTGATATATGTGCACAGCACAAAAGTGAAAATAAAAATAGAAAATGACCACAACAGAACTATTAAAAATAGTAATTCAGCTGGGGAACAGTGATAGTGATGGGCAAATACAGAAATCACACCCAGCAAAGCTCCAGAAAAAAGAAATGAATGTTGGAAGGGTCTACTGAGAGGAGACTCTTCCAAAAAACATTTCCACGTTTTGGAGCTTTCCTGGGAGTGTTTGCTATGGTTGCCCATTAATATCACTGTTGCCCAGCGTGGTGATATTTTGTCCCACATTTCCCGTGGTCATTACCGGGGTTTATGTGCACGTTTGTCACCAGACAGGGTGCATATGCCCACAGTAGAATTGCGTAGAGCAGGGTTTGTGACTCCATCCTGCCAGGCTTACTGCCTCCAGGGGCTGCACTGTCTCTGTGGCCAAAGTGTGGTACAGCGGACAGAGTCATTACCTCTAGGACCAGAGGGCAGAGGTTCAAAACCCAGCTGGGGCACCTGCCAGCCCAGTCCCTATATTTTACCCACCACTAAATAAAGATAGCGCAGACACCCCTGTATGCATGGGGAAAACACCCATATTGTACCCAACACCGCACACACACCACAACAATGGGCATTACCTACAGCCAAGTCCCCCAAATGCAGTCCCATACTGCCACATTGCAATCAGGTCAACTGCTTTTTCTGAGAGAAGTTCATGCCAGCATGTTGGCGGACAAGTACATGTGGTGCAGGGGGCAGTGGCTGCTAACCACAGAAGACAGAGGCCTAGCCATGTGCAGGCTGGCACAGTCCACTGCAAGACAGGTCCTGCCGGATCCACAGTCATGGACAGTCCAGGGAATCCAACCAATCTGTGGCTACACAGTGGTGCAGTGCACACAGACAGTGCATACAAGAACAAAAGGTCACAGGTTCAAAGCCCAGCTGGGGCTACTGCCAATCCTGCCCACATATTTTTCCCACAACTAAACAGTGATAGTAAGGACACACCTTTCATGGCGGGGACATATGCAATGGTAAGACATCTATCTTTTACCCCACTGAGCACAGACACCATGAACAGGGGCAGTACCTAGAGCAGAATCACCCAAATGCAGTCCTGGTGGGCCACACACCAGTCAGGTTCCATGCTGACACTCATACAAATGCCTGTGCTGTATATCTATGCACCACCCCCATGGCATGTAGATGTAGCCCATGCATATTCATGAGGGATAGCAGGAAAACCCGAACAGTGTGATGCAAACCTGGACTGGAGTTGGGAATCTGTGCCGTAAAGCAGCAGCCATCAAGGGCAGACACACCCACACCCACAGGCCCCATTGGCCAATGTCTCCTGGAAAGGCAGAACATTGGACCGTGCATGCAGCACCCAAAACGAGCACTTGCATAACTTACCAATGTCACCCTACACCTGAGGTATACGGTACACAGCTCGGAGACGTTTGCTAGGAGCACAGGCAGGCAGTTATCCATACGTTACGTACATACTGCTAGTTGACCCCATCCAAACAATCTGTTAGGTGTTTGCGGGGCATGCTCCAGGCCTGGCCTCTGACGGTGCTTACCACCCTGGGGAGTGACCACCAGCTGTAATGCGTACCATATCCATGCCTTGCCGTGCTCAGGACCGGTTTGGTGGGCAAGGCTACTTACCCCCTCAATTGTAGCACCATGATGGCAGAGGTGTGGAAGTGTGTGTCTGTCTATACAGTGGGTGTTGGCTGCAAGCCCCTTCAACAGCCCGCACTGCCAGCACTGTTGCCAGTATTGGCCAGTCAATGTGCATAATGAGGTGCAAGGTACCATGGGTATAGCCAGGGCAGGGTGGCGTGGCCAGGATGCATCTGCACTGGGCATAGGGCCCTGGCAGGGACATTGGCTGGGATATTGTAGTGTCCGGCCACCACCTACACAGACAGGGTGGCCAAAGCATGTCCTTCTGGGGGATCACGCTCACCCTGACTGTGCAGTGACCACAGCATGGCTAGGCCCCCTCATAGTGCTGTATAGTAGTTCTCTCATGTGATAGATATGGGTTTCTCTTTGGGGCCCAGTCACTGATCTATCTGCTTGCTGTGTATGCAGACAGCCCAGTTCTGGGTGCATGCATCTCCATTGGGAACATGCACTATGGACTAACCAGCAGACTGTTTGTAGCTGGTAAATGTCTTGCTATAATGGCTTGCAGGGTGCAGTGGCTGTTGGCTTGCTGCAGGGGAATATCTGGTGGTGGAGTGCAGCTTACCATACCCTGGGCTTATGTCTGTCTGCTATTGTGTTATGGCTGTGTATGGAGCTGCCTGCCGGGGGGGGGGGGGGGGGGGGGGTTTGGTGGTGTTCCTCAGCAGGACTGGGGTTGATGTTGCCCTCTACTGCCACCTTTGCAGGGAGGTAGAGTGTGGATCCCTTGATGGGGACCATGTTTGCCACTGGGGGGGGTGCCTGATGGCAGCAGACAGGGATATCCATGGTGTTTGTGCAGAAACTAGCTATCTTACACATTAACACTGCTTTGGAACACCCGCTTGGCCTCCATCAGCCATGGCAGGTGTTGTTGACCTGGTCCTGGCCACCTCATTGCACACTCAGGGTGAGCACAGTACCCGCACGATGTAACGGTGTGTGGCTACTCTGTGCCAGTAAAACACCCGGTCAGTGCCCCCTACTAGGCCAAGGTGCTGTGTGGGTGCACCCGGTCACTTCCCCCAACAGGGCCGAGGTGCTGTGGGGGTGCATTCCCCATCTTGTGTCCATCTGTGGACAGCTAATTTGCATGTGCAGTGCATCATGGGTACGGGTGGCCTAACCCTATCCTGTTGACACCAGCAGACTGTCTGTGAGGTGACGTGTAGGCTATCTGCAGCCAGCCAGGGGCTTGCTTACAGCTATGGAGCTGTAGCGCAATGGTTACATCACTGCCTGTGCAGCCAGAGGTCATGGGTTCAAACCCACAGTGGGGCCCTTTGGTAGGGCTGTCCACAGCTTTATTTTTATTTACTGTACATATGTCTATGCCGGCAAGACCACCCTCAGCTTACTATACCCATTAGGTGCCTCTGAGGGTGCTTCATAGGGCGCCCTGTAGGCCACCTTATGTTTGCCATCCCTATAGGGTGCACTATACATTATCCTGTGTCGCAACATACATGCTGCCCTATAGGGGTCATTCAAGGGTGCCTTGGCGAACAGTGCACTGTAACATGTGCCTTATGGGCCGCCGTATGTTAACATGCTGGGAGAGTGCGTTTGCTAGTAGTGATAACAAAATAAAATTATACAGCCTCCTACAGCACTCCACAACATAATACATACTGCCTCAGCAGGCATTTTTCACTGGGCATTGTGAGGAGTTGAACCCCTGATCCCTGCACCATTGGTCAGTGTTTTAACCATTGTGCTGTGGCTCTGTTCCTGTGCTTGTGCATCAGCGCGCCGCCTTGTGCCTATCAGCGCGCCGCCTTCTGCCGCCCAAGGGGACCAGTGCGCCGCCTTCTGCTGCCCAAAAATAACTGTGCGCCGCCTTATGCCACCCAAAAAGCACTGTGCGCCGCCTTCTGCCGCCCAAAAATAACTGTGTGCCGCCTTATGCCGTTCCAAATTAATTTGCCTCCTAAAACAATGTTAATCATTACAGTTACTGCCTCAGCTGACCTTTGTCGTTGCGCACACTGGGGGATTGAACCCATGGCTCCTGCACCATTGGTCAGTGTCTTCACCGTTGTACCACGGCTCTGTTGTTTTGTATACTCAGCAGCGCGCCACTTTGCCTTTCCACGCGCTAATGTCGACCCCCGCACATTAGCGCGACGCGCACACGTCCAGTTGCTTACTACCGTTTTTTTTCTATTTTCTGCCTGAACCGCCCACTCCTTATATGGCACAGGCACACTAGCGCGGCCCCGCACGTTAGGAATGTTTAGTAAACATGCCCCTTAGTCTTTTTATATTCTGATGATGTATACAATCGATCTACATTTACCTGTTCCACTCCATTCATTAATTTATAGACCTCTATCATATCTCCCCTCAGCCATCTCTTTTCCAGGTTGAAGAGTCCTAACCTTTTTAGCCTCTCTTCATAGGAGTATCCTTCCATCCCCTTTAACATTTTGGTGACTCTTCTCTGTACCATTTCTAATAACGCTATATGCTATTTAAGATATGGCAACCAGAACTGCACACAATATTCAAGGTGTGGGTCGCACCATGGAACGATACAGAAGCATAATAATATCCTGTGTTTTATTTTCCATTCCTTTCCTTATGATGACTAACATTCTATTTGCTCTCTTGGCCACTGCTGCAGACTAGGCTGAGGGTTTTAACATGTTATCCATGATGACACCTCAATCTTTTTCCTGGGTGGTGGTTCCCAATGTAGAACCTTGCATCGTGTAACCATAGTTTGGGTTGTTCTTTCCTAGGTGCATAACTTTGCACTTGTCCACATTCAATTTCATCTGCCATTTGGATGCCCAGTCTTCCACTTTATCAAGATCCTCTTGCAATTTTCCATAACCCTCTTGAGTTTTAACAACTTTAAATAGTTTTCTGTCATCTGCAAATTTGATAACCTCACTCGTTATTCCCTTCTCCAGGTAATTTATGAATATGTCAAAAAGCAGTGGACCCAGCATAAATCCCTGCGGTACTCCACTATTCACCTTTTTCCATTGGGAAAATTTTCCGTTTAGCACTACCCTCTGCTTTCTATCTTTTAACCAATTCCTGATCCACAATAGTACACTGCCTCCTATCCCATGACTTTTTAGTTTTGCCAAAAGTCTCTCATGAGGGACCTTGTCAAAGGCTTTCTCAAAGTCCAGAGACACTATATCAACTGACTCACTATTGTCTATCTGTTTATTCACACTTTCAAAAAAACATAACAGATCAGTAAGACAAGACCTTCCTTGTCTAAAGCCATGTTGGCTGTCTCCTATTAAGCCATGATTATCTACATGTTGAGTAATTTTGTTCTTCATGATGGTTTCTACAATTTTTCCCAGTACTGACGTGAGGCTCACTGGTATGTAGTTTCCTTGATCACCCCCGGAACCCTTTTTAAAAATTGGCATTACATTGGCGATCCTCCAATCTTCAGGTATTACAGATGATTTTAATGATAGTTCACAGATTAATAATAGCATGTCTGCAATCTCATATTTCAGTTCTTTCAATACCCTTGGATGTATACCATCCAGTCCAGGTGATTTGCTACTCTTCAGTTTATCAAATAGTTGTAATACATCTTCCCGGAGTATTGATATTTCTTTCAATTCTTACGCAGTATCACTTTTAAATACCACTTCAGTCATGGGTAACATCCCTACATCTTCCTCAGTAAAGACCGAAGCAAAGAATTCATTCAGTCTCTCTACTATATCCTTGTCCCCTCTTACTGCCCCTTTTATCCCTCTATCATCTAATGGTCCAACAGATTCTCTCACAGGTTTTTTGCTTCCACAGCAAGATTCTCCTCATATTCTCTCTTTGTCTGCCTTATCAATGCCTTGCATTTAACTCTCCAGTGCTTGTGCTGTTTCCCGTTTTCTTCATTTCGCTCTTTTTTCCTTTTCCTGAAAGATGTTTTTTTGGCAACAACAGCCTCTCTGACCTCACCTTTAAACCATACTGGCAGTTTTTTGGACTTCCTCCCACTTTCCTTAAAGCGTGGAATACAGTTGGTCTTGGCTTCCAAGATAGTATTTTTAAACAACACCCAAGCTTGATGTAAGTCTTTAACCTTTGCAACTGCTCCTTTTAGTTTTTTATTAACTATTTTCCTCATTTTATCATAGTCTCCCTTTTGAAAGTTAAAAGGTAGTACTGTGGATTTCCTTACCATCCCACCTCCATTTATTAAAGCAAATGCAATGATGCTATGATCACTATTGTCAAATGGCCCCAACACCCTTATCTCTTGCACCAGATCTGGTGTTCCACTAAGGACTAAGTCCAAAATGGCTTCCACTCTGGAGCTTCTACAGTGAATTTTGTTTCCTGCAAAGCTTTAATTCTTTGTGACTCAATGCCCTCTCTAACATAGAGCGCAACCCCTCCATCAATTTGATCAGCTCCATCATTGCGATATAGTTTGTACCCAACTGGTTGTCCTCCTTCCACCATGTCTCTGAGATACCAATCATATCTAACCTCTCATTTAGCGCTATATATTCTAACTCTCCCATCTTTTTTTTTAGACTTCTAGCATTTGCATACAAGCATTTTAGAGACTGTAACTTATTCATATTAATCTGGTTATTGGTAGGCAGGGATAATTTGGAATCTTTTAGCTCTGTCTACTCCGTACTCAAGGGCATTTGTCTTTATTGGAACCTCTCTGCTGATGTGCCCTAACTTCATTTTTTTGGCAGTATCCTTCAAGGATACATTGTTCTGAACCATGCGCTCTTGGGAGACTATCGGCTCTCCCCTATTATCTAGTTTAAAAGCTGTTCTATCTCCTTTTTAAAGGTTAATGCCAGCAGCTTGGTTCCATCCCGGTTCACAAGTGAAGCCCTTCCCTTCGGAAGAGCCCCTCCTTTTCCTATAATGTTCCCCAGTTCCTACCAAATCCAAAACCCTCATCCTTGCACCATCTTCTCATCCACACATTGAGACTCTGGAGCTCTGCCTGCCTTTTGGGTCCTGCACGTGGAATGGGAAGCATTTTGGAGAATTCTACCCTGGAAGTTCTGGATTTCAACTTCTTATCTAAAAGCCTAAATTTAGCCTCCAGAACCTCCCTAATGCATTTTCCTATGTCATTGGTACCGACATGTATCAAGACAGCAGACTCTTCCCTAGCACTATCTAAGACTTTTGGGTATGTTTACTAAACTGCAGTAACGTTACATAACGTGCATTATGTAACGTTAACGTGAGTTATGACACGCTAACAATCATTAACGTGTCTTAACGTGCGTTAACCGTAGTTAACGATCGTAAAGTTCCGCGGCGCGGTAAAACACCGCAGAAGGTGGAGAGAGGGCGGAGAGAAGGGGTCAATGGGCGGAGAGTGGGCGGGGAGAGGCTCCAGGCACAGTAACGCGCTGAAATCGAGGGCTCAATCCCAACGCGAATGAAAACCTGCCTTTAGATGCACATTTGCAGGGGAGAGAGACCATTTCATTGTCGGCAATGTACAGCAGAGACAGGGAAACCCACAAAACGTGATAAGTGTGATACATGTGCACGGAAGAAAAGGGCCAATAAGCAGTGAAAATGACCAGAACAAACGAGGAAAGAAACATAACCAAGCAAGCCAATAGTGATACCAATCGGAAACAGCAACAAACACTACTGAGAAAGCCCCAGAAAAAGATAGTAATTGTGGAAGGGTGTATGCTCTGTTCCCAGGCAAGGTGAATGATCCCACAGTGAAATAGTGCAGATCAGGGACTCCCCATGTTAATGGACAGGTTACCTATGGTGTGCACATGTTCTGCAACTGCAGGGTGGGCACATCCTAACGGACAACTTGGCAGATGCCGGAAAAGGGGATACAGAGAGCTGCAGGCGGCACATGCTGTGGTGCAGCTGGGCCACAGTAGGAGACCAGGGTGATGCTCAGTTGGCCCATAGGAATGCATAAACAGTTGAGCCAGACAGCAACTGATGAGGGCCCAACATGGGCACGACTGTGTCCTCTGCAGTGTCACAGGGGATAGTACCCAGCAGCTACCTTCAAGGGCACAGAACAGTGGTAGGCGGTGCTGGGGGGAAGCGTGGACGTCTATGCAGGCACCCCTACCCCAGAACCCGCACCATAGGCAGCTGCCACCTGCACACTGTCTGGCCCGAGATTGTGCACCACCAACAAAACCAGCAGAAAGGCATGGCAGCATGGTAGCGGAGGGCGTACAGGCAGTGGAGGGGGCAGTGCCACCTGGCTGCAGCAGACCATTGCCTAGTCCGGGCCAAGTGGGTGCTCTGCACCGCAGAAGACATGCCCTGTATGACAAACAGGCATGGTATCTCCAGGGAATGAAGAACCCCTGTGGCATCATTGTGGTGCAGTCTGCACAGCCTGTGTGCTCAGGAGCAGAAGGTCACAGGTTCAAACCCTAGCTGTGCTCCCTGCCAACTCTCTCCCCATAGTTTTATCCAGTATTAAACCGTGGTAAGAAAGATGGAAACTTTTAGTGCTGATAGAATAAACATGCCTGGAATACTTACATTCTAATCAACAGAGCACAGACACCCCAAACAGGCACATTACTGAGAGGAGAGTCTCCCAAATGAAGTCCCGGATGTCCTAACAACAGTCACGTTCTATGCTGTCCGCAAAAAAGATGCCAGTGCTGCATGTCTATGCGCCGCCCCTATGGTATGCAGATGTATCTCATGAATATTTATCAGGGACATCATGAAAAACCGAACATGGCACGTGTCACCAGGACCGGATTTGGGAATCCCCTGTCCAAGAGCACTGTCCAACAGGGGCGGAAACACCTGCACCCACAGGCCCTATTAGCCACACCCCCTGGAAAGGCAGAATGTTGGGCCCTGTGTGCATCCCCCAAGATCAGCACTTGCATACCCTAGCAATGCCATCCAAAA
Source organism: Ichthyophis bannanicus (assembly GCA_033557465.1). Lineage (NCBI taxonomy): Eukaryota > Metazoa > Chordata > Amphibia > Gymnophiona > Ichthyophiidae > Ichthyophis > Ichthyophis bannanicus. The sequence goes on along the minus strand of CM066034.1, from coordinate 1,004,871,283 downwards.
CCCTGGAATATGGTACACAGATGGCAAAATGTCGCTATGATAACTGCCACATAGCAATCCAAAAGGTTAGCACAAGCTTCCCAGTGGGCTGTAGCATAACAACCTCTGTGATGTCTGTGGAGTGAGTGTCAGGTATGGTACCTGACAGTGTCCACCACCTTGGGGAGATACCCCAACAGTACTGCATACCATAGCCATGCCTGCACTGTGCCCAGGACTGGTGAGGTGCCTGGGCTGCCAAAAGCCTCTATGGGTGCACAATGATGGCAGAGGTGTGGGAGTGTGTGTCAGTCCATCCAGTGTGTGGTTTTTCCAAAAACCCTCTGCAGCCCACACCACTGGCACTGTTGCCAGTATTGGCCTTCCAATGTGCATAATGAGGAACAAGGTACTGTGGATATGGCAGGACAGGGCAGCCTGGGCAGGATGCACCTGCACAGGACCCAGGGCAATGGGTGTGACAGCGGAGTGCCTGACCACCACCTACACGGTCAGGGTGGCCATGGCATGTCCTGCTGTGAGATCACGCTCACCCTGACTGTGCTGTGACCACGGCATGGCTGGGTTCCCCCATAGTGCTACATAGTGTCCCCCTTCAGTGAGCTATATGGGCTCTGTCCTCTTGAGCCCAATCACTGACCTATCGGCTTGGTGTGTGTGCACACAGCACCTCCAGGAACATGCACTATGGACTAACAAGCAGACTGTCTGCAGTTAGTATGTGTGTGTTTGGAGCACTTTGCAGGGTGCAGCGGCTGGTGACTCACATGCCTTGCTGCTGGAGAATGTCAGATAGTGGTGTGGGGCAGCTTTGTTGTAACAGGCCTTCTGTCTGTCACTGCCCAATGTATGGGGGGGTCCATTCCCTGCTGGAACAGGGGTGAATGGTACCCACTACTTTCACCAGTGCAGGGTGTAAAATGTCGATGTTTTGCTTGGAAATCCTGTTGCCCACTCAGACCCACCGAGGGTGTGTTGGTACAGAAGCCACCTAGGGATCCATAAACCTCTACACCCCTGTCATGAAATCATGTGACCATGGCACCCACACAGTTTATGCACTATTCCAGTTGCAACATAGTCAACAGGTGCATGATGTGATATACAGATAAACACAGACATATGCTAGGGTTATCTGCAACAACCACTTATCACACAGTGGCACCAATGGGGACCTATAGCATAGGCCACTGCAACCAAACCAGGTGCTGCGGACATGGTGCTAGGGACCCCACCTCACCCTCAGGGTGAGCACAGGACCCGTCCACTGTGATGGTCTCTAGGCATTCTGTGACAGTAACACACACGGTCAGTACACCCTACCATGCCGAAGTGCTGTGGGGCTGCACATGGTCAGGACCCCCCACCAGTCCTAGGTGATGGGGGGGGGGGGGTGTGTGCACACTTCAACATATGACCATCTGTACACAGCTGATTTGCATGTGCAGTGCATTATGGGTGTGACTGCCCCAATCCAACCCTGTGAACCACTGCAGATGGACTGTGTGGTGAACTGAAGTCCCTCTGTAGCCAGCCAGGCATGTAGAAGGAGCTGCAGAGATGTAGACCACTGGCAAAAGCACTGACTGTGGAGCCAGAGGTTATGGGTTTGAACCCACTGTGGTGATACGTGGCAGGGCTGTCAGATGCATTTCCTTCTGGAGCAGTGGTGTCTGCAACCAAATAATACCAGAGGTAAAGTACAGAATCCAAGCCTATGTTTTCTGCCAAAAACCCAGAGAGGAACGAGTCCAAAGGTGAATGAGCACGCTTGAACAGGAGCAAATTCATGCTATACATTTCCAAACAGTCTACTACACACAAGCTCTCCATTGGTCCCAATGCCACCCCTACATTTATACAATCAGGGACTCTCTCTGTGCCTTTGTCTCCACACACCCTCCTCAATTCATCTAAACAAAAGGGACATTAGAAATGTGAGATATATCTCCACATCAAGGACATCTGTAGCCAAAGGAATGTGATGTATCCTAATGCGAGATGTGTGAAGCAGAAGATGTTATAAAACATAATGAAGACTCTGCAATAAGCAGAGTCCTAAAACCTTTAACTCGGATATGTGGAGGAGTGCAAGGTTTCCTGCTGTTTGTTTCTTCCCTACCTGTGACCTGGTCCCGCCTCCACTGCTCTGATTGGGGCTGCTGGCTTCTACGGGGCTATTTCAGCTGGCCTCCGACGCGGGACGCTGAGGAGTGCAAGGTTTCCTGCTGTTTGTTTCCTCCCTACCTGTGACCTGGTCCCGCCTCCACTGCTCTGATTGGGGCTGCTGGCTTCTACGGGGCTATTTCAGCTGGCCTCCGACGCGGGACGCTGAGGAGTGCAAGGTTTCCTGCTGTTTGTTTCCTCCCTACCTGTGACCTGGTCCCGCCTCCACTGCTCTGATTGGGGCTGCTGGCTTCTACGGGGCTATTTCAGCTGGCCTCCGACGCGGGACGCTGAGGAGTGCAAGGTTTCCTGCTGTTTGTTTCCTCCCTACCTGTGACCTGGTCCCGCCTCCACTACTCTGATTGGGACTGCTGGCTTCTACGGGGCTATTTCAGCTGGCCTCCGACGCGGGACGCTGAGGAGTGCAAGGTTTCCTGCTGTTTGTTTCCTCCCTACCTGTGACCTGGTCCCGCCTCCACTGCTCTGATTGGGGCTGCTGGCTTCTACAGGGCTATTTCAGCTGGCCTCCGACGCGGGACGCGAAGCGGGCGCGTGCCCGTGGCGCGTGACTGAAGGGGCATGACCAAAGGGGCAGGTTCTGCCCCTTTGGCGCCCCTTCGGTGCAACTTGGTGCTGCAAGTTCCGTGAATGGGGAAGAGGAAGAAACGCATGCTGCCTGCGGCTCAACTGAAGGCGGTTAAAACTATCGGACCCATGGATGCACATGTCTCCGTTGGTCAACCATTGCCTAAGACTGCTGTACTGGATACCTCCCTTGGTGAAAGGTTGACAGTAAGTACTGTGGGTTCTGAATCTTCTCCGGCCGCGGATATATCTCCGACGAAGGGTGATAAGGTTGTTTCTTTATCTGTTGTATCTGAAAGTGTTCTTAATAACAACGGGGACCCTAATCTCTCCTCCTCATTTTTACGTTTGGACTCTGCTATTGACTTATTGCCTCCTCCATTGCCATCTGTAATTTCATTTGCTGGTACTGGGGAGTCTCGTGATATTCTGGAAGAGGTTTCTTTGAAGGATCTATGGTCTATGTTGTCTAGAATGGAGTTGGCATTGGACTCTTCTCTTCAAAGGATTTCTGTATTTACGAAAGAAACTGTTGTTAAAATCTCAAATCAGGAATCTCGTTTGGCTGCTGTAGAGAAAAGCGTTGACTCCTTTGAGACTCGCTTTTCAGCCCATCAGCCTATCACTACTTCCTTAGTTCAGGATGTTACTTTATTGCGTTCACAACACGAGGCTCTTGAGAACTTATTGCGTTCCAGGAACCTTCGTCTTTTGAACTTTCCTAAAACTCACTATTTATCACCTCTTATGCTTTTTCATAAGTATTTAAAGGAAATATTATTGATTTCTGATGCAGATGCTATTTCCTTGTCTAATATTTATTATCTCCCTTCTAGAGACACAGCTTGTCAAGCTGTACCTCAGATAGTACGAGATGTTGGTGAGGCCCATAGTCCAGCTTCCTTAAATATCTCTGACTTTTTGGAATCGTCTCAGGACGAGATTTCCACCAGGGCCACATTACTTATTACCCTAGTTTCAGACTTGGATAGACAGAGAATTTTCCGTGCGTACTTCAAGAAAAAACTTGAGAAGTTTTGTGGCTCCACTATTCAGATTTTCCCTGATGTCTCAAGGGCTACACAGCGAAGGCGGAGGGCCTTTTTGGAAATTCGCCCTCGTGTGTTAGCCCTGGGCACCTTGTTCTACTTGAAATTCCCTTGTCGGTGCCACATTATTTATCAAAGTACTCGTTACATTTTTCTGGAGGTTACGCAACTTGTGGAATTTTTAGAGGGAAAAGGCTAGGACCTGATAGTTATGTTGATCATTCTCTTTTTGTATGTATTTCTTTTCTCTTTGTTGGGGTGTTACCAGGTCTGATTTAGGGATGGTAGATTTTTTCTTTTTTGTTTGATATTGCACTTCTCCTAGATGTGAGCTAATACATGTGATTTCTTCAGATGTTGCTGTAATGTGGAGGTTGGGTGTTCCCACCTCCTTTGAAATGTTTCGTTTATAATTTGTATGTTTCTTAAAAATAAATAAAACTTATATAAAAAAAAACTAAAAAAAAACTCGGATATGTAGCAGCAGTACTAAAAAGTGGGGGGTTTAGAATCCAGCTCTTGCTCACAGGCTCTGATAAGCCATAGGCCATCACACTTATAGATGGTAGCATTAATTTGAGGTGCAATACACCCTCAAGGGTCTGTAATCTAAAGTGCCCACGCCGGCACCAACGCACGTACCCACGCACGCTGCTACGCCCGCACCAACGCACGTGGCTACGCCCGCACCAACGCACGTGGCTACGCACCAGAGATACATTCTGAGGAGATGGCTGCCATGTCCAGGAAGCCTGCGTTCACACAGAGAGAGCTCTACATGCTCATAGAGCTGTTCTGCCTCCGCCAGCAGCGCCTCTTTCCTGGCTCATTCAGGAGGCAGAATCTGGCAAGGGTCAGGAGGGCCTGGAGCGCCTCACACATAGGTATAACAGGAGCTCTGAGTACCCACGTGAGGTAAGTGCATGGGGACAGGCACCCCAACTTAGGATGTGAGGAAGAACACCCTGTAACCAAAGCACCAATCAACTATGCACTGCCAGGGAATGTCAGGTGTTGCCGCGTCCAGCTGGGAGTTAAGTCTGCCCCACCCCAAAAACAGAACCCCCCAGTCCCCAGGGGGTAGCTGCAACCATCGCAGAGGTGAATTACAGACCACATTGGTATGGTATGTGGTGCTGTTGCAGCCTCAGTGATGTGCCCTATCCACAGGAAACCACAGGCCCATCACTAAGGCCAAGAGACACACAGTGGTCTGGACAAGTTTGGACAAGTTTGGAGGAAAGGTCCATAAACCATTATTAAGAAGTGACCGAAGATATCAATGCTTGACCCAGTACAAGCATTGTGGAACTTGTGTCTCTTGGGGAAACTGCTAGGTACATATGACCTAGATTGGCCACTGTTGGAAACAGAATACTGGGCTTGATGGACCTTGGTCTGACCCAGTATGGCATTTCTTATGTTCTTATGTTCTTATGTCACTTGCCCTTGTCAGCTATCACAAGGCCAAAAGAGGGGTCCATCCCCTGTCCTGGTGCTATGGAATCTGGCCCTGTTTGTGATTACCAGGCTCAACTATAGTCCCAGGATGCTGCAGGCCCCAAAAGAGGGGTCCATCCCCCGTCCTGGTGCCATGGTATGTGCAGTGCACCATGGGTATGGGTGCGTTGATCCAGATCCTGGCCAACACAGCAGGCGGTTTGGGTGGTGGCCTGACACCCAGGGGCGGCCCAATGGGGGTGCGGGGCCATGTGCGGAGACTCGGTGCGGGGCCTCATTTGCATAAGTAGCCTTATTTGCATAAATATTTGCATAATGCTAACATACACTAACTTTTAGTAAACATGTCTCTTAATAAGTGTATGGATAAAGACAGACTAAAAGATTTCTACATTACTATAATCCAGTGCCAACTGCCAGGCACATTAGGAACTACTACAAACACTGCCCATTTAGAACCCTTAGCAAACCCGCCGTATCCTGACAGCACTACCAGGACTCACAAAGCACCAAACCCTACCTATCAAAAGGCAATACTGCAAATAATAAACCAATACATTTCAGAGAACAACAATACATGACCTACTGGGGAAAGAGAACACGTGGCAATGTCAAATAGGAATTACATAAACAGAATACCTCAGCTCAGTTACACATGCAGAACATAGACCATCACCAAACAAGGAATCACAATTTAGAAACAGGAAGGCAATAATTAAACTGGGAACCCCAAAAGCCAAACTTGGAATGTACAACAACACTGTAGAAATAAAACTATAAATTAATTTCCTTTTGTACCAAACAAAGCGCAGACGTTAATGATGCACATTTCCCAGAACTTTCATATTCCAGTTAATAAATTCAAAATAAAGAGATATCTTTCTACCTTTTGTGCATTTTTTTTCAGTTGCAATTGCTCCAGCCACTTTCTTCTGGTTTCTTCATGTTTTCTGCTAACTCTCCATCATCTGCTGTACATTTGTCCTTTCTTCTCTCTTCTAGTTTTTTTCCATTCTCTCTCTCTACATCTGCTTTAACATACTAATCTTTCTCCTTTTGCTCTTTCCTCATTCCTATTTCATCCACTCAAATTTTACCCCTCCATCCTCAATCCCCACTTACTCTCCCAATACCGGCCAATTGTAGATTTTTTATCCCTCCCACAGAAAATATTTTTCCCCTCTCCATTTTACTCTCCCAGCCCCATCCCATTCTAATCCTCCCCCAACATCAGCTCCCTTCTAGTTCCAGCCTCACCCAGCATCCATTCCCTTCTAGTCCCTGCATCAGCCCATTTCCAGTCCTAGCCCCCCATCAGCCCATTTCCAGTCCTAGCAACCCCCCAACCCAATACCAGTCCTAGCCCCCCCATCAACCCACTTCCAGTCCTAACCCCCCATCAGCCCACTTCCAGTCCTAACCCCATCAACCCATTTCCAGTCAGCCCCCCATAGCCCATTGCCAGTCCTAACCCCCCCATCAGCCCACAGCCCATTACCAGTCCTAACCCCATCAGCCCACCTCAAGTCCTAACCCTTCCCCATCAGCCCATTTCCTGTCCTAGCCCCCCCATAGCCCTTTATCAGTCCTAACCCCCCCCATAGCCCATTACCAGACAGCCCCCATCAGCCAACAGCCCATTACCAGTCTTAACCCCCCATAGCCCATTACCAGTTCTAACCCCCCCAACAGCCCATTTCCAGTCCTAGCCCCCCCCCATAACCCATTACAAGTCCTACCCCCCCAACAGCCCACAGCCCATTACCAGTCCTAACCCCATCAGCCCACCTCCATTCTTAATCCCCCCAGCCCATTTCCAGTCCTAGCAACCCCCCCAAGCCATTACCAGTCCTAGCCCCCCATAGCCCACTCCCAGTCCTAATCCCCATCACCCAATTTTCAGTTTAAGCCCCCCATACCCCATTACCAGTCCTAACCTCCCCATCAGCCCACTCCCAGTCCTAATCCCACCAGCCCATTTCCAGTCCTAATCCCCAACACCCAAGTTTTAGTTTAAGCCCTCCATAGCCCATTACCAGTCCTAACCCCCATCAACCCACTTCCAGTCCTAATCCCATCAGCCCATATAAAGACTTAGCTCCCCCATAGCCCATCACCACTCCTAACCCCCCCAGCCCATCACCACTCCTAATCCCCCCCCCAGCCCAGCCCAGCCCAGCCTAGGGAAATTTTTTTAAAAAAAAGCTGTCTTCTCCCGCTGCCGGGGCCGCCGCGGCAGAATCAAGTGTGCCGCGGGGCCCCCCCCTGCCCAGCAGAGCCTGCCCAGCAGAGCCTGCCCTCCCCCGTATCACCTCTCTTCGAAGCTGCAGTCACATGCGCCGCCTTTCAGAGCGCGAAGAGACTAGTTTCCCTTTCGCGGCTCTGTTAAGCCCGCGGGGGCTGATGGGAACTTCCAATCAGCCCCCGCGGGCTTAACAGAGCAGCGAGGGAGAAACTCTCCCCTCGCGCTCTGAAAGCCGGCGCGTGTGACTGCAGCTTCGAAGAGAGGTGATACGGGGAGGGCAGGCTCTGCAGGGCAGGCTCTGCTGGGCAGGGGGGGCCCCGCGGCACACTCGATTCTCCCGCGGCGGCCCCGGCAGCGGGAGAAGACAGCTTTTTTTAAAAAAATAAATTTTACTTTAGGATCAGAATGTTTTTTGCGCGGGGCCCCCTGAAACGCGGGACCCTGTGCAAAAAACATTCTCGCTCAATGGACGGGCCGGCCCTGCTGACACCCTTCAGTAGGCAGCCAGGGGGTTGCTAGCAGCTATGGGGCTATAGCCCAGTGGTTCCTTCACTACCTGTGGGGCCAGTGGTCATGGGTTCAATCCCACAGTGGGGTTATTTTATAGGGCTGTCTGCAGCATTGTCTATTTTTAATGTACATTAGTGCTGCCAGCAAAAAACCCTCAGCGTACTGTAACCTTACAGTGCCCCATGAGGCACCTTATATGGCACCCTATAAGGTGCCTTCTAGGGTGTTCTATAGGGGACATTATGGGGTGCCTCAGCGGACAGTGCACTTTATAATGTAGCCTATGGAGTGCATTATGGGGTGCCTTATGCGGCACCTTAGGTTACGCCACTGTGAGGGTGTGTTTGCTGGCAACACTACTGAAAATAAACTTAAAATGCCTCCTCATTCACTACTTAAATGTACAGGGTGATGCTACAGCCAGCCTTATGCATTAGGCACACTGGGGAATCAAACCCATGACACTTGTATCATCAGCCAGTGCAGTAGCCATTGTGCTACAGCTCTGTTTCAGTGTTTCATATCTGTGCGCCTTCTTAAGATTAATGCGTGGTAACGCGCCACGGCGCCCTCTAACGCTCGTTAATTTCTGTAATGCGCGTTGTCGGTAACGCTGTACCGCCCATGTCCTTATTTGGGATTTCTTCTACTAACGCGGATCCTAACGCGAATCACACTAACGCAGTTTAGTAAACATACCCCTTTGTCTAGGTGGCGCGTGAGGTCTGCTACCTTCGCACCTGGCAGGTATGTTACCAGGCTATCCTCACATCCTCCAGCCACCCAGCTATCTACATGCCTAATGATCGAATCACCAACTATAACGGTTGTCCTAACCCTTCCCTCATGGCACATGGCCCTGGAGAAACTTCCTCAGTGCGAGAGGGTTTTATATCACCTGGAGGACAGGTCCTAGCCACAGGATCACTTCCTGCCACACCAGGGTGATGCGCCTCCTGTCACATGACTTCTCTCCTCCATGGCAACAGGTATGCTGCCAGACTGGAGGTGGGACTTTAGTACTATATTCCTGTAAGTCTCATCTATGTACCTCTCTGTCTTCCTTATGTCTTCCAAGTCTGCTACTCTTGCCTCCAGAGATCGGACTCGTTCCATGAGAGCAAAGAGCTCCTTGCATCTTGTGCACACGTATGACCCCTCACCAACTGGGAGAAAACCATACATGTGACACTCAATGCAAAAGACTGGAAAGCCCCTATCTCGCTGTTGGACTGCTGTCTGCATCTTCATTTTAAGGTTGTGTTTAGATATTTAAGTTCTTTACCTACTAAGTGTTGCTGGGGATACTTATACTAATAAAACTATACCAAATACGTTTAATGTACTTTGTTCACCTGAAGTTTAATTAATCTCAGGTCCTTAATGTATGCTGATGAGAATAAACAGCTGCACCTGAGAGTGAATATGGCACCTCCTTTCCTTTAAGAGGTTTAAGCACCTATAAAGCTACAATTATTCCACGGGTGGGTGGGTGTCGGAGGGGGAGGGAGGGAAAGAAGATCCATCAAAAGCTGGCTGCTACACAGTACCCTGTCCTGTGCTTCTAAGGTAATCTGTGACCAATATCCAGAGGGAGTCCTACAGCCCTTGCTTGGGTAGAGGGAGTCTTGGGTTCTAAATTTAACCAGAAATCTCTCTGCTATGCTTTAAATTTAAACTGAAAACTCTTTCCTTCTACTGATTTAACAAATAGAATGGGTTCACAGATTATTCAGCTTTAATCTAAAGAATTCCTTTTTCCCCCAAGATTTAGAAAAATTCCCAGAAGTAAATACTTACAATGGCAGTTCTCTCTCCAGAAGTAGCAGTCCCCTTTTGTAGTCCTTCAAGAAAAGCTAGACGGATGCTTGGGTGCATACGGAGAGGAATGGCTAGCAGAAAAAAGGAGGTGATAGTGCCTCTGTATGAGTCTTTGGTATGACTTTATTTGGAGTATTGTATGCAATTCTGGAGACTGCACCTTCAAAAGGATATAAACAGGATGGAGTCAGTACAGAGGGTGACTACTAAAATGGTTAGTGGTCTTCATTATAAAGCATATGAGGACAGACTTAAGGATCTTAATATGTACACCTTAGAGGAAAGGCGGGATAGAGATGATATGATTGAGACGTTTAAATACCTCCGTGGCATAAATGTACAGGGGGAGAGCCTCTTTTGATTGAAGCAAGTTCTGCTGTGAGAGGACATGAGATGAGGGTGAAAGGGGATAGATTCAGGGGTGATATACGGAAATAATTCTTTACCGAAAGAGTGCTGGATCTGTGGAATAGTCTCCCAGTGGAGGTGGCAGAGATGAGGACAGTATCTGAATTCAGAAAAGCATGGGACAAACACAGAGGATCTCTAAAGGAAAAAAGGGGACTGTTGTAGTTGTTGATATGGAAGGACAGACTAGATAGGCCATGTGGTCTTTTTCTGTCATCATTTTTCTCTGTTTCTACAAATAACTGGCAGGTTGCCAAAAAGGCACACAGGTTCCACAATGCTTGTTCCGGGGCAAGCAGTGGATTTCCCAGGTCCTCTTTAATAATAGTTTATGGACCTTTCCACCTTTCCTCCAGGAACTTGTCTAACCTTTTTTTGAACCGAGCTGCACTGACAGCTTTTGCTACATCCTCCGTTCTACTCCATTCATTAATTTATAGACCTCTATCATATTTCCCCTCAGCCAGTCTGTAGTTTCCCAGATCACCCCATCAACCCTTTTTAAAAATAGAACCTTTTTCAAGTACATTTGCAGCAAAAAACCTGTGAGAGAATCATTTGGACCATTAGGTGATAGAAGGGTAAAAGGGGCACTAAGAGAGGACAAGGCATAGCAGAGAGACTGAATGAATTATAATTATTTGCTGTGGTCTTTATTGAAGAAGATGTTACCCATGACTGAAATGGTATTTAAAGGTGATGCATTTGAAGAATTGAAAGAAATACCAATAAACCAGGAAGATGCATTACAGCTATGTAATAAACTGAAGAGTAGCAAATCACCTGGATCAGATGGTATTTATCCAAGGGTGTTGAAAGAACTGAAATATGAAATTGAAGACCTACTACTAGTAATCTGTGAACTAGCATTAAAATCATCTGTGATACCTGAAGTTTGGTGAATGGCCAATGTAACACCAATTACGTGTTCTTTCTTCCACAGCTAACTTTTTTTCAAATTCTCTCTTTGCCTGCCTTGCCATGCATCTAACTTGCCAGAGCTTATGTTATTTCAAGTTTTTGTCATTTGGCTCCTTTTTCCATTTCCTGAAAGATGCTTTTATGCCTACAACAGCCTCTCTGATCTTACCTTTAAACCAAGCTGACAGTTTTTTGGATTCTTTCCACTTTTCTTAAAGCATGGAATACAGCTGGTCTGGGCTTCCAAGATAATATTTTTAAACAATGCCCAAGCTTGATGCAAATCTTTAACATTTTCAGCTGCTCCTCTATGTTTTTTCTTAACTATTTTCCTCATTTTATCATAGCCTCCCTTTTGAAAGTTAAAAGGTAGTACTGTGGATTTCCTTACCATCCCACCTCCATTAATTAAATCAAATGTGATCATGCTATGATCAGTATTGCCAAGTGGCCCCAACACCTTTATCTCTTGCACCAGATCTGGTATTCCACTAAGTCCAAAATGGCTTCCCCTTCTGGTCAGTTCATGAACCAGCTGTTCCAAGAAGCAGTCATTTATTTCATCTAGAAACTTTATCTCCCTAGCATGTCCTGCCGTGACACTGACCCAATCAATATTCGGATAATTGAAATCAACTATTATTATTACTGTTGTAACTTTTGTTAGCTTCCCTGATTTCTTTGAGAATTTTATCATCCATCTGTTCATTCTGGCCTGTGGTCGGTAGTACACCCCCACTGCCATTGCCTTCTCCTTTTGACATGGAATTTCATTCCATAGAGATTCGACAGTGTATTTTGTTTCCTGTAAAACTTTAATCCTGTGTTTATTCAGTGCCCTCTCTAACATAGAGTGCAACCCCTCCACCAATTTGATCTACTCGATCATTGCAATATAATTTATACTCAGGTATCACAGCATCCCATTGGTTGTCCTCCTTCCACCAGGTCTCTGAGATACCAATCATATCTAATCTCTCATTTGGTGCTATATATTCTAACTATCCCATCTTATTTTTTAGACTTCTAACATTAGCACACAAGTATTTTAGAGGTTGTATTTTATTCATCTTAATCTGGTATTGGTAGGCAGGGGTAATTTGGAATCCTTAAGCTCTATCCGCTTTATACTTAAGGACTTTTGGGTTACTTTTGTCTTTATTGGAACCTCTCTGTCGATATGGCCTAACTTCAATCTTTTGCTGGTATCCTTCAAGGATACATCGTTCTGAACCATGCACTCTTGGACGACTGTCAGATTTCCCCTATTATCTAGTTTTAAAGTTACTCTATCTCATTTTTAAAGTTTAATGCCAGCAGCCTGGTTCCATCCCAGTTAAGGTGGAGTCCATCCCTTCGGAAAAGCCCCTCCTTTCACAGAACGTTGCCAGTTCCTAACAAATCCAAAGCCCTCTTCTTGCACCATTGTCTCATTGAAGCATTCAGACTCTGGAGCTCTGCCTCCCTTTTAGGTCCTTCATGTGGAACAGGAAGCATTTCTGAGAATGATAAATTTGGCCTCCAGGACATCCCTAGCACACCTTCCTATGTCATTGGTACCAACATTTACTTATTTAGACAGTTTTGTATACCACCCAGAGGCGTAGCGTGGGGGGTGCAGGGGGGGCCGGCCGCAACATGGGGGGGGGCGCGCTCGCACTCGCAGCTCTCTGCAGTGCTGGCTGTGCGAATCCGATCCGAGCCACCGGGTCGCCGCCCACTGTGGAGGGGGGGTGGTGCCAGGCGTGCGGTGCGGTGGGTGCGAAGAGAGAGCGAGGGACTATCTGGGGGAGGGACAGTGCAGCGCTGATCGCGGGAGAGAACCACACCAGACCAGCCCAGGCAGCAGCAAGAAGTGCTAAAATCCACGGGTTAGGGGGCACAAATTGCCTTGCCCCAGGTGCTGACAACTCACACTACGCCACTGATACCACCTTATCCTTCAATCAAAGTAGTCACAACACAATTTGGGATGCATTTAACACAAGGGGATATGAGACACATACACTAATACTTACAGGGAACATGGGCAATGGAGGGTTAAGTGGCTTGCCGAAGACCACAAGGAGCACCTGTGGGACTAGAAACCCCAGTCCTTCTGGCCCAAGGTTGCTGTTCTCTAGCGGGATTTGAATCCCTGACCTGCTGGTCTGAGGTAACTTGCCCCAACCACTAGGCCACTCCTCCACATGTACCAAAACAGCAGTTTCCTCCCCAGCGCTATCTAAAACCTTGTTTAGGTAGCGCATGAGTCTGCTACCTTCGCACCAGACAGGCATATTACCAGACAATCCTCGTGTCCACTAGCTACCCAGCTATCTACATGCCTAATGAATGAATCACCAACTATAACAGCTGTCCCAACCATTCCCTCATGGGCACATGGGCCTGGAGAAACCTCCTCGGGGAGAGAGAGTTTTATATCACCTGGAGGACAGGTCCTGGCTATAGGATCATTTCCTGTGACATCAGAGTGATGCTCTCCTGTCATGTGACCTCTCTCTTCCATGGCAAGAGGGAGGCTGCCAGATTGGAGGTGGGACTTCAGTACTGCATCTCTGTAGGTCTCATTTATATACCTCTCTGTCTTCTGTATGTCCTCCAAGTCTGGTACTCTAGCCTCCAAAGATCGGACTTGTTTCCTAAGAGCAAATTGCTCCTTGCACCTAGTGCACATCTCACCAACTGGGAGAAAATCATACATGTGACACTCAATGCAAAAGACTGAAAAGCCCCCATCTCCCTGCTGGACTGCTGTCTGCATCTTAGTTTTAAGGTTTGTTTAGGTATTTAAGTTGTTTACTTACTTAAGTTTGCTGGGGATACTTATACTAATACAACTATACCTAATATGTTTAGTTGACTTTGTTCAACTCAAGACTAATTAACCTCAGGTCCTTAATTAATGTATTCCTGATGAGGATAACCAGCCGCAACTGAAAGTGAATATGGGCACCTCTTTCCTTTACATAGGCTTAAGAGTCTATAAAGCTAAGATTAGCCCTGGGATGGGTGGGAGTTAGGATGGGAAAGAATGAAAGAAGACTTAATAAAAGCTGGCTTCCTAGATGGTGCCCTGACTTGAATTTCCTGTGTGATTCATATAGCCCTTGCTTTGAAACAGGGGGCCTTTGAACTTGCCCCTTTGATCTGTCACTTGCCTTTTAACACCTGTTTAAGACAACTTCACAGATCTTTTGCCTCTTAATTGGAAGGCCTCTTTGTAAAGATCTCTAGAAACTAGTTTATTTCTTACTACTCAGAAACTATTCATTCTACTTGTATGCTAAGCTATACTCTGATTTGATTTAAATAAAAATGCTTTCTAGAAACAAATTTATTTCTGTGACTATTTACTCTATTTCATGTTTTATGCTAAACTATACTCCGATTTGATTTAAATGAAAAGTCTCTGGTAGTACTAAGACCTGGCTGACTCGGCAAAAACACTAACATCTAAAATACACAGATTTATCAGCTTTGACCCAAAGAGTTTCTTTTTTTCCTCAAGATTTAGAGTATATTCCAGAAGATAAATGCTTACAAGTGCAGATCTAGTTCCAAATGTAGCTGTCCCTATGGGTGCATCTTCTTCTGCATATGCATTTTACTCGGGCACAAGAGTCCTCGTATACGGAGTGTTGCTTCGTAGCTCCCACAGGCATTTGGTGGGCATTGTTGTGGGTATCACTTTCCACTTTTGTCAGTCATTACCACTTGGATGTCCACCTTGGGCTGACATGACCTTTGGCTCAGAGGTCTTGAAGGCTGCTGTCTTCTTCCCACCCAGTGATGGTGTAGTTGTCTAGACTGGCAGGATGATATGGAAGGAGACATTTTTACTTATCAGATAATGCCTTTCCTTGAGTCCTGCTAGACCAGTCCAAGGCCCACCCTAGATAACTTCTTGGTTTATTATTCTCTGTAGATGGCCCTGTGAACTCATACCCTTCTGACAAGCAGTCCGTTGAAGTTGATCCTGCACATAGTTCTGGTTATACTGATAAACCCGGTTACCTTCACTGAAGTTATGTGAATTCTGAGGTTTCTCACCACATACTTCGTTACAAATATTACTGAAGGCTCCCTCTGGTGGTTCATCTCAGTCCTATTGAGAATGACCAGTACTTAATGAAATCCAGAACACTTCCCTAAGAGTAAAACTGAAAATTACTGAGAACCATCTTCAGCGGCCATCAATCACTTTATATCAACCAGAAAAGACAGAATACAAACTGAAAGTTAAAATATGGATTTAGCCAAGGTAAGTCTTGTCTTACAAAGTTGTAATATTTTTTTGAAGGTGTGAATAAACAGACAAAAGTGAGCTGGCTGATGTGGAGGCCGATTCCAAAGTGTGCACACCTGGGCTTTCTGCATGCCAAAAACTTGGACTGGGCTAAGTTGGACCCGATTCCACAACTGTGGGATCTGTACACACCCACGATTGCGGAATTGGGCAGATGAACTGCCCAGCGTGCACCATATGCTGATGTCTCCGAGGCTATCAATCCCCAGCACACAACGCTCCAGCTGGCATGCCGGTGCAGTAGAGTCCCATCGCCATGGCACTGATACATCCAGCGGGCAGCACAGAATCACAAGCCGGACAGCAGCCCACACACAACGCTGTCAGACCATCAGAGGGGGCTCACCAGGGCAGACCGTGCCGGCAGGCTAAATCCTCAGGCATTGGGGCTGGCCCTCCATTTTGGTACCGAGGTACTTACAGAGGCCATTCCTGAATAGCCTCTGTAGATCCTGGCACCTGGCCACTCCCTTTCTCTGCCCCCGCTCTGCCCCTCCCGTAGATGTACAGTGCTCCCCATACAACATACAAATGCTGTTTACATGCAGGGAGTGATGGCGGAAGAATAGGGCTAGGAGCTGAGTGCGGGTTGGATGTCCAGCCCACACATCCAAAGCCGCTGTTCATGGCCCCCACATCCATAGTGGATCTGGATTTTCAGAAAGCCTTTGACAAGGTCCCTCATGAGAGACTTTTGGCAAAATTAAAAAGGGGAGGGAGGAGTGGCGTAGTGGTTGGGGCAAGTTACCTAAGGTCAGCGGTTCAAATCCCACTAGAGGACAGCAACCTTGGGCTGGAAGGACTGGGGTTTCTAGTCCCCCAGGTGCTCCTTGTGGTCTTGGGCAAGCCACTTGACCCTCAGTTGCCCATGTTCCCTGTAAAAAAGTTATCTACAAGTTATAATGTCCTGTTCAATATAATTTCAGTTTGCTCAATGTAAACCACCTTGATAACATGAAAGGCAGCATATAAGAAATGTTAAATAATAATATTTTTAAAAAAGTCATTGGATAGGAGGCAGTGTACTATTGTGGATCAGGAACTGGTTAAAAGACAGAAAGCAGGGGGTAGGGCTAAATGGACAATTTTCCCAATGGAGAAAGGTGAATAGTGGAATACCCCAGGGATCTGTGCTGGATCTGCTGCTTTTTAATATCTTTTTAAATGGCCTAGAAATAGGAATAACAAGTGAGGTACAAATTTGTAGATGACACACAATTATTCAAAGTTATTAAAACCCAAGAGGATTGTGAAAAATTGCAAAAGTACCTTTATAAATTGGAAGATTGGACATTCAAATGGCAGATGAAATTTAGGGGTATGTTTACTAAACTGCGGTAACGTTACAGACCGTGCGTTAGATAATGTTAACGCTCATTAGGTAATGTTAATGCGCGGTATATAACGTTAACGCGCGTTAACGTTACCTAACGAGTGTTAACGTTCCCGGCCATGGTAAACACCGCAGAGTGTGGAGAGAGGGCGGAGAAAAGGGGGTCAATGGGCGGGGAGTGGGCAGGGAGAGGCTCCCTGCACACTAACGCGCTGAACTGAAGGGCTGAATCCTACTGCGAATGAAAACCTGCCGTTAGATGCACATTTGCAGGAGAGAGAAGCAATTTCAGTGTCAGCAATGTACAGCATAGACAGGGAGTCCAAGAAACGTGAAAAAAGTGAAAAATGAAAAACGTGAAAAGAAAAGTGCTCCATTGGCAGCAACAGCATGGTGCCCAAGTATGAAAGGCCACTATGGTGATGGTGCAAGTGGGGCATAGGGGGCTGCAGGCAGGACATGTAGCACGGGCAGATGGGGCACAGGGTGGACTAGGCGGGCGCCGAGGTGGCACATAGGAGCACAGAAACAGGAAATCAGCATGACAGCAGCTGACAAAGGCAAAACACAATCCACCTACATCTACCTAGTCCACCCAAGCTAACAGTCGCCAGGGCACTGATCTAACATCCCCCCACCCATCCCTCCCCCGAGCGGAAGGGACAGACTATTGGTAGGCGGTGATGGGGGGGATGTGAGGATGCTCATGTATGCCCCCTGCCCCAGACCCCGCTCCCTAGGCGACCACCCACCCACACAATGAATGGCCTGGGACTGCGTACTACCAGCACCAACAGCATATGGTCATGTCAGCATGGCAGGGGTGTGTGTGCCTGTTCTGGAGGGGGCAGTGGCACCTGCCTGCAGTGGACCTAGGCCATGCCCTGTACCAGTACGTGGTGTGCAGTGCAACATAAAAGGGTCTAGCTGAGGAAAAGTACAGGTAGCCCCAGGGACTACCATACATTTGTGGCAATAGTGTGGTGCAGTACACACAGCCAGTGTGTCCAGAAGCAGAGGGTCACAGGTGTGGTTCCTGCAGAGCATGTCCCTTTATTTTACCCTACAATGCAGATACAAAAGCAACATGTGCAAGGCCCAAAGCAGAGGCGAACAGGTGTACAAACACCAACTCACACAGGCTCCACAATCCAAAGATGCAGGGAGAGTCAAGCTGTTGGCCCCAGCATTGAGCTGCAGTTATCACCAGAGCACTACTATTACCTCCTGCACAGTTTAGCAATGTCGGCACTGTGATCAGGACCAGTGTGGTGGGCAGGGTTGGCAACCACCCCTATCTTTGCACAATGCTGCAATAGGAGTCTGTGTGTGTGTGTATGTCTATCCATTGTTCTGTGGCTGCCCACCCCTCTCTGGGCCCAAGATATCCCACTGTTACCAGCATTAGCCTGAATATGTGCATAATGAGGAGCAAGGTGTTGTGGGTATGACCCGGACAGGGCGGATTGGCCAGGATGCATCCTCACAGGGTGTGGGGCAATGGCTGGGACAATGTAGTGCCCAACCACCGCCTGCATGGACAGGGTGGCCACAGCATGTCATGCTGGGAGGGTACTCACTCTAACTGAGCAGTGACCATGGCATGTCTAGGTTCCCACATAGTGCTCTACACTATCTGCTTCCATTAATACTTTTGTGTTCTCAGTGCTGGGGCCCCAATCATTGAGATGGCTCCTTGGTGCACATAGTTCTTAAGTGAGTATGCTCTATGGACTGGCTAGTGGACTGTCTGAAGTTAAACTATGCATGGTTGGAACACCTATGAAATGCAGTCTGACTGTACTGACTGCTGGTGACTGGCAGACTGTGGTGTGAGGCAGTTGGGGTTTTCCAGACCTAACCCCAACATTGCTGCTGGTCTGCCACTGCCCCAGTCACAGGTATGGCTCTGGCCCACCAACCCTGGAGACCTGTCTTATGCCAGCAGAATGGAGGTTGTTTCACCGGGGCTGGGGCACCTGCCCCTTACCTACAAAAAGGGTGATGTGGGCCCTTTGGGGTCTGTAGTTGGTGATATGATCATTAGGCATGTAGATAGCTGGGTGGCTGGTGGACGTGAGGATCGCCTGGTACATGCCTGCCTGGTGCGAAGGTAGCGGACCTCATGCACCACCTAGATAAGGTCTTAGATAGTGCTGGGGAGGAGTCTGCTGTCTTAGTACATGTCAGTACCAATGACATAGGAAAATGTGGTAGGGAGGTTCTGGAGGCTAAATTTAGGCTTTTAGGTAGGAAGTTGAAATCCAGAACTTCCAAGGTAGCGTTCTCCGAAATGCTTCCCGTTCCACGTGCAGGGCCCAAAAGGCAGGCAGAGCACCGGAGTCTCAATACGTGGATGAGACAATGGTGCAGAGATGAGGGTTTTGGATTTGTTAGGAACTGGGGAACATTCTGGGGAAAGGAGGGGCTCTTCCGAAGGGATGGGCTTCACCTTAACCGGGATGGAACCAGGCTGCTGGCATTAATCTTTAAAAAGGAGATAGTGCAGCTTTTAAACTAGATAATAGGGGAAAGCCGACAGTTGCCAAGAGCAGATGTTTCGGAAGAATGTATCCTTGAAGGATACTACCAAAAGCAGAGAGTTTCCAAAAAAGAGTAAAGTAGCCCAAATGCCCTCGAGTATGGAGCAGACAGAGCCTAAACATCCCAAATTACTAATTTCTACCAATAGCCAAATTAATATGAATAAAATACAGTCTCTAAAATGCTTGTATGCAAATGCTAGAAGTCTAAAAAATAAGATGGGAGAGTTAGAATATATAGCGCTAAATGAGAGATTAGATATGATTGGAATATCAGAGACATGGTGGAAGGAGGACAACCAGTGGGACACAGTGATACCTGGGTACAAACTCTATCGTAATGATAGAGCTGATCAAATTGGTGGAGGGGTTGCGCTCTATGTTAGAGAGGGCATTGAGTCAGAAAGGATTAAAGTTTTGCAGGAAACAAAATTTGCTGTAGAATCTCTATGGATTGAAATTCCATGTAAAAAGGGGAAGGCGATGGTAGTGGGGATGTACTATCGACCGCCTGGCCAAAATAAACAAATGGATGATGAAATGCTCAAAGAAATCAAGGAAGCTAACAAAGGTTACAGCGCAGTAATAATAATGGGTGATTTCAATTACCCCAGTATCGACTGGGTCAATGTCACAGCAGGACATGCTAGGGAGATAAAGTTCCTAGATGAAATAAATGACTGCTTCTTGGAGCAGCTGGTTCATGAACTGACCAGAGGGGAAGCCATATTAGACCTAGTCCTTAGTGGAACACCAGATCTAGTGCAAGAGATAAGGGTGTTGGGGCCACTTGGCAATAGTGATCATAGCATGATCACCTTTGATTTAATTAGTGGAGGAGGGATAGTAAGGAAATCCACAGTACTACTACCTTTTAACTTTCGAAAGGGAGACTATGATAAAATGAGGAAAATAGTTAAGAAAAAACTAAAAGGAGCAGTTGCAAAGGTTAAAGACTTACATCAAGCTTGGGTGTTGTTGAAAAATACTATCTTGGAAGCCCAGATATTCCACGCTTTAAGAAAAGTGGAAGGAAGTCCAAAAAACTGCCAGCATGGTTTAAAGGTGAGGTCAGAGAGGCTGTTGTTGCCAAAAAAGTGTCTTTCAGGAAATGGAAAAAGAGCCAAACGACAAAACCTGGAAACAGCACAAGCACTGGCAGGTCAAATGCAAGCATTGAAAAGGCAGGCAAAGGGAGAATTTGAGAAGAAGCTTGCTGCGGAAGCAATAACACGAAATAAAGATTTTTTCAAGTACATTCGTAGCAAAAAACCTGTGAGAGAGTCAGTTGGTCCATTAGATGATAGAGGAGTTAAAGGGGCACTAAGAGGCAACAAGGAGATAGCAGAGAGACTGAATGAATTCTTTGCTTCAATCTTTACTGAGGAAGATGTAGGGATGTTACCCATGACTGAAGTGGTATTTAAAGGTGCGGAAGAATTGAAGGAAATATCGATACATCGGGAAGATGTATTACAACTATTAGATAAACTGAAGAGTAGCAAATCACCTGTGCTGGATGGTATACATCCAAGGGTGTTGAAAGAACTGAAATATGAGATTGCAGACCTGCTATTAGGAATCTGTGAACTATCATTAAAATCATCTCTAATACCTGAAGATTGGAGGATCGCCAATGTAACACCAATTTTTAAAAAGGGTTCCAGGGGTGATCCGGGAAACTACAGACCGGTGAGCCTCACGTCAGTACCGGGAAAAATGGTAGAAACCATCATAAAGAATAAAATTACTCAGCATGTGGATAGTCATGGCCTAATGGGAGACAGCCAACATGGCTTTAGACAAGGAAGATCTTGTCTTACTAATCTGTTATTTTTTTTTGAAAGTGTGAATAAACAGGTGGACAAAGGTGAGTCGGTTGATATAGTGTATCTGGACTTTCAGAAAGCCTTTGACAAGGTCCCTCTTCAGAGACTTTTAGCAAAACTAAAGAGTCATGGGATAGGAGGCAGTGTACTACTGTGGATCAAGAACTGGTTAAAAGATAGAAAGCAGAGGGTTGGGCTAAATGGCCAATTTTCCCAATGGAGAAAGGTGAATAGTGGTGTACCCCAGGGATCTGTGCTGGGTCCGCTGCTTTTTGACATATTCATAAATGACCTGGAAAGTGGAATAACGAGTGAGGTAATCAAATTTGCAGATGACACAAAACTATTTAAAGTTGTTAAAACCCAAGAGGATTGTGGGAAATTGCAAGAGGATCTTGATAAATTGGAAGACTGGGCATCAAAATGGCAGATGAAATTTAATGTGGACAAGTGCAAAGTTATGCACCTAGGGAAGAACAACCCAAACTATGGTTACACGATGCAAGGTTCTACATTAGGAACCACCACTCAGGAAAAGATTTAGGCGTCATTGTTAAAACCCTCGGCCCAGTGTGCAGCGGCAGCCAAGAGAGCAAATAGAATGCTAGGTATCATAAGAAAAGGAATGGAAAATAAAACAAAAGATATTATAATGCCTCTATATCGTTTCATGGTGAGACCGCACCTTGAATATTGTGTGCAATTCTGGTCGCCGTATCTTAAAAAGGATATAGCGTTATTAGAAAAGGTTCAGAGAAGAGCCACCAAAATGGTAAAGGGGATGGAAGGATACTCCTATGAAGAAAGGCTAAAAAGGTTAGGGCTCTTTAACCTGGAAAAGAGACGGCTGAGGGGAGATATGATAGAGGTCTATAAATTAATGAACGGAGTGGAACGGGTAAACGTAGATCGATTGTTTACGTTATCAGAATATAGAAAGACTAGGGGACATGTAATGAAGCTGCAAGGTAAACTATTTAAGACTAATAAAAGAAAATATTTCTTCACTCAACTTATAATCAAACTCTGGAATTTGTTACCGGAGGATGTAGTAAAGGCTGTTAGTGTAGCTGGGTTTAAAAAAGGTTTGGACAAGTTCCTGGAGGAAAGGTCCATAAACCATTATTAAGAAGGGACCCAGGATATCAATGCTTGACCCAGTACAAGCATTGCGGAACCTGTGTCTTTTGGGGAAACTGCTTGATATGTATGACCTAGATCAGGGGTGGGCACCTCCGGTCCTGGAGGGCCGCAGACCAGTCAGGTTTTCGGGATATCCCTAATGAACATGACTGGTTTGTGGCCCTCCAGCGCTGGATTTGGAGACCCCTGCCTTACACCTCTGTCATTTAAGATCGTGAGTGGGCAAGGTTCAGATGTCCTAGACCAAGGTCCATCAAGCCCAGTATCCTGTTTCCAACAGAGGCTAATCTAGGTCAGGGGTGGGCAAACCTGGTCCTGGAGGGCCACAAACCAGTCAGGTTGGCAGGATATCTCTAATGCATATATAGCTCATGCATATTCATTAGAGATATCCCGAAAACCTGACTGGTCTGCGGCCTTCCAGGACCAGGTTTGCCCACCCCTGACCTAGATTAGCCACTGTTGGAAACAGGATACTGGGCTTGATGGACCTTGGTCTGACCCAGTATGGCATATCTTATGTTCTTAGTGTATACCACTGTGACTTATAAAGGCACTGCTACACAAACCTCATGCAAGTCTAGAAACCCCTCTGCTCTGAAAACAGGTGCCCATGTCAGTCAGACCCTAACACGAGGTATACACTAATCTGGGTGGCGTCTGGTCCCAAAGAGCTACATGTGACTGCAGGATACAGATGGACACCCAATTATCTTCAGCTGCACTGCAAGGAACACCTGTCACACACTGACAGTGATGGGGATGTACAGCAGGACCTATCTCTAACACCACATGTACTGCGGAGCTAGTGCTGGCCACCCATCCTATCCCTCAGGGTGAACACAGAACCTGCACAATGGCATGGTCTGTAGCTACACTGTGCCAGTATCACGCACTGTCAGTTCGTCTTTCCAAGATGAGGTACCGGAGAGGTGCAGACCCCATTTGGTGATCAGCTGTAGACAGCTATTCAGCATGTGCATTGCATCATGGGTACTGGTGGGTTACCCTATCCTGGCACTCAGAGCAGACAGTTTGTGCAGTGACCTGCAGTCCTTCTGTACCCAGCCATTGCTGTGACATACACCACAGAGGTGTAGCCTACTGGTTAATACAATGCCATTCTTGACAGTATTCATGGGTTCAATTCCTCATTGTTTCCACCTTTCATGCCTGTCTTACTCAAGTAGTGTGCATGCCTGTAACAGTCATAGTTTTGCAGATCTGTGCTGCCAGCCCATAATACCCTTGCCACAATTGCCAACATTCCCTCGGTCCGTCTATCTGCGTCTGTCAGCTGTGTAGAGTCCTGTCTGCCTGTGCAGGCTGCCACCCCATGTCCTGCACTGCTACCCTTTCCTGCATTGCGCCTCTTCATGCTTGCCTCACCTGTGCCTGATCTGCATGGCACCACCACTCCTCTGTCCACCCATCATTGTAACTATCCTGCCACCTCCGCCTCCACTGGGGGACACGTATTCCCATCGTCTGCCAACAACTGTCTTTCCAGTACTTTACATTGCCAACACCCTGTGCTGTGGTACAGTTGCCCCACCATGTTTGTCATCAGTACTGGCAGCCACATGGGATGCCCGCAAATATGTGGGGTCCAGCGGCTCCCAGCTCTCCCTCCTTCACTCACCTGTTCATTGCCTTTCCTCAGTGCTCTATCTAGTGTTAGGGCTATATCTGTCTCTATGCCTCACAGGTCATGCATGTCATCCTGCGGCACCTTGCAGCCCTTAGGGCACACTAACCTATGGCACCGTAACCTTGTTAGGTCACCTTAACCTATGGTTCCATAGCCCAGGGTGCCTTCTACAGTGCCTTGTCCAGGGGTGCCTAATATGGCGCTTAGCCTAAGGAACCCTATAGGGCGCCTTATGGGGCATTGTAATGTGCCTTGTAAGGTGCCTTATAAGGCACCTTGTAACACGCGTTAGTCTAAGGCACCTTGTAACATGCGTTAGCTGATACGGCTTGTTGTAACAATGCACCACACACGCCTTTATATGGGCATCTGTACCTTTACCGCGGAACCTAATGCGAGTGACATTACCGCAGCTTAGTAAACATACCCCTTAATGTGCACAAGTGAATAGTTATGCACCTAGGAAAGAACAACCTAAACTATGGTTACAGGATGCAGGGTTCCACATTAGGAACCACCACCCAGGAAAAAGATTTAGGCATCATTGTGGATAACATGTTGAAACCCTCCGCCCAGTGTACAGCGGCGGCCAAGAGAGCAAATAGAATGCTAGGAATCATAAGGAAAGGAATGGAGAATAAAACAAAGGATATTATGATGCCTTTGCATCATTCCATGGTGTGACTGCACCTTGAATATTGTGTGCAATTCTGGTCACCGTATCTATCTGGTCACCGTATTTTAAAAAGGATATAGCAGAATTAGAAAAAGTACAGAGAAGAGCCATCAGAATGGTAAAGGGGATGGAAGGATACTCCTATGAGGAGAGGCTTAAAACGTTAGGGTTCTTCAGCCTGGAAAAGAGTCGACTGAGGGGAGATATGATAGAGGTCTATAAATTAATGAATGAAGTAGAATGAGTAAATGTTGATCAATTGTTTCCGCCATCATAAAGTAGAAATACTAGGGAACATGCAATGAAGCTGCAATATAACCCATTTAAGACTAATAAGAGAAAATATTTTTTCACTCAATGCGTAATCAAACTCTGGACTTCATTACCAGAGGATGTAGTAAAAGCTGTTAGTGTAGCCAGATTTAAAAAAGGTTTGGACAAGTTCCCTTGAGGAAAGATCCATAAACCATTATTAAAGAGGACCCGTGAAATCCACTGCCTGTTCCAATACAAGCATTGTGGAACCTGTGTGTCTTTTTGGGAAACTGCCAGTTATTTGTGACTTGGATTGGCCATTGTTGGAAATAGGATACTGGGCTTGATGGACCTTGGTCTGACCCAGTATGGCATTTCTTATTTTCTTAGATGCCTCCCAGACCCTTTTGTACTGTCCTCCAGGAGATGATGAGGTTTGGACTCATCAAGTCCTGAACCAATTTCTTCACGTCCACCCCAAACAAAAGCTTCTCTTTAAAGGCTAGCTGAGTTAACCAGGATTTGGATGATGAATCCATTGCCTGTCAACAGTACAATATCTTTAGCTGCTAAGCGGACAGGATTATACATAGTGTCCAATAAAAAAGCCGTAGCTGACTCCAAGAAGGGCGTAATATATTTTGGCATAAGGAACTGAATTCACTAGAGGAGAGCCTGAGTCATCAGACTTGCACCCACCGCTAACTGAAGTATAACAGACTTTAAAGTGATTCCTCAAGATAGAGTCCATCTTACGATCCATGAGGTCCTTCAGGGCCATTCCGTCCTCCACTGGAATAGTAGTCCGCTTTGTAATCGCTGTTACCTGTGCATCCACTTTCAGCATGATAAACCATTCAACATGCTCATCCTGTGGCAGGGCAAAAAGTCTCCTGCAAACTTTCAGCCCCTTAAATGGGGAGTCAGACAAGGCCTACTCAAAGCAGATCATATTCTCAAAAACCACTGGAAGAGGAAAGGCCATCTTGGACTTCTGATCCCCTTGCAAGAGAGGGTGGGTCTTGAGCCCTTGTTCAGCCATGGGAGGGTCAACCAAATTCAGAGCGGAAGACGCCTGAGCAATGAGGGCCACCAATTCATCCTTCCTGAACAGGCAAATAATATCAGACTCGTTGTGATCTTCAGAATGGGAGGACCACCCATCCTCCAAATCAGAATCAGCTTATGACATGGTGGAATTGAACTCCTGGTCCTGTCCCAAAGACAGCCGACTCAAATCTCCTGACTGCAAACTTCGGTGAGAGTGCTTAGAAGGCAGGGACTGAACTGGATTTTGACTCACCCGCTGGCTCTCCTCTGAGTGGGCAGAAAGAGACTGAGAGACTCCTGGGTCTGCAGTGGCACACCAGAAAATCCAAGCCTGTTGTCAAAAAGAAAAGAACTCCAAGGAGGATATCCCTAAGGCCAGGAACTCCCTAAGGAGGATATCCCTAAGGCCAGGAACTCCCTACTACCCAAATGGCCCCCACCACCGGGGGGGGGAGGGTTACCACCAACAACGACACCTACCCTAAGGGGAAACATTTAGGGAGAGATTGTTCTATCCCAGAGCCATGAAGTCACTTTTGTTACACTCAGAGGGATACCTGGCAGTATCATTTGCGTCGACATGGATGAGCAATGCGCATAGCCTGGCCAGAAGAATATCAGGCCCTTTCTCTCCTGCTTTCTCCTTTGTTCCTTAATTTGTCACTACTGTTGATTCTTTCTGTGGCTTGGTTATCTAGAGATCTCTCCTTCTCCCCTATGGTGCATAGCTGTGGAGGCAGAAACACTTACCACTGGGATTCCTTGGCTTTTCAAGCTAAAGATAGGAAACTATATTTGGACTTGATCTTTATACCATTCTGTATTCCTTCCAAATGAGATCTCCTCCCACCATTACCTCAATGGCCAGAGAGTCCCATGTTCTGGAAACACTGGGTGGCATAAGAGTCACAATGCACTATTTTAGTAGAACCACTAGAGGTCTCTGGTGCTCAAATAAAGCAGAATCTTAAAGATCAGGACACAAATGAATATTGACTTCCATATGCAGAACATTAAGTAGTGTATACTAGGAGTGTGCAATAGGAATACAAAAAGTTGTTAATAAAGGATATTTTATGCAGACTAGTGATCAGCAAAATTCTAATCAATACTAAACAAACTCAGTTTTTTGTTGGACTCTGTGTTTACAGTATTGTATCCTAACTGCGTTATTGAACTGCTTAAGTCCATTTTTATTTAATTAAAATTCAATATCAGTTTTCAAAAATAACGTCCACATATATATTTCTATATCACTTCACTATTACTTTCTTTGACCTAACACAGAGCTATGTTTTGGATGATAATTATTAACATTCATATTCCTGCTTCAGGGAAAAGATTCCGTATTCACTGCTAGATTCACTTATCTTTAACCAACTGAAAAGTCTTTTCACTGCTGCCACAATCACTCACTTTGAAATCTGAACTTTTGATGCAGCATGCTCCATAGATTTAACTCGCTATGCAAAGTGCCATAGTTCTGCGATCTGCTGTCATCTCTCCAAATCCAGTTCCGGTTTTTAAAGGCAGCAAAACTCTTTATGTAAGAGTCCCTTCCCCTAGACAACTTTGGACCAATCAGGAACAAAAACAAAGATCTCCAGCCAGTGGCGTAAGTTACAATGGGGGACCCCCATGCAAACTTTTGCTGAGGGCCCTCCATTCTCACAGCAGTGGTGCCCCCCTCCGTGCGACCCCCATGTGGGTCCCTCCTTCATATGACAGGTCTCCTCACCATATGGCAGTAGCGATGGCAAACCTACTTGATTGTGTTAGCCACGCTGCTCTGCTCTTCTAAGTTCATCAGGGGCCCAGCGGCTGTTCCCCACCAGGCCAAAGTCTCGCAGTGCGGCTATTATCGCGAGACTTCAATCTGGCGAGGGACAGTGCCAGCCCCGTGGTGAATTTAGGACAGAGTAGCGTGGCAAACACAATAAGTAAGTTTGCCTAGCTGCTGCCACCGCCACTGATGTGTGGACCCCTCCCCTGCATTTCAGGGGCTACTTGGGCAGAATTTACACCACTGTCACCAGCAATACAAGACAAAGTCAAGAGCAAACTGGATCGAGCATGTTGCGCATGGAGCTCCGATAGCTCTATCTGTGAAATGTGCGCTTTTTAACCCAGAGGTCAATGGTTTGAGGTTAATCTCTGACTGTGATAAAAGTGATGGTGAAAATAGAATTTCAGATTTTTTAATGTGAAACTCTATAAGAAATGTCATTGATAT
Source organism: Ichthyophis bannanicus (assembly GCA_033557465.1). Taxonomy (NCBI): domain Eukaryota; kingdom Metazoa; phylum Chordata; class Amphibia; order Gymnophiona; family Ichthyophiidae; genus Ichthyophis; species Ichthyophis bannanicus. Next base: position 1,004,843,095 of record CM066034.1, on the reverse strand, counting down.
TTCCCACGTTGTCCCCATGTCATTTCAGAGGGATGCACATCCCTGGTCCCCCAAGTAATGGATGTACATGTGCTCCATGAGTGGAAGGAGGTTTTATTTATGAAAATAACTAATAAAGATAGTAACAGATAATTCTTTGTATTCACAGAATTTGTTTCTTGTGGAAGATGTGAACTGCATTTGTGTGACCTGGAGCAAGGGCTCTGAACAGTTTGTCCCAAATATTCAAGCTGTAATCAACATCCAAGTGGTGGGCGCAGAAATGGCCAATTTCATACAAGCACTTGTGGTAAGAAAAACTAAGCAAAATCTTTGTTATTTGAAATATGCTTCGCTCAGTTTGGTATATATACAATCAAATAATAAACATCCTTATCACTCCTCTAACTCTACCAATTCTTCCTCCTTCCCTCCTGATGAGGGAGTAAGAGTAATCCCAAACACCCCTATCACAACCTCCCTCCCCTCACCCCGGGTCCTCCTGCTCAATATTAAGAATGTATCCCAGAAGCTCCCCCATCTCCACTGTGAAAGGACTCACCTTTACCTCCTATGAGTCTGGCATCCAGATCAACACTGGATGGCAGACCAGTAGCAGATAAGGGTAAGTTCTCTTACTGGCTAGACACTGGGAGATTTTGTGGAAGCTTCTGGAGAGTGGGAGGTGAAGGGGTCTGTCAAGAAGATCTTGTTTTTTTCTTTCCAGACAATTGGGTTAGATGGGGACTTAGGACAGAAAGCCAGAGACACCTTTTCTAAAATTTTCATGTTAGATTTGAGGGAGGGGAGATAGTGGGGTTATTGGGGACATCTTTTTACTCTCAGAGTAAGCTGTGGTAGAGGGGAAGTAGCATTGGGCTTTGAAGGAAAGATGAATGAGTGTCAGTCTTGAAACTTCACCTCAATTTAGGGATCAAAAATGTATCTGGCTAGATCTAAACCTTTCATTAATAGTTCAGAATTAGCCAATTCAACTTAGCTGACCAGCACTAAAGGTAAGCGCTCACTACCTAACTCTTTTCCCCGTCTCTAGCCTTTGATCTAGCCAGCTAAGTCCTTTCTAAGCCAGCTGGATGGGTTTGAAAATTGACATCAAAATGTTGCAATTAAAATGTGTGTTCCTCTAGGAAAGTATGTGCAGCTAAGCTAGATCCTGCTCACGGTTGTATAGTGAACGTTAGAGATGTGTATTCACTTGATGAAAATGCAATGAAAATAAGGTGATTTGTTTCATTTCATTCTGTTCCAAATGAAATAAATCAATAGGGGCAATGAAATGATTCATTTAATTTGTTTTCAACTTGCTCATGTGTTATTGAGTCTATGGAGTTATTTAAACAAAACCGGCTGCAGTCAGTCAGATCACGGGAAAACAGGATCGGTCCATTGCAGGCAGGTTTCCAACCCACCAACCCTGGACTGAGAGCAAAAAGAACCTGAGACACAGCCACCAGTTTGCAGCCATTTGTGTGAAGACTACTTTGTTGCGGCTGTGGCTTTTTCTCGCCGCTCTGTGTTTGGACACTATTGATCTTCTCTGTTTGTTGTCTTATCTGATCATTGCAATATTTAACTAGCACTTATCCAGATTGCAGCTTAGGACAGCTTTTCATGTGGTCTAAAGTGCAGACTAAAATTCCTGTTAACCAGATACAGTCAGCACTTATATGGGTTACACTGGCACCGCCATCACTCCTCCCACGGACCGCCCTTGTACTAACTGGATAGCGCCGGGGTGGCTGTGGAGATAATCAGCAGCACAATCTGATAATGCCACGGAATAACATGGAGTACTAATAATTAATGGTCACTTACAGAGCGCACAATAGATACACTAGGGGGTATGTTAATGTTACTGGCGTTAGTTGCAGTCTTACTGTGACGAATGCCATATAAGATAGTGGGCGTTCCGGTCTTAAGGTAGCATTTCGGGTTGTTGTTGTTGTTAAGTGCCGTCGAGTCGGAGTCGACTCATGGCGACCCTCTGGATAGCTATCCTAAATTGTGTTCGGTCTTCAGTCAGGCGGCTCATTGTTGACAGACTGGTACCTGTAGCTGCTGTTATTGTAGCGATCCATCTCATTGCTGGCCTTCCTCTTTTGCGTTGACCTTCTATCTTTCCAAGCATGATGTCTTTCTCTAATGATCTCTCTCTACGCATGATGTGTCCAAAGTATGAAAGTCGAAGTCTTGTCATCTGAGCTTCTAAAGAACGCTTAGGTTTGATCTCCTCTAGTACCGACTGGTTTGTTCTTCGGGCAGTCCATGGTATACACAGTATTCGCCGCCAGCACCATAATTCAAAGGCATCAATTTTCTTCCTGTCTGTCTTTTTCACTGTCCAGCTTTCACATCCATATGATGTTATTGAAAATACCATGGCTTGAACAAGTTGAATCTTTGTATGGAGAGAGACATCTCTGCTCTTGAGAATCTTATCTAGGTCTTTCATAGTCATTCTGCCAAGAGCAATGTGTCGTCTGATTTCTTGACTGCTTGTTGCTTCTTTATTGATAGTTGATCCAAGTAGGTTAAAGTTGTTCACGATTTCAATTTCTTCTCCTTCAACGATGAACCTGTTGATTATGCCAGTTGTCATGATCTTTGTCTTCTTTACATTAAGGTGCAGGCCCATTTTGAGACTATGTTCTTTGATTGTGAGAAGCAAATGTTTCAGATCATCTTCACTTTCAGCCAGTAATGTGGTATCATCAGCATAGCGAAGGTTGTTAATGAGTCTTCCACCAATCTTCACACCTCTGTTGTCTTCATACAGTCCTGCTTCTCTGATGATTTGTTCTGCATATAAATTAAACAGCTAGGGGGAAAGTATGCAGCCTTGTCTTACACCTTTGCTTATTTTAAACCATTCTGTTTCTCCTTGTTCCGTTCGAACTGTTGCTTCTTGATCAATGTACAGATTGCGCAAGAGAACGATCAGGTGTTCTGGTATACCCATGCTTCTTAATGTGGCCCAGAGTTTCTCATGGTTTACACAGTCAAAAGCCTTGCTATAGTCAATAAAGCACAAATAGATATCCTTTTGGTATTCTTTAGTCTTTTCAAGGATCCATCTCACATCCGCAATGATGTCTCTCGTTCCTCGCCCTTTCCTGAACCCTGCTTGCACTTCAGGTAGTTCTTGTTCTAGGTATGGCTGTAGTCTCTTTTGAATAATCTTCAGTAGAATCTTGCTGGCATGTGGGATCAGAGCGATTGCGCGATAATTTCCACAGTCAGTTGGATCACCTTTCTTTAGTATTGGTATAAACACAGATCTTTTCCAGTCAGTTGGCCATGATGTTGTCGTCCATATTTCTTGGCAGAGCCTTGTAAGTACGGTAACAGCTGCATCAGATTGCTGCAATACTTCTATGGGAATGCTATCAATGCCTGGTGCTTTGTTCTTTGATAAGGCTTTCAATGCTGCTGCTTCAACTTCTTCTTTCATCACCAATGGTTCCTGATCATAAGGTATAGGTTGAAACGGCTGTTGGTCCACTTGATCTTTATCATATAAAAACTCTGTATATTCCTTCCACCTTTTCTTGATCTTCTCAGCATCATTCAACATAGAACCTTGAGCATCTTGTAACATTCCAATTCGAGGCTGGAACTTTTTCTTTAACTCTCGCAGCTTTAGGAAAGCCGATCTTGTTCTTCCTCTAATAGTTTCTGCTTCTATTTCCTTGCAAGTGTCATTGTAGTACTTTTCCTTGTCCTGTCTTGCTGCACGTTGGAAATCTCTGTTGAGTTCTGCGATTGTCTTTCTTTCTCCTTTGGCTTTAGCTTCTCTGCGTTCTGGGCAGTTTTCAGAGTTTCTTCCGTCATCCATTTTGGCCGTTTTTGCTTTTTCACCTTTTGTAGAGACTTCTCGCTTTCTTCCAGCACAACCTTCTTGATGTCATTCCATAACTCTTCCGGAGTTCTGTCATTTGTATCTAAAGCAGCAAATCGATTTTGCAGGCAGTCTTTAAATTCCAGTGGTAAATTCTCAAGGTCATATTTTGCTGCATTCATGAGTGGTTTGCTCTTTTTCAACTTTAGCTTGAGTTTGCATACTAGTAGTTGATGATCTGTACCACAGTCAGCTCCAGGTTTTGTCTTTGTTGATGTTACAGAGCTTTTCCATCGTTGACTTCCACAGATGTAGTCAATTTGATTTTTATACAATCCATTGGGTGAAGTCCATGTGTACAGTCGCCGCTTGTGTTGCTGGAAGAAGGTGTTTGAGATGAATAGATCATTGGTCTTGCAGAATTCTATCAATCTTTCTCCAGCTTCATTTCCGTTGCCAAGTCCATATTTTCCAACTACTTTGCCTTCTTCTTTGTTGCCAACTGTGACGAATGCCATATAAGATAGTGGGCGTTCCGGTCTTAAGGTAGCATTTCGGGTTATCGTGCGATAAAGTCCATTATCGTGCGATAGAGGGAGCTGTGGCATGTTAACGGGCATTAGCCTTAATTAGGCGCGCTGACCTGCAAACACAGGAACAGAGGTATAGCACAATGGTTAATACATTGACTGCTGCTACAGTGGTCATGAGTTTGATCTCTCAGTGGGCTCAATTAAAAGACTGTCTGAGGCAATTCCTTTTCTTGCTTGTAACAGTCAGACACATCCCAACAATTTGCACTGCCAGCCAAAAAAGCCTCACCCCAGTGCCGCAACCTAATGCACCTTTTAGGGCACACCATAAGGCACATCATAAAGCACCATGTCATCCAAGGCAGGTCATAATGTGCCCCAGAGGGTGGCAGGAAAGGTTGGCACCCTCCAAGGCAGCATATAAGGTGCCCCATAAGCTGGCCAAACCTAAGGTGCCGCGAAAGATGCCCCAGGGATGCCAAGGTGACACAGGAGATGGTGTCCAGGGGCACAAAGGTGCCCCAAAGTCACAAGCATGAAATGTATGGCTCAAACACAGATGTAACCATAACACTGCACAGAGCACCAAGGAAAGGCAATGAACAAGTGATGGAAGGAAGTAGATGACGGAGCTCATGGACTAGCCAAATCTGCGTGCAGCCCATGTGGCAGCAGGTAAAGTGGACAAACATATCGGGGGCAGCTGTACCGACGTACAGGGTGATGGTAATGTACAGTACAACAATGACAGTGTGTGGCAGAGGATGGGGATACATGTCCACCAGAGGAGGTAGAGGTGGCAGGATAAGTGCAATGACAGGAGGACAGAGGAGAGCAGTGCCATGCAGAGCAGACACAGGAGAGGCAAGCATGAAGAGCCGCAATGCAGAAAGGTGTGCCAGTGCAGGACATAGCGTAGCAGCCTGCACATTAGGGCAGGTGCCACACAGCTGGCACACACACATAGATGGACAGAAGGATGGATGGCAACAGTGATGAGGGTATAATGTGGCGGCAGCACAGATCTGCACAGATATGACTGTTACATGAATGAAACGTAGTTGTGTAGGACAGCCATAATAAAAAAGGGGAACAGAGAGGAATTGAACCCATGATCTCTGCTACTGAAATCATTGCATTAACCATTGTGTTACATCACTATGGGAGTTATCATACCAATGGCTGGCTACAGAAAGAGTGCACGTCACCATAAAACTGTCTGCTGTGGCTACCAGGATAGGATAGAACCAGCAGTACCCATAATGCAATTCACATGCAGAACAGCAGTCTACATCTGCTCACCAGATGGGGTATGCCCCTTTACAGCACGTCAGCTTGGTAGGGGGGAATGAACGTGCATGTTACTGGCACAGAGTACCCACAGGCCATGCCAATGTGCATGTTCTTTGCTCACCCTGAGGGTGAGGTGGAGTGGCCAGCACCTGGTCCGCAGTACCAGGGTTGGTTGAGGTGGGCTGTGCTGCAGGTCTCCATCAGTGCCAGGTATTTGTTGCAGACACCTTTAGGAGGTTTCTGTGTCCATTTGTAATTGCCAGTCATGTCTGGCCCTTGTGGACCATGATGCACATAACCTAGTGCATATCCACTGTGCTTGCTATGGTCACCTGTTTAGGGAGCAGGGCTCACATGGTGACAATGTACTTAGCAAACCACCCTCTCTGGGTCAGGGTGGGGGACATGATCTGCCCCCAACAGACCCACACGCTCACCCTTTGCAAGGGGGGCAGTGGAGGTACATGAGGTCAGGCTGTAGGACCAACAACCCCAGTCCTGGTAGCAAACAGACAGCTGCTGAAGATCTGCACTTGGGACAGGGCCACTGGCAGATAGGTAGTGGGCCCAGTCAGCTCAGCTGCCCCCCCACTACAAACTGACATTCACCAGCAGAGGGCAGTCAGTGTGTTCCTGCTGCACCCTGCAAGGTGGTGCAGCCATACAGATGCTAACTGCAGACAGTCTGCTAGCTAGTACATAGTGCATGTTCCTGAAGGAACTGTGTGCACCCAAAACTGTGATGTCAGTGATTGGGCCCCAGAAAAGAGAACCCATAAATATCACTTGAGAGACTCGACCAATGACTCGACATGTTTACACATGTGAAGAACATCACGAAAGCAATTTACCACAAAGTCCGGATACTACGTCACCTGCGCCCCCTATTGGACTTTAATGACTACAGAACTATCTTCCAAGCCTTGGTGCTCCCACATCTAGACTTTGCAAATATTATCCTTCATGGCCTCCCTCAGTCAACACTAGGACCTCTTCGCCTTGCAATTAATGCTGCAGCAAGGGTACTTGCAGGCACATCAAGAGCTGAACATATAACGCCAGTCATGATGGATCTCCACTGGCTTCCACTTCAGGCTAGAATCCAGTATAAGTCCCTAGTATTAACATTCAAAGCCCTAAGGAACCAGATCACCTCACCCATCAGCAAACTTATTCAAAGACGGCCGTTCAACAGGATCAGGAGATCTAATCAAGCAAACACTCTAGAGATCCCCAAGATTCTAACTAAATGCAAAAAGGCTACCGCCAACAGAGCCTTCTCCCTATTTGCACCCATGACCTGGAATGCCCTCCCTACTGAGCTCCGTTCCATCCCAGACCTATCATCATTTAGAAAAGCCCTCAAACAACACCTTTTCCTCATCCATTACCCAGAATCCAATCCCAAAAACAACCACCCATCCTCACACCCTACACCCTACTCCACCCCACCCAAAACTCAACACCATAAAGAAAATGACTAGCTCTACCACCATATCCCTCTCTTATCACACATCTTATTGATTAAACCTCTTATAAATAATAGCGCGGTATATAAGAGAAGTAAATAAATAAATAAAATAAATAAACCTAGCCATGCCATGGTCACTGCTCAGTCAGGGTGAGAGCGACCTCCCAGCATGACATGCTGTGGCCACCCTGTCCGTGCAGGTGGTGTTCGGGCACTACAATGTCCCAGCCATTGCCCTATACCCTGTGCAAATTCATTCTGCCCATGCCACCCTGTCTGGGCCATACACACAGTACTTTGCTCCTTATTATGCACATTGGCAGGCTAACACTGGAAACAGTGCAAGCATTGGGGGCTCAGTAAGGTGTAGGCAGCTACAACACACTGGATAGACAGACACACACTCCCACACCTATGCCAGCATTGAGCAAATATAGAGGTTTATGGCAGCCCTGGTCGCCACACCAGTCCTGGGCACAGTGCGGGCATTGCTATGGTACTCAATACTGTTAGGATCACTCCCCGGGGTAGTAAACACTGTCAGACTCAATAACTGAAACACTCAACAGATATCAGAAAGGTTGCTATGATGAATCTCTATTAACAAATTTTGTTTAACTTAGGATTTGTTAGCTGACATTAATCATAGCAACCTTTTGATATATGTCAGGGATTCTCAACCCTGTCCTCGGGACACACCTAGCCAGTCGGGTTTTCAGGATAACCACAATGAATATGTATGGAAGAGATTTACATACACTGCCTCCATTATATGCAAATCTCTCCCATGCATATTCATTGTGGTTATCCTGAAAACCCAACTGGCTAGGTGGGTCCCGAGGACAGGATTGAGAACCCCTGATATATATGGAACGTGCTCCCAAGTTTAGGACTATATCCTAAAGATCATTCACTATCCCCTAAAAATCATCCTCCTTTGTGTCTAACCGGAAACGTTGACAGAAACTCTAATTTTTGTCGGATCGCCTGGTACGAGGGTGTACAAACACTCTCTTTAAACAGGCCCTCCTTTTATTTAACTTAGTTTTAAAAGGTCAGTATAACCAAGTTTAGGACGGCATTGCTAAGGTATGCAGGTGCCAGTATTGGGAGATGCTGCTCTGTGCAGGGCCCAGCAGCCTGACTCTCCATGAGGCGTTGGATAGTGCAGCCTGTGGGTGTGGGTGTTTATGCCCCTGTTGGCTGCTGCTCTAGGGCAGAGGCTCCCAACTCCGGTCCTGGTGGGCCAAACACTGTTCAGGTTTTCATGCTGTCCCTAATGAATATACATGAGGTACATTTGCATACAATGGGGGCAGTGCATACAAATGCAGCACAGGCATATTTATTAGGGTCAGCATGAAACCTGAATGGTGTTTGGCCCTCCAGGACTGCAGTTGGGAAACTCTGCTCTAGGGATTGCACATGGATTATGATGTCTGTGCTCTGTAGGGTTAAATATAGGTGTTTCAGGCATGTTTATTTTATCTGCAATAAAGGTTCCATCCAGGGGCGGCCCAAGGGGGGTGCGGGGCCATGTGCAGAGACTCGGAGTGGGGCCTCATTTGCATAAATATTTGCATAATGTTACCATACACTAACTTTTAGTAAACATGCCTCTTAATGAGTGTATGGATAAAGAAAGACTAAAAGATTTCTACATTACTATAATCCAGTGCCAACCATCAGGCACATTAGGAACTACTACAAACACTGCCCATTTAGAACCCATTCTAAATCCTGAATCTCGTATGTCTCCCACATATATAACCAACAGACTTAGAGAAACATTCACACATACATATTTTTGTTTGAACTCACACTTTGAAGGACAATCCTTCTCGTGGCGTGCTGTTCCCTTTTATTCTTTATATAGGGACGCAACCCTAACATGCGTTCAAAGGGGATATCTATCCCTCAACATCAACCAGTTAACATTCTTTCATTCAGGAAAAACCCTCTTAGAAGCCACTTATCTGAATGGAGACTTTTCATAGGCAACTCGGCGTCTTCCCCAGCTCATAGATAGACTCAACGTCCACTCCTGATGGTAAATGGAGACGTCCTTTATCAGCCGCCGATACCGGGTAAAACCCAACACCTCCAAATCAATGTAACCAACAGGGAAGGTCATCTGTTATGACTTCTGAGACTTATTCAAGTAGCAACCATACGAGAGTCTGAAAATGACAGAAAATGAGGGGAGACTCTCGTATGGTTGCTACTTGAATAAGTCTCAGAAGTCATAACGGATGACCTTCCCTGTTGGTTACATTGATTTGGAGGTGTTGGGTTTTACCCGGTATCGGCGGCTGATAAAGGGACTTCTCCATTTACCATCAGGAGTGGACGTTGAGTCTATCTATGAGCTGGGGAAGACGCCGAGTTGCCTATGAACTGTGGAAAGTCTCCATTCAGATAAGTGGCTTCTAAGAGGGTTTTTCCTGAATGAAAGAATGTTAACTGGTTGATGTTGAGGGGTAGATATCCCCTTTGAACGCATGCTAGGGTTGCGTCCCTATATAAAGAATAAAAGGGAACAGCACGCCACAAGAAGGATTGTCCTTCAAGGTGTGAGTTCCAATAAAAATATGTATGTGTGAATGTTTCTCTAAGTCTGTTGGTCATTTAGAACCCATAGCAAACCCGCCGTATCATAACAGCACTACCAGGACTCACATAGCACCAGACCCTACCTATCAAAAGGCAACACTGCAAATATTAAACCAATACATTTCAGAGAATAACAATACATGACCTACTGGGGAAAGAGAACAAGTGGCAATGTCAAATAGGAATTACATAAACAGAATACCTCAGCTCAGTTACACATGCAGAATATAGACCATCACCAAACAAGAAATCACAATTTAGAAACAGGAAGATAATAATTCAAATGGGAACCCCAAAAGCCAACTTAGAATGTACAGCAACACTGTAGAAATACAACTATAAATTAATTTCCTCTTGTACTAAACAAAGCATAGACGTTAATGATGCACATTTCCCAGAGCTGACATATTCCAGTTAATAAATTCAAAATAAAGAGATATTTTTCTACCTTTTGTGCATTTTTTTTTCAGTTGCAATTGCTCCAGCCACTTTCTTCTGGTTTCTTGGTGTCTTCTGTTAACTCTCCATCATTTGCTGTCCATCTGTCCTTTCTTCTAGTTTTTTTTCCATTCTCTCTCTACATCTGCTTTAACATACTAATCATTCTCCTTTTGCTCTTTCCTCATTCCTATTTCATCCACTCAAATTTTACCCCTCCATCCTCAATCCCCACATACTCTCCTAATACCCGGCCAATTGTAGATTTTCTTCCCTCCCACACAAAATATTTTTCCCCTGTTCCATTTCACTCTCCCAGCCCCATCCCATTCTAATCCTCCCCCAAAATCAGCTCCCTTCTAGTTCCAGCCCCACCCAGCATCCGCTCCCTTCTAGTCCCCGCATCAGCCCATTTCCAGTCCTAGCCCCCCATCAGCCCATTTCCAGTCCTAGTTCCCCTATCCATTTCCAGTCCTATCTGAGTCCCTCCATCAGCTCACTTCCAATCCCAGCCCCCCATCAGCCCATTTCTAGTCCTTTTCTAGCCCCATCATCAGCCCATGTCAAATCCTAGCTCCCCTCCACTCAGCCCATTTCAATCCAAGCCACCTATGAGCCTACTTCCAGTTCTAGCCCCTCCATGAGTCCATTTCAATGCAAGCCCCCCCACCACAGCCCATTTCCAATCTTAGCTTCCACCAACAGCCCATTTTCAGTCCTATCCTAGCCCCTCCATCAGCCCATTTCCTGTCCTAGCTCCCCCCCCCCACTCAGCCCATTTCCAGTCCTAGCTCCCCCCTCTCACAGCCCATTTCCATTCCAAGCCCACTCCCCATCAGCTATTTGCAGATCAAGTCCCCCTTCCACTCAGCCCATTTCCATTCCAAGGCCCCCTCCCCATCAGCTATTTGCAGTTCAAACCTCCCCTTCCACTCAGCCCATTTCCAGTCCTAGCAACCCCCCCCCCCCACCCATTACCAGCCCTAACCCCCCATCAGCCCATAGCACATTACCAGTCCTAACCCCATCAGCACACCTCAAGTCCTACCCCCCCCATTACCAGTCCTAACCCCCCCCATCAGCCCACAGCTCATTACCTGTCCTAAGGGCATCAGCACAACTCAAGTCCTAACCCCCCATCAGCCCATTTCCAGTCCTAACCTCCCCCCATAGCCCATTTCCAGTCCTAACCCCCCATCAGCACATAGCACATTACCAGTCCTAACCCCATCAGCACACCTCAAGTCCTACCCCCCCATTACCAGTCCTAACCCCACACATCAGCCCACAGAACATTACCAGTCCTAACCCCATCAGCACACCTCAAGTCCTAACCCCCCATAGCCCATTTCCAGTCCTAACCCCCCATAGCCCATTTCCAGTACTTAACCCCCCCATCAGCCCATAGCACATTACCAGTCCTAACACCATCAGCCCACATCAAGTCCTAAACCCCCATCAGCCCATTTCCAGTCCTATCCCCCCCATAGCCCATTACCAGTCCTAACACCCCCCCATCAGCCCACAGCACATTACCAGTCCTAACCCCACCTCAAGTCCTAACCCCCCCCATCAGCCCATTTCCAGTCCTAACCCCCCATCAGTCCACAGCACATTACCAGTCCTAACCCCCCCATCAGCCCATAGCACATTACCAGTCCTAACCCCATCAGCCCACCTCAAGTCCTAACCCCCATCAGCCCATTTCCAGTCCTAGCCCCCCCATAGCCCATTACCAGTCCTAACCCCGCCATCAGCCCACAGCACATTACCAGTCCTAACCCCCTCAGCCCACCTCTAGTCCTAACCCCCCCATCAGCCCACCTCAAGTCCTACTCCCCCCCATCAGCCCAGATCAAATACTACTCCCGCCCATCAAGTCCTACTCCCCCCCATCAGCCCACATCAAGTCCTACTCCTCCCCCCCATCAGCCCAGATCAAGTCCTACTCCTCCCCCCCATCAGCCCCCATCCAGTCCCCCCCCCCATCAGCCCACATCAAGTCCTACTCCTCCCCCCCCATCAGCCCACATCAAGTCCTACTCCTCCCCCCATCAGCCCACATCAAGTCCTACTCCCCCCCCATCAGCCGACATCAAGTCCAACTCCTCCCCCCCCATCAGCCCACATCAAGTCCTACTCCCCCCATCAGCCCACATCAAGTCCTACTCCTCCCCCCATCAGCCCAGATCAAGTCCTAATCCTCCCCCCATCAGCCCAGATCAAGTCCTCCCCCCCATCAGACCACATCAATTCCTTCTCAACCCATCAGCACACATCAAGTCCTACTCCTCCCCCCATCAGCTCAGATCAAGTCCTACTCCTCCCCCCCATCAGCCCAGATCAAGTCCTACTCCTCCCCCCATCAGCCCACATCAAGTCCTCCCCCCCATCAGCCCACATCAAGTCCTACTCCTCCCCCCCATCAGCCCACATCAAGTCCTACTCCTCCCCCCCCATCAGCCCACATCAAGTCCTCCCCCCCATCAGCCCACATCAAGTCCTCCTCCTCCCCCCCCATCAGCCCACATCAAGTCCTACTCCCCCCATCAGCCCACATCAAGTCCTACTCCTCCCCTCCCCCCCGGGAAAATTAAAACTTAAAAAAAAAAAGCTGGCTGCTGCCGCTGCCGCAGCAGTAACAGTAATATCGAATATCCCGTGGGGCCCCCCCCCCTTGCCCGGCAGATCCCTTCCTGCTTGCCTGTCTGCCTGCTTCAGTCAGTTCTCCGCTTCGGCTTTCAGAGCCGCGAAGGGAGAGCTTCTCCCTCTTGACTCTGTTAAGCTCACTGGGGCTTATGGGAAATTTCCCATCTGCATGGAGAATGGAGCATGGAGAATACGGGAGTCAAAGAGGTAACGGGGGGGGGGGGGAGAGGGGACGCGGTGAATCTGTAACTTGTAGCAGAATTAGAAAAGATACAGAGAAGAGCCACCAAAATGGTAAAGGGAATAGAAGGATACCTCTATGAGGAAAGACTTAAAAGGTCAGGGTTCTTCAACTTGGAAAAAAGAGGCTGAGGAGAAATAGATTAAATTAATGAATGGAATAAAATGGGTAAACGTAGATTGTTTACTCGATCAAAAAGCAGAAAGACTAAGGGACATGCAACTAGTTATGAACAGGGTAGGTTACTGTAACGTTGCTCTTGCTGGCCTCCCATAGTATGAACACCGTAGACTTCAGTTACTACAAATCCCAGCAGCCCGTATTGTCATGTATGCCTCTCGTACTGATCACATTACGCCTCTGCTTATCCAACTCCACTGGCTACCCATTGCCTATAGGATTCAGTTTAAGATTCTCACCTTTGTATACAAGGCTATTCATTTCACTTCCCTCAGTATATCTCTGACCTAGTCCATCTTCACACCTCTCACCGCTCGCTACGACACATCCACACAAACCGCATGTCTCTCCCGTCCCTGGCTCATCTTGAATCAACTCGCAGCTCTGCATTTTTCTTTCTTGGTCCCAAGCTCTGGAATCTCTACCTCAAGTTTTCCTTCACCAAGTTCAAGGCTCTGTTAAAAAATCATCTTTTCTGCGCAGCCTTTAATTTTCCTCCCCCCTCTGTCCCTAGCTGAGGTTTCCCTTGTCTCTCTTCTCTCTCGCTGCCTGGTTCCTCTCTCTGTCTTTAGTTTCTCCCTTTTTCTTTGTTTTTCTCTGTCCTATCAAAACTATGGTGTTCTTTTCCTTTTCCTGGCAGTGTGCATTTTGCTCTTTTGTAAACTGCTCTGTTGTTTCTTTGAAGGGCGGTATATCAAGAAATGGAATAAAGATAAAGATAAATCAAGCTATAATGTATCCCTTTTAAGAGGAATAAGAGAAAATATTTTTTTACTCAATGCGTAATCAAACTCTGGAATTTGTTACCGGAGGATGTAGTAAAGGCTGTTAGTGTAGATGGGTTTAAAAAAGGTTTGGATAAGTTCCTGGAGGAAAGGTCCACAAACCATTATTAAACAGAAAATCCACTGCTTACCCCAGGACAAGCATTGTGGAACCTGTGTATCTTTTTAGCAACCTGCCAAATACTTGGGACCTGGATTGGCTACTGTTGGAAACAGGAAATAGGGCTTGATGGACCTTGGTCTGACCCAGTATGGAATTTCTTATGTTCTAATGTTATGTTAGATCTAGGATGGGTATCAGGAAATACCTGGAATAAACCCCTTGTCCTCCATACTCTGGTGGCACAAGCTCAATTGTGAGATCTGACAAGAGGCCGGTGATTTCTCTTTCAAGTAGTTCTTGATGCTGAGGGTCCAAGGAATGATGCTTCAGTGGCCAATTTGGATGCAAGTTGAATAGATGAAGTTTGTAATTGCTTTGAATAATTTCCAAACCCATGTGTTTGAGGTTACAAGGGGCCATATTTGGGCATAAAGAATGAGCTTCCTTCTGAAAGGGAGAGATCGCCATTGCGGTTACAGGTAGAGTGGCTATGCTTTGTAGGAATCAGTCAAAGCCCTGCCCCTGAGATGTCTCTTGCTTCACTTGTGGTCAAGGAGTCTGCTTTGATTCAGAATAGTGGGAACCAGGAAAGTACCTACACCTATGAGAGTAATAGGTCTTTTTCTGGCTACCATTCTGAAACCTCCTGCATTAGGAGACTGGTTTGGACGTGTGCCTTGAGAGATTATGAAGGGTTATGTGCTGCTTTTTCAATGAAGCCAGCTTTCTCTTTGACTTTTTCTCTGAAGAAATTCTCTCTGTGGGACAGTCCATTAGCAGACTTGTCAAACACCAGTTATTCCAGATCTGAGGCCCGGAGCCAGGCAAGTCTCTGGACGCCAATACCCATTGCAGAAGCTCTCAATACTGTTTCGAAGATATCATAGGTCATTCAGACCATGAATTTCAAGCAGTCCTTACCATGTTTTACAAGAGAATGATACTGTTTCCAGTCTCTCTGGAGGGAGATACTGGGACAGATCAGCTAGGCCTCTCATGATGTCCCTCAAAAACATGTCCATGCCCTATCATCCTTGATGTTTAACATATACATCCAACCCATCTGCAACATCATTAGATCGTTCAATGTGAGTTGCATGATATACGCTGATGATGTGCTGTTATACATGCCAATATCCCTTGATTGCCTAGACCTTACCCCTCTGACTAAGTGCTTCAACACCATATCCGATTGGCTCCTATCACAAAATCTGCGAATCCAACACAAGAAAACGGAGGTTCTTTTCATCTCGAGAAATCCCAACTTCACACCACCCAGCTGTTTGAAGGTAAATAATGCCGAACTGCAAGTTAAATCAGCTATACGTTACCTTGGGGTAACGTTGGACCAAAATCTCGACATGAAGCAACACATAGCTAACACAGTAAGAGCGATCTACTTTAAAATCAGATCTCTCAGACACTTACGCCCGTTACTCGAACCAGACGATTTCCGCACTATTTACCAAGCCCTTATCATTCCTCATTTCAATTATTCAAACTCCATACTACATACTACAAGGATCCACCTTGAACCCCCTGCAACTTGCCATGAACAGTGCAGCGCGGGTACTCTTCGGAGCCTCCAGGAGAGAGCATATCACACCCCTCCTGAAACACCTGCACTGGCTCCCCATTCAAGCCAGGATCAGTTTTAAGACCTTGTTGATGACTTTCAAAGCTACCAAGGGGCTCTCTTCCTCCTCTCTATCTGACCTCATCCAACCACTTGCACCTAACAGACTAAGAAGAACCGCAGAGACCAATATGCTATCAATACCGAAAGAAACGACAAATTGCACCAAAACAACATCTGACAGAGCCTTCAGACTCTGCACCCCAAGTCTGTGGAACACCCTACCACCACATATCAGAGCAATCCCCAACCTGAGCCAGTTCAGGAATTTAATTTAATTTATATTCTCTTATATACCATGCTATTCTGCATCAGTGCAGTTTACATTGAACAAACTGAAATTACATTGAACAGGGTATTATAACTTGGAGATAACTATTTTACAGGGAACATGGGCTATGGAGGGTTAAGTGGCTTGCCCAAGACCACAAGGAGCACCTGTGGGACTAGAAACCCCAGTCCTTCCGGCCCAAGGTTGCTGTCCTCTAGTGGGATTTGAACCCCTGACCTTCTGGTCTGAAGTACCTTGCCCCAACCACTAGGCTACTCCTCCACTCCAGGAAGGCCCTGAAACATTTCCTCTTTATCAAATATCTCACTGACAGCTCTGAACCCCAGTCACAATCGAATAGTGCGTCCCCAACAATGTAAAACACCAAACATGATCCGTTCTTATTCAACTTCATATGTATATAGTTTACCTTGTTCTCCAAGTTCCATTTCCTGGTCAATGTAATGACCAGACATATGTATATTGTCGGATGTTGTTGTTCTATGTAAACCGCGCTGATCGCAAATAGTGCGGTATATAAGAAATGTTAATAAATAATAAATAAAATAAAAAATGTAGAGCTGGTAAGAGGCCATGTGGACTGCAAGCATGGAACTCTGGAAAACTCTTCTCCTAAAAGAATCTAATGTCCGAACTTCTCTCCTTAGGAGCACCGATGAGTGAGTCTTGGAACTTTTAAATATCTTAAGGGTGGATTTGACTACCAAGGAATGGTTAGGAAGCTGGGGTTTCTCAAATCTGGGAGCCTTTTGAACTCTAAACATGGAGTCGAGCTTTCTAGTAACAGGCGGTACAGTGAGGGGTTCTCCTACATTCTCATTTGTATTCACTGAAGGATGTGGTACATGGGCACTATCACCGCTTTCTTAGGGGCAGAGGGGTACTGAAAGATCTCCAATTCTCCTGCCCCGCGTTCATCCTCAGTCTCCAAACAAAATCTTGGGAAGTCATATCCTCAGGATCTGACTCATGCCTCTCTTGAGGAGAAGGGTCTGTTGGAAGTTCTGGGGACCTATACTCCAACAAGTCCTCAGATTCTACATCAGTGACCCAGCTTCTGAGTCAGACTCAGAGAGCAAATTAAAATATTTCTGAGTTTCAGCCTGGATCGCTCTCCTGTCCTTTAGGGACTGGGAGCTCTTTTGGGAGCATCGATACACCAATGTCTTTCTAGACTTCAGGGGAGCATCAGACCCCTAGAACTAGAAAGGCTAATCAGCCAGGCAAGCTCTGGTGTTGGGGCCCTTTTATACCCTGATGTTGATGCCTCTTCTGCAAGCACTCTATGCTTTTCGAGGATCGGCTGCACTGCCGCCAATATTAAGCAGCAGACATCGAGGCACTGACATGCTGCATGACAGCCAGCATCGTGACGAGTTCGTCCACAGCCCTCAGAAGGTGTTTCTCCATGGCTGCTGACTCCAAAGACTGTGGGGCCGTACAACATTAGCCAATGTTTCTGGAATCGAAGGGGGTTTATTAGCTGCTTGGTCTGGACATACAGTAGGCTGGTGCTGTCCCACCGGTCCCGGCAAATAAGCTCTTCTCTTGAGGGTGGTTTAGAGGGATGCTCCTGCAATCCCTCTGTGCTCTCAATGCACCAAAGCCTCCACTATATTCAGCATGATCACCCTTCGGCGTTAAAGAAGATGAAGACGAATCCTTCTTCACCTTTGGGTAAACATTAGTCAATGGCAGATGTTCCAGGGTACTATGGGTACTCAGTTCTGAGTGGGCTCAAGGGCTCCTCGATGTTGATGCACCATCAGCATCCAATGCATCCTTTGATGCCACTGAGCCCGATGCAGTTGATGCCAATGCTGATGTATTGGACTTATGAGCACCAAAAATGGATTTGTGCTGCTTCTCTCGACTCTTCAGCCCTCTTTTGTCATCCACAAAAACAATTTACAAGAAGAGGGCTGATAATCAGGTCCCAGGCACTGAAGGCACCAATTATGAGTATCCATGATAAATATGGTCTTGAGCACCTGGAGCACTTCTTAAACCTGCTGGCAAGTTTTTGTGACATATTGGCTGGAAAAGCAGCCACAGCAAAATCAAATAGCTCGATTTTGAGAGAGGAAAAAACTAAAATTATCTACGCAGCCAGAGCACCTACTTCTAAGGAGGCAACAGTGCTGAGAAAAATAAAAGAAACTTTAAATGACCAAAAACTCTGAGGACACTACAGGGAACAAAACTGTGATGACAGGCGGGGAAAATCCAAAAAGGTGAAAAATATCAAACTTATGAAAGGTAAATGATACCCACTGAAGAACCTGATGAAGACTAAAGTAAGATGGCACTGTGGAGGCAGGTGGGAAGGCGACATGCATGTGCAGAGGAAGGTTCCAAAAGCTTCCAGAAGGATCTAAGAATACTCCTGCGCGGGGCTCCATCACATGATGTCACCAATAAGTGAGAACTTATTTCCTGCTTGTCCACGGTGGAAATTAGCATCAGTAATCCCTTGAATAAGAGAAAGCATAGTTACTCACCTCTAACAGGTGTTCTCCAGGGACAGCAGAAATCAGTCCTCACATATGGGTGAGGTTGGCACCGATGAAGCCTGCGTGGATCCATTCCCCAGCTTTAAATGAAAGCCTTTGGGCGTTACACCGCGCATGCAGCAAAAAGAAAAAAAACCAACTCCACAGGAGGAGGAGGGTCATGAGGACTGATTCCTGCTGTCCCCGGAGAACACCTGTTACAGGTAAGTAACTACGCTTTCTTATGATCAAAAACTATGTACTTTGTCCATGTCTATGTCCATCCTTACCGAAATCATCAATGTTGCCCTCCTGGTGATGGCCCTACTCCTTTAATTGATTCCCCCCCCCCCTTTTTCTTGTTACACCGCTTTGACCCGGTGAAAAGCGGGATATAAATACAGTTAAATAAATAAATAAATAAAATAAATAAATAAATAAATAAATTTCTCCGGGAACAAGCAGGAAGACAGTCCTTACATATGGGATTCCCCAGCTACAGGCTACCAAAAAAACCTGTGAAAGCCACGGGCAACCCAAAAAGGGCAGCAGGGGGGTGCTGGTTGGCTGGAAGTCTGACACTGCAGCAGCAGCATCGAAAATGCAATCCCCATTCCGGTAGCCTGGAAATATGGGCAGGAGGGCAGGAGTTACACTATTCCCCGAAGAGGTGATGCAGTACAACCTGGCCGAAGGCACTATCCCTCTGTAAGGTCTCTTCCAAACAGTAGTGCGCAGAAAAGGTGTGCACAGAGGACCAGGTGGTGGCTTAGCAGATGTTCAATAAGGGCACCGACTGGCCACTGAAGTCGCCATGGTACGCACATTGTGAGCCGTAACATGATTTATTTTTATTTATTTATTTTATTTATAAGTTATTTTTATACCAGCCCTTCCAGAAATCAGGAGCGGTTTACAATTTAACAAACAATTACATTAAACTGTTGCATTAAACTTAAGCAAAACATGGAACTTGGGTGTAGAACAGTGTTGTTAACAGCATTTACAGATTGTGTACAGGTAGGAGCACATATCATTTACAGATAACATATATTACATAAACATGATGTTCCAGAGAGAGCCCCGCCTACTGGTAGGTGAAGGAAATGCAGTCGGCCACCCATTGAGAGAGGGTGCAGAGAGAGCCCCGCCTACTGGTAGGTGAAGGAAATGCAGTCAGCCACCCATCGAGAGAGGGTGCACTTGAAGACTATGACCCCAAGCCGACTGGGGTCAAATGAGACAAGAGCTGCATTGAGCGGCGTTGGGGTTGTGTCCTCTGGATGTAGAAGGACAGGGCACGCTTGCAGTCTAGCATTTGCAGAGAGGCCTCTATCCTGGAGACACGATACGTAAGGAAAAAAGTGGGTAAAACCACCTCCTGTTTCAAATGGAATGCAGAGACAACCTTTCGCAGGAACTTAGGATGCGTTCAAAGGATGATCCTGTTCCTGTGGAACCTGGTGTAAGGCGCATGTGCCACCAGTGCCTGTAGTTTGCTCACGCGCTTGGCTGAAGTGAGCACCAACAGGAATACGACCTTCCAAGAGAGGTACTTCAGATGGCAGGCAGCCAGCGGCTCAAAAGGCAGGGCCATGAGCTTCTCCAGCATCAAATTGAGGTCCCACACCACCGACGGTGGGCAAATTAGGGGCCGGTAGAGGAGGAGGCCTCACATGAACTGGCTTACTAGAGGGTGTACCAACACGACTTGGCCAGCCACCACGTGGTGGTGGGCTGAAATGGCACAGAGATGCACTTTGATCGTGTTGTACTTCAGGCTAGCCCCTGACAGATGCAGTAGGTATCGTAGCATCTCTGGCATTGCGCAGGAGAAAGGGTTAAGGCTTTCCCCCACACATCAGAGGGAAAACCTGCACCACTTAAAGGCACAAGCCATCACAGAGAGTCCTTATGCGAGGCCAGCAGGATGTCTTCCACTGACCTAGCGAGATGGTGATGATGGCTACCCTTTCAGCATCCAGGACGTCAATGCTAGGGAAAGGAGGTTGGGGTGTTGCAACATACCATCCTCTTGGTACAGCAGGTCTGGGACACTCCCCAATGGCAAAGGGTCCCACTGAGACAGCTGCAGGAACAGGGAGAACCAGGGCTGCCTGGACCACCTGGGTGCAATAAAGATGATCGAGGCTGCCTCCACTTGGATCTTGAGGAGGGCTCGAGGCACCAGGGGCATATTGGTGGAAATGCATACAAAAACCCCCGAGATCAAGGGAGGAGGAAAGCATCCTCCACCTCCCGCCTCCATGCTGGTCTCCAAGAGCAGAAGTGTGGCAGCTGTGTGTTCTCTGGACTGGTGAAGAGGTCAATTTCTGGGGTATCCCAATGCCAGAAGACTTCCTTGAGTACAGTCAAATTCAGTCTCCACTTGTGGGGTTGGAGAATGCGGCTCAGGCAGTTGGTCAGTACATTGTCCTGGCTCGGCAAGTACACCACCTTGAGGGAGATGTTCCTCTCTGCTGCGAAGTTCCAGAGACGCATCACCTCCCAATAGAGGTAGTACAAGCCTGTGCCTCCCTGTTTGTTGATGTAATACATCGCTACCTTGTTGTCCATCTAGATTTGAATCACCTGTCCTTCCAGATGGTCTTTGAAGACTCTCCCTTCATGATAGACTGCCCAGAGCTCCAGCAGGTTGATCTGAGTGGCACTCTCCTCCAATGACCATGGGCCCTGCGACTGCAGGTGATCGCTGTAGGCTCCGCAGCCCAACTTTGATGCATCCATGGTGAGGATGCACTGCAATGGAAGAGAAGGCCAGCTCTGAGGTTGAGATGGTCCTGCCACCAGGTCAGAGAGGTTGCTAAGGCTGGCGAGACTTGGATGCAGTCCTCTAGGCAACCTGAAGCCTGCATCCACTGAGTACTGAGCGTCCATTGAGCCTGCCACATGTGCAGGTGGGCAAAGGGGGTCACATGGACGGTGGACGCCATTTGCCCCAAGAGGTGGAGCATTGTCCGGGCTGTCACTTGTGCACCACTCTATACCTCTTGCACCTGGGTGGCAATGCATTTTGCCCGATCAGGTGGCAGGAAGGCTCTCACCCGGGTGGAGTCTAGCCGGGTCTCGATGAACTTCATGCACTTTGTGGGCAATAGGTGAGACTTCGGGAAGTTCACCACAAAGCCCAGATGCTGTAGTAGCCATAAAGTGTGCTGAGTCACATCACATGCTTCTTCCGGTGAGTCAGCCCGCATGAGCAAGTCCATCAGATATGAGAACATGAAAACCCTGAGGAGCCGGAGGCGAGTGGCCATGATCGCCAGGCATTTTGTGAGCACCTCAGGTGCCGAAGGAAGGCCAAAGGGGAGCATCCTGTACTGATATTGGCAGCCTCCAACGATGAACTGGAAGCACTGTTGGTGCCTTGGATGGATCAGGATGTGAGATCCAAGGAGCATAGCCAACCTCTCTGCAGGAGGTAAGGCAGCAAGGTTCCAAGTGATACCATCTTGAACATTTCCTTGACCAGGAAGCAGTTGAGGTCCCAAAGAGCCAGGATGGGCCTGAAGCCCCCTGTCTTCTTGGGGACCAGGAAGTATTGGGAGTAAAATCCCTGGCCCTGAAGGTGATGTGAGAAGGGCTCTACTGCTTGATCTTCGAGTAACAACTCGAGCTTCATCTGTAGAAGCTCCCTGTGCAAAGGGTCCATGGGTAACTCCCTTGGGAAAAAGAGGGGAGGCAGCCGAACAAAGGGGAGGAGATATCCCTCCTTAACCACCTGCAGCATCCATGCATCCACAGTGATACTGGGCCACTGGTGTGATTCACTCCCATGAAACGTGGGCCTGTGACCTCCTGGGGGAGGGAGGCTACACCCAAGGAGTCTAAAATGCCCCCCAGGCTACGGTTGAGATGCTGTTTGGGGTTTGGGAGGCTTTGGCTTAAGGGAGTCGTGCCCTGGATCTTGGCCTTCTGCCTCTGATGGGGAACAAGATAGGCCTGAAACTTGGGGTAGTTTCCGTAAGCCTTCTTGGTCTTCAGGTGGAAAGGCTTTTTCCCCAAAGTCTTCCTATGGGAAGTTCAGACTTTTTCTCAGACAACCTGGTTCTGGTCATGAAATCTTTCTCCAACTCATCGACCTTCTCCATCATGGGTTTGCTGAAGAGGTTATCTCCCCAGCATGGGATGTCAGCCAACTTTTCTTGAACTCATTGTTCCATGTCAGAGGACTGTAGTCAAGCAAGGCAGTGGGCACTATTGCCCACCGCAGCTACACGGGCCACCGACAAGAATCCGTCAAAGGCTGCCCAAGTCTGAAACATAGTAAACATAGTAACATAGTAAATGACAGCAGATAAAGACCAGCATGGTCCATCCAGTCTGCCCAGCACAATGGCAAGAGTAGGTGCACCCGCCGCTCCGCCACCCCTCCCCACATCCCTGTTTAGGGGTGAACCTACCACTCCATGTAGGACACCCCTATTTGTTGAGAAATTATATGGTTCAGTTTATTTTGATTTTATCCTGTTGCTGTAAAGGGATCCACTGTGTCTGTCCCATGCCATTTTGAAGTCCGTCACCATGTTTGCCCCCACCACTTCCATCGGGAGAGCATTCCAAGCATCCACCACCCTTTCTATGAAAAAGTATTTCCTGACATTGCCTTTCAATTTACCACCTCACAGCTTCATGTTGTGCCCTCTAGTTGTACAGCTTCCCCGTTGTTGGAAGAGGTTTGTTTGTTCATTATTTCCCTTCAAGTATTTAAAGGTCTGAATCATATCTCCCCTGTCCCTCCTCTCCTCCAAAGTGTACATGTTTAGGTCTTCAAGTCTCTTCTCATAAGGCTTCTGACGCAGGCTCCAAATCATTTTGGTCGCCTTCTTCTGAACAGTTTCAGGTCTTTTTACATCCTTTGCAAGATACGGTCTCCAAAACTGAACACAGTATTCCAAGTGAGGTCTCACCAGTGACTTGTACAGTGGCATAAGTACCTCTTCCTTTCTGCTGGTGATTCCTCTTTGTATGCAGCCCAACATCCTCCTGGCTTTTGCCACCGCCTTGTCGCACTGTTTTGCCACCTTGAGATCGTCAGAAATAATCACACCAAGGTCTTTCTCCTGATCTGTGCATACTAACCTCTCGTCCCCTATCACGTACATTTCCCTTGGATTTCTGCTACCCAAGTGCATGACTCTGCACTTCTTTGCATTAAATCTTAATTTCCAAGCATTAGACCATTCTTCCAGCTTTTGTAGATCTTTCCTCATGTTAACCACTCCCTCGGGGGAGTCAACTCTGTTGCAAATTTTCGTGTCATCTGCAAAAAGACATACTTTTCCATTCAGTCCTTCAGCAATATCACTTACAAATACATTGAACAGTGCCGGGCCCAGGACCGACCCCTGGGGCATCCCGCTAATCACCTTCCCTTCATCCGAGTGAGCTCCATTTACCATCACCCTCTGTCGTCTGTCAGTCAACCAATTTCTGATTCAATTTACCATCTTAGGATCCATCCCCAAGCAACTGAGTTTATTGATAAGCCTTCTATGAGGAACAGTATCAAAGGCTTTGCTGAAATCCAGGTAGATGACATCCATCGCATGTCCCTGATCTAGCTCCCTGGTCACCCGGTCAAAGAACTCAATCAGATTTGTTTGGCAAGATCGTCCTTCGGGTCTTGCAACCTGTTGGTTTTGAGAAAGTTCACTATTCGCTCTTTCAGGAGTGCCTCCATTACTTTTCCCACCACCGAGGTAAGGCTCACGGGCCTGTAGTTTAACACTTCTTCCCTGTCACCACTTTTGTGTAGAGGTACGACATCAGCTGTTCTCCAGTCCTGAGGAACCTCTCCTGTTTCCAAGGATCTGTTGAAAACATCCTTTAACGGCCCTGCAAGAACCTCTCTGACCTCTTTCAGAATCCTGGGATGTATCCTATCTGGTCCCATGGCCTTGTCCACTTTCAGTTTTGCAACTTGGAGCACTCCCTGACCGATGTTACCCAGGTCCTGAAGAGCTCAAGGAGTTCACCTGATAACTCAGCTGAGAACCTGGTGAGCTCCTTCGCCAGGTCCCTCAGGTACATGCCCATGTACAGCTAGTAAGCCTGGATCTGGGCTGTGAGCATAGAGCTCTGGAAACACTTCCTGCCAAGGGCATCCATGGTACAGGCCTCCCTGCTGAGGGGCACTGAGGAGTGCATCTTCTGGCTCTTAATACGATGCATAGCTAACTCCACTACCATGGAATTGTGTGGCAGTTGTGTCTTCTGGAACCCGGGGCTCCTGCTGACTAGAAATTGTGAATCGAGTCAACGGATCACAATTGGCACTGTCACTGGGGTTTCCCACATCCTGAACAGCAGCTGCTCCAGGATTGGGGGCCCAGGCACCATCAGTGCCTTCTGAGAAAGGGCCTCATACTGGAGGATCTTGAGATCCTCAGTGCACGGCTCTTCTTCGGGCACTGTTACAAAGGTGAGTGCCTGGGAAATCTCCCTCACAAACTCCAAGAAGGCGAGATCCTCTGAAGGGGACCTCTACTGGTGATAAGGCGGAGAGAGATCTGAGGGGATGTCTTGGTGGAGTATGGTGTCAGGGGACTCTTCATTCATCTCCAATGCCAACTCAGAGCAGAAGGAAACAGTGACCACACCACAGTTGTTGGACCAACCCGGCATCGGAGGTTCTGCGGCATCATGTTGGTCACTGACAACTTTGACACTGACTGAGCCAACCTCTCGAGGATGAGAGGAGCATTCTCAGGGGAAGTCCTAATTGAGGAAGTCCCCATGAGGGGCGCTGACAACCCAGAGTGACTGGGAGTTGGGCCCCGCTGCTCCTTTAAGAAAGCAGAGAAACTGCATTCCAGGGCCGCCTGCTGGCCTTGATGCTAGATGGCTCTGCAGCCTGCACCGGCCCCGAGAATGTTGAGGCCGGTGTCGGATGCCTGACAGAGGAATCCCGAATGGTGTTGGAGTCGATGGAACCGTGTCGATCCCTCGACACCTCAGAAGACTTCTCTGTGGGGCTGCTTCAACAGGCACTCCCATTTATCATCCCCCGTGTTGAGTCGAGGGCTCTGCGGCCAGGTCACAGTGGACTTACTCCTTGGTCCCAGGTTGGTTCTCAACATCAGCTTTGATGAAGCTTTCGATACATGGAGGAGATCCTCCGAGGACAACTCCGGATGACCTGTGGGCTCTGACCGAGCCTGGGCACCTAATGCTTAGTCTCCCGACGTTGATGGCAAAGGCAGGGATTCCGCCCCTGATGTCGAACCTGAGGCAGACCTACCAAACAGCTCCCCCTCCTGCCTTTCATATTCCTTCTAGATCTTAGCTGACATCAGGAGGCAAAGTGGGCAGGAAGACACGTCATGGTCTGCCCCAAGGCATTTGATCCAGGTACTGTGGCAGTCCATATGGGACATAGTGCGGTTGCACTTGCCACACTGCTTGAAACCACTGGTTGAAGACAAAGCGGTAAAAAGGAGACTCGCGAGATCAAACTCCAATGTCTCGACCAGCTAGGCCACAAGTAGAAAAATCTGCAGGCCAAAACAAGAAAAGACAAAAGTAAAGAAGAGTTACCTGAGCGAAAACCACGACACTGAGGCGGAGTACTCGGGCAGCAGAAAGGTGATTGAACCAATGCAATAGAGAAGAGAAACACCGAAAAACAGTCTTAAAAAATCAACTTCACGGGGAGGAGGGAGAGTTGTGAGGACTAATTCCTGCTGTCCTCACAGAACACCTGTTACAAGTAAGTAACTATGCTTTCTCTGGGAACAAGCAGGGAGACAATCTTCACATATGGAACTCCCTAGCTATAGGCTACCAAAAGACCTGCAAAAGCCATGGGTGACAAGAAAAGGGTGAGCCGTAAGCAGCAGCAATGTGTCCTGAGAAGACAGACGCCCAAGCAGCCCAAGTGTCCAGTGAGAAACCAGCACTCTGGTAGCTTGAACACACAAAGGACAGGAGTTGCCTACACCCCGAATAGATGACGGAGTACTGCCTGGCCAAAGGCATGGATGGAGGACCAGGTGGAAGCATGGTAGATTTCTGACAGGAACGGAACACAGGTTTGCCATGGATGCCGTCATAGCCCTGATGCTGTCCGCCTTGACTCGGTGCTCCAGCAAGAGTGAAGGCAATGCAGTCTGCCATCCAAGTGGACAAAGTATGCTTGGTCACTGCTGCTCCCAGATAACTGGAGTCATAGGAGACAAAAAACTGTGAGGCTTTGCGGTGGCCCTGGGTACGTTGGAGATAGGACAGGGCCCTCTTACAATCCAGAGTATGAAGGAGGGTCTCTGCCCTACTGGAGTGAGGCCGCAAAAAGAAAGTGGGGAGTATCAACTCCTGATTGAGGTAGAAAGGGAACACCATCTTGGGAAGAAACTGGTGGTGCATGCGGAGCATGACCCTGTTCTTATAGAACCTCGTGTAAGGTGGATCCACAACCAACACCTGGAGCTCACTGACCATGCGAGCTGACGTCGGTTCCATGATCTTCCAGGAAAGGTACCATAGGTGGCACATAGTCAGGGGCTCAAATGCTAGGCAATGATCTGCAATAGCACAATATTGAGGTCCCACTCTGCCACCAGCAAGCGGATGGGAGGCTTGGACAACAAGAGACCCCACAGGAAGCAGGTCACGAGGGGTTGGATGGAGAGGGCCTTGCCCTCAATAAGGTGGTGGTGTGCCACAAGTGCAGGGACAGAGCTGGCCTTCATTACTGCCTGAGAAAGGTGAAGCAAATATTGCAGTACAAGCTGCAGAGAGCACAAGAATGAGTTGACATATCGCTCCACGCACCACACTGAGAATCTGCGCCATTTGAAAGCATAAGCCCTTCTTGTGGAGGACCTGTGGGAGGCCAGGAGGACTTCCTCCACTTCCCCTGAGAGGTTGAAAGGGGCCATTAGCGTCAGAGATCCCAAGTTGGGGTGTAGGAGGGAGCCCTCCTCCTGTGACAGCAGCCCCAGGGCACTCCCCAGGGAGACTGGGGGTTCCATGGATAAGCGAAGGAGCATTGGGAACCAAGGTTGCCTGAGCCACTGAGGGGATATTAGTATTAGCAATGCCCTGTTGCATTGAACTTTGAACAAGGTCTTGGCAATCAGCAGCATGGGTGGGAAGGCCTAGAGAAGGCCCTCCATCCACGGGATGAAGAATGCAGCTGCAGCCACCCAGGATGTGTGTGGCTGCCTGGAGCAGAAGTGGGGCAACTGGGTGTTAGCCAGACTTGCAAAAAAGTCCTTCCATGGAGCCCCCCAGAGCTGGAAGAGCAGATAGGCCACTCTGGGGTCTAGCCACCACTCATGTGGCTGGAAGACCCTGCTTAGCCTATCCGCCAGGGTGTTGTCCCATGGCAGTTTGCATATGAGCAGAGAGCTACTGCCTCTTTGCAGAGAGTGTATGACCCCGTGCCCCCCTGCTTGTTGACGTAGAACTTCACCACTTGATTGTCTGTCTGGAGCAGCACTGATTGGTGTTTCAGGTGATGACAGAAGGCTCAGAGGGTCAGGAATATGGCCTGAGCTCCAAGAGATTGATCTGCCGCATACTTTCCTCTGCAACCAACTGCCTTGCGTGCAGAGGTCATCACAATGGGCTCCCCAGCCTAGCAGGGAGGCATCTGTGGTGAGAAATCTCTGGGGAGCAGGGGACCTGAAGGGCATACTGGCCTAAAGGTGCTGGAGGGCTTGCCACCAGGCGAGGAAGTCGACAAGTTGGAGGGTCACCACCACCCTGTCCTGCTACCAGGCTGTGGCCTGCGTCCACTGGGAGAGAAGGTTTCATTGGGCTGCCCTCATTTGCAGGCAGGCTTCTGGGCTAACATGAATTGTGGATGCCATGTGACCCAACAGGCAGAGCAGAAGACAGGCGGACACCAAGTGTTGGTGCTGCACAGCAGCGGCCAGCGCCCTGAGGCAATCCGCCCTGTCCCGAGGGAGGAAAGTTCTGACCTGAAAGGTGTCCAGCCTTGCCCCTATAAAATCCACACAACAACTACCAAACAACCCTCTGTTAGGGTAAAATACAAACCAAAAAAGAAGAAACCCCAACAAAATAGGAAAAATACTCCTTAACAATATCTTTTTGTCGGAGCAATCATTCAAAAGAAGGAGGAATCAAAACCTTCCCCTCGCCGTGAATGTTCCTTTTATTCATTTCAAAAACAGTGTAACTAATTTAAAACACTTAACTATCTAAGCTTTACCATGAGCTTAAAAATACCACAGAATCAATGATGAACGAGGTGGCATGTTTCGGGTCAGAAATACCTTGACCCTGCATCAGGTTGGTAACAAGTCCTGCAGTAACAAAAGCTTCAATGTCTAAAGAACAGGGTATTCAATTTCTTTATAAGAACCGGCGTGTGACATAAATGCTGACAAAATGCCGACATTCTTCAAGGAACATGCTCATAAGTTGGTAAAGCCAGCTGCAGCCAGTTGAACAAGGGAAACCCTATGACAAAGGAAATAGTTTTTTTTTTTTTCCTTTGGACGGGATCGGCTAGTGACTTGGAAATTTTCATAGGATCATTAAACACTCATATGCCTAACATTCAATTTACGGCTCAAATTGAGCAATCTCAAATTCAATTTCTCGACATTACCATCCAGCTCACCTCAGAAGGTTTAAGTACAACTCTCTACCGTAAACCGGTGCAACGTAACACATTGCTAAATTTTTTAAGCTACCACCCTACCCCACTTAAATGGGGGTTACCATATGGACAATTCCTTAGGCTTCGCCGCAATTGTTCGACATTGTGGGAATTTAATCGAAATGCGGAGGATTTGCAACATTGTTTGTTACTTCGAGGCTACCCTAATTCTCTAATAAAAACGGCTTATAAACGAACTTGATTCACTCACAGAGAATGGCTCCTTATGCCTTCTTGATCATCGCAGGATGAGCAATCATCAGAGGACAAGATTGCAGGTATTTTTCCATATGTATGTGGTATTTCTAAAGTTATTAAAATACTACATCAATTTTGGCCTGTTTTGGGTTTACAGTCATATTTTCGAACAAGCACTTGAGGATTGCATATTCCAGAGGATCCAATTTACGTGACATGATGGTCAAGACTACATCTTCAATGGATTGGCCTGTATCGTTCCATCTGCATCCTGGCCACTATGTGTGCGGCACATGCCGCTACTGCTCGTCGACCATTGTGGGGTCTACTTGGATGGATGTTCACACTTCGGTTGTGTATAAGTCTAAATGTCACACTACTTGTGATTCTACCTATGTAGTGTATTTAATCCAATGTCCCTGCTCTCTTTATTATGTTGGGTGCACCATAAGAAGTATAAAAACTCGGCTTGGTGAACATGCTTTTCGAATGCGAACGAGAACTTTAACAACGCCTTTGGTTGAGCATTGTTTATTAAAAACACATGCCTTTGATCAACTTCTATGGCGGGTTTTGGATATTGTTCCCTTTGACCCCAGAGGAGGAGATCGGACCTCCAAACTGCAGAAACTGGAACAAAAATGGATTTATACATTAGGGACAGTTTCTCCTTCTGGCTTAAATGTGTTTTTGGAATGGCATAGCTTTGTTTAGCTTGTCAATTCTTTAAATTGTTAATTTTAACATCTTTGCCTTTCGGGCCCCATCATAAGCTTTTCAAACAATGGGAATGAGGGATTCCCTTTGTCATAGGTTTCCCTCATTCAATTGGCTGCAACTGGCTTTACCAACTTATGAGCATGTCCCTTGAAGAACGTCGGCATTTCGCCAGCATTTACATCACACGCCGGTTCTTCTAAGGAAATTGAATACCCTGTTCTTTGGACATTGAAGCTTTTGTTACTGCAAGACTTGTTGCCAACTTGATTCAGGGTCAAGGCATTTCTGACCCGAAAGTGCCATGTCGTTCATCGTTGATTCTGTGGTATTTTTAAGCTCACGGTAAAGCTTATATAGTTAAGTGTTTTAAATTAGTTACACTGTTTTTGAAATGAATAAAAGGAGCATTCACGGCGAGGGGAAGGTTTTGATTCCTCCTTCTTTTGAATGATTGCTCCGACAAAAAGATATTGTTAAGAGGTATTTTTCCTATTTTGTTGGGGTTTCTTCTTTTTTGGCCTATAAAATCCAGACATTGTGTCGGGAGGAGATAGGACTTTGGATGGTTTATCACGAACCCCAAGTGCTGCAGGATGAGGATAGTATGCGCCATTGCGTGTTGCACCTCGGAGGCTGTGTGCCCTCTTATGAGCCAGTCGTCCAGATAGGGGAAAGCAAAGGCCCCCTGAAGACAAAGGTAGGCTGTGACTACTGTCAGATACTTGGTGAATACCCTTAGTGTGGAGGCCAGTCCGAAGGGTAGTGCACTGTACTGGTAGTGGCCACCTCCCACCATGAACCTGAGTTATTGCCTGTAGCTGGGATGGATGAAGATGTGGGTGTACACATCCTTTAGATCCAAAGAGCATAGCCAGTCTCCTGACTGGAGGTATGGCAGCAGTGTTCCAAGGGAGAGCATTTTGAACTTCTCCTTCACCAGGAACCTGTTTAGATCCCACAGGTCCAGAATGGGCCGAAGACCTCCAGTTCTCTTGGGTATGAGGAAGTACCAGGAGTAGAACCCTTTGCCCCTGAGGTGTGTGGGCACCGGTTCCACCACCCTCTCCTTGAGAAGGCCTGCGAGCTTTTGCAGTAGAAAGGTCTGGTGGAGGGGAGTCCTGGAGGGCTCTCCCAGAAAGAATGGAGGTAGTATCTGTGGCAGGTGGAGGAGGTAACCCTCCCTCACCACCTGCAGTGCCCAGGAGTTGGTGGTGATGGATGGCCACCCATGGGCATAGAGAACCAGTTGCACCCTTGTAGGCTGCTGGGCTGGGCCTCCTAGGGGAAGAGAGGCTATGACCAAAGAGTCAAAAGTTCCCGCCAAGCTTGGAAGGCCTGATACTGAGGGTAGTTACCGTAAGCCTTCCTCTTTTTTGGGTAGAAGGATTTTTACCCAAAGGATTCAGTTGGGAAGGGTCAGTGGTCTTCTTGGAGAGCCTTATCAGTCATGGGTTTGCTGAAGAGATTCTTTCCGCAGCAAAGGATATCAACCAGCTTGTCCTGAATCCATTGCTTCAGGTCGGAGGACTATAGCCAAGCCTGGCATCAGGCACCGAAGCTCACCACAGCTACTCAAGCCGCCGACTCAGAGCCGTCATAGACTGCCCGAGTCATAAACTTGGAGCGCTGTCTGACACGTGAGGCCAGGGTCCAGAACCCCAGGAGAGGTTCCTCAGAGACCAGTCGAGAACCCAGCAAATTCCTTCACCAGGTCCTTCAGGTACATGCCAATTTACAGCTGGTATGCCTGAATTCGGCCAATGAGCATCCAGCCCTGGCAGCACTTTCTGCACATCCAAGGTGCGGACCTCTCTATCCAGGAGCACCGAGGAGGGCATCTTTTGGCTCTTGAGCCAACGCATGGCCAACTCCACCACTATGGAGTTGTGTGGCAGCTGTGATTTTTGGAAGCCAGGGCTCCAATGAACCCGCTACATCGAGTCCAACCAACTGCTCATTATGAGCACTGACACAGGGGTCACCCACATACAGAGGAGCAGCTGTTCCAGGATCAAGGGAACAGGTACTGTGAGTGCCTCCTTCGGAGGGGCCTTTTACTGGAGGATCTTGAGTTCCTCCATCCAAGGTTCATCCTCTAACTTGGTGTCAAAAGCTAGTGCCTTGGACATGTCCTGCATGTCGTATCCTCAGGCGGGGCCAGCGCCATGTCTCGTGGGGTTGGAAGGTACATCCCAGTAATAATGGGTGTCTAGGGATTCTTTGTCCTCGGTCTCCCAGTCTGACTCGTAGTTGGTAGAGGTGTCGAGGGTGGTCCGAGCTCCAGGGTCAGGCCCAGAGCCTGACAGCCCCTGGCCCCAGAGGCTCTTCGATTGGAGCTGTTGGCACTCATCAGGGAGGACCTTGGCCCAGAGGACTGGGACCAGGATTGGAACATGTCGAAGAACATCTCGAGGCCGGTGGAGCTCGAGGATCAGACCAACGTCCAAGGAAGTCCTTGAGGTAGAGGGCTCGGTAGTTGGGAGTGATGACCCAGAAGAACAGGGCATCAGAGCCCACTGCTGGGCCACGAAGGCAAACAAACCGCACTCCCTAACCACCATTCTAGTGTCGAGGCCAGATGGCTCTGCAACTTTTGGTGCAGGCACCGAGGGACTCGGACCCCGCGCTGGTTCTGTCAAGAGGGAACCCTAAACCAGGATGGCCTCAGGGGTCTGAAGCAGGTCACCGGATGCTGACGTTTCCCATCAGGGCATTTTGGTTGGCTGCTCCCGCTTCGTCCCCTTGGATTCGTGATGAGGGCTGCAGGTCTGGGGTCCATGGGACTTGCCCAGTTTCTCAGACTCATCAGCCAATGTGGTCTTCAAGGGTTTCCAGCTTTTCTTGGGCTCTTCCTCCTGGGTGTTCCAGCTGGAGGTCTCACGGCCTCAGGATTCCGAGGTAGTACAGTCTCCCCGGAGTTCTGGGTTTGCAGAGGGGGCCCTGGAGCGTGGTGTTGCCAGAGACTCTGGTGCAGAGTCTGTCTTATGAAAGAAGGAGTTCTGCTGCTGCTGATAGCTCTTTATGGCCTTGGTGGTCATCTTCTTGCAGAGACCACAGTCCAAAGGGTCATGGTCCGGCCCAAGGCAGCGGAGGCAGGAGTGATGTGGATCAGTGTACAACATAGTATGGGCGCATCGGTTACAGTTTTTAAAACCACTGGCAGAGGCAGTGGAGAAGACGGCCCCCGCAAGATTGAAATTCCAGCCAGGGAAAAAGGCACAAAGTGATGCCGGTCGAGAAAAACTCAAAAAAGGAACAAAACGAACCCAAGACATGATGCCGAGGCAAGCGAGCTCGGGGGCGGAAAAGGAACCAGTACATGACCGGAGAAAAAGAAAAAAATCAAGAGAAAAAAACAAACACGTTTTTCCAGGGAAAACACATACATGTCCAATGGGCTCCAAGGGAAAAAGGAGACTGAGGCAAGATGGCACCCTTGGGTGGGAAAGAGACAATGCATGCGTGGTGCATCTCCCAAAGGCTCCGTTGGCACTGACATCACCTTTGCCAGGGGGAAAAAGGAAACCAGCATCTGGGCATGCAAGGTTATTGAAAAACAGGAAGAACTGCCATCTGCGTTCATCTCCTCTGTTATAGTGCAGGGACAGGAGGAGATGCACTCAATGAAGGATATCAGCAATGGGGGTGGGAGGTCAGCACCCAAAGACAGAGACCATGCAGTCGTCCCTCTTTTGTTCTGAACAGTGTCAAGAGAAGTTCTTACAAGAATCCCAGTCTACTGATATAGAGGAAGATACAGAGCAAGGGGCTATAACTGTGCTGGGATTAGAGAAGCTGGTTAGTAACATGATGCCCAACGAGCAGTCATAAGCAGGTAGTATAGGTAGAGACTGGAGCATGCATCGCATTAAACGCAAGTGGAGGAGGCTGCACAGGAGCTGCCAGCCTGAGACAGAGGACTGCAAGGAGCCAAAAGGACACGATTTGTGCTTAGGCATTTTCAGATGGATTTATTCCTGCCACCAACTCTAAGTGCCTGTTCTTTTATTTAATTGTGTCACTTTAACCCCACCTACCTCTTTTCCTATCTCTTTTCAAAATATTATAGTCATCCATGTTTTTATATTATAACATGAAGCAGAAGTATTTATAGGCCCACTGTACACCATAATCTAATCAGGTTTAGGTATCTACCCCCTCCCTACTCCCATTCATACTTTTTCAACAAATCAGCCATAAAACAAGCACCTTAGAATGGAAATGGTAGAAATACATCAGGTGTCCAGCATTTTTCGTTTTCCTTGCTTCTAATGGCTCTACTACTTTTCTTTTTCATATTGCTTACTCTTCCCAATCTTCTTCCCTACTGAAACCCATAAACCAAAACGATGCGCTGTCTACATTTTACGGCTCAGCACCCTTTCTGTCTTCTATCCTGTCTATTATTCTTCAGCTCCAAAATACTTTAACTTTCATCCATCCTTCACCTCTCTTCCCGAGAACATTTCATGCTTGTCACCATTATTGCATCTCAATGTCTCCTCATATTCTCTTTCTCCTCCTCCTCCTCTTTTCAGCTGCAGGCCTCAATCCCATTTTTGGCCCTCCATACAGCTGTTGCCCCATCTCTGTACTGCCATCTGTCGACTTTCCAAATCCCCCATTCTGCTTGTTCACTCTGGAATGCCCACTCAGTAAATTTGCCTAAATTCATGATTCATAAACCGTAAACCATCTTTTTATCTCCCATATCCATCATATTCTTGCTTTGATCAAGTTTAATTTTCTCCTGAGGACTCTGCTTCTGTTGCTGCTGTCTCTCATGCAGATTACCCTTTCTGCCACACACCACACTCAGTTTCTTGTGGTGGCAGTGTCGGGCTCTTGCTTTCTTAATCTTAGTAGTTTCAACCTCATCTTCCACCTTTACTTCACTCATTTCCTTCATTTGAGCCACAGTGCATCCTTCTTTTCACCCCACTTTCACTCCAGGTAGCTGTCATCTACACGTTCCCCTCCCCTTTCTGGTTAATTTGGATTCCCGACTTTCCTTCCACCTAAAACCATCTTCCTACTCCTCTATTAATGGGATTTGAGGGCCCTTTTACCAAACCTGCTAAGCTTTTGCACTTAATGAGCGATACAAGACCATGTTAAGCGCAAAGCTTCCACATTAGCTGTTGGGGGTGTGACCAGTATGTCTTAAGTTAAAGCATGGCGGGTGCACCTAACACCCATAAAGGTATCATTCGATGCAGTCACGCTAATTGCCACAGTGTCACTGAAAGAATGGCAATTGCCTCTCACACTAGCAGCGATGTGCTCTTTATGCACACACTCCACCCATCCCCCACCCATCATGTGATGGCTGATTAGCGTGCTCTTTACTGCGTGATTGCTGGCATGCCCCCATGTTAGCATTCCCAGCTGACAATTGCCACGCATTAAAACATATGTTATCAGGCTTTAGTAAAAGGGCCCTTTTAACCTTCACGGATGTCCTCCTGACTTTCTTTCCTCAAACTTCCTTGCCTTAACCTCCTCATTTGATCTGCAACTATGCCCTACTACTCTCACTCCCCAGCACAGCCTCTGCACCACATCTTTTCTATATACACCTACCTTGGAGTCTTATCAGGCCACCACCAGCACTTTCGGAATAGCCAAGATTTTACCTTTGCAGCCTCTCCATGACCTCTCCTCATCTTTATAGCAGCAGCCTTCGACTCGGTCTGCCACGAAATTCTCCTAGGTCGGCTAAGAGAGAAAGGCATTAGTGGAACAGCTCTCGAGTGGTGCAGATCCTACCTGTCTGGTAGATGGCAATACGTCCGAGCAAACGGGTCCACATCCGAGCCATTCCTACAAAGCCAAGGAGTTCCTCAAGGATCTTCCCTATCATCACTTATGTTTAACATCTATATCCAACCTATCTGTAACATCATTAGATCGTTCAATGTGAGTTGCATGATATACGCAGATGATGTCTTACTGTACCTGCCAATATCCCTGGACTGCCCAGACCTTACCCCCATGACTAAGTGTTTCAACGCAATATCCGAATGGCTCCTCTCTCAAAATCTGCGCATCCAACACAAGAAAACGGAGGTCCTGTTCATCTCCAGAAATCCCGAATTTACTCCACCCAGCTGCTTGGAAGTGGACAACGCCGAATTGCAAGTAAAATCAGCTATACGTTATCTCGGAGTCACATTGGATCAGAACCTCAACATGAAGCAACACATAGCCAACACTGTAAGAGCGATCTACTTCAAGATTAGATCCCTTAGACACCTACGCCCTTTACTCGAACCATGTGACTTCCGCACCATTTATCAAGCCCTCATCATTCCTCATTTTGATTATTCAAACGCAATCCTACAAGGACTCCCTCAGGCCACCTTACATCCCCTGCAACTTGCCATGAACAGTGCAGCGCGGATTCTCCTCGGAACACCAAGAAGAGAACATATCATACCCCTCCTGAAACAACTTCACTGGCTCCCCATTCAAGCCAGGATCAGTTTCAAAACCCTAGTGATGACATTCAAGGCCATCAAGGGGCTCTCCTCCTCTTCACTATGTGACCTCGTCCAACCACCCACACCCAACAGGCCAAGAAGAACCGCAGTAGCCAACACGCTAGTGGTACCGAGAGACACGACAAAATGCTCCAAAGCAACATCGAACAGAGCCTTTAGACTATGCACCCCAAGTCTCTGGAACTCCCTACCACCACACATCAGAGCAATCCCCAACTTGAGCCAGTTCAGGAAGGCCTTGAAACACTTTCTCTTTATCAAATACCTCACTGACTGCCCCGAACCCCAGCCACCAAGTATGATCAATACCCAATAACTCCATCTGACATGTATATAGTTACCCTTTTCAATGCTCCGCATATGTATATAGTTTACCCTGTTCTCCAAGTTACTTGTTCCTGTTCAATGTAATGACCTGACTTTTGTTTATTGTCGGATACCTTTTTGTTTTATGTAAACCGCGCTGATCGCAAATAGTGCGGTATATAAGAAATGCAAATAAATAAAAATAAATAAATAAATAAATAAATATAAGCTTGCCAGAGTCTGCTAATAAGGCAATTATTTTTATAACACTACATTTTCTTCTGCTCTGGATGTTCTTACCCCACCCTTCCCCTATCATGAAAGCAAGCCAAAATCAACCTTTACTTACCTCCAGATTTCGCTTTCTATTTATTTATTTAGTTAGTTGAAAAAGGTGTTGAAAAAATGTTATATTGCTGTTGTTGTTGTTAAGTGCCGTCGAGTCGGATAGCTATTCTAAATTGTGTTCGGTCTTGAGTCAGGCGGCTCATTGTTGACAGACTGGTACCCGTAGCTGCTGTTATTGTATCGATACATCTCATTGCTGGCCTTCCTCTTTTGCGCTGACCTTCTATCTTGCAAAGCATGATGTCTTTCTCTAATGATCTCTCTCTTCGCATGATGTGTCCAAAGTATAAAAGTCGAAGTCTTGTGATCTGAGCTTCTAAAGAAAGCTTAGGTTTGATCTCCTCTAGTACCGACTGGTTTGTTCTTCGAGCAGTCCATGGTATACACAGTATTCGCCACCAGCACCATTATTCAAAGGCATCAATTTTCTTCCTATCTTTTTCACTGTCCAGCTTTCACATCCATATGATGTTATTGAAAATACCATGGCTTGAACAAGTTGAATCTTTGTATGGAGAGAGACATCTCTGCTCTTGAGAATCTTATCTAGGTCTTTCATAGCCATTCTGCCAAGAGCAATGTGTCGTCTGATTTCTTGACTGCTTGTTGCTTCTTTATTGATAGTTGATCCAAGTAGGTTAAAGTTGTTCATGATTTCAATTTCTTCTCCTTCAATGATGAACCTGTTGATTGTGCCAGTAGTCATGATCTTTGTCTTCTTTACATTAAGGTGCAGGCCCATTTTGAGACTATGTTCTTTGATTGTGAGAAGCAAATGTTTCAGATCATATTCACTTTCAGCTAGTAATGTGGCATCAACTGCATAGCGAAGGTTGTTGATGAGTCTTCCACCAATCTTCACACCTCCGTTGTCTTCATACAATCCTGCTTCTCTGAA
This sequence comes from Ichthyophis bannanicus, assembly GCA_033557465.1. Classification (NCBI taxonomy): domain Eukaryota; kingdom Metazoa; phylum Chordata; class Amphibia; order Gymnophiona; family Ichthyophiidae; genus Ichthyophis; species Ichthyophis bannanicus. The sequence goes on along the minus strand of CM066034.1, from coordinate 1,004,804,904 downwards.
GATTTGTTCTGCATATAAATTATATAGGTAGGGGGAAAGTATGCAGCCTTGTCTTACACTTTTGCTTATTTTAAACCATTCTGTTTCTTCTTGTTCCATTCGAACTGCTGCTTCTTGATCAATGTACAGATTGTACAAGAGTACGATCAGGTGTTCTGGTATACCCATGCTTCTTAATGTGGCCCAGAGTTTCTCATGGTTTACACAGTCAATTGTTGCCTTTGAATTATGGTGCTGGCAGCGAATACTGTGTATACTATGGACTGCTCGAAGAACAAACCAGTCAGTACTGTTGTGGTTGTTGTTAACTGCCATCGAGTCGGTGTCGACTCATGGCGAACCTCTAGATATTTGTCCTAAATTGTGCTCGGTCTTCAGCCAGGTGGCTCATTGTTGACAGACTGGTACCCATAGCTGCTCTTATTTTATTGATCCATCTCATTGCTGGCCTTCCTCTTTGGTGTTGACCTTCTATCTTGTCAAGCATGGTGCCTTTCTCTAATGATCTCTCTCTTCGCATGATGTGTCCAAAGTATGAAAGTCGAAGTCTTGTCATCTGAGCTTCTAAAGAAAGCTTAGGTTTGATCTCCTCTAGTACTGCCAGCTAAGTGTTTTTTTTTCTATCTGTTTTCAAGAGTTAATTATTAACTTAGCACATTGGTTGGACCTTTCACTTAGGGGTATGTTTACTAAACACCACTAACATCGCAGCAGTGATGTTATCGCATGATAAGAGACGTTATTGCACGATAATACCACACGATAACGTCACTTATCACGCGATAATGTCCGGTGGTGTTATGAAGCACAGAGGGTGGAGAAAGGCTCCCCAGAATGCAGAGATAAGGGGTCAATGGGCGGAGAGTGGGCGGGGAGAGGCTCCAGGCACACTAATGCTGTGAAATCAGGGTCTGAAAATTAACGCCAGTGAAAACCTCACGTTAGAGGCACATTTGCAGGAGAGAGAAACCATTTCAGTCAGCAAATGTACAGCAAAGGAAGGGAGACCAAGAAAAGTGATAGTAGTGATATATGTGCAGCAACAGCATAGTGCCCAAGTACGAAAGGGCACTATGGTGAGGCTGCAGGGGTACAGAGGGCTGCAGGCGGGACATGCAGTGGGGCAGCTGGGGCACAGGGTGGACTAGGCAGATTCCTAGTGTGATGAGGAAAGCATGGCTAAGTCCATGCAGAGGAAAATTATAAATCTACCTTTAAGGAAGGAGACAGGGGAGGTATCTGTGGCTTTCAGGGTGCAGGCAAAAGAAAAAAACACGCACTTACTGAAGCCAAGCCACACCCAAGCTCTGCTGATCTAAGGGCAGGCTTGGAGGATAATGAGAGACACCTGGGTAAGGGACAGTGCAAGTTAGGCAAAAGGCAGCCTTATAAACCCAGAGAAACATGTGAGAGGAGGATCAGCACCGGCTGGAGAGAGGATTCCATGAGAGAGCAGTACTCAGGGAGAGAGCAGCACACGAGAGAGCTGACTAGAGAGAGCACTGCAGACTTCCGTGGAGGGAGAAGCACCAGGGAAAGACCCAGAGAACTCACCGAAGAGAACGGTAGAGATTTCCAGGGGGATTTCAGAGGTGAAAGCTGCACCCAGAAAGAGAGCCAGGCTTGCAGGGAAACTGCAATTGGTTCTGAAGCCAGTAGAGCTGGAGCTGAAAGAATTGCAGACAAGGGGCAAGGTGCTGTTCCTCCAGTACGTGGACCAGCTAAAAAGATTCAAGTTCCCAGAAGGTGGGTGGATAAAAATATACCTAAGAGTGACCTGAGCCAGTTAGAGGCACTCTGGTGTTTGAGTCAGGAAAAGAATCTTCTCACTCCAGGTGAAAACCCTTTTCCTAGTAAGAAGCCCCAGTGGAGGAGAATTCAGGAGCTCTTAGAGAGGTTCAAGCAAGAAGCATTGCATGAAGGCTTAGAGCCAGACCTACTGGTTGAAAACCCGGAGGAAATGCAGGTAGAATCTGTTGAACCTGACTCAGAGGATTTATTAATGGACTGTTCATGGTGCAAAAAGGCAGAATAGAAGCTGCTGGATAAAGGAAAAAGTCTGTAACCTGAAAACCACCAAAAGCAGTGAGTAAGACAGGGAGAATGATTCTAGCCTGAATTGCTAAGTACCCTGTTGAAGGAAGAAAAGAGAATTACTTTGATTTTGAAGAAAAGAAACTGTGTTTATTGCTGTATATTTGGGAAACAGCTACGTATGTTGTGAAAGCCAGCTAAAGCAATTTCACTGTTGGGTTTTTGTGTGATTTTCCTGAGGATCATTTGTTTTGGAGAAGAATCCTATTTTGTTTGATCTATATGCTTTTTTGAAAAGAAGGAAATAAATTCCTGTGAGTCTTTTGGAAAAAACACCTCGGTTCTCAATACTACTATTTTTTTTAAGTGATAGCACAACTACAAGTCCCAGCAGCCCAAGCTCTGGACGAGGACAAATAATTCTTTATTCAAAGACTAAATAGTGGCATCCCTATACCTATAGGCCGTGGCCTGGGCTAGGGGCCTCCACACTAGATGATACATAGGAATGTAGAAACGGAAAACCAGCAAGACAGCAACTGACCAAGGGCAAACATGTCCACGAGTGTGTGTCCCACAGTGCCACAATGGACATTACCCAGCAAGTACCCCAAAGGGCACATAACATTGGCAGGTGGTGCCAGGGGGAAGCGTGGATGTCTATGCAGGCACCGCTACCCCATATCACGCACCATAGGTAGCCGCCTATCAGCACACTGGATGGCCTGGGACTGCTCACCACTGTCACCACCAGCATAAGGGCATGTCAGCATGGTGGAGGAGGGGTGCTGGTGGTGGAGGGGGCAGTGGCATCTGCCCACAGAAGACCAAGGCCAAGTCCTCTTTAGGTGGGTGCCGTGCACTGCAAAAGACAAGGTCTGTCTGACAAACAGTAATGGTATCCCCAGGGAATGACCTGCCTCTGTGGCAACAGTTTGGTGCAGTACACACAGCCAGTGTGTCCAGGGAGAGAAAGTCACAGGTTCAAGTCCCAGCTGTGGCTCCTGCAGACCATGTCCCCATATTTTACCCAGTACTAAACCGTGGTAATAAAGAAGGAACCTTTATTGAAGATAAAATAAACACACCATAAACACCTATATTTTACCCTACAGAGCACATAAACCATAGACATGTACAGTCCCTAGAGCAGAGGTTCCAACTCCAGTCCTGGAGGGCCAAAAAACATTCAGATTTTATGCTGTCCCTAAGAAATATGCTTGAGATGCATTTGTATGCACTGCCCCATTGTATGCAAATATATCTCATGCATATTCATTAGGGACAGCATGAAAACCTGAATCGTGTTGGGTCCAACAGGACTGGAGTTGGGAACCTCTGCCCTAGAGCATAGGCCAACAGGGGCACAAACACCCACACCCACAGGCTCCACTATCCAAAGCCTCCTGGAGAGTCAGGCTGTTGGGCCCTGCGCGGAGCAGCATCTACCAATACTAGCACCTGCATACTTTAGCAATGCCGTCATAAACATGGAAACACGTTCCACATATATCAAAAAGTTGCTATGATCAATGTCAGATAACAGATCCTACATTAAACACAATTTGTTAACAGAGATTCATCATAGCAACCTTTTGATATATGTGGAGTGTGTTTCATATTTTGTTACTGACAGTGTTTACCAACCCGGAGAGTGACCCTAACAGTATTGAGTACCATAGCAATGCCTGCACTGTGCCCAGGACTGGTGTGGCAGCCAGGGCTGCTAAACACCTCTCTCTTTGCACAATGCTGACATAGGTGTGGGAGTGTTTGTATATCTACCCAGTGTTTTGTGGCTGCTTACAACTTACTGAGCCCCCAATGCTTGCACTGTCTCCAGTGTTAGCCTGCCAATGTGCATAATGAGGAGCAAGGTATTGTGGGTATAGCCCGGACACAGCGGTCTGGGCAGGATGCATCTGCACTGGGCATAGGGCAATGGCTGGGACATTGTAGTGACCGACCACCACCTGCATGGACAGAGTGGCCACAGCATGTCATGCTGGGAGGTCACTCTCACCCTGACTGAGCAGTGACCATGGCATGGCTTAGTTCCCCCATTGTGCTATCCAGTATTTCTCTTAAGTGATATCTATGAGTTCTCTTTTCTGGGGCCCAATCACTAACATACTTGTTTGGTGTGTGTGCGCTTACATCCCATTTTTAGGTGTGCATAGTTCTTCCAGTCACATGTACTAGCTAGCAGACTGTCTGCAGTTAGCATGTGTATGGCTGGAACACCTTGCAGGCTGGAGACTGAATGTGCTCTCTGTTGGTGAATGTCAGATAGTGGTGGGGGGCAACTGATTGTTCCCTGGCCTGCTGCCTGTCTGCCAGTGCCCTATGTGATGCGTACAGATCTGCATTGACTGCCCTGAAGGGTGCCTATTCCCCAGCAGTATTGGGATTGATAGGCCCCTCTACTGCTAACATTGCAGAGCTGTAGATTGTGGATCTGTTGGTTGGAGATCCTATCCCCCCACCCTGGCCCACAGAGGGTGGGTCGGGTGGTGCTACATAATCTGCGTTTTGGTCCAAAACCACCCTTCTCTTATAACATGTGAACATGGCAACTGCACAGGATATGCACTATTCTGGGTGCATCATAGTCCACAAGAGCTAGATGCGACTGAGAAATGCAGATGGACACAGGTGTGTCTGCAAGGACTACCTATCACACACTGGCACTGATGGGGACCTGCAGCATAGCTTATCTCAGCTGTGCCATGTACTGCGGACCTGGTGCTGGGCGCCCCACCTCACCCTCAGGGTGAGCACAGGAACCGCACAATGTCACGGTCTGTAGCTACTCTGTGCCAGTAACACACACGGTCAGTTCTCCCTACCAGGCCGAGGTGCTGTGGGGGTACATAACCCATCTTGTGATCAGATGTAGGCTGCTGATCTGCATGTGCAGTGCATCATGGGTACGGGTGGGTTTACCCTATCCTGGTAACCACAGCAGACAGTTTGTGTGGTGACCTGCAGTCTTTTTGTAGCCAGCCAGCGGTGTGTTAGACACTGTAGAGATGTAGCCTGGTTACTTCAATGACTGTGGAGGCAGAGGTAATGGGTTTGATCCCACAGTGGCCTTATTTAATAAGGCTGTCTGAGGCTTTTCCTTTTAATTTAGATCAGTGCTGCCAGTAAAAACACCCTCACAGTGCTGTAACCTAAGGCACCCTATAAAGCGCCCTATAAGTTGCCTTGGTGGACAGGGCACTTTATAATGTGCCCTATGGAGTGCCTTATAGGGCGCTTATGTGGCACCTTAGGTTACGGCACTGTGAGGGTGTTTTTCCTGGCAGCACTGATTTAAATTAAAAGGAAATGGCTCAGACAGCCTTCTTACATAACACCACTGCAGGATCAAACCCATGACCTCTGCCTCCGCAGTCATTGCAGTAACCAGTGGGCTACATCTTTATAGCTTCTAACACTGCACTGGCATGAACTTAGGTTTAACGTGCGTTAACATGCCACGTCGCCCACTATCACGCGATACCGATTCCTTGCAACCTTCCCTCCAGAACGCCCATTACCTTATATGACATTCTTCACATTAACACTGCAACTAGTGCCGGTAACATTAAGACGGTTTAGTAAACATACCCCTTAGTTCTAGTAAAAACTCAGGCAAGGTAGAAAACTTTAATAAACTTTAAATGCTGTATTTACAAGACAGATCTTACAGAGGAATGGGAGAAAGAAGAAGAAAAAGCACTCCTAAACTTTGCAGTCAGATAGTAGAAGTCAGAGTAGGGAGGCAATAAAGTTAAGTGTTAAGAAGGGGGGCACAGTACTGCAGAGAGTAAGAGCTGTGTAAAGGACAGACAGAAGATAGGACATGTACTGGCAATATAGAAATAAAGAACAATAAATAAATAAACAACATGCTAAATTCTAAACAGGCACATTAAAATACCCGAACAGAGCATAAAGGTTACAGTAGCAGAGGCTTGCAATGAGGGTTCTCTTACCAAGCAGGGCCCTCCAAAAACCCACTTCTTTAACCATTAGGCTATCTTAGACGTCTGGGTTATGAAATACGGTTCTGGAGACGTCTATGTAGACACTCCCGCAGACGCACATATCAGGCACGTCTACATTTGTGAAATCGTGTTTGTACCTGGATGTACCTGCTTTTTTCTCAGATGTTCTGGTTTAGACATCCCATATTGCACTTGGATGTCCCTTCTAAAATTCCCCTCCATATGTCTTTAGCACAAGCTGAGAATCAGAGGCGGTCATAAGTTCAAGTCCATCCATTTGGGAATGATAAACTGAGATACAAAGCACCTTCACCTTCAACAATGCATAAGCTTTATTACCCATGACACAAACGGCTTTCCTGATTTGTCAATACCTCCTTAGGCCAACCTACTACTGAGAAGATTTCTATCAGTGCAGTCTTCATATAATGCAGTGGTACAGCTTCTGGATTGATCGATTTCTTTAAAAGGATTTATATTCTACACTATTCATAAAATTTAGGAAGATTACAATAAGAATAAACACAATAAATCCGTCGGATAATACAAACATTAATAAATAGGCCACAAAAAATTGTAAAATAGTAATAACAATACAATAGTAATAACATTTCATTAAAAAGGACAAATGAACACATTCTGACAGACCTAACAACCAAACAGATGCCTGCTAATAAATATCATATCATTATTCAGCTCGCTCTGTCAATATAAACAAATTTCAATCAGCTGCCTCTTTATAAAGAGACCAAGATCCTGACCACTGGCAAAATCACTCATTTCATCTCTGATGGAGAAGAAGTAGAAATAGCAGACAACTTTAACCTGCTTAATCAATACAGAAATGGCATGCAGTCAAGAAATCTGATGAGACGCTGCTCTTGGCATAATGGCTAATAAGGGCAGATTCGCAAATGCAGAGTCGTATTCTTGCTTACAAAGATTCAACTTCTCCAAGCCATGTTATTTTCAATAACGTCATATGGATGCAAAAGTTGGACTGTGAAGAAGACAAACAAACTCTAAGGGGTATCTTTACTAAACCGCGGTAATGTTACCATCATTAATTTTCCCGGTAATGTTATGAATTCCCATATAAAGGAGTGAGCAGTGCATCATTAAAGCAAGCCGTGTCAGGTAACGCACATTACAAGGCACTTAAAGCATGGTACAGTGCGCCCTGGATCTACCGTGCGTTAACGTCACAGCTAACGGGAAGCAACAGCGTCCGTAGGGGCTGAAATCAAAGGCGCGCAGACAGTAGAAGATGCGCTGAGGGATGTGCAGACATGGTGCCACACGAGAAACAGAGTCCTAGGTGTAAGGCCGTAGACCACAGGCAGCTGATATCACAGTCTGTAATGGGGACATGAGCCACAGTTAACACATGCACACACACCATGTAATGGTGTGCAGTGAACCCAGCATACAGAGGCGTAAACAACGGTAACGGAAAAGGCTTCAGGGGTCGGTCTGAAGGGCCAGCTGTGTGGATGGTGTGTGTATAAGGGCAAAATGGGCAAGGGATCCTAAAAGGAATAAGAGGGAATCAAACCGGTACACTGAAGAGCCCAAAAACAGCTTACTGACACCAATACCAAACCACTGAGACACCTGCCCACCCAGACAACCCAAAAGAAAGGGAGCATATGTAACAGCTAGCATGTGACGGATAGGCTGCATGGAGGGGACACTGCAGTGTACAGTAAAGAGAAGGAAGGGTGTGTGCAGAAGGGACGAAGCCGGAGCCATTGTATGGTAAGGAGAGCAGAACAAACAAAAAGGAACCTGTGGGACCCAAACCCACAACCTATGTTGGCTCCACGCATGTCTGCAACCACTATCCCAAACAACCACAATGCAAATATGTTCCACCAAGTGGCCATCATGTCTGCTAGATTACCATGCAGTAGTGCGGCTTACACGCATTGCAGAGAATGCGCGTAGCAAGGCATCTGACGCGCAGCACGCACAATAACATGTGTGACATTACCGACCTTTCTACGTGCCTTATGAGATACATCTAAGCGCCTTACAATATGTGGTCATATTATAGCGCGTAACAACATATGTCCCAAACAGACATCACACGCATTATTATGAGCTCTGCAACATGTGTTGCGGTGTACAGGCATATGCGCATTCACTGCAACACGCGTAAGATGCAACACACGTATGCTGCAATACTGCACACTACAGTAGACTACTTGTCCATTGCCCTTCCACAGTGCTCTCACCAGTTTTAGGACCACAGCTGTTCCCCTGCCTTCCAGCTCCTGCCTGTCAAACTGATGCATCTTACCATCCTTGTGGTACCTTAGGTTGCTGATGTCATCAGGGGGTCAGACTGGATCTGGACCTGTTGCTAGTCCACCCTATGCCCCAGCTGCCCCCACTACAGCTGCCCCCACTACATGTACCGCCTGCAGCCCCCTATGCCCCATTTGCACCATCACCATAGTGACTTTTCATACTTGGGCACTATGCTGTTACTGCAAATGGAGCCCTACTATCACTTTTCTTGGGCTCCCTACCTATGTTGTACATTGCTGACAATGAAATGGTTTCACCCTCAAACAAATGTGCATCTAATGACAGGTTTTCAGTCCCGGTAATGTTCAGCCCTTCAGTTCCCCACGTTAGTGTAGCAGGAGCCTATCCCCGCCCACTCCCCACCCATTGACCCTTTCTAGCCACCCTCTCTCCACCCTCTGCGGGACTTACCATGGACGGTGACGTCAACGCGCGTTAGGTAACGTTAACGCACGTTAACGTTACCTAAAGCGCGTCAATGTAGCCGCTGCTACGTTACTGCAGTTTAGTAAACATACCCCTATGAGTCAATCAGGGCACTATTTTAAGAAGCCAGCTTTTGTTAAGTGTTTCTTTCTCTCCCACCCACCACAGGCATAAGATTTATAGGCTCTTACAGCTCTTAAAGGGACAGAGGTTGTCAAATTCACTTTCAAGCTTAGCTGATTATCCTCATCAGCTATAGGGTTATTAATTTTGGCTTTGAAATTAATCTTCATGTGAACAAAGTCCCTTAGACCTATTCAGTATAGTTGTGATTATATGACTATTATTAGCAACTTTAAATAAATAAACAACTTAAATATCTAAACAAATCCTTAAAACTAAGATGCAGACAGCAGTCCATCAGCAAGAAGGGGGCTATCTAGTCTTTTGCATTGAGTGTCATGTATACAATTTTCTCCCAGTTAATGAGAGGTCATACATGTGCACTAGGTGCAAGGAACTTTTTACTTTCAGGAAATGAGTCCGATCTCTGGAGGCAGGACCGGCCCGTCCATTGAGCAAGAATGTTTTTTGCACAGGGCCCCGCATTTCAGGGGGCCCCGCGCAAAAAACATTCTACATCAGCCCAAGTAGATTTAAAAAAAAGCGTCTGCTGCTGCCACTGCCACCGTGGCAGCAGCAGAATCAAGCGTCCCAACGCGGGGCCCCCCTGCCCGGCAGAGCCTCCCTGCAGCATCAGCTCCCAAGTCCCAAAGCGCGGACATTCAGAGCCATGAAGGGAGAGCTTCTCTGACCCTCGCGGCTCTGTTAAGCCCGCCGGGGCTGATGGGAAATCCCATCAGCCCCGGCAGTATTAACAGAGCCGCGAGAAAGGGAAACTCTCGCGGCTCTGAAAGCCCACACTTTGGGACTCAGGAGCTGATGCTGCAGGGAGGCTCTGCCAGGCAGGGGGGCCCCGCGGCGGGACACTTGATTCTGCCACTGTCATGGCGGCGGCAGCAGCAGCAGCCACAGCCGGCTTGTTTTTTTAAAAATCTACCTGGGCTGATGGGGGGAGGGGGGTTAGGACTGGTAATGGGCTATGGGGGGAGGGGCTAAGACTGGAAGTGGGCTGATGGGGGGTTAGGACTAGTAATGGGCTATGGGGGGCTAAGACTGGAAGTGGGCTGATGGGAGGGGTTAGGACTAGTAATGGGTTATGGGGGGGGCTAGGACTGGAAATGGGTTGATGGGGGGTTAGGACTGGAAAAGGGCTGATGGGGGGGTTAGGACTGGAAATGGGCTATGGGGGGCTAAGACTGGTAATGGGCTGATGGGGGGGGGCTAGGACTGGAAATGGGCTGATAGGGGGTTAGGACTGGTAATGGGCTATGGGGTGCTAAGACTGGAAATGGGCTGATGGGCGGGTTAGGACTAGTAATGGGCTATGGGGGGGCTAGGACTGGAAATGGGCTGATGGGGGGTTAGGACTGGAAGTGGGCTGAAGGGGGTTAGGACTGGTAATGGGCTATGGGGGGATAAGACTGAAAATGGGGTGATGGAGGGGATAGGTTAGGACTGGAAATGGGCTGTTGGGGGTGCTAAGATTGGAAATGGGCTGTGGTGGGGGCTTGGATTGAAATGGATTCATAGAGGGGCTAGAACTGGAAGTAGGCTCATGGAGGGCTTGGATTGGAAATGGGCTGAGTGGAGGGGAGCTAGGATCTGACATGGGCTGATGATGGGTCTAGGAAAGGACTAGAAATGGGCTGATGGGGGGCTGGGATTGGAAATGAGCTGATGGAGGGACTCGGATAGGACTGGAAATGGATGGGGGAGCTAGGACTGGAAATGGGCTGATGGTCGGGCTAGGATAGGATTGGAAATGGGCTTATGGGGTGCTAGGACTGAAAATGGGATGATGTGGGGACTAGAAGGGAGCAGATGCTGGGTGGGGCTAGAACTAGAAGGGAGCTGATGTTGGGGGAGGATTAGAATGGAATGGAGCTGGAAGAGTGAAATGGAGAGGGAAAAATATTTTGTGTGTGAGGGAAGACAAATCTACAATTGGTCAGATATTTGGAGAGTAAGGGGTATGTTTACTAAACTGTAGTAACATTACATAATGCGCGTTATGTAACGTTAACGATCGTTAAGTAACGTTAACGCGCGTTATGATGCGTTAACGCGCGTTATGATGCGTTAACGATCGTTAATGTCTCATAATGCACATTATGTAACGTTAACGATCGTTAAGTAATGTTAACGCATGTTATGATGCGTTAATGATTGTTAACGTCTCATAATGCGCGTCGTTACTTAACGATCGTAGATGTTCCGCGGCGCGGTAAAACACCGCAGAAGGTGGAGAGAGGGCGGAGAGAAGGGGTCAATGGGCAGAGTGTGGGCGGGGACAGGCTCCATTCACACTAACGTGCTGATCTGAAGAGCTGAATCCTAACGCGATTGAAAACCTGCCGTTAGATGCACATTTGCAGGGGAGAGAAACCATTTCAGTGTCAGCAATGTACAGCATAGGCAGGGAAACCTACAAAAAGTGATAAGTGTGATACATGTGCCCAGAACAAAAGGGCACATAAACATTGAAAATGACCTCAACAAACTGGAAAAAAAACATAACCAGCTGGCCAGTAGTGATATTAATGGGAAACATCAAACCCCCCCCCCCCCGAGAAAGCTCCAAAAAAAGATATTAATCGTGGCAGGGTCTATGCTCCGTCCCCATACACAGTGAAATAGCGCTGATCAGGGCTTTCCCTTGTTATTGGACAGGTGTCCTATGGCGTGCACATGTCCCGCAACAGCAGGGTGGGCATGTCGGAATGGCAACTGGACAGATATCGGAAAAGGGGATACAGAGGGCCGCAGGCGGCACATGCTGTGGTGCAGCTGGGCCACAGTGCAGACTAGGGTGATGCCTAGGTGGCCCACACAAATGCTGAAACAGCAGAGCAGCCAGACAGCAACTGCTGAAGGCCCAACACGGGCACGACTGTGTTTCCCAACAGTGTCACAGGGGATAGTACCCAGCAGCTACCCCCAAGGGCACGGAACATTGGCAGGCGGTGCTGGGGGGAAGCGTGGACACCTATGCAGGCACCTCTACCCCAGAACCTGCACCATAGGCAGCCACCTACCCGCACACTGGATGGCCTGAGACTGCGCTCCACCAGCACCACCAGCAGAAGTGCATGTCAGCATGCTGGCAGGGGGATATTGGTAGTGGAGGGGGCAGTGGCAGCTGTCCAGAGCAGACCGTGGCCTAGCCCTGTGTAGTTGGGTGCCATGCACTGCAACAGACAGGGCCTGTCTGACAAACAGTCATGGTATCACCAGGGAATGCACTGGCTCTGTGATAACACAGTGGTGCAGTGCACAAAAACAGTGTATTCAGAGGCAGAAGGTCATAGGTTCAAATCCCAGCTGTGGTTCCTGCCAACCCAGTCCCCATATTTTACCCACTACTAAAACGTGCTAATACAGACAGAACCTTTATTGCAGATGACGTAAACATGCCCAAAACACCTACATTTTACCCTACAGAGCAAAGACACCATAAACGTGCGCATTACCTAGAGCACAGTCTCCGAAATGCAGTCCTGGAGGGCCCAACACCATCCAGGTTCCATGCTGCCTCTAATAAAGATGCCTGTGCTGCATTTCTATGCGCCGCCCCCATGGTATGCAGATGTATCTCATGCATATTCATGAGGGACAGCATGAAAACCCGAACAGTGTTTGGCCCACCAGGACTGGAGTTGGGAACCTCTGCCGTAAAGCAGCAGCCAACAGGGGCAGACACACCCACACCCACAGGCTCCATTAGCCAATGCCTCCTGGAGTGGCAGGATGTTGGGCCCTGCGTGCATCTCCCAATACTAGCACTTGCATACCTTGGCAATGCCACCCTAAACCTGGGAATACGGTAAACATCTATCAAATGCTTGCTATGATTACTGGCAGATAGCAATTCCAAAGTTAAGTACAATTTGCTGATTGAGCTGCATCATAGCAACCTTTCTGATGTCTGTGGAGTGTGCTACAGGTCTTGTGTCTGACAGTGTTTACCACCCTGGGGAGTGACCCCAACAGTATTGCGTACCATAGCCATGCCTGCACTGTGCCCAGGACTGGTGTGGTGGCCAGGGCTGCCAAACACCTCTATAGTTGCACAATGCTGGCATAGGTGTGGGGAGTGTGTGTCTGTCTATTCAGTGTGTGGTGGCTGCAAACACCCTCCACAGCTCACACTGCTTGCACTGTTGCCAGTATTGGCCTGCCAATGTGCATAATAAGGAGCAAGGTACCGTGGGAATAGCCTGGATAGGATGGCCTGGCCTGGATCCATCTGTACATAGCATAGGGCAATGGCTTGGCTGAGGAAACAAGTGGAGGAACTCAGAGAGGAGGTGGCGAGGCTGAGGAGCATTCAAGACAGTGAGAAGTACATTGATGAGATGCTTCTTGCAGCAACCAAGCTCTCCAGCACAGGAGAAGATGGGTGCCAACAGAATGTCGATGGTTGGACACAAGTCACAAGGGCCTGCAAAATCACCAATCCAACTTCTCCAGCCCTTGAATTGAAGAACCATTATGCAGCCCTGGAAGTGGAGGAGGTGAAAGCATCCCTGGAAAGGAAAGAACCAGAGTTCAAGTACCCCAAAGTTGCAGAATCAGTGACCAGAAGGAAACGAAGGGTAGTGGTGGTTGGAGACTCTCTTCTGAGGGGTACTGAGGCGTCCATCTGCCGACCAGACTTGATGTCCAGAGAGGTATGCTGTCTGCCTGGTGCCAAAATCCAAGATGTTACGGAGAGTTTGCCGAGACTCATCAAGCCCACTGATTATTACCCAATGTTGCTAATCCATGTTGGAACAAATGATACTGCCAGGTATACCTTGGAACGTATCAAAAGTGACTTCATGGCTCTGGGACAGAGGGTGAAGCAGTTAGGTGCACAGGTGGTGTTCTCTTCAATCCTCCTGTTGAGGGTAAAGGCCAAGGCAGAGAGGCTCGCATCCTGGAGATGAATGCATGGCTGCGTGGATGGTGTCATCGAGAGCGTTTTGATTTCCTAGACCATGGGATGCTGTTCCAAGGGTTGCAGAGCAGAGATGGCATCCATCTGTCCAAGAAAGGTCAACGCATCTTCGGTAGTAGACTGGCTAATCTACTGAAGAGGGCTTTAAACTAGATTCGTTGGGGATGGGTGAAGAAAGCCCCCAGGTAAGTGAAAGCCCCCAGGTAGGTGATACATTAAATACCTTTATGGAAATGGGTAACAGGGGTAACATATGGAAAGCAGTGTGTATTAATGCCCATAGCATGGGAAATAAGATCCCTGAAGTTGAAGCTTTGGTGGGAGTGGCGGACTTGGATTTAGTGGCAGTTACAGAAACATGGTTCACAGAAAACCATGACTGGGATGTAACTATACCTGGCTATACTTTATTCAGAAAGGACAGGGTAGGAAGAAGGGGAGGAGGAGTGGCACTATATGTAAAAACTACTATTAAAGCTTTGGAATTACAGAGCTTAAGAGGGAGAGAGGAGGCATTGTGGGTTAAACTAGAAAGAGGGAAAGAGAAATCTATTTGCATTGGTGTGATATACAGACCTCCCTCACAAAAGGAAGAGGTGGACAGAGAGGTAATTGAAGACATACGCAGCATTGCTAGGAAAGGGGAAGTGCTACTGATAGGAGATTTGAATATGCCAGATGTTGATTGGCACATACCTGCTGCAGTATCATCTAGAAGTAAGGAGATCCTGGATTCTCTACAGGGAGAACTATTCAGGCAATTGGTAACAGACCCCACACGTGAAGGGGCCATACTGGACTTGGTGCTTACCAATGGTGAAAGTGTTTCTGATGTTGTAGTGGAAGATCATTTTGCATCCAGTGATCACCAGATGGTGTGGTTCAGTATTAGGACTAGGGCTGTTAGAATCCATTCCAAGGTGAGGATCTTAGACTTTAGGAAGACTAACTTTGCGAAGATGTGCCAATACCTCAGGGAGTCGTTAGTGGGATGGGAACAACTGGGGGATGTAGAAAAACAGTGGGCAAAACTGAAAGGGGGTATTTTAAAGGCAACCAACCTTTTTGTTAAAATGGTAAATAAAGGCAAAAGGAACAGGAGACCGCTATGGTTTACGAAGGAAGTAGCTGAAAAAGTGAAGAAAAAGAGGGAGGCCTTCATGAAATACAAGAGATCACAGAGAGAGGAAGACAGGCATCTGTATTTGGAAAAACTTAGAGAAGCTAGCAAAGTAGTCAAGAAGGCAAAGATTCAAAAGGAGGAGGAAATAGCCAATGCCATAAAATGGGGGGATAAGACATTTTTCAGATATATTAATGAGAAGAGGAAGGGCAAAAGTAGTATTGTCAGACTCAAGGGTGCAGGGGGGGGGAATATGTAGAAGCTGATAAGGATAAAGCGGAATTGCTTAACAAATATTTTTGTTCTGTGTTCACAGATGAAGAACCAGGAGCAGGACCTCAGAAAACACCTACAAATAAGAACAGAAGCGAGGGACATCTTGAACAATTTTCAGAAGACTGTGTTCGTGAGAAACTAGCTCAACTTAAAGTAGACAAAGCGATGGGACCAGATGGGATACACTCTAGAATACTGAGGGAACTTGGGGACGTTCTAGCAACTCCACTGACTGACCTTTTCAATGCCTCGTTGGAGTCGGGAGTGGTGCCAAAGGACTGGAGAGAGGCTCATGTGGTGCCTTTACACAAAAGCGGAAGTAAGGATGTGGTTGAAAACTACAGGCCGGTTAGTTTAACTTCGGTGGTGAGTAAATTATTGGAAACGCTGCTGAAAGAGAAAATAGTGAGGTTTCTGGAGTCCAGAGGATTACAGGATCCGAGGCAGCATGGATTCACCAGAGGCAGGTCTTGTCAGACAAATCTGATTGATTTCTTTGACTGGGTGACCAGGGAGTTGGACCGAGGGAGAGCTCTGGATGTGGTATATTTAGATTACAGTAAAGCCTTTGACACTGTTCCTCACAGGCGACTTATAAACAAACTGAGCACCCTAGGGATGGACCCTAAAGTTACTGCTTGGGTTAGAAATTGGTTGGGTGGGAGGCGACAAAGAGTACTAGTAAATGGAGCTCACTCTGAGGAGAAGGATGTTACCAGTGGTGTGCCCCAGGGATCTGTCCTTGGTCCGATTCTTTTTAACATCTTTGTTAGTGATATAGCGGAAGGGCTGTCGGGTAAGGTTTGCCTCTTTGCGGATGATACCAAAATCTGCAATAGAGTAGACACCCAGGAAGGTGTAGATAACATGAGGAGGGATCTAGCTAAGCTTGAAGAATGGTCTAGAATTTGGCAGCTGGGATTTAATGTTAAAAAATGTAAGGTCATGCATTTGGGCTGCAGCAATCCAAGGGAGCAATACAGTATAGGAGGTGAAGTACTTTTGTCCACTAAAGAAGAGCGGGACCTAGGCGTGGTTGTGTCTGATGATCTTAAAGTAGCTAAACAGGTAGAAAAGGCAACGGCAAAAGCTAGAAGGATGCTTGGGTGCATACGGAGAGGAATGGCTAGCAGAAAAAAGGAGGTGATAATGCCTCTGTATAAGTCTTTGGTGCGACCTCATTTGGAGTATGGTGTGCAATTCTGGAGACCACACCTTCAAAAGGATGTGAACAGGATGGAGTCGGTGCAGAGGGTGGCTACTAAAATGATTAGTGGGCTCCATTATAAAGCATATGAGGACAGACTTAAGGATCTTAATATGTACACCTTAGAGGAAAGGCGGGATAGAGGTGATATGATTGAGATGTTTAAATACCTCCGTGGCATAAATGTTCAGGGAGAGAGCCTCTTTCAATTGAAAGCAAGTTCTGCTACGAGGGGACATGGGATGAGGGTGAAGGGAGATAGATTCAGGAGTGATATGCGGAAATATTTCTTTACAGAAAGAGTAGTAGATCCATGGAATAGTCTCCCTGTGGAGGTGGTAGAGATGAGGACAGTAATTGAATTCAAAAAAGCATGGGACCAACACAGAGGATCTCTAAAGGTAAAAAGTGGACTGTTGTAGTTGTTGTTATGGAAGGACAGACTAGATAGGCCATATGGTCTTTTTCTGTCATCATGTTTCTATGTTTCTGTGTAGTGGCCGGCCACCACCTGCATGGAAAGGGTGGCCACAGCATATCCTGCTGGGAGGTCACTCTCACCCTGACTGAGCAGTGACCATGGCATGGCTAGGTTCCCCCATAGTGCTATATAGTATTTCTCTCATTTGATATTTATGAACATAAGATATGCCATGCCATGCCATGCCATATTGAGTCAGACCAAGGTCCATCAAGCCCAGTATCATGTTTCCAACATGGCCAATCTAGGTCATACTTACCTAGCAGTTTTCGCAAAGACACAGGTTCCGCAATGCTTGTACTGGGTCAAGCATTGATATTCTGGGTCCCTTCTTAATAATGGTTTATGGACCTTTCCTCCAGGAACTTGTCCAAACCTTTTTTAAACCCAGCTACACTCACAGCCTTTACTACATCCTCCGGTAACAAATTCCAGAGTTTGATTACACGTTGAGTGAAGAAATATTTTATTTTATTAGTTTTAAATAGTTTACCCTGTAGCTTCATTGCATGTCCCCTAGTCTTTCTATATTCTGATAGCGTAAACAATCGATCTATGTTTACCCATCCCTGTTTCCCACCTTGAGCCCCAGAGGGTGGGTTGTGTGGTGGTACATAATCTACCTATGGGTTCAAACACCCCCCCCCACCTTCACTTACATCATGTAACCATGGCACCAACACAGGATATGCACTATTCTGGGTGCATCATAGCCCATAAGGGCTAAACTTGACTGAGAAATATAGAAGAACACAGATGCATTCTAAGTGTGTCTGCAGGAACTACCTATTACACACTGATGGGGACCCACAGCATAGCATATTTCAGCCATGAAAGGTGCTGTGGACCTGGTGCTGGGTGCCCCAGCTCACCCTCAGGGTGAGCACAGTACCTGCACAATGTGACGGTCTGTGGCTACTCTGTGCCAGTACCACACATGGTCAGTTCCCACTACCAGGCTGAGGTGCTGTGGGGGTGCATACCCCATCTTGTGTCCATCTGTCGACTGCTGATTTGCATGTGCAGTGCATCATGGGTACGGGTGGGTTAACCCTATCCTGGTAACCACAGCAGACAGGTTGTGTGGTGATGTGCAGTCCTTCTGCAACCAGCCAGGGGTTTGCTAGCAGCTATAGCCCACTGGTTACTTCACTGCCTGTGAAGCCAGAGGTCATGGGTTCAAACCCATGGTGGGATTATTTGATAGGGCTGCCTGAGGCATTGTCTATTTTTAATGTACATTAGTGCTGCCAGCAAAAACACTCTCAGAGTACTGTAACTTTAAGGTGCCTCATAAGGTGCCTTATAGGGCACCTTATAAGGCTCCTTATAGTGGAGGAGTGGCCTAGTGGTTGGGGCAAGGTTCTTCAGGCCAGAAGGTCAAGGGTTCAAATCCCACTAGAGGACAGCCACTTTGGGCCAGAAGGACTGGAGTCTCTAGTCCCACAGGTGCTCCCTGTGGTCTTGGGCAAGCCACTTAACCCTCCATAGCCCATGTTCCCTGTAAAATAGTTATCTCCAAGTTATAATGCCCTGTTCAATGTAATTTCAGTTTATTCAATGTAAACCGCACTGATGCAGAATAGCACAGTATATAAGAGAATTAAAATAAATAACACTCATTATTTTTTTTTTTTATTTATCAAATTTCAACAAACTTACAAAAGCAAAGTTCAAGCAACTCAAAGTGTCATTATACAAACAAAAAGTCAATAAGTACATTTCATAGAAGCAAATACATGCATCCTAACAACACTTAATCCTAGCCCTCTATACTGGGGAGATACAAAACAAGGAAAATAAGTAAAAAAGGAAAAACATAAGAGTTGTACTACTCTAATTACAAAGCAGCATTTAAACAATCTCTCCTAACCCCCCCCCCCCTACTCTTTACTCTGACTCTCTTTACCAACCAAAAACAATTCCAATTGTGATGGTTCCATAAAAGTAAATTTAGAACCCTGCAAAGTAATTAAACATTTGCAGGGGTAACGAAGAAAAAAAGAAGCAGTAAGGGCTAAAACTCTAGGCTTCAGCGCCAGAAAGGCCTGTCTCCTAACCTGTGTAGCCCTACACACATCTGGAAATATCTGAATTTTTGCACCACAAAACAAGGAAGACATTTTCTTAAAGTAGCTACGTAATACCAGAACCTTATCCTTATCAGAGACAAAGGTTACTATCAAGGTAGCACGTGATAATATAGTATCCTGAGAGTCCTCAAGAAATTTGGTGAGCTCAAGCTCAGGACGAGCCTGAACCACATCAAATTCTCCAGGAGAGTTAAGTGCAACCCCACGTCCCGTCAGGTAATATAATTTCGAAATAACAATAGAGTCAGCAGTAGCCAAACCCAACACTTCTCTAAAATACTTCAAAAGCAGAATTTCTGGAGAAAGTAAATGACAAACAGGAACATTTAACAGCCGGATATTCTTAGACCGCAACAAATTTTCATATGATTCTAATTTGTGGTGAATATTTAAACTATCCTTAACAGTAGAGGAATGTACAGCCTTTAAAGAGAGACATTGATTTTCACAAGCAGACATTCGAGAAAGAATATTCCCCACACACCCCTCTACCTCACCAATCTTACTAGAGGTCTCAGAAGAAAACTCACACAACAATTTAACAGTAGGTACAAGGGAATTCTCAATCCAGTTAACAGCTTTCCAGATGTCTGCCAAGGTAACCTGAGCATCAGGTAAATCCTCGGCAGCACCTGACACAGCAGACCAGGCAACGGGTTTCAGCTTATCCCCCACAGCTACTGGAGTACTCTGCTGAAACTGACCCTCCACAGTAGACAAGGGTGCAGGGGAAATTACGCATGGCGGGGAAGGAGGAGAACGATCGGGGGAACTAAGGGATGCAGCAGACGACCCCAAAGTCAGAAAGTCAGGGCCCAAGGACACATCAGCAGCAGACAGTACCTTAATGTGTTTGTCCATAGGACCCACTATCGCAGCAGCCGCAGCCGTAGCTTCAGGCACAATCTTTTTCTTCCTCTTACCCATCCGAATACTGTGTGGCCTGGACCCCCTACGACACTTCTCCTTCGGTTCTCCAAGGGGCTCCCAAGGGGCCTAACACGCCCCTTGTATCTAGCCCCTTAGATCGCTGCCCCAGACTCGCGCCTCTGGCTGCGCCGGCGAAATGGGCTTATAACGAGGCCCCCTGATGACGTCGGGGCCACCGGAGCAGGAGCCTGTTCCCTCTCAATCGGGCGCTGTTGTCTCTGGCTCTCCCCCAAATAACACTCATTAATTTATGGCGCCTTGTAACACTTAACCCTCCATTGCCCATGTTCCCTGTAAGTATTAGTGTATGTGTCTCATATCCCTGCATGTTAAATGTATCCCCCAATTGTGTTGTGACCGCTTTGATTGAAGGATAAGGCGGTATACAAAACTGTCTAAATAAATAAATAAATAAATAAATAAATAATGTACCACCCATGTCCTTATTTGTGTATTTCTGCCTCTACCGCGGATCCTAACGCGAATGGCATTACCGCAGTTTAATAAACATACCCCTAAGTGGGGATTGAGGATGGAGGGGTAAAATTTGAGTGGATGAAATAGGAATGAGGAAAGAGCAAAAGGAGAAAGATTAGTATGGTAAAGCACATGTAGAGAGAGAATGGAAAAAAACTAGAAGAGATAAGAAAGGACAAATGGACAGCAGACGATGGAGAGTTAGCAGAAGACACAAAAAAAACAGAAGAAAGTGGCTTGAGCAATTGCAACTGAAAAAAAATGCACAAAAGGTAGAAAAATATCTCTTTATTTTGAATTTATTAACTAGAATATGTCAGCTCTGGGAAATGTGCATCATTAACGTCTGCACTTTTTTTAGTACAAGAGGAAATTAATTTATAGTTTTATTTCTACAGTGTTGTTGTACATTCCAAGTTTGGCTTTTGGGGGTCCCAGTTTAATTATTGCCTTCCTGTTTCTAAATTGTGATTCCTTGTTTGGTGATGGTCTGTTCTGCATGTGTAACTGAGCTGAAGTATTCTGTTTATGTAATTCCTATTTGACATTGCCACTTGTTCTCATTCCCCAGTAGGTCATGTATTGTTATTCTCTGAAATGTATTGGTTTAATGTTTGCAGTGTTTCCTTTTGATAGGTAGGGTATGGTGCTTTGTGAGTCCTGGTAGTGCTGTTAGGATATGGTGGGTTTGCTATGGGTTCTAAATGGGCAGTGTTTGTAGTAGTTCCTAATCCGCTTGGCGGTTGGCACTGGATTATAGTAATGTAGAAATCTTTAAGTCTTTCTTTTCCATACACTCATTAAGAGGCATGTTTACTAAAAGTTAGTGTATGGTAACATTATGCAAATATTTATGCAAATGAGGCCCCACACCGAGTCTCCGCACATGGCCCTGCATCCCCCTTGGGCCGCCCCTGTCTGGAGGCTAGAGTAGCAGACTTGGAGGAGCTAAGGAACACAGAGAGGTATATAGATGAGACCAGAAGGAACATAGTACTGAAGTCCACCTCCAGAATGAACAGATGGATGATGACGTTGCCATGAAGGAGAGAGATCACGTGAAAAGAGCATTAACTTGGGAAGGAAGTGATCCTATAGCTTGGCCCTTTCTCCAAATGATGTAAAATCCTCTCGTCTTGAGGAGGTTTCTTCAAGGCCATGTACCCGTGAGGAAAGGGTTAGGACATCCGTTATACTTAGCAATCTGATCATTAAGCATGCAGATAGCTGGGTGACTGGTAGAGCTGAGGATCGCATGGTAACATGCCTGTCTGGTGCAAAGGTAGCAGACCTCATGCACCACCTAGACAAAGTTTTAGATACTGCTGGAGAGAAGCCTGCTGTCTGAGTACATCTTGGTAACAATGACATAGGGAAGTGTGGGAGGGAGGTTCTGGAGGCCAAATTTAGACTTTTAAGTAGGAAGTTGAAATCCAGAACTTCCAGGGTAGCATTCGCTGAAATGCTTCTCGTTCCACATGCAGGACCCAAAAGGCAGGCAGAGCTCCAGAGTCTCAATGCATGGATGAGACAATGTAGCAAGGAAGAAGGTTCTGGATTTGTTAGGAACTGGGCAACATTCTGGAGAAGTGGTGGGCTTTTCTGAAAGAATGGGCTTCACTTTAACCGGGGTGGAGCCAGGCTGTTATTAACCTTTAAAAACAAAATAGAGCAGTTTTTAAATTAGATAATAGGGGAAATCCAACAGTCGCCAAAGAGCGCATGATTTGGAAGAAAGCATCCTTGAAGGATACTAGCAAAAGAGGGAAGTTAGGGCATCCAAATAGAGAGGTTCTAATAAAGGTAAAAGTAATCCAGATGCCTTTAAGTACAGAGCTGAAAGATTCTAATCACCCCCATCAACTGATAACCAGATTAATATGAATAAAGGCTTGTATGTGAATGCTGTAAGTCTAAAAAATAGGATGGGAGAGTTAGAATATATAGCACTAAATGAAAGGTTAGATATATTTGACATCTCGGAGACTTGGTGGAAGGAGGACAACCAATGGGACACTGTGCTACCTCGGTACAAACTATATTGCAATGATAGGGTAGATCAAATTGGTGGAGGGGTTAGAGAGGGCATTGAATCACACAGGATTAAAGCTTAGCAGGAAACAAACTATACTGTAGAATATCTATGGATAAAAATTCCATGTAAAAAGGAGAAGACGATGACAGTGGGGGTGTACTACCAACCGCCTGGCCAGAATGAACAGATGGATGATGACGTGCTAACAGAAATCAGGGAAGCTAACAAAAGTTACAACACAGTAATAATGAGTGATTTCAGTTATCCCGGTATTGACTGGGTCAGTGTCACAGCTGGGCATTCTAGGGAGATAAAGTTTCTAGGTGAAATGATTGCTTCTTGGAGCAGCTGATTCATGAGGGGAAGCTATTTTGGACCAAGTCCTTAATGGAGCACAGGATCTGATGCATGATATAAAAGTGTTGGGGTCACTTGGCAAATAGTGATCATAGTATGATTGCATTTGATTTAATAAATGGAGGAAGTTCAGCAAGGAAATCCACAGTACTACCTTTTAACTTTCAAAAGGAAAAGTATGATAAAATGGGGAAAATAGTTAAGAAAAAACTAAAAAGAGCAGCTGCAAAGCTTAAAGATTTACATCAAGCACGGGCATTGTTTAAAAATACTATCTTGAAAGCCCAGACCTGATGTATTCCAAACTTTAAGAAAAGTGGCAGGAAGGCCAAAAAACTGCCAGCATGGTTTAAAGGTGAGGTCAGAGAGACTTTTGTAGCCAAAAAAGCATCTTTCAGGAAATTGAAAATGGAGCCAAATGATGAAAACGGAAAACAACTTAAGCACTGGCAAGTTAGATGCAAAGTATCAATAAGGCAGCAAAGCGAGAATTTAAAAAAAAGCTTGCCATTGAAGCAAAATGCTTAATAAAAACTTCTTCAAGTACACTTGTAGCAAAAACCTGTGAGAAAGTCAGTTGAACCATTTTATTTATTTATTTGAGTTTTCTATGCTGCCTTATCAAGCAATCAAAGCGATTTACAAAGAACACATACATTTACTGCAAAAAGATACTTAACATAAGTATAGTTTAGTCATCTACCATTTATTTACATTTGTTAAAATATTTACATATGGGTTAGGAGTCTTATACAAATTAGGAATCAGGAAAACATTGAACAATATAGATAGTGGATCAGGAGAATATGGCAAGTGTTGAGTGCATGGGTCACTTATGTTGGGTATGTATCTGTTTCAACTTGTTGTGCTCCATAGTATTCCGTGAATAGCAAAGTCTTGATATTTTTATGGAAGGTAGAGAAGTCACCTATATCTCTTATTCTATCTGAAAGATTATAGAGGGGTAAAAGGGGTGCTAAAATAGAACTACGCCATAGCAGAGAGACTGAATGAATTCATTGCTTCAGTCTTTACTGAAGAATATTTAAGGAAGTTACCCATGCCCAAAATGGTATTTAAAATTAATGTATCAGAAGAACTGACAGAAATATTGATAAGACTGGAAGATGTATTACAATTATTTGAAACCTGAAGAGCAGCAAATCACCTGGGCTGGATGGTATATATTCAAGGGTGTTGAGAGAACTGAAATATTAGATTGCAGACCTACTATTAGTAATCTGCAAACTACCATTAAAATCATCTGTAGTACCTGAAAATTGGAAATGGCGAATGTAACGCCAATTTTTAAAAAAGGTTCTGGGGTGATCCGGGAAACTACAGACTGGTGAGTCTGACATCAGTAATGGGTAAAATGGTAGAAACCATTATAAAGAATAAAATTGCTGAACATGTAAATAGCAATGGTTTAATGAGAGAAAGCCAACATGGATTTAGCCAAGGAAAGTCTTGGTTTTCTAATTTTTTGAATTAACAGATAAACAAAGGTGAGCTGGTTGATATAGGGGTATGTTTACTAAACGGCGCTAACGGTGCAGCTGCGATGTTATCGTGCGATAAGTGATGTTATCACACGATAATGGCGCATTACTGTGTGACAACATCACTTATCGGGTGATAATGTGGCTGGCAGCGTTAAGGTGCTCAGAAGATGGAGTAAGGCTCCCCAGAGGGCAGAGTAAGACTCCCGAGGGGCGGAGAGAAGGGGTCATTTGGCAGAGAGTGGGTGGGGAGAGGCTCCATGCACACTAACGCTGTGAAATGAAGGTCTGAAAATTAGCGCCAGTGAAAACCTCGCGCTAGAGGCACATTTGCAGGAGAGAGAAACCATTTCAGTCAGCAATGTACAGCAAAGGCAGGGAAACAAAGAAAAGTGATAGCCGTGATACATGTGCAGCAGCAGCAGCATAGTGGCCAAGTACGAGAGGGCAGGATGGTGAGGCTGCAAATGGGGCACAGTGGGCTGAAGGAGGGACATGCAGTGGGGCAGCTGGGGCACAGGGTGGACCAGGCAGATGCTTAGGTGGCACATAGGAACACAGAAACAGAAAGACAGCAAACCAGCAACTGACCAAGGGCAAACATACCCATGAGAGTGTGACTAACAGTGTCCAAGCGGACATCATCTAGCAGGTACCCCAAAGGGCACAAAACCTTGACAGGCGTGCCAGGGGGGAAGCGCAGATGTCAATGTAGGCACCCCTACCCCAGACCCCACACCATAGGCAGCCGCCTAATGGCACGCTGGATGGCCTGGGACCATGCACCACCAGCACCACCGGCATAAGGACATGTCAGCATGGTGGCAGAGGAGTACTGGTGGTGGAGGGGGCAGTGGCATCTGCCCACAGCACACCAAGGCCAAGCCCTGTTCAGGTGGGTGGCGTGCAGTGCAACAGACAAAGGCTGTCTGATGAACAGTAATGCTATCCCCAGGGGATAACCTGCATCTGGGGCAACAGTTTGGTGCAGTACACACAGTCAGTATATTCAGGGGCAGAAGGTCACATGTTCAAGTCCCAGCTGTGGCTCCTGCAGACCATGTCCCCTCATTTTACCCTTACTAAACCGTGATAATAAAGACAGAATCTTTATTGCAGATAAAAGTAACACGCCATAAACGCCTATATTGTACCCTACAGAGCACATACACCATAAACATGTGCAATCCCTAGAGCAGAGTTTCTCAACTCCAGTCCTGGAGGGCCAAACACCATTCAGGTTGTCAGGATGTCCCTAATAAATATGCATGAAATGCATTTACATGCACCGCCCCATTGTATGCAAATGTATCTCATGCATATTCATTAGGGACAGCATGGAAACCTGCACCGTGTTTGCCATACCAGGACCGGAGTTGGGAACCTCTGCCCTAGAGCTGCAGCCGACAGGGGCACAAACACCCCCACACACAGGCCCCACTATGCAGCGGCTCATGGAGAGTCAGGCTGATGGGCCCTGCGTGCAGCAGCATCTACCAATACTAGCACCTGCGTACCTTAGCAATGCCGCCTTAATCGTGGAAACACGTTCCACATATATCAAAAGGTTGCTATGAATAATGTCAGATAACAAATCCTAAGTTGAACACAATCTGTTGACAGGGATTCATCATATCAACCTTTCTGATATCTGTGGAGTGTGTTTCAGGTTTTGTTTCTGACAGTGTTTCCCACCCCGGGGAGTGACCCTAACAGTATTGAGTACCATAGCAATGCCTGCACTGTGCCCAGGACTGGTGTGGTGGCCAGGGCTGCCAACCACCTCCATATTTGCACAATGATGAAATAGGTGTGGTAGTGTGCGTATGTCTATCCAGTGTTATGTGGCTGCCTACACCTTACTGAGCCCACAATGCTTGCACTGTTTCCAGTGTTAGCCTGCCAATATTCATAATGAGGAGTAAGGTACTGTGAGTATGGCCCGGACAGGGTGGCCTGGGTAGGTAGCATCTGCACAGGGCATAGAGCAATGGCTGGGACATTGTAGTGCCCGGCCACCACCTGCACGGACAGGGTTGCCACAACATGTCATGCTGGGAAGTCACTCTCACCCTGACTGAGAAGTGACTACGGCATGGCTAGGTTCCCCCATAGTGCTATATGGTGTTTCTCTCATGTGATACTTCTGGGTTTCCTTTTCTGGGGCCCGATCACTGACATACCTGCTTGGTTTGTGTGCTCACGTGGTTCCTCCAGGAACATGCACTATGTACTAGCTAGTGGACTATCTGCAGTTAGCATGTGTATGGCTGGAACACCTTGCAGGGTGGAGACTGACAGTGCCCTCTGCTGGTGAATATCAGATTGGGGGGGGGGGCAGCTGAGCTTTTCCAGGCCTACTGCCCTATGTGATGTGTACAGATCTGCATTGACCTCCCTGTAGGGTGCCCATTCCCTCTACTGCCACCATTGCAGAGATGTAGAATGTGGACCTGTCCCCACCCTGACCCACAGGGGCGGGTTGGGTGGTGCTATGTAATCCGCTTTGGTGTCTGAACACCACCCTTCACTTATAGCATGTGACCATGGCACCCACACAGGACATGCACTATTCTGGGTGCATCATAGTCCACAAGGCCTAGACATAACTGGGAAATACAGATGGACACGGGTGTATCCTAGGGGTGTCTGTAGGGACTACCCATCACACACTGGCACTGATGGGGACCTGCAGCGCAGCCTATCTCAGCCATGCCATGTGCTGCGGACAGGGTGCTGGGCCCCCTACTTCACCCTCAGGGTGAGCACAGGAACCGCACGATGTCACGGTCTGTAGCTACTCTGTGCCAGTAACACACATGGTCAGTTCCCCCTACCAGGCCGGGATGCTATAGAGGCACATACCCCATCTTGTGATCAGATGTAGGCTGCTGATCTGCATGTGTAGTGCATCATGGGTACGGGTGGGTTTACCCTATCCTGGTAACCACAGCAGACAGTTTCTGTAGCCAGCCAGCAGTGTGTTAGATGCTATAGAGATGTAGCCCACTGGTTGCTTCAATAACTGTAGAGGCAGAGGTCATGGGTTTGAACCCACAGTGGTGTTATTTAAGAATGCTGTTTGAGGCTTTTCCTTTTCATTTCAATCAATGTTGCCATCAGAATCACCCTCACAGTGCTGTAGCCTAAGGTGCCTCATGGGTGCCCTGTAAAGTGCCCTATAAGGCGCCCTATAGGGCACATTATAGGGTGCCTTGGCGGACAGGGCACTTTCTAATGTGACCTATGGGGTGCCTTATAGGGCGCCTTATGAGGCACCTTAGGTTACGGCACTGTGAGGGTGTTTTTCCTGGCAGCACTGATTTCAATTAAAAGAAAATGCCTCAGACAGCATTTTTAGATTACACCACTGCAGGATCAAACCCATGATTTCTGCCTCCACTGTTATTGCAGTAACCAGTGGGCTACATCTTTATAGCTTTGAACACTGTGCTGGCATGTACTTAGGGCTAACGCGCGTTAACGTGCCATGGTGCCCTCTATTGCGCGATACAGATTCTTGCTACCTTAGTACCGGAATGCCCACTCTTTATATGGTATTCTTCACATTATCACTGCAACTAGCGCATTAAGACGGTTTAATAAACATACCCCATAGTGTATCTTGATTTTCAGAAAGCCTTTGACAAGATCTCCCATGAGAGACTCTTGGCAAAATTAAAGAAAGGTGAATAGTGGAGTACCCTAGAGATCTATGCTGGACCCTCTGCTTTTTAATATATTTACAAAAGACCTAGAAATGGGAATAATGAGTGAAGTGATCAAATTTGCAGATGACACAAAATTATTCAAAATTGCTAGAACCCAAGAGAATTCTGAAAAATTTCAAGAAGACCTTGATAAATTGGAAGAGTGGGCATCCAAATGGCAGATGAAATTTAATCTGGACAAGTGCAAAGCTATGGATTTAGGGAAGAACAACCAAAACTATGGTTACACAATGCAAGGTTGCACAATAGGAACCACCACCCAGAAAAAGGATTTAGGCATCATTGCGCCTAGTATGCGGCTTTGGCCAAGAAAGCAGATATAAGACTAGGAATTATAAGGAAAGGAATGGAGAATAAAACCAAGGATATTAAAATGCCTCTGTAATGTCCCATGGTGCAACTGTACCTTGAATGTTGTGTGCAGTTCTGGTCACCATATCTTAAAAAGGGTATAGCAGAATTAGAAAAGGTATAGAGAAGAGCCAGTGAAATAATTTTTGTTAAAAAGCAGGGTACTCCACTATTCACCTTTCTCCATTGAGAAAATTGGCCATTTAACCCTTCTCTCTGCTTTCTATCTGCCTCCTATCCCATGACTGTTTAATTTCACCAAGAGTCTCTCATGAGGCACTTGTCAAAGGCTGTCTACAGGAACAAGCAGGAAGTCAGTCATTACATATGGGTGACATCGGCACAGACAGAGCCCGGGCGGGAACACTCCCCAGCATCCAATAGGAATGCTTTTGGGAGTGTTACTCCACCCATGGGTGTATTCCTTCTAGCCTTCCCAACTGGTCTTTTCAGCCATCTTTTTTCCACGGAGCCATCAGGATATAGTCCCAGTTTCATCGCGTGAAGAGACTTCAAATTTTTCTCTGGTACCTTTTCAGTGCTATTTTCTGCCTTCCCATTGACTGCATCGACTCCTGGTTGATTCCGGTTACCTTTTTTATGTTTTATTTTCTTTTATTCTTATTTTTTCTTTTCTTTTAGCCTTAATTATTGTGGGGCCTAGTACCCTCCTGGGTGCCATTTCCCAAAATGGAAAAGCCCCATGATGGATTTAACTACTACTACTACTGAGCATTTATATAGCGCTACCAGTCCTGATATCACTTGATGGGCGTGAGAGACAGCACTGTACAACAAAACATGTAAGAGACAGTCCCTGCTCACCAGAGCTTACAATCTAATCAAGACAAACACAGAAGGCGTAAACAGGGGTAAAAACAGGGGGAAGGAGAAGAAGGAGATCAGGTGAATCAAGATCCAAAGGCAGCAGCAGAGGTGAGCCTTCAACCTGGATTTGAAGAGGGTTAGTGAAGGTGCCTGGCGTACAGACACGGGTAGTTTGTTCCAGGCGTAAGGTGCAGCAAGGTGGAAGGAGCGAAGTCTGGAGTTAGCAGTAGTAGTGTGGGGCATAGATAGAAGCAGTTGGTTAAAGGAGCAGAGTTCCCGGGAGGGGTTGTAAGGAGAGATAAGAGAAACAAGGTACTGAGGAGCCGCAGAGTGAATGCATTTACAGGTCAGCAGGAGAAGTTTGAATTGGATGTGGAGACAGATAGTTTGAATTGGATGTGGAGACAGAAGTTTGAATTGGATGTGGAGACAGTGAAGTGACTTGAGAAGAGGAGTAATATGGGCATGATGAGGCTGGTGGAAGATTAGCCGTGCAGCGGATTGTTCAACAGATTGAAGGGGAGAGAGATGACTCAAAGGGAGACCAGCAAGGAGCAGGTTACAGTAGTCAAGACGGGAGGTGATTAAGGAGTGGATAAGCGCTTTAGTAGTGTGTTCAGAAAGGAAAGGGTGGATTTTGCTAATGTTAAAGAGAAAGAAGCGGCAGGTCTTAGCTACGAGATGGATATGTGTGGAGAAAGAGAGGGAGGAGTCAAAGACAACCCCCAGATTGCGGGCTGAGGAAACGGGAAGGAGTAAAGAGCTGTCCACAGAGACTGAGAAAGGAGGAAGGGGAGAGGAGGTTTTAGGGGGAAAGATAAGAAGTTCAGTCTTGGCCATGTTCAATTTCAAGCGGCGGTGGGACACCAGGCAGCAATGTCAGAAAGGCAGGCAGAGATCCAGGTCTGGATTGCTGGAGAGAGGTCAGGAGTTTAAAAAGTGCACCAAGTGCTTGAGCACCATTTCCCTAACTGATGAACATGATTGATGTCTCAAATGCCTCGGCCCGGACCTCGACATGGATTCCTGTGTCCATTGCATTAAGTTGACCTCAAGAGGAAGGAATAACCGTGAGCAACAGAAGGCTAAGCTGTTTTGGATAGAGTCAGCTCCTTTGGTGCACTCCTCGGAGCCATCGACACCGTCAAAGTCATCTAAAGCTTCCCGGTCTTCATCTCCAATCAAACAAAAGAAGAAGCATAGCTCGGAGTCCCCAATGCATAAGACTGCAAAAACATCGAGGTTGGCATTGAGAGGGTCTCACTCCTCATCCAGGTCAGCTTCCCATTCAGACTCTGAGCGTTGGCATCACCTTCTGATGTGGACAGTGTGGCCATACAGCCTCAGTGGGAGGTTACCCCCTCCAAAGCCTCAAAGGGGCTTGGGGATGCCCTTGAGGCTTTGTCCTTTGCGGAACCCCTTAGCTAAAATAAAATACCATGCTTGGGTGTTGTGCACTGTTCCCTCTAAGCTGTGCGCGTGTGCGCGCACACACACCTCGCTGAGCGAGCGCACATACTTTACAACAGAGCGCACAAAAATTACGGCTCTGATTCTGATAGAAAACACCACAGACGTCTTAAAATTTAAAAGTTATGATTGTAATTACTAGAAATTTCCCGCTTCATTTAGTAATCGTCTATTTTCATTTAATTTGATTAAATTCAATGTGGTGTACATACTGTATTCTGAAGTATAGTCAAATTTTAAAGTCTATAACTCCAAGTGTCGTTATGTGGTGCACAAAAATTTAACCTTCCTTCAAAAGTTGCACACAGCTGATATTTTATGCGCACACAGCCTACAGAAAATTAGAGGGAACATTGGTGTTGTGGCCCAGATATTTCCATATAGATTCGCTCCATCCCCAGCACTGACCCTTGATGATAGGGTTATAGTCATCGAGAAAAGCCTCGTTGCAATTCTGGCAGTGGTTACTCCAGCACACTCGGTGCTTCCTGGTACTGAGGCAGAGACTCCACCCTCGATACCTCCAGATACTAAGGTGATCATCGAGTCAAGACCATCCCTGGGTACTGACATCCCGACTTTGATGTGCACGGAGGCTCATACCTCGAAGCGCCCACCTGATCCATTGGTATCGGTGCACTCGGAACCACCATGATCAGTTCCATCTACATCGAGTTGGCCTCGAACCCAGGAACATCGATGGTATCATGGGGTAGCCAAAGATTACTTTGATTTTCTGCCATACTCTGACTGGGCCTCAGACATCTGTGAACTGGAATTGGCCAATTCCGATCCCTAAAAGGACATATCCTCGGATCTATCGACTCCATATGAACAGCGCCGTTCACCTCCTGAGGATATGTCCTTCCAAGATTTCATTAAGGATATGGTGATGCCCTTGACATCTCAGTATCGACTGAAACAGAACCAACAGCTGAAGAGCTTGACATCCTACAGTATCCATCAGCACCAAAGGAAGCTGCAACACTCTTGATACACAACATCCTCAGAAATCTGATGGTCAGAATGTGAGAAACACCTACTCATTCCTGCTGTCAGCAAATGTTTGGATACCCTCTACAGGGTTCCTTCCTGTCCTGGTTTTCAAAAAACACAGCTCCCACATAATTCAATGGTAGTGGAGTCGGCAAAGAGAAAGATCAAGAGCCAGAAAAATCATTCTTCAGTTCCTCAAAAGCAGAAAAGCAAGAACCCTCAATGCCTTTGGTAGAAAGGCCTTCCAGACCACAATGTTAGCCTCAAGAGTGGATTCCTACATGCTCTACATGGGCATGTTCCTCAGAGATGTCTCTAGGGACCTGTCAGAATTTACTTCCCTTCTACCTTCTCAGAAGCAGGCCCCTCATCAGGTCTTGTCTTTCACGCACAACACACTTCAAAGTTCCTCACAAGAGCAATATTTGATGCTTTTGAGGCAAATAGCAAAGAAGCAGTGGCCTGTATAACAGCCAGGAGGACAGCATGGCTACAGGCTTCAGACCTGGAACAATGGGTCTAGGATAAATTATTCAATACTCCCTGCAATGGGGAAAACCTCTTTGGCCAAAGGTGGAGAAAAAAGACAGGGGAAATAGAAACAGATGACCTCACAATGAAGAGGCTTTCTCCAGGACCAAGCAGGAAGTCAGTCCTCACTTATGGGTGACGTCGGCGCCGACGGAGCCCTCGCGGAGCAATTTTCCCCAGCTTTCAAAGAAAGCCTTTGGGAATTGCAGCGCGCATGCGCGGTCGTCTTCCCGCCCGAGGGTGCCATCTTAGCCAGTCTTCTTTTTTTTCCCGCGGAGCCCTGCAGACGTCCCCGTCTTGTCCCCGCGAAAAAGTTGATTTTCCTCTTTATTTTATACTTTTTTCTTTCGGTTCGACGCCGATCGTTTTCCCGCCCGGACTCGCGACGCCGGTCTCGAGTCCTCTAGCGTTTTTTCGGTTTTTCTGACTTAGTCAGCTTTCATTTTCGTTTTCCCTGGCAGCCCGGTCCTTTGACCTCGCAGGGGCCCTTTTTCCCCCGATGGCTGCCAGTGGCTTTAAGCGGTGTGGTCGGTGTGACCGAAATATGTCACTAACCGACACACACGACTTTTGCCTCCGCTGCTTGGGCCCGGATCATGAGGAACTGATCTGTGGGCCCTGCAGCAAACTGTCCTCGAAGGCGTTGAGAAGTCGGCGGCATCAGCGCGAGAGAATCTTCGCTGACCCCAGCCGTACCCGGACCTCGTCGGAGGCCTCCGTGTCAAAGGGCTCCAGCTCGGACCGTCGCCGGAGCTCCTCCGACCGGGGTTCTCCCTCCGGGGACCATCGTCGGAAGGAAAAACCCGCGAGGGCGGCGTCGGTGGACGCTCCTGGCTCCGCGAGGGCCAGGTCGCATAGCCCCGACAGCCGCCCCGGGTCCTTGGAGAAGGAACATCTCCCGAAGCGACCTCGCCTGGAGTCGGAGATGCCTGCCCGGGTAAGTCCTGTAGTCCTTCTGAACTCGCCTCCGCGACAGCCGACGTCGGGCCCGACGCCGTCGGGGCCCGAGTCGGGGGCTGCTGGGTCACCTGAGCTCGGACTCAGGTTGACGGCCTTGGAGAGCAGACTGTCTGCCTTCATGGACCAGCAGCGGGCACTGCTCGCTGGCCTCGCTGGCGCCGCTGCCCCGACCGCCGGGACGTCGACGTCCAAGTCGACCCCGGAGACCGAGCCGATCCTCGAGTCAATGAGAACTCGAGTCGATCCTCGGTCGAGGTCACCCTCGGCCTCCTCCCGTTCGGGACCGAGGTCGCCGACGCCGACTCCCTCGACGTCGGGGCGGCTGGCGCCGCATCCTGCCCGGGCCGACCCCACCGAGTCCTCGTCGGAGTCGGTCTGGGAGTCTGAGGAGGAAGAGTCACCTGATTCTTTCCGGACTCGGTGTGTCCCATCGGACTCACCGGGGTCCGAGCCTCGGAAGCAGTCCCCCCCGGAGGATGCCCGGTTCTCGGACTTCGTTAGGGATATGGCCAAGGCTTTGGCCTTCCCTGCGGATCCCGAGGAGGAGCCTCGAGCCGAAGAGCTCGACGCCCTCCAGTATGACTCTCCCGCGAGGGAGCACTTTACTGTGCCGGTTCCTCCTATGCTGGAACGACTACTCTTCCGCATGTGGGAGAGTCCGGCCTCCTCGCCGGTCCTGAGCAAGCGGGTCGATTCTATCTATCGGGTCCGCAAGAGCCCTGGCTTTCAGAAGGCACAGCTGCCACACCATTCCATGGTAGTGGAATCGGCCATGCATCGTCTTAAGAGCCAGAAGATGCACTCCTCGGTGCCTCCTGGACGGGAGGCCCGTAACCTGGATGGCCTTGGCAAGAAGTGCTTCCAGGGCTCTATGCTCGCATGTCGTGTCCAGACTTACCAGCTCTACATGGGCATGTATCTCCGGGATCTGGCTAAAGAGCTAGCCGGATTCTCCGCTGGTCTCTCCGAGGAGCCCTTGCGGAGGTTCCTAGCCTTGTCCACGGGCATTCGGGAATGCTCAAAGTTCATGTCCCGAGCAGCCTATGATAGCTTTGAGGCCTCGGCTAGAGTGGCCGCAGCCGGCATCGGTGCCCACCGACAGGCTTGGCTTCAGTCGTCGGATCTTGAGCCCTGGGTACAGGACAAGTTGGTCGATGTCCCCTGCCGAGGCGAAAACCTCTTTGGCAAGCCCATGGCGGAAAAGGCTGCACAAATTGAGACTGAGACTCTCACCAGGACCAGGCTTTCTAGGAAGACCTCCGCCCCTTCCCAGAAAAAGAAGGGCTCGGGAAAAAAGTCCTTTTACCCGAGGAAGGCGGCTGCCTACAAACAGTACCCCCATTATCAGGCCCCTGCAGCTCCCCAACAGGGCCAGCAGGCCAAGGGACGGGGTAACGGGTCCCGTAGGCAGCAAGCCCCCAAGCCTGCACCACCAGCCCCTGCTCAGCAGGGTGGGGGTTTTTGACTCGCTGAGCATAGCCTCTCCCCCCCCACTGGTTCCTCCCAGCACCGGAGGCCGGCTGGTTCACTTCGGCCACAGGTGGTCCAGCATCACCGCAGATGCCTGGGTACTTCAGGTCGTGCGAGAAGGCTACCTTCTCCACTTCCATCAGGTCCCTCCCTCCTATTTTCCGGGAGAACCTTCGCGCCCCCCTCTGCACAGGGAGTTGCTCCTTCAGGAGTTAGCAGGTCTTCTGCAGGAACAGGCGGTGGAACCGGTGCCCCACCACCTGAGAGGTCAAGGCTTTTACTCAAGGTATTTTCTGATACCAAAGAGAACAGGGGGCCTCAGACCCATCCTGGACTTGCGCAACCTCAACAAGTTCCTTGTGCGGGAGAAGTTCAAAATGCTTACCCTTGGAATCCTTCTGCCCTACCTCCAGCAGGGAGATTGGCTATGCTCCTTGGATCTAAAGGATGCCTACACGCACATCCTCATCCACCCAAGCCACCGCCAATACCTAAGGTTTGTGGTGGCAGGAAATCATTACCAGTACAGGGTACTGCCCTTTGGCCTATCCTCCGCACCGCGAGTCTTCACAAAATGTCTCGCGGTCGTGGCGGCCCATCTCCGGCTTCACGGCCTCTATGTCTTTCCGTACCTCGACGACTGGCTCATCAGAGCAGCGTCTGCTCAGGAGGTCACCAACGCCACGTGCCGCACGGTGACTCTACTGCAGCACTTGGGCTTTGTCATAAACTTCGCAAAGTCCACTTTGCTCCCCTCACAGGATCTCGAGTTCATCGGCGCAAGGCTGCACACTCCTCGGGCACGAGCGTACCTACCGCTCGACAGGGCTCAACGGCTCATGGACCTAGCGGACCGCTTTCGCAGCCAGCCCCTGGTCTCCGCCAGGCGCTTCCTGAGACTGCTCGGCCATATGGCTTCCACCGTCCATGTGACCCCCAATGCCCGCCTGAATATGCGGTCTGCTCAATGGTGTCTCCGCCAGCAGTGGCGACAAGCCACAGGCGGCCTGGCAGACCTAGTGCGCGTCTCCGAGCCGCTGCTCTCGTCTCTCCGGTGGTGGCTCCGACAGCCGAACCTGATATTCGGAATGCCTTTCCAGTCACCTCAGCCGACCCGGGTGCTGACCACCGATGCGTCCCTCCTGGGCTGGGGAGCACATTGCCAAGAGGCACGTACTCAGGGCCTCTGGACCACGTGGGAGTCTGCTCAGCAGATCAACTTCCTGGAGCTCAGGGCGATCCGCCTAGCTCTCAAGGCCTTCTCCCACCTGACTTCCCAACAGTCCGTCCTTGTCCAGACGGACAATCAAGTTGCCATGTTCTACGTGAACAAGCAGGGGGGCACGGGCTCCTTCCTCCTCTGCCGGGAGGCACAGAAGCTCTGCTCTTGGGCCGTCAGTCACGGCATTCTCCTCAAGGCAGTTTATCTCCCGGGCCAAGAAAATTGCCTTGCAGACAAACTCAGCAGGGCCCTCAGCCGCACGAGTGGCGTCTGGATCCCTTGGTAGTTCAGAAGCTCGTCCTCAAGTGGGGTCTCCCCACGGTGGATCTCTTTGCCAGTCCTCACAACCGGCAGCTTCCTCGCTTCTGCTCTCGTCAGCCACACCCCCTTCGGGTGGCGGCGGACGCCTTTCTGATCTCGTGGTCGGGGAGCCTTCTGTACGCTTTCCCTCCCATCCCGCTGGTCTCTCGGACTCTTTTCAAGGTTCTCCGAGACAAAGCCTTCATGATCCTGGTGGCCCCTCGCTGGCCCAGGCAGCCGTGGTTTCCGCTCCTGCTGCAACTGGCGGTGGAGGATCCAATCCCTCTGGGGGTACAACCGGATCTCCTCACTCAGGATCAGGGGTCCCTTCTGCACCCCAACCTCAGGTCTCTCAACCTCATGGCCTGGCTGCTGAGAGGGTAGTCCTTGCTCCCCTTCTCCTGCCGGCGGAGGTGGAGGAGGTCGTCTTAGCTTCGCGACGGCCTTCTACCCGCAAATGCTACGCCCTTAAATGGCGTCGCTTTGCAGTCTGGTGTGCCCAACAGTCTCAGGATCCCTTCTCCTGCCCGGTGTCGGTGATCTTGCAGTACTTGCTGCACCTCTCTAATCTGGGACTTAAGTCCAACTCCGTCAAAGTTCACCTCAGTGCTCTTTCAGCACATCATGTGCCGGTGGGCGGCAGACCTCTCTCCAATGACCCTCTCGTAGCGAGGTTTCTCCGAGGTCTCCTTCTACTTAAACCACCTCTGCGCCCGCCAGCGCCTGACTGGGACCTGAATGTGGTTTTGCAGCGGATCACCTGTCCGCCTTTTGAACCTATGGCTACCTGTTCTCTCCGTTTTCTGTCTTGGAAAACACTGTTCTTGATAGCCCTCACTTCCGCTAGACGCTTAAGTGAATTGCAGGCCCTCGTGTCTGATCCCCCTTACACTCGGTTCTACAAAAATAGGGTAGTCCTACGGACTCACCCAAAGTTTCTTCCAAAAGTGGTCTCCCCTTTTCACATCAATCAGGAGGTGGTACTTCCAACCTTCTTTCCCAGACCACACTCCAACCGAGCTGAAACGGTCCTCCATACCCTGGACTGTAGAAGGGCTTTTGAACTTCTACCTTGACCGTACGCGGGAGCACCGTAAAGCTGCTCAGCATTTTGTGTCTTTTGACCCCAATAAATTGGGGCTCCCGGTCTCCAAGCGTACTCTGTCCATCTGGGTTGCGGACTGTATCTCTTGGGCTTATGGGGCAGCCGGACTCTCCTTAGAAAGTCGAGTCACGGCTCATTGCGTTCGGGCAAAGGCCACGTCAGTGGCTTACCTCCGCTCTGTTCCGCTGGCAGACATCTGCCGGGCCGCTACTTGGTCTTCGAGCCAGACTTTTGCGGTCCATTACTGTCTCGAGAGGGAGTCCCGTAGGGACAGTGCTTTCGGACAGGCAGTCCTCCGTAATCTCTTTGAGGTCTGAGCAACTCCTACCCTCCATCCCGGATGTGGGCTACCGGTGGGTGATAATTCAGCGAAGATTCTATCCTTCTGTGCTGCTGAGCTAGAGGGAGCTCATTTTTGTGCTTAGGGTCTCCGGTAGCCTTGAGCTTGGGAGTCCCATAAGTGAGGACTGACTTCCTGCTTGGTCCTGGAGAAAGCGTAGTTACTCACCTGTAACAGGTGTTCTCCAGGAGCAGCAGGAATCAGTCCTCACTACCCTCCCTCCTCCCCTTGGAGTTGCAATCGTCTGCTTATGTTCTTTTTTGCAAATTTTTATGCTGTCTTTTTTAGCTATGTCATCTGACTGGCTAAGATGGCACCCTCGGGCGGGAAGACGACCGCGCCGCGCCATGCGCGCTGCAATTCCCAAAGGCTTTCTTTGAAAGCTGGGGAAAATTGCTCCGCGAGGGCTCCGTCGGCGCCGACGTCACCCATAAGTGAGGACTGATTCCTGCTGCTCCTGGAGAACACCTGTTACAGGTGAGTAACTACGCTATCTACGAAGATAGCAGATTCTTCCAAGAAGAAAGCTCCTGGAAAGAAACCATTCTACCCCAAGAAAAAATGTTTCTTCCCGCCTTACTATTCTTATTCCACCTACCAGTCTCCTTACTATTCTTATTCCACCTACCAGTCTCAACAACAGCAACAGAGGAAACCGGGACCCAAGCAACCTCGTAAGCCTAAATCTCCTATGGCTAATTTGTTTAGATTTAAGCAGCTCCCTTGCCCGATTGTAAGCTAAGCTTCCCTGCTCCAATCGGGACTGGGGAGGAGCCTCTGGTGCCTCTAAACAGCTGCTGCTGGAGGACTGAACTGCCTGACATCATCTGACCAGCTGATTTGTTTAGATTTAAGCAGCTCCCTTGCACGATCGCAAGCTAAGCTTCCCTGCTCCAATCGGGGCTGGTGGAGGAGCCTCTTGTGCCGTTAAA
The DNA here is from genome assembly GCA_033557465.1 of Ichthyophis bannanicus. Classification (NCBI taxonomy): domain Eukaryota; kingdom Metazoa; phylum Chordata; class Amphibia; order Gymnophiona; family Ichthyophiidae; genus Ichthyophis; species Ichthyophis bannanicus. The sequence goes on along the minus strand of CM066034.1, from coordinate 1,004,766,357 downwards.
CAGCTGCCGTCGTCAGGCATGCCCACGCCTTGTGGGCCTGCGCCTGAGGGCCCTTTGGTGTGGCCCTTAGGTGAGGCACAGAACCTAGCTACCATCCGGTTATAGGTCAGTAACTCTCAATATATTTCATAACCCTAATTACCTCTCTCCATTTCATACAATCTTTTATAGATTTCTTCCCTTTGCACAAGCCTTTATTCCCAGTATACATTTTCCTCTCTCTGATTTACATCTTATGCAACCTATTTGGTCCACTTGGTTACCTTACTATGATGATTGTCAGCAATCTAATCATAAGGCACATAATGCCACACATACTATGCCTTCTCATTCCATAAATTCTACACATAGTAACCCAATCAATAAAGCTAATATCAAATGTGCACTTTTGAATGCTAGATCAGTTAGAATAAATTAAATTTGATCGGTGATATAATACTAAATAAACAATTAGACATTATTTGCATTACATTGGATGACTCTGATCAAGTTATCTTAAATCAGCTAACTCCACCTGGCTTCTCAGCATTTAATTACATTAGAACACAGAAGAAAGGGGGAGGTTACTCATACTAACCAGAAATGAATATAGATTTAAACTGATTTCTTCCAGTAACTCCTTTGAATCTAGTACAATTACTATTGCAAATAAATTTCTTAGTATCTCCCTAACCTATAGACCAGGAGCCACAACTGAATACTTATCCTCTATCCTTGAAACCGTATGTGCCAACACCTGTAAGCACAAACCCCTCATTGCTTTAGGTGATTACAATCTACCATCTACGTCCTCTAAAGAAGCAGCAGCATTTTTAAAAGCTATGACTTCATTAAAGTATCGCCAGATAATTACTTCTCCTACACATCAACACGACTCTATTCCAGATTTGGTCTTCATTCCATCCCTCTGGAACTCTCTGCCAAACCACATCAGGAACAACGGTGATCTCCCATCATTCAAAAAGCAGCTAAAAAACGTCCTATTCCAGGAACATCTCTGAATGGGAACCCCCTCCCCCTATTTCTCTTCAAGAACTTCAGACCAGTAACTGTGCTGTCCTGTCCGTCTCTATGTTCATCCCAAAATCATCAATGTTGAGCCCCCGGTGATGCCCCCCCCTACTATTGATTCCCCCCCCCCCTCGTTATGTGTCCCACCGCTTTGACCCGGTGAAAAGCGGGATATAAATACAGTTAAATAAATAAATAAACAAAGCAACTAATGAAGCATGATAAGACTTTAATCACAGCAATTACTCCAGTCCCCTCACTTAATAGAATTTGTCCTGACATTAAATAATTCCTTTCAACAATTAGTCTATGAGAGCACAACCAGACTCTTCAAGGCCTTTGACAGAAATACATTTATAAATGAAGTCACTCCACAATTAGAGCAAAACCTTGATACCCTTGATTCAAGTATAGACAACTGGAATTACACTTTATCTAATGCAGCATCAGCTCTCACTCAATCTCAACCAAAAGCACGTAGGAGATCTAATGCTCCTTGGTACTCGAGTGATATCAGGGTTATGAAACGCACTCTCCGAAGGTTAGAAAGAAGATGGAGGAGATTTAAATCTCATGACTTACTGACCCAATACAGAGTTAAACAACTTGAATATAACGATCTTATGAATGAACGTAAACAACTTTATCATACCAATATAATTATGAAATCTATCAATAGACCGATGGAGCTGTTTACCATTGTTTTGAAGCTCACAAAAGACTCTATGCAGCATCGTGCCCACCATATAGACCCACAGGTTTTTGCAGATTACCTAAGATCCAAAAATATCACCACTCATACATGCTCTTCTTCTACACTGACAACTGACTATAGTATCAATGATTCCCAACACATTTGGGAGAACTTCACTATTCCTTCACCCCAGCATCCTCCCCAATTCAATAGATTTCTGCAACGGTGTACTAATGGGACTCCCTAAGCAAGCTATTCGCAGACTCCAGATAGCACAAAATACAGCAGCAAGAGTAATCACACAAACACCAATAAAGGAACATATTACACCAATTCTAAGGGAACTACACTGGCTACCAATAGCCAACAGAAAAAAATTTAAAATATTCCACACTATATTCAAGACTCTTCAAAATGAAACACTATGAAGCTTAAGAACATTAATTCACAACAACCCGGAAAGAAGATTGAGAAGAAGTAACAATAAAAACTCATTATCCGTTCCCTCAATCATCAGAAGCAGCAAGGCAACCACTACAAAGGGGGCATTCTCCTTATATGCCCCAACGCTGTGGAGCTTACTCCTAGACAATATAAGAGATACGAAAGGTCCAAACAGCTTCTGCAAGCTCATAAAAACTTTCCTCTTCAGAGAGCATTTTGGAGAATCAATTACATGAAACAAAACATTCCTGGCTACACAAGAAACTCTCATAAAATCAGGATATTATCCAATACTCCACTCAAAACAAGACACAGAACAAAATCTTCTATATTCAAAATAAACAAATCAAATTATCTTTCAGCAAACAGCTCAGAGCAATCCATAATCAAACACCATATGTAACTAGTTGATTGTTACACATAGTTATATTTAATTTTTATCCTTTTAATTGTTTTATTATGACTACACAAATGTTTAATGTTACATGTAATGCATATATATGATATAATGCAAGTTTTGAGTTAATTGTAAACCGCCTTGATTTATGAAAGGCGGTATAAAAGCGCACATAAATAAATATTATGCATGCGGCTGTGTTTTGAACCATCTACAATGGATGCAGTGAGTGTTTTGTGATTCCTTGATAGATTGTGTTGCAGTAGTCTAGGTGAAGAGTTATTAATGCCTGGCATACTGTTCTAAAATCACTGGGGTCAAGTAGAGGATGGGGGTTTTGCAGAATCTTCATCTTATGGTATGTGGCTTTTGTGGTCTTTTTATTTATTTATTTAGCTGTATTTATATCCCACTTTTCACTGGGTCAAAGCGGTCAATTGGGGGATACATTTAACACAAGGGGATGAGAGACACATACATTCATACTTACAGGGAACATGGGCAATGGAGGGTTAAGTGGCTTGCCCAAGACCACAAGGAGTGCCTATAGGACTAGAAATCCCAGCCCCTCCGGCCTGAGATTGCTGTCCCCAGGTGGGACTTGAACCCCCGGCCCTCTGGCCTGAAGTATCTTGTCCTAACCACTGGACCACTCCTCATGTTAGTGATCTTGTTATATCAAAAAGCTCTCTGGAGCAGTTAAGGGAGCTCATGATGAGGTTTGTGTGATAGTCTCTTTTGCATTTGTCTATCAATGTGTGGTATTCACATAGGGGCATGTTTACTAAAGTCCGCAAATTTGCGCGCCGCAAAATAGCGCACGGCAACGCGCCACTGAAACGCTAAGAAATGCGTTTAAACACCCCGCACACGTGCGTGTCACCCCCGCACAGGTACGCGGCACACTAACGGGCCCCGTACAAGTGCGTGCCCGCAAATGTCCGATAGAGGCGTGGAACGGCTAAAGGAGGGCGGAGGAAGGCTCCCGAGGGGCGGAGAGACGGGGTCAATGGGCAGGGAAGGGGAGGGGAGAGGCTCCCCGCACATTATCGGGCCCGAATTTACAAGGAAAAAATAGCGCGAGTGAAACACTCACGGTAGAGGGCATTTAAAGGGAAGAGAAACCATTTCCGTCAGCAATGTACAGGAAAACCGTGGAAACCAGCAAAACGTGAGCAGTGTGATACATGTGCACAGCACAAAAGTGCAAATAGAAATAGAAAATGACCACAACAGAACTATTAAAAATAGTAAGTCAGCTGTGGAACAGTTATAGTGATGGGCAAATACAGAAAACACACCCATCAAAGCTCCAGAAAAAAGAAATGAAGTTCAGAAGGGTTTACGGAGCGGAGACTCTTCCAAAAAACATTCCCTTTTGTGGAGCTTTCCTGGGAGTGTCTGCTATGGTTGCCCATTAATATCACTGTTGCCCAGCGTGGTGATATTGTGTCCCCCATTTCCCGTGGTCATTTCCGGGGTTTATGTGCACGTTTGCCACCAGACAGGGTGCATATGCCCACAGTAAAATTGCGTAGAGCAGGGTTTGTGACTCCATCCTGCCAGGCTTACTACCTCCAGGGGCTGCACTGTCTCAGTGGCCATAGTGTGGTGCAGCGGACAGAGTCAGTACCTCTAGGACCAGAGGGTCAGGGGTTCAAAGCCCAGCTGGGGCACTTGCCAGCCCAGTTCCTATATTTTACCCACCACTAAACACAGATAGCGCAGACACCCCTGTATTGCAGGGGACAAAAGCATGGGGAAAACACCCATATTTTAACCAACAACGCGCACACACCACAACAATGGGCATTACCCACAGCCAAGTACCCCAAATGCAGTCCCGTACTGCCACATTCCAATCAGGTCACCTGCTTTGTATGGGAGAAGCTCATGCCAGCATGTTGGCGGACGAGTACATGTGGTGCAGGGGGCAGTGGCTGCTAGCGACAGAAGACAGAGGCCTAGCCATGTGCAGGCTGCCACCGTCCACTGCAACAGACTGCAACAGACAGGCCCTGCCGGATCCACAGTCATGGACATTCCAGGGAATCCACCCAATCTGTGGCTACATGGTGGTGCAGTGCACACAGACACTGCATGCAAGAGCAGAAGGCCACAGGTTCAAAGCCCAACTGCCAATCTTGCCCACATATTTTTCCCCCAATTAAACAGTGATAGTAAGGGCACACCTTTCCTGGCGAGGACATATGCAATGGCAATACGTCTATCTTTTACCCCACGGAGCACAGACACAATGAACAGGGCCAGTACCCAGAGCAGAATCACGCAAATGCAGTCCTGGTGGGGCACGCACCAGTCAGGTTCCATGATGCCACTCATACAAATGCCTGTGCTGTATATCTATGCACCACACCCATGGTATGTAGATGTAGCTCATGCATATCCATGAGGGACAGCAGGAAAACCAGACCAGTGTGATGCAAACCTGGACTGGAGTTGGGAATCTGTGCCGTGAAGCAGCAGCCATCAAGGGCAGACACACCCATAGGCCTCATTGGCCAATGTCTCCGGGAGAGGCAGACCATTGGACCCTTCATGCATCCCCCAAAACTAGCACTTGCATAACTTACCAATGTCACCCTACACCTGAGGTATACGGTACACAGCTCTGAGACGTTTGCTAGGAGCACAGGCAGCTAGATATCCATACGTTACGCACATACTGCTAGTTGACCCCATCCAAACAATCTGTTAGGTGTTTGCGGTGCGTGCTCCAGGCCTGGCCTCTGACGGTGTTTACCACCCTGGGGAGTGACCCCCAGCTGTACTGCGTACCATATCCATGCCTTGCCGTGCTCAGGACCGGTTTGGTAGGCAAGCCTAATTACCTCCTCAATAGTAGCACCATGATGGCATAGGTGTGGAAGTGTGCGTCTGTCTATACAGTGGGTGTTGGCTACAAGCCCCTTCCACAGCCCACACTGCCAGCACTGTTGCCAGTATTGGCCTGCCAATGTGCATAATGAGGTGCAAGGTACCATGGGTATAGCCAGGACAGGGTGGCATGGCCAGGATGCATCTGCACCGGGCATAGAGCACTGGCAGGGACATTGTAGTGTCCGGCCACCACCTACACAGACAGGGTGGCCAAAGCATGTCCTTCTGGGAGCTCATGCTCACCCTGACTGTGCAATGACCACAGCATGGTTAGGCACCCCCATAGTGCTATACAGTATTTCTCTCATGTGATAGATATGGGTTTCTGTTTGGGGCCCAGTCATTGAGTTATCTGCTTGCTGTGTATGTTGGCAGACTAGTTCTGGGTGCATGTGTCTCCATTGGGAACATGCACTATGGACTAACCAGCAGACTGTTTGTAGCTGGTAAATGTCTTGCTAAACTGGCTTGCAGGGTGCAGTGGCTGTTGGCTTGCTGCAGGGGAATATCTAGTGGTGGGGTGCAGCTTGCCTTCACCTGGTCCTATGTCTGTCTGCTATGGCTGTGTATTGGGGGGGTGTTTGTGCCTCAGCAGGACCAGGGTTGATGTTGCCCCCTGCTGCCACCTTTGCAGGGAAGTAGAGTGTGGATCTCTTGATGGGGGACCTTGTTTGCTGCCGGGGGGTGTGCTGTGCCTGACTGGGATATCCATAGTTTGTGCAGGAACTAGCTATCTTGCACATTAACACTGCTTTGGAACTCCCGCTTGGCCTCCATCAGCCATGGAAGGTGTTGTGGACCTGGTCCTGGGCGCCTCATTGTACACTCAGGGTGAGCACAGATCCCACACGATGTAACGGTGTGTAGCTACTCTGTGCCAGTAAAACACCCGGTCAGTGCCCCCTACCAGGCCGGGGTGCTGTGTGGGTGCACATGGACACTTCCTCCTGCCTGTTGAGGTGCATTCCCCATCTTGTGTGCATCTGTGGACAGCTGATTTGCATGTGCAGTGCATCATGGGTACGGGTGGCCTAACCCTATACTGTCTACAACAGCAGACTGTCTGTGGGGTGATGTGCAGGCTCTCTGCAGCCAGCCAGAGGCTTGCTGTCAGCTATAGAGCTGTAGCCCAATGGCTATGTCACTGCCTGTACAGCCAGGGGTCATGGGTTCAAACCCACAGTGGGGCCCTTTGATAGGGCTGTCCACAGCTTTATTTTTATTTACTGTACATATGTCTATGTCGGCAAAACCACCCACAGCTTACTATTCCCATTAGGTGCCTCTGAGGGTGCTTGATAGGGCGCCCTATAGGCCACCTTATGGTTGCCATCCATATAGGGTGCACTATACATTATCCTGTGTCGCAACATACATGGTGCCCTATAGGGGACATTCAAGGGTGCCTTGGCGAACAATGCACTGTAACATGTGCCTTATGGGCCGCCGTATGTTAACATGCTGGGAGAGTGCGTTTGCTAGTAGTGATAACAAAATAAAATTAAAAAGCCTCCTACAGCACTCCACAACATAATACATACTGCCTCAGCTAGCATTTTTCACTGGGCATTGTGAGGGATTGAACCCCTGATCCCTGAACCATTGGTCAGTGTTCTAACCATTCTGCTGTGGCTCTGTTCCTGTGCTTGTGCATCAGCACGCCGCCTTGTGCCCATCAGCGCGCCGCCTTCTGCCGCCCAAGAGGACCAGCGCGCCGCCTTCTGCCGCCCAAGAGGACCAGTGCGCCGCCTTATGCCGCCCAAGAGGACCAGTGCGCCGCCTTCTGCCACCCAAGAGGACCAGTGCGCCGCCTTCTGCCGCCCAAGAGGACCAGTGCGCCACCTTATGCCTCCCATAAAGAACTGTGCGCCGCCTTATGCCGCCCAATATGTACAGTGCGCCGCTTATGCCGCCCATAAAGAACTGTGCGCAGCCTTATGCCGCCAAAAGGAACTGTGCGTCGCCTTATGCCGTTAAAAATTAATTTGCCTCCTACACCACTTTGACCCATTACAGTTGCTGCCTCAGCTGGCCTTTTTTGTTGCGCACAATGGGGGATTGAACCCATGGCCCCTGCACCATTGGTCAGTGTCTTCACCTTTGTACTACGGCTCTGTTGTTTTGTATACTCAGCAGCGCGCCGCTTTGCCTTTCCACGCGCTAATGTCGACCCCCGCACATTAGCGCGACGCGCACACGTCCGGTTGCTTACTACCGTTTTTTTTCTATTTTCTGCCTGAACCGCCCACTCCTTATATGGCACAGGCACACTACCGCGGCCCTGCACGATAGGAATGTTTAGTAAACATGCCCCATAGTTTGTGAAGTAGATTCTTTGGTGACGCAGATCCTTAGTGCATCTCCATTTATGCTTGTGCTGTCTAAGCTTTCACTGTAACTTCTTTATATCTGGGGTGAACCATGTTGCACAGTGTTGTTTTCTAGAGATGTTCTTGTTTTGGGGTGCTAGAGCAACAGAGGCTATTGTTTTGTTCAATTTAATGATAAGAAGCTCACTGTCAAGTATGTATAGATCCAGGCATGGAATCACTCTTTTCCAGAAGTGTTCCTTATCGAAGTGTCAGAATCTGTGGGTCTTATTTTGGTGAAGGTTTTCTAAATTGGGGTAATGTCTTGTGGTAGTGTAAAAGATATGATGCTATGTTTTGATCATGGTACTGGGAAAACTCAAGGAGAAGGTTGAAAACTGCAGCTCAGCATATCAATATGGGCGAAGATGAGGTCTAGTGCGATTCCCTTCTCATGGGATGAGTCATTAATGATTTGCTTTATTGCAGTGCCTCCATAGGTTTGAGGAAGGAGCTGACTTGCTTTGGAGATAGTGATGAGAGGTTTAGATTACCTAGTAGTATAAACCATTTATTCCTGCCCATATGACAATAGGTCGCTTCAAGGAAAGTTGATAAATTGTCAGCGTTTGGACAGTAGATGGTGACCTATAGGCTAGGCATATTGTTAGATGTTTGTTTGAGATAGTGAACATGTCTAAGTGTTCTGTAGAGCCGGCTGTGATATTATTAAACTTTAAGAGCCCGATATTCAACTGGGCAGACCTAAGCACCGTAGCCGCTTAGCCCTGCCCAGCGACCCCAAATCCCTGATATTCACTTCTGTAGCAACAGAAGTGAATATCCACGTCTGGCCATGCTGCCCGGAAGCCACTGAGGCTAACTGTGCAGCATCAATATTGGATGCTGCACGGTTAGCCTCAGTGCCTATAAGATAGGCGAGGGTTTTCCTCACCTACCTAATAGGCACCGAGTGCTAACCGTGCAGCTTCCAATATCGGCGCTGCAGGTTAGCACTTATCCCCACCTCTGCTTCGCCCTGGAACACCCCTGACATACCCCGATACTAGCCAGCTAACATCAGGGTGCATAGGGGACTTAGTTGGGGATATTCAACGGCACTATCTGTGAATGTGTCGTCAAACATCCAGTTATCAGGCATTTACATGGTTAACTGGCTGTTAACCGTGTAAATGCCTTTTGAATATCTGGCACTAAATGCTCTTTTGCTAATATAAAAACCCCTCCACCTCTTCTGGTTGCTCTTGAGCTGTTGTAAAGAGCATTTTATTTATTTTATTTATTTACAATCTCTTCTATACTGCGCTATTCGGCATCAGTGCGATTTACATGGAACAAAATTCTCAGAACAGGATAACAGGTCTGAGTTTACAATTAACAGGACAGCAAAACTTGGATAACAGTGGGGTAACTATTTAAATACAGGTGTCAATAATATGTGACATAGGTCTCAATAATCAAGGATATCTTGATAGGAGTGTTAGTTTAGCTGACTAGGTATGCTGGTGTAGATACATTCGTTTGAGTGAATTGATTCATTGTTATCTGAGAAGAATTTGAGGAAGAGGTGATGCTTGAGGGCCTTCCTAAACTGGGTTAGGTTAGTGATGGCCCGGATGTTTGGTGGTAAAGCGTTCCAGCATCTTGGAGCGCAGAGTCTGAAGGCCCTGTTTGCTATTGTCGAGGTGCATTTTGTTAATGCCTTCGGAATTATTAGTGTATTTATTGCTGTGGATCTTCTTGATCTATTAGGGGCTATGGTGTGGATGAGGTCTGTTAGTGAGGAGGAGGAGAGCCTATTGACAGCTTTGAAGGTCAGTAACACGGTCTTGAAAACGATCCTGGCTTGTATAGGAAGCCAGTGTAACTGTTTCAGAAGGGGCATCATATGGTCGCTTCAAGATGCCCCATGGAGAACCCTTGCTGCGGCATTCATTGCGAGCTGTAGAGGGTTCAAGGTGGATTGGGGGAGTCCTTGTAATATGGCATTGGCGTAATCAAAGTGAGGTATGATCAGAGCCTGGTAGATTTCCGGAAATCTTCTGGTTCAAGCAAGGAGCGTAGATGTCTGAGTGAATGGATCTTGTAGTAGATTGCTCTAACTGTATTACCTATGTGGGCCTTCATGTCTAGGCGTTGATCCAGAGTGACACCCAGGTATCGTATTGTGGATTTTGCTTGTAGATCGGCTTCTTTCTCTTTCAGGTATTGTGGTGGGCTAAAATTTGGGTTCCTCGTAATGAAGAGCACCTCCATCTTCTTATGTTGAATTCAGAGGTTTTGGGACAGGAGCCAGTCAGATATTGCATTGAAACAATTGGTCAATGGGGAGAGGTCCATTTGCTCTATAGAGAACGGCATATAGAGCAGGACATCATCGGCATATATCATGCAGTCGACATTGAAAGACCGGATGATTTTACAAATGGGCTGCATGTATATGTTGAACATCAAGACAGAGAGGGAGGATCCTTGCAGAATTCCTTGGCCCTGATGGAACGGTTCTGATGATGACCCACCAGCTCGTACATGCTGCCATCTTCCGGACAAATATGATCTGCACCATTCAAGTGCTGTTCCGCAGATGCCTTTCTCTTTTAACTGCCCTAGCAGATGTGATGGATCTGCTAGTTGATTTATTAGAACATTATCAACCTCAGTGAAACATGATTCAGTAATACACATTGGTGGTCATTTTGAACGCTGAATATTGGCGTTCTATGTGTGGGCTGGATGTCCAATCCGCGCTCAGCTACCCAGCACTATTCTGCTGCCAGAGCTCCACGCATGTACACAGCATTTGTGTGAGGAGCACTGTATGTGGGTGGAGGGGGCAGAATGGGAATAGAATGAGGGCGTGGTCAGGTGCCAGGATGTACCTCAGTGAAACATGATTCAGTAATACACATTGGTGGTCATTTTGAACGCTGAATAATGGCGTTCTATGTGTGGGCTGGATGTCCAATCCGCGCTCAGCTACCCAGCACTATTCTGCTGCCAGAGCTCCACGCATGTACACAGCATTTGTGTGAGGAGCACTGTATGTGGGTGGAGGGGGCAGAATGGGAACAGAATGAGGGCGTGGTCAGGTGCCAGGATGTACAGAGGCTATTCAAGAAAGGCCTCTGTACACACCCCAGCACCATCATAGATATCCAGCCTATTCCACCCCGACAATGGAATAAGTGCTGGGTACTGTAAATTTGTTAGGCTGCAGTCCCCGTACCCCATGGTGATGCCGCACTACAACATCTGCTGCCCGGTTCAGGCCTTGGGGACCTCCACTGATGGTCAGATAGCGGTATGCATAGGGCCGCTGTCAGACAGAGCATTCTGTGCTGCCAGCTGGATGTGTAAGTGCCGTAGTGACGGGTTACCAATGCACTTAAGAACATAAGATATGCCATACTGGGTCAGACCAAGGTCCATCATGCCCAATATCCTGTTTCCAGCAGTGGCCAATCTAGGTCATATGTACCTAGCAGTTTCCCCAAAAGACACAGGTTCCACAATGCTTGTATTGGGTCAAGCAGTGATATCCTGGGTCCCTTCTTAATAATGGTTTATGGACCTTTCCTCCAGGAACTTGTCCAAACCTTTTTTAAACCCAGCTACACTAACAGCCTTTACTACAAGCACGCCACGCAGAGCGTTGTGTGGTGGAGATAGGTAACCTCGTAAACGGATGTGGAATTGGGTCCAACTTGGCCCCATTCATGTTTTAGGTGTGCACACAGTCCAGGCGTGCACCATTCGGAATCAGCCTCATTATATGTAATTTATGGTCTTTAGTATAGTCGATTAATGTGCAGGTTTTATTGTGAGCCAACTGTGCATTGATATAAGAACATAAGATATGCCATACTGGGTCAGACCAAGGTCCATCAAGCCCAGTATCCTGTTGCCAACAGTGGCCAATCTAGGTCATACGTACCTATCAGTATCCCCAAGAGACATAGGTTCCACAATGCTTGTATTGGGTCAAGCATTGATATCCTGGGTCCCTTTTTAATAATGGTTTATGGACCTTTCCTCCAGGAACTTGTCCAAACCTTTTTTAAACCCAGCTACACTAACAGCCCTTACTACATCCTCCGGTAACAAATTCCAGAGTTTGATTACACATTGAGTGAAAAAATATTTTCTCTTATTTGTCTTAAATAGTTTACCCTGTAGCTTCATTACATGTCCCCTAGGCTTTTTATATTCTGATAGCGTAAACAATCGATCTACGTTTACCCATTTCACTCCATTCATTAATTTATAGACCTCTATCATATCTCCCCTCAGCCGTCTCTTTTCAAGGTTGCATATTGTAGTAATGTTGAAACACCAGTGGATACATTTAGATTGATCGTTGACCCCGGTTTTGTGAGTCACATCAGGAGCTGCACTGTGGAGTATGCCTGTTTATCAGACCCATTATGGGATGTAGCCGAAGATGAAATAGAAGTGTTTCTGGGACTGGCATATCTAATTTATTTATTTATTTAGCTGCATTTATATCCCGCTTTTCACCGGGTCAAAGCAGTTGGGGGATACATTTAACATGACGGGATATGAGACACATACACTGATACTTACAGGGAACATGGGCAATGGAGGGTTAAGTGGCTTGCCCAAGACCACAAGGAGCACCTGTGGGACTAGAAACCCCAGTCCTTCTGGCCCAAGGTTGCTGTCCTCTAGTGGGATTTGAACCACTGACCTTCTGGCCTGTAGTACCTTGCCCCAACCACTAGGCCACTCCTCCCTGGTTCCATGAATGCCAAAAACTTTCCAATTGATTTGATGTGGTCCGAAACTTATGGCTGTGCAGCATTTAGGCAAACAATGTCACGAAACAGATACGAAGGAGTAAAGAAATTCATGCGATTTGATGTCAGAGCTTCATGGCAGGAAAGAGTGAAGTGTGACAAATTTGGCCTAATGACATGGGTGTTATCCAGATTTGTTGATAACAGTCAAAAGTGTTATGTACCAGAAGAATCACTTACTGTAGATGAACAGCTATTCCCAATGAAAAGCAGATGCAAATTCACATAGAACATGCCAAATAAGCCAGATAAATTTGGAATAAAGTTCTGGATCTTGGCAGAATTGCAGTCCAAATACTATTTGAATGTGAAACCGTATACTGGGAAAGATGATGAAAGAGTTGGCAGTTTAGGAAAGCATGTGGTCATGACTCTAATGCAGCCATATTATCAGCGAGGATACAACGTTACGGTCGATAATTTTTTTACCAGCCGTAACCTCGCTGAGAAACTATTGGAGAAGCGCACTTCGTTGGTCAGGACCATTCATCTGAATCACAGAGAACTACCATCACTTACAAAACTCAAACTGTACCAATCCAAGTTCTACACCAATGGATCAATGACCGTAGTACAGTACCAGACGAAACAGAAGAAGACTGTTGCCATTTTGTCGACTTTGCACAAAGGTGCGATCTAGTGTGTTGCACTACATCAAGAATAAATGCGGTGTCGACATGCTGGACTCAATGTGCCGTCAAATGTCCACCAAATCTGCATGTCATAGATGGACACTAGCCGTTTTCTTCAATATTCTCGACTTGGCGGCCATCAATGCCTGGATTACTTTCTGCAAGCAAACCAGTGTCACCATGCCAAGGAGACGGTTTCTTCACACACTGTCAGAGCAGCTGCGACAAACTTGTGCTGCTCGATGTTCATACTCCGAGTCAATGCCAGCCACTGTTGTGACAAACAAACTGGCAAAGCGAGTAACATGTGCAGTCAAGGCCAACTGCAAACGAAATCGCACTGTCACGCTGTGCGATAAATGCAAGCGTCCAGTTTGCGGACAGTGTCTGTCGACAATCTGCCCCAGTTGCGCATAGACTCTAAATGTACAATAGCAAACTGTACATACTTATCCTATTCGTTCGTTAACTGACATGGACTTTGCAGTTACTTTTTTATTTATTTTTTTATTTATCAATTTTTCAATACAATCCAGAGAACAATCTGAATCTGAATCAGAATTAACAAAATAAGCAGAAAAAAAACAACCAAGACCATCTAAAAACAAAGATGATCTTAATCAAGAAAAAAAGAAAACAATTGGAATAGACCACGATAACATATCCCACAATATGATCCAAGAAAAAAGAAATTGGCTATTGGTAATTACACCATCTTCCATTCACAAATTAATCATAGGAGCATAGATGTTATTATATGGCAGCCGATATGGGAGCCTCCCCAGCCCCTCCCACCTCCCTACTCAAAAGAAATTGTTATAGAAACATAGAAACATGATGACAGAAAAAGACCACAAGGCCCATCTAGTCTGTCCTTCCATAACAACAACTACAACAGTCCACTTTTTACCTTTAGAGATCCTCTGTGTTGGTCCCATGCTTTTTTGAATTCAGTTACTGTCCTCATCTCTACCACCTCCACTGGGAGACTATTCCACGGATCCACTACTCTTTCCGTAAAGAAATATTTCCGCATATCACTCCTGAATCTATCTCCCTTCACCCTCATCCCATGTCCCCACGTCGCAGAACTTGCTTTCAATTGAAAGAGGCTCTCTCCCTGAACATTTATGCCACGGAGGTATTTAAACATCTCAATCATATCACCTCTATCCCGCCTTTCCTCTAAGGTGTACATATTAAGATCCTTAAGTCTGTCCTCATATGCTTTATAATGAAGACTACTAATCATCTTAGTAGCAACCCTCTGCACCGACTCCATCCTGTTCACATCCTTTTGAAGGTGCGGTCTCCAGAATTGCACACCATACTCCAAATGAGGTCGCACCAAAGACTTATACAGAGGCATTATCACCTCCTTTTTTCTGCTAGCCATTCCTCTCCGTATGCACCCAAGCATCCTTCTAGCTTTTGCCGTCGCCTTTTCTACCTGTTTAGCTACTTTAAGATCATCGGACACAACTACGCCTAGGTCCCGCTCTTCTTTAGTGGACAAAAGTACTTCACCTCCTATGCTGTATTGCTCCCTTGGATTACTGCAGCCCAAATGCATGACCTTACATTTTTTAACATTAAATCCCAGCTGCCAAATTCTAGACCATTCTTCAAGCTTAGCTAGATCCCTCCTCATGTTATCTACACCTTCCTGGGTGTCTACTTTATTGCAGATTTTGGTATCATCCGCAAAGAGGCAAACCTTACCCGACAGCCCTTCCGCTATATCACTAACAAAGATGTTAAAAAGAATCGGACCAAGGACAGATCCCTGGGGCACACCACTGGTAACATCCTTCTCCTCAGAGTGAGCTCCATTTACTTGTACTCTTTGTCGCCTCCCACCCAACCAATTTCTAACCCAAGCAGTAACTTTAGGGTCCATCCCTAGGGTGCTCAGTTTGTTTATAAGTCGCCTGTGAGGAACAGTGTCAAAGGCTTTACTGAAATCTAAATACACCACATCTAGAGCTCTCCCTCGGTCCAACTCCCTGGTCACCCAGTCAAAGAAATCAATCAGATTTGTCTGACAAGACCTGCCTCTGGTGAATCCATGCTGCCTCGGATCCTGTAATCCGCTGGACTCCAGAAACCTCACTATTTTCTCTTTCAACAGCGTTTCCATTAATTTACTCACCACTGAAGTTAAACTAACCGGCCTGTAGTTTTCAACCACATCCTTACTTCCGCTTTTGTGTAAAGGCACCACATGAGCCTCTCTCCAGTCCTTTGGCACCACTCCCGACTCCAACGAGGCATTGAAAAGGTCAGTCAGTGGAGTTGCTAGAACGTCCCCAAGTTCCCTCAGTATTCTAGGGTGTATCCCATCCGGTCCCATCGCTTTGTCTACTTTAAGTTGAGCTAGTTTCTCACGAACACAGTCTTCTGAAAATTGTTCAAGATGTCCCTCGCTTCTGTTCTTATTTGTGGGTGTTTTCTGAGGTCCTGCTCCTGGTTCTTCATCTGTGAACACAGAACAAAAATATTTGTTAAGCAATTCCGCTTTATCCTTATCAGCTTCTACATATTCCCCCCCTGTACCCTTGAGTCTGACAATACCACTTTTGCCCTTCCTCTTCTCACTAATATATCTGAAAAATGTCTTATCTCCCCATTTTATTGCATTGGCTATTTCCTCCTCCTTTTGAATCTTTGCCTTCTTGACTACTTTGCTAGCTTCTCTAAGTTTTACCAAATACAGATGCCTGTCTTCCTTTCTCTGTGATCTCTTGTATTTCATGAAGGCCTCCCTCTTTTTCTTCACTTTTTCAGCTACTTCCTTCGAAAACCATAGCGGTCTCCTGTTCCTTTTGCCTTTATTTACCATTTTAACAAAAAGGTTGGTTGCCTTTAAAATACCCCCTTTCAGTTTTGCCCACTGTTGTTCTACATCCCCCAGCTGTTCCCATCCCACTAACGACTAGTTGCATGGACTCAAAAAACATAATTTTTTTAGACTGAAAACCAACCACACACTTGCAAGGATATCTTAACTTAAACTGCGCTCCCAAGGCAAGTGTCCTCTGGCGCAAGGCCAGGAACGTTCTTCACCTTTCCTGCGTCTCCCTAGCCAAATCAGGAAAAATTAAAATTTTTGAGCCCAAGAACTGAGATACAGACATCTTACGGAAATAAAGTTTAAGCACAGTATTCCGATCAGATTCAAAGGCAAAATTAACCAACAAAGTCGCCCTGCTGGTCACCACCTCCAGAGAGCTCTCCAAAAAATCAGACAAGCCCATCTGAGGGGAACCAGAGTCTGTGGCAAAGACTCGCTGATCACCGGTCTCCGCAGCAGAAATTGAAATATATTGAGCTCTCACCACCGGTGGCAGTGATTCAGCAGGCATCTGAAGAACCTCAATAAAGAACTTACGGACCAGGTCCACAGGTGCTATCAAAGGAGACCGAGGAAAGTTCAAGAATCGAAGATTATTCCTGCGAAGTTGATTATCCAGAAACTAAATTTTTCTTGCTTGAACTGACCGGTCCTGCACATTAACAGCACTAAGGGGTATGTTTACTAAAGTGCGGTAAACTTGAATAACGCGCGTTGTATGACGTTAATAATCGTAAGTGCAGTATAACGCGTGTAATCACATGCCAATGACCGTTAACGTCATACTACGCGCATTAACCGAAGTTAACGATCGTAAAGCCCCGCGGCGCGTTAAAAAAGCGCAGAAGGTGGAGAGTGGGCGGAGAGAAGGGGTCAATGGGCGGAGAGTGGGCGGGGAGAGGCTCCCCTCACACTAACGTGCTGAATTTCAGAGCTCAATGCCAACGCAAATGAAAACCTGTCGTTAAAGGCATATTAAAGGGAAGAGAAACCATTTCCGTCAGCAATGTACAGCAAAACCGGGGAAATCCTACAAAACGTGAGCAGTGTGATACATGTGCACAGAACAAAATTTCAAGTAAAACTTTAAAATGACCACAAGAAACAGTGTAAAAATTATAATTCAGCTGGGCAACAGTGATGCCAATGGGCAACAATAAAAAACACTCCCAGGAAAGCTCCAAAAAAAAGAAATGATGTTTGGAAGGATCTACGCTCTGTAGACCCATTCAAAAAGCATTTCATTTTATTGGAGCTTTCCTGGGATTGTTTTTCATTGTTGCCCAATGATATCATTGTTGCCCAGCTCGGTTATGGGTGTTTGCCCCTTTTTTTTGAGGTCGTATTTGAGGTTTCTTTGCACTTTTGTCTCCATACAAGGTAAATGAGCCCACAGTAAAATTGTGTAGAGCAGGGTTTCTGACTCGTCAGGCCAGTTTTCCTATCTCCAGGGACTACACTGTCTCTGTGGCTACAGTGTGGTGCAACGGACACAGCCAGTGCCTGTAAGACCAGAGGGTCACAGATTCAAATCCCAGCTGGGGCTCCTGCCAACCCAGTCCCCATAGTTTTACCCACCACTAAACAGTGTTAGCAAAGACACCCCTTTATTGCAGAGAACATACGCATGGTTACTACGCCTATATTTTACCACACCAAACACAGACACCAGAAACAGGCACATTACCTAAAGCAGAGTCTCGCAAATGCATTCCTGGAGGGCCCCACACCATTCAGGTTCCATGCTGCCTCTACTAAAGATGCCTGTGCTGCATATCTATGCACCACCCCCATGGTATGCAGATGTAGCTCATGCATATTTATGAGGGACAGCATGAAAACCCGAACAGTGTTCGGAACACCAGGACTGGAGTTGGGGAACTCTGCCGTAAAGCAGCAGCCAACAGGGCCAGACACACCCACACACACACCCACAGGCCCCATTGGCCAATGCCTCCTGGAGAGGCAGGACATTGGGCCCTGCCTGTATCTCCCAATACTAGCAGTTGCATACCTTAGCAATGCCACCCTACACCTGGGTATATGGTACACAGCTATCAAACGTTTCCTATGATAACTGGCAGATATTAATTCCTACGTTAAGCACATTTTGCTCATTGAGCTCCACCATAACAATCATTCTGATGTCTGCGGTGTGTGCAGCAGGTCTGGTCTCTGACAGTGTTTACGACCCTGGGGAGTGACCCCCAACAGTCTTGTGTACCATATCCATGCCTGTACTATGCCCAGGACTGGTGTGGTGGGTATGGCTGCTGACCACCTCTATAGTAGCACAATGCTGGCATAGGTGTGGGGGTGGCTGGCTGTCTATCCAGTGTGTGGTGGCTGCAAACACCTTCCACAGCCCACACTGCCAGCAATGTTGCCAGTATTGGGCTGCCAATGTGCATAATGAGGAGCAAGGTACCATGGGTATAGGCTGGACAGGGTGGCCTGGCCAGGGTGCATCTGCACAGGGCATAGGGCAGTGACAGGCACATTTTAGTGCCCGGCCACCACCTACACAGACAGGGTGACCTCAGTATGTCCTGCTGAGAGATCACTCTCACCCTGACTGTGCAGTGACCACAGCATGGCTAGGCACCCCCATAGTGTTATCTAGTATTTTTCTCATGTGATAGATATGGGTTGCCTTTTGGGGCCCAGTCACTGATGTATCTGCTTGCTGTGTATGCTGACATCCCAGTTCTGGGTGCAGGCATCTCCACTGGGCACTTGCAGACTGTTTGCAGCTGGTATGTATTGTGATGGAGTGGCTTGCAGGGTGCAGCGGCTGATGGCTTGCACCAGGGGAATATCAGATAGTGGTGTAGTGCAGCTTACCATGTCCAGGCCTAATGTCTGTCTGCTATTGTGTTATGGATGTGTACAGAGCTGCATTGACTGCCCTATGGGGTGTCTGTTCCCCTCTACTGCCACCTTTGCAGGGAGGTAGACTGTGGATCTTTTGATGGGAGTCCCTGTTTGCTGCCCTGGGGGAGGGGGGGTGGTGGTGTGGGTCCATGGGGGCTACACCTGACTGAAACAGACAGAGATGTCCAAGGTGTTTCTGCAGAAACTACCTATCTCACACATTAACACTGCTTTGGACCTGCACCATGGCCTCTTTCAGCCATGGACGATGCTGTGGACCTGGTACTTGGCGCCTCACTGCACCCTCAGGGTGAGCACAGTACCTGCACAATGTGATGGTGTGTAGCTACTCTGTGCCGGTACAACACATGGTCAGTACCCCCTACCAGGCCGAGGTGCTGTGGGGGTGCACATGGTCACTTCCCCCTACCAGGCCGAGGTGCTTTGGGTGTGCATTCCCCATCCTGTGTTTATCTGTGGACAGCTGATTTGCATGTGCAGTGCATCATGGGTGTGACTGGCACATTCCAACCCTGGGAATATCCAGCGCCTGCTCACAGGCTCTGATAACCCATAGGCCATCACACGTACATCTGTTAGCATAATGCATAGGTGCAGGACACCCTAAAGTGTCTGTAATATAAGGTGCCCACGCTGGTAAAAACACACGTACCCACGCACGATTGTACGCACGCACCAATGCACGTAGCTACGCCCGTACCAACGCATGCAGCTACGCCCGTACCAACGCACGCACCAACGTACATTGCTACGCACACTGCGAGGGTGTGTTTCTGTAACCACTACTCAACTTAAAGAAAAATATGCCTCCTCATTCTCTATGTAATGTACAGGGTGATGCCTGGGCCAGCCTTCTGCGTTAGGCACACTGGGGACTCAAACCCATGCTGCCTGTAACAGCGGTCAGTACACTAACCATTGTGCTACAGCTCTGTTTCAGTGATTTGTGTCTGTACGCCTTCATACGATTAACACGCAGTAACGCGCCAGGGCGCCTTGTAACGCTCGTTCGTTTTTGGAACGCGCGTTAGTGGTTACGATGTCCCGCCCATGTCCTTTTTTGGCTTTCCTTTCACTAACGCGGCTCCTAACGCAATTTGCACTAACGCAGTTTAGTAATCATACCCCTAAGTGTCTCCAGGTCCTCCATCTTTGACTCCAATTGAGAAATTCTTGCAGACTGCACCACCGCCTCCAAACCCATCGAAGTACACTGTACTTTAATATCTGCCAGTTCCTGCAAAAAAATAACACCCACAAAGGGCAATAGGGACTGTTGCAGAGCCGAGATAGCTTCCCATAAGCTATCTAATGTTACCAGTGCTGGTTTCTCCACTCTCCCAGGAAGCCGGAACGCCAAAGTACCGGATGAGCTAGATGTCGATTGCTCCACACACTGAATGCCGCTTGGGGGAAAAAATTCCACCCGATCTCCAGCGACAACTCCAACACCAGCTCCAGCAACAGCTGCCGTTGACTTAATCCTCACGGGTGAACCCCCGGCAGCCGCATACACCTCCTGCACAGGAGGGATGCCACTAAGCTGCCCCACCCTGAGGGAGCTTCCAGGCTGTACTGGGGGCACCTGCACCGGGCTCAATACTACCCCTTCTGCGCTCAAATCCATTGACTCATTCAAAGGATCAGTCGAAGCCATACCAGTTGAGGGAGTACAAAAACCGGCAATAGATGACTGCACCAGCCTATCCAATGGGGTCGAAGCCTGTCACGCCCATAGCCCCTTACATATGTATGGAGGGGCGTGCTTGTTATATAGATTTCACCACTTTGGCAATGTTACAGACTGACTATCTTGCAAAGGATTGTGGTAAAGGTAGTCCAGTCATGCGATGCTTGCCTTGGAGGTAAATGAAGACTCTGGTAGTTGGCTCGAGTGTTAAGGCAATGACAGAATATTTATTTATGAGGTAAATCCAAATGACAAACCTGCTCAGCAGTGCTGGTGTAGAGGAAACCAAAAATAAAAGCTTCTTCATAAAACAGCTTTTCTTTTCACATTCAAAGCACTTTTTATATAAAACGTGTGCATAGCCTGAGCTGTGCTCTGCTTTGATACCAGCTGGCTAACAAGCTTCAATCAACAGCTTTTCTCCTTCTCTGCACAAGTATTTACACAAACTTCTAATGTGCCAGTTACTAGAACGTTTCCTTTTTATGTTTGATCCCACTTTCAGGATTTCTCTGTGCTAGCAACCTTGCATAAAGAACAGTCCATGAGATTATCGTCTTCCTCTGTAATTATAGCTTGTTCTTCTATTTGCATAGGTTCTATATCAGGGTCTGGATCAGAGAGCTTTACTAACTGACCTTCATTAGGACAGGAACTGTGTCTAAACACTTTGCCTTGCTCTAGGTTAGACAAACGTTCAAAGTTCATACCTGAGTTAAAGCTGGCATTAGGCTGTCCTCTCAAATATTATGGCCAGTATGCATTGGAGCTTTTATGACCTGTCCTCCAGTCTATATTCCTGGACCTCAGGGTATCTGCTCCATACCTCTTCTTAGGGTTCCCAGCTGAAGTTCTCCAAGCCTTTGGATCTCTCCAATTCCTTGAAGCTGGCTTCTCCCAGGAATCTCTCCAAGAACATGAATCTCTCTTAGCTCTTCTTTCCTTGTTCTCACGCTTGCCTTCAGGCCTCCTCTCAGGCTTGCCTCCTTGCTTGCTCTCTGCATATTCTGTTCTAGTTTTAAAGTCCCTCCTGGCAGCTGAGTAATTAGGAGTGACGTAAGGGTTTCTCAATCTGGGCTTATACTGCATCACCTCATCTCCACTAGAGGCTCTCTCAGGCCATTGCAGCCTGGAATAGCCTGTCTTTTAGGTAAACATGCAGTTTTATTCCTGTGACCTGACAAAACAGGTCCCTTGATTAGGGTAAATTCCCTTCCTTTGTCACTATTCTCTAGGCTCTGGTTAGCTTCCTCATCACAAGCCTCAGGAGGTTTCTGTTTCCTCTTCCTCCCCATTGGAAAGCGAGTGCAGGAACGAGCTCAGAGCACTCCACCTCGGCGTCTCACTCCTCCGCCATCTTGGATAGTCTCCCCCATCACCCTTTGCAGTTACTTTTGAATTTGCAGTTACTTTTAAATTTAGTTAACACTGTTCTTATGTTAGTCTTTGTAAGAAATCTTGTGAAAACCACTCAATTTTCTTGGTTGCATCAATTGACGTACTTTGGGGCTTCTAGGTATAAATTCATTTTCCCACTAGGTGGCACATCTGTCATTAATTTTCGATGCACATATTTGAACATCTTGACCTCGCTAAGAAAGTCATGGAACATAACTGATATGGTTCTAGCAGTGGCACGGGTATACAACATTGAAGATGCATTTGTGTCAATTGACGTATTTGGTGCTTCTAGTGTTAATGTTGATCACACAGTAAATTATATTTTCTATATACACATACATTTGGCATGGATATTGGATCTTTTTGGGTGAATTTCAGAAGTGCGTTAGGGCTTTAAAACAAGTCTTTTCCTTGCCCCATAAACACTTCAAAAGAAGGTAAGGGGAGGTCTCCACTTTCATAATCTGCAGCCCTTGGAACTGCAGATACAGTCTACTGAGGGGCTCACTAGACACACTCACACCCTATGGGTCACTGCAGAGCATGGATCCTGACAGGGAGTAAACAGATATATTTTAAGTCTGTTTCCTGGTCTTTATTCTGTTAGCTATTTGTTGATCCTACCTATATATTAATGTACAGTAAATTTTGAATATTTATCAATGATAATTAAACTAATGCTCTGAAAATGCTTATTGTTTCAGGAGAATTTTAACTGTTCTCTTTCAAATATCCATATGATTGGTCATGGCCTGGGAGCACATGCAGCTGGAGAGGCGGGAAGAAGAGTCCCTGGCATCTCAAGAATTTCCGGTAAGGACTGTTGGGGAAGGAAGGGCTAACTGAGATATCTTCAGTAATGATGCAATGTCCAAGATGAGTAAATTTCATTCAGAATTTCCTGTGCCACTTTTAAGGCTGATCTCATTTTACATGCTGCAATAAATCCTGCACTGATCATTCTCAGCAATGTTGCTGCAACCCATTGCTGCAATTCACCAGCAATACCTCAGGGCATCTCCTGTAACTCAAGAGCAATGATGCATTAAGGAGACTTGCAGTTCTCAAAGAGTGCATGACTGAAAGTAATTACCATCTGGTATTTATTTATTTATTTAACAGTTTTTCTATACCGCCTTTGTCCAAGGCAGTTTACATCAAACAACATAACATAATCTCAATGGATTTGTTTTACAATAAATAGGGAGAAATAATTTGGAGATAAATATAGCGTTAACAAGGGGGAGGGGAGTGGGTCACGGTTCAACAGAGGGTCAAGTATGGTGGGTGGAACATTTATATTACAGAGGGGGATAATTGTGGAGGGTTAATTTGATATGGATGACTGATCAGGATATTATGGTGATGCTGTAGTTAGGTATTTTCAAAAGGTCCATATTGCTCCTTGAACAGGTGTGTTTTTAATAGTTTTTTCAGATGTTTAGTTGATTGTGCAGTTCTGATGGCTTCAGGCAGGGAGTTCCACGTTGTGGGAGCACACAGTGAGAATGCCCTGTTACATGTCTGTTGTGTGGTCTTGGTCTTGATTGGAGGAATGATCAGGAGATTCTGGTTTGTAGCTCTTCTTGGTCTTGTGGAGGATGATTTTGAGATCTGAGCATTGAGGCAGGGAACTGAGAGGTTGTGGAGGATTTGGAATGTTGTAGTGATGGCTTCGGGCAGGGAGTTCCATATTGTGGGATCACACAGTCAGAATGCCCTGTTCCTTGTCTGTTGTGTGGTCTTGGTCTTGATTGGAGGAATGATCAGGAGATTCTGGTTTGTAGCTCTTCTTGGTCTTGTAGAGGATGCTTTTGAGATCTGAGCATTGAGGCAGGGTGCCGAGAGGTTGTGGAGGATTTTGAATGTTGTAGTAATGGCTTTGTGTTTTGTCCGTTGGGATATTAGAAGCCAGTGCCTGTAAGACCAGAGGGTCACAGGTTCAAATCCCAGCTGGGGCTACCACCAATCCTGTCCACATATTTTTCCCACAACTAAACCGTGATAGTAAGGACAAACCTTTTTTGCTGAGAAAATATGCATGGTTAATATGCCTATATTTTACCACACCAAACACAGACACCATAAACAGCTGCATTACCTAGAGAAGAGTCTCCCAAATGCAGTCCTGGAGGGCCCCACACCATTCAGGTTCCATGCTGCCTCAAATAAAGATGCCTGTGCTGCATATCTATGCACCACCCCCATGGTAATTAGTTCAGTTTGCATTCCCTGTGTTATCCAAGTTGTAACTCCTGTTCTCTGTAAAGCATAAACATGTCATCCAAGTTGTTACTCCTGTTCTATGTGAAGCCAAGCAGTTTGTTATGGTCATTTTGTTGTATGTAAACCACGCTGACAATAGTGCGGTATATAAGAAATTGTAATAAATAAATAATAAATAAATGGTATGCAGATGTAGCTCATGCATATTTATGAGGGACAGCATGAAAACCCGAACAGTGTTTGGAACACCAGGACTGGATTTGGGAAACTCTGCCGTAAAGCAGCAGCCAACAGGGCCAGACACACCCACACACACCCACAGGCCCCATTGGCCAATGCCTCCTGGAGAGGCAGGACATTGGGCCCTGCCTGTATCTCCCAATACTAGCAGTTGCATACCTTAGCAATGCCACCCTACACCTGGGTATATGGTACACAGCTATCAAACGTAGCCCATGATAACTGGCAGATATCAATGCCTAAGTTAAGCACATTTTGCTCCTTTGGCTCCACCATAACAATCATTCTGATGTCTGCGGTGTGTGCTGCAGGTCTGGTCTCTGACAGTGTTTACCGCCCTGGGGAGTAACCCCCAACAGTATTGCGTACCATATCCATGCCTGTACTGTGCCCAGGACTGGTGTGGTGGGTATGGCTGCTGAACTCCTCTATAGTAGCACAATGCTGGCATAGGTGTGGGGGTGGCTGTCTGTCTATCCAGTGTGCGGTGGCTGCAAACACCTTCCACAGCCCACACTGCCAGCAATGTTGCCAGTATTGGGCTGCCAATGTGCATAATGAGGAGCAAGGTACCATGGGTATAGGCTGGACAGGGTGGCCTGGCCAGGGTGCATCTGCACAGGGCATAGGACACTGACTGGGACATTTTGGTGCCTGGCCACCACCTACACAGACAGGGTGACCTCAGTATGTCCTGCTGAGAGATCACTCTCACCCTGACTGTGCAGTGACCACAGCATGGCTAGTCACCCCCATAGTGCTATATAGTATTTCTCTCATGTGATAGATGTGGGTTTCCTTTTGGGGCCCAGTCACTGATTTATCTGCTTGCTGTGTATGCTACATCCCAGTTCTGGGTGCATGCATCTCCACTGGGAACATGCACTGTGGACTAACTAGCACACTGTTTGCAGCTGGTATGTGTTGTGATGGAGCAGAGTGCAGTGGCTGATGACTTGCTGCAGGAGAATATCAGATGGTGGTGGGGTGTAGCTCACCATATCCAGGCCTAATGTCTGTCTGCTATTGTGTTATGGATGTGTGTAGAGCTGCATTGACTGCCCTCGGGGAGGCCCTGTTTGCCACCCTTGGTGGGTGGGTGGGGTCATCCATGGGGGGGGGCTACACCTGACTGAAGCAGACAAATATCCAAGGTGTTTCTGCAGAAACTACCTATCTCACAGTTTAACACTGCTTTGGACTGCCAGCATGGCCGTATTCAGCCATGGAAAGTGCTGTGGACCTGGTGCTGGGTGCCTCACCGCACCCTCAGGTTGAGCACAGTACCCGCACAATGTGATGGTGTGTAGCTACTCTGTGCCAGTAAAACACACGGTCAGTACCCCCTACCAGGCCGAGGTAGTGTGTGGGTGCACATGGTCACTTCCCTCTACCAGGCCGAGGTGCTGTGGGGGTGCATTGCCCATCTTGTGGTAATCTGTGGACAGCTGATTTGCAAGTGCAGTGCATCATGGGTATGGGTGGGCTAACCCTATCCTGGTGACCACAGCAGACTGTCTGTGTGGTGACGTGCATGCTCTCTGCAGCCAGCCAGGGGCTTGCTCGCAGCTATAGAGCTGTAGCAGAATGGTTACTTCACAGCCTCTGAAACCAGAGGTCATGGGTTCAAACCCACAGTGGGGTTATTTGATAGGGTTGCCCAAAGCATTAACTTTTTTTTAATGTACATTTTTGATGCCAGCAAAAACACCCTCAGCGTACTGTACCCATAAGGTGACTCTGAGGGCGCTTTATAGGGCGCCCTATAGGGCACCTTATGGTTCCCGTCCATATAAGGTGCACTATACATTATCCTGTGACGCAACTTATAGGGTGCCCTATAGGGGACATTTTAGGGTGCCGTGGCGGACAGTGCACTTTATAATGTGCCCTATGGAGTGCCTTATAGGGTGCCTTATACGGCACCTTCAATTACGGCACGTGAGGGCGTGTTTGCTGGCAGCAATTAATAAAATAAAAATAAAGTGCTGCAGGAAAAAATATGTACATTGCAAAGCTGATGCCTCAGCCAGCCTTACATATTAGGCACACTGGGGAGCAAACTCATGACCCCTGTATCAGCAGTCAGTGCCTTAACCATTGTTCTCCTCCTTCCCTGTCAGCGCACCTACTTATGCTTTTCATTCCTTACACTGCACAGTGCTGCCATAAAAAACAGTACACTGACCTTGCGGTACCTCATACGGCACCCTCTAAAGCGCCCTATAAGCAACATTCTAGGGTGCCTTGGCTGACAGTGCACTTTAAAATGTGCCTTATAGGGCGCCTTATGTTAACACACTTTGAGAGTGCGTTTGCTAGTAGTGATAATTAAAATATGAATAAAATGCCTCCTAAAGCAATCTTTCCCATAATATGTTATGCCTCAGCCAGCCTTGCTCATTGGGCACTTTGGGGGATTAGAACCCCTGATCCCAGCACCATTGGTCAGTGTCTTAGCCATTGTGCTGTGGCTCTGTTCTTGTGAATATACATCAGCGCGCCGCCTTATGCCGCCCAATATTAAACAGCCTCCTAAAACATTAGCCGCCTTATGCCCATCAGCGCGCAGCCTTAAGCCGCCCATCATTTAAATGCCTCCTAAAATAATGCCTTAGTCAGCTGTCTCCATTGGGCACTGTGGGGGATTGAACCAGTGTTCCCTGCACCATTGGTAAGTGCCTTAACCATTGTGCTGTGGCTCTGCTTTTCTTCCTGCACATCAGCGCGCCACTTATACCGCCCAGTATTATAATGCCTCCATAAACATCAGCGCTCCGCCTTATGCCGCCCAGTATTAATATGGCGCCAAAAAACAGTATTTCTGCTCCTCATAAATTAATGCCTCAGCCAGCTGTCTTCATTGGGCACTGTGGGGGATTGAACCCCTGATCCTTGCACCATTGGTAAGTGCCTTAACCATTGTGCTATGGCTCTGCTCTTTTTCTTGCTCTTCAGTGCGCCACTTATGCCTCCCGCGCAGCTATCTCATGCGCTCAGGTGCGGGGCGCACATGGGCACCGCGCACCTTAGCGCATATGTAAATTCCGGCTTTTCTTTTTCAGGACGGAACGCCCACTCCTTATATGGCACCCGCACACTACCGGGGCCCGCACTTTACCGGGGTTTTAGTAAACATACCCCTAAGTGTACCTGAGGCAATGGAGGGTTAAGTGTCTTGCCCAAGGCCATAAGGAGTGGCCATGGGACTAGAGACCCCAGTCCCTCTGGCCTGAGGTTGCTTGTCCCCATGTGGGAATTGAACCCCTGGCCTTCGGCAACCTGTCCCAACCACTGAGCCACTCCTCCTGGAGGAAAGGTTCATAAACCATTATTAAAGGGGACCTGGGAAATCCACTGCTTGCCCCAATACAAGCATTGTGAAACCTGTGTGTCTTTTGAGTAAACTGCTAGGTACTTGTGACCTAGATTGGCCACTGTTTGAAAAAGAATACTGGGCTTGATGGACCTTGGTCTGACCCAGTATGGCATATCTTATGTTCTTTTTTCTCTTTTATTTTTATGCAGTTTCCACTGCTAAACTAGGCCTCCTAGCATGGTCTTCAGTCTTGAAGTCCACCTTTTTCAGGCATGGAAAAACCAACTACAGGTTTTAAGAAATGTACCAAATGTGCCAGTACCATATCAGTCAAGGATAAACATGACTGGTTTCTAAAATGTTTGGACTCTGAACATCAGCCCAATTCATGTCCTTTGTGCCAATAAATAACAAAGAGGGGCCTAAAGAACCGAGCCAGCAAGTATGGAGCATTGTTCGCCTCAGACTCAGTTTCTGTAGCTTCCACTTCTTTGAGGGCATTGTCTTCCTCTAATGGGTCTCAGGTATCTTTGAAGTCTAAACATAAAAGTTGGTCAAAATCTCTGGCTGCTCCTAAATCATCGGCATTGGCATTGGCATCGAAGACCAATACGGAGGCCAGAGAGAAGTCCCAACATAGACATCGCGACTCCCCTAGGGGTGCTTCCAAGCAGACCAGCCAGCAAAATGGCCCAGAGGGAGGATCTGTCCTCCAAAGCACAGGAGGGGCTCTGGGATGCTCCTGAGGAATTGACCTCTGGAGAGCTACCGGTTCCATGTTCTGGGATGATGGCTCAAAGCCCCATGGAAGATTCCACTTAGACATTGGCCATCTCCCCAGACCCGTGCATGCTGGCTCTCGAGAGGAGTTAGAAATATAGAAACCTGATGGCAGAAAAAGACCACATGGCCTATCTAGTCTGCCCTTCCATCAACTACAATAGTGCCATTTTTTCCTTTAGACTAGAAACATAGAAACATGGTGGCAGAAAAAGACCACATGCCGCACTTCTGGCAGCCTCGGTACCAATAACACTGAAAGCTCCAGGAGTGCAGGCTCTGCAACCAGGCTTACAGACAGGTGTATTGTCCCTGATGCCAGCCCTCAAGCTGACATCGTCGGAACCCCCGAGGCCAATACCTGACCGATGCCCCCGGAACTGACCGATGCCCCCGGTACCCAACAAACTCAAGCTACAATGGCTCTCGATTCCAATACCTCTGAGCATTGGTATTGGCATCAACCCTTGATATCCATGAATCATCAAGGTCAAGCCCAAGACCATCGATACTTCGACTTCTTACCAGACTCCCTCAGGATCACTGTGCCTGCCTCATCAAGCTTGCAAGCAGAATGCAAGGACAAAGCACAGTAACAGCTCGAGAGATGCTATGACTCTTAGGACATATGGACTCCACAATCCATGTTATCCCCTATGCTCACCTACACATGCGACAAGTGCAGTGAACTCTCTCTTCTCAATGGACGCAAGTGAAGGGGCATCTCAGAGACAAGATCCACGTCATTCCTCAACTGATCAAGTCTATCCAGTGGTAGTGTTTCCCACCAAAACTACTCGTCGGATTACCTTTTCAGATGCCTCCACCTCGATGTACCCTGATGACAGATGCTTCCAATCAGGATTGGGGAGCGCATCTGAACAACCTAACCACACAGGGATTGTGGTCTAACAGGAATCTACCCTGCAGATTGACTTGCTAGAACTACGTGCACTGATAAATACTCTTCATGTTTTTCAATCCCAACTTTCGGGGCAACCTGTTCTAGTCAGGACAGACAACCAAGCTGCCACATTCTATGTGAACAAACAAAGGGGAATGGGGTCCCATCCACTCTGCGAGGAAGCGATTCACCTGTAGTCCTTTGCCATCTCTCACCGCATTCACCTCAGAATGGTGTACCTCTCGGGAAACTTATATCCTAGTAGAAAGACTAAGCCGCATCCTTCGTCCTCATGAATAGACCTTGCATCAGGAGACAGCTGCTCGGATCTTCCAGACATGGGGAACCCCACTCATAGTTCTTTTTACCACTCTTCAAAACACACAACTTCCACTTTTCTGCTCCAGGGTTCTGTTGCTGCACTGACAGGCTCTGGACAACTTCCTTTTACATTGGGAACAGGGACTGCTCTACGCATTCCTACCCATTCCCTTGATACCCAAAATGCTTTTCAAGCTACAGGCCGACAAGGACTCCATGATCCTCATAGCCCCATTTTGGCCCCTTCAACCATGGTTTCCTCTGCTTCTTTGCCTTGTGCAGACTCAACTTCTCAGCCTGAACGCCTCTCTCAGGACCAAAGTTTGCTCCTCCATCCCAATCTTTACTCCCTATGTTTGATAGCATGGCTACTGAAAGGCTAGTGCTCACAGACCTCGACCTGCCAGAGGCAGTCCAAGATGTCCTTCTTGCATCATGTAATGATTCCACAAGATGATCTTATGCCTTCAAGTGGCGTAGGTTTGCCCTTGGTGCTCCCCAAAGGACATTGACCCCTTTTCTTGTTCGGTGGAGTCCCTTCTACAATATCTCCTCCACTTATTCTTAACAGGCCTTAAAACAAACTCAGTGAGATTTCATCTTAGTGCCATTGTGGCCTCTCACAGACCACTGGACGGACAGCCTATCTCCTCACGCCCCTTAGTAGCTCACTTCATACAAGGACTCCTGCTGTTAGGCCCCCCTTTAAGCCACCTCTGGTGGCCTGGGTTCTTAATGTGGTTCTCGCTCAACTTCTAAAGCCTCCTTTTGAGCCTTTAGCCACCGCTTTGCTGAAGTTTCTATCTTGAAAGGTCATCTTCCTCATTTCCCTCACTTCAGCTCGCCACATCAGTGAGCTGCAAGCTCTCGTGAAGGATCTACCCTAACCCTGCTTCCACCATGACATACCCATCCACATTTCCTCCTGAAGGTAGTCTCTTCCTTCCATCTGAACCAGTCAGTAATCCTCCTGATTTTCTTCCCTACACCGCATGCATCTCGGGCTGAAGCAGCGCTACACACCTTAGACTGCAAGCGAGTGCTGGCTTACTACTTAAATAGAACTATAGATCACAGAAGATCCTCTCAATTGTTCATCTCCTTTGATCCTAGTCACCTAGGTCTACCGGTGATGAAACATACTCTGTCTAAATGGATAGCAGATTGCATTTCTTTTGCTTATGCACAAGCAGGACTTTCTTTGAATGGTCATGTCACTGCTCACAATGTACGGGCTATGGCAATCTCCATAGCCAGTCTCCGTTCAGTTTTCATTGAGGAGATCTGCCGAGCAGCTACCTGGTCCTCCATTTGTACTTTTGCTGCACACTACTGTCTGGACAGAGACTTCCATCAGGACTCTGTCTTTGGCCAAGCTGTACTCCAGCACCTCTTTGGGACTTAAGTTCAACTCCTTTCTTCCATCTCAGACTTCTACAGAATACCAGACTATCATTGGAGGAGTATCACCTCATGGAATCAAGTCCAATGGCCCACAACTCTTCCAGTCTCTTCAGCTACAGGTTTTTTTATATCAGGGATTGCATTGCTCTCCCCCCCCCCCTCCCCATACTAGTCTAGAGCTAGTGAGTCCCATATGTGAAGACTGCATTCCTGCTTGTTCCTGCAGATAACATAGTTACTCACCTGAAACAGGTGATCTCCGGGAAGAGAAGGAACCAGTCTTCACAGCCTGCCCTCCTCCCCAAGAGTTGTAGGATTCTTTTATTTTACTCTTCTTCTCAGCTAAAAACTCAACTGAGGAGAGGAGTTGGGAAGGCAGGAATGCAGACATACAGGCGCAGTGAAGTGCTCCCAAAGGCTTTCCAGTTGGACACTAGGGAGCGTTCCCATGCGTATCCCTTCGATGATGTTCACCCATATGTGATGACTGATTCCTGCTGTTCCCAGAGATCACCTGTTACAGGTGAGTAACTACACTTTCTCACACCAATATTTCTGTCTCCAACATAGGTGGGCTCTTATGCAGTCTGGACTCCATGTAGACAGACAGAAAAAGGAAGAAAAAAAAAAAAAGAATTAGTTCAGCTCCACAGAGGGCCTAGCGCTGGGGAAGTCAGTATCTGCCAAGCCCAGGCGTGCACTACCTAGTGTGCTGAGTCCCATCCCCCTTACCTTTTCCCCTCACCATCTTAAGGTAACCATCTTAGAACCCTTGAGGTTTACCGTTCCTCCTCTCCATCTTTTGGGAGAGGGCCCAGGGAAGAGTTCCACAGCAGTGCAGTGGCCCTTTAAATTTTCAGCTTAAAAAAAGGAGGAAAGAGTCAGCTGTGGTAATCTAAGCACCGGTAGCACAGCTATTGCATAGTGCATCTGAACCTGATGCTCCCAGAGGCAGCACCAGAGCAGGTGAGAGGGGCAGAGCCAATTGGAGGCTAGAATGGTGCAGCAGTGTTTCCAAGCTGGTAAGCAGCATGGCCTGAAGCAGTCACCGGACCCTTCTGTTGGCAGTCAGTTTCTGTCACATCTGCGAGCAGGAGGGCTGCGTGGCCGAGGAAGAGCTCCCGGGATAGACTTCGGAGGATCCGCAAGTCACGGGAAATGATGCAATGCAGCAGCCTGCATCACCTCAGTGGCAGCAGACCACAGTTTTCACGGGAACCGCCACCACTTTGTCTGAGTTTGCAGCTCTGTTGGGGGAGCCTTCTAGTGACCTGTTGCCTACACTGAACAGCCCGATGTCACAGTGAGTGAGATCAGTAGCTTCAGGGTGGGTAACTGGGGATGAAGGTATCCCTTTTTCACCAAAATTGTGTCTTCTGCTGCAGCAGGCTTTCTGCTTGAAACATAATCTGACACAGGGGTCTGGTCACTTCAATCCTTCTGTGAGAAAAGTGGAGGAGCTGGAGTCAGTGGTCGGAGAGCTGTCCAAGCCAGTGACCAAACATCAGCAGTGTGACCATG
This sequence comes from Ichthyophis bannanicus, assembly GCA_033557465.1. Lineage (NCBI taxonomy): Eukaryota > Metazoa > Chordata > Amphibia > Gymnophiona > Ichthyophiidae > Ichthyophis > Ichthyophis bannanicus. Next base: position 1,004,733,576 of record CM066034.1, on the reverse strand, counting down.
AAGACAATTGGGATGAAGATGGTTTGGCTCTTTCAGGAGGTTCAGAGGATTCCCTGGAGGGGCCCTTCAAGTCAATGGGGTAACTCCTTGGGGGGCAAGCTTAAGAAGGATGAAATACCACCATGGGAGGATCCACTACCTAGGGCCATAAAGGATATGATTTTGGTGGAGTGGGAGTCACCAGAGGCTAGCTTGAGTGTCAGGCAATCCATAGCATGCTTATATCCCATTCTTCCGGAGGAGAAAGAATTGTGCCTTCCTAAAATGGATGCATTGGTATCAGCAGTGTCCAAAACGACAACCATTCCGATGGAAGATGAAGCGAGGATGAAGGAGGCGCAAGACCGCACATTGGAAACTGTGTTGAAGCAGTCCTTTGAGGTGGCTGCATTGGACCTACGGGCATCAGTTTTTGGTGCCTATGTACTGTAATTCGAGCATGTTGGAAGTGGGCTGCCCCTTCTCCATCTTATCCCCACCTATTCGCATGCTGCCCAGGTAGCACAGTGTTTTTTGCTTTGTCTCCATTTGGCCACACGCTCTCAGTTACCACGCTGCCATAATGCACATTAGCCCCATGCTAAATTCTGTGATCCCAGCTACCGTGCTTTAGTAAACATGTCACTTACTTTACTGTTTATAGAGGGCTGCGCTGTTGTGTGACCTTGATGAAATGCAATACCTATGCATTTGTATTTTCTAGCATAATTTTATAAATATCCATTATCAGTGTGTAAACCATAACTTTATATGTGGAAAATGCTTTGTAAAATTACCCCCTAAGACAGGGGGTCTCAATCCATTCCCCATGACAAACCTACCCAGCCAGGTTTTCAGGATAACCACGATGAATGTGCATGAGTGAGATTTGAATACAATGGAGGCAGTGCCTGCAAATCTCTCTCATGCATATTCATTATGGTTATCATGAAAATCTGACTGGCTATCTGTGTCCTGAGGACTGGATTAAGAACCACTGCCCTAAGAGGATCATTTTCAGATCCATTCATGCGGGTTACCTGTGTAAGTGAACTGAGAGCTGCCTTCCCTCAAACCGGCTAAAGGGGCACACAGGGGCTTTTCTAGCCACATTTAGGTGAAGCTTTCCTGAGATGTGCTTTAAGTGGGATCTGAAATAAACACAATTAGAGTCCCATTTACTAACCTGCACTAACATATTTTGGTTGGATATTTCTACTGTACTGTTTTAAAGTGTTCATTACCGACGTTGTATCATTTTTTGCTGTTATTGTCTATCTACAACTTTCCGTTTTAAGCATCTGTTATGCTGACATGGGATCATTTTGCTATTCTTATGGTGTGTGTGTCAGTGGAGACCTCTTGTACACAGCCTTGGGTGAATCTCTTCATAAAGGCAGTTTATAAATCCTAATAAATAAATAACGAGTAAATAAAATGCCAGAATAAAATGCAAGGGCACATTATTCTGATGTAATACACATTATGCAACACAAGCCCCATTATTCTCAATGGGACCTAATTGCTAAGCACACAGCTCATATCACACTGCGCTAACAGCAGGGAGGTGGATGCCCATGCCCTATGAGGTTAGCGTGAGCCCCCGGCACTGTTAATGCAGCTCACATGTGTGTTATTGGTGCAGGCTTTAGTAAACATGCCCCTATCCGCATTATTTTGATTACAAACTCTACTTGCACCACAAAGAGCAGGTACAAAAGTGTTTGATTTGCAGGTCTCAAAGGGTATGGATGCACATACTTTCTCTTTGAAATTCAGTGCGAAGCTCATGGATAAAAATTGTCCATAGACTGCCCGAAAACGAACAGTCTAAAAGCTGCCCACTCATTTAGTGGTGCACTGCTGTTTTCAGCTGACTGTGCTTGGACGTCTGGTCTGGCATCATTGCCTCTAGTCTCATGGCTGAACTCCACAGAGGAGAGATGAGACTGAGGATTTTACCTTTCAATTCTTGCTGCACAGATACATCTGTGGAGGGTAATTTTATAAGGAAGCGCCTAGTTTAGGTATACTTTTAGACTCCTATACAAGTTATTAAGACTGTTTCATAAAGTCCAGTAGGCACCCACTTGTCTTTATAAAATACTAACTTATGTGACATATCTCATGTCTACATTGCAGGCAGAGACATTAACCCCAGCCCTGGAGCTCATGTAGATGTCCATGCCTATGATTTTAAGTACATGTGTAAATTATAGCATTTTACGAAGTGTGACAAAAAAGAAACGAGACTGTCCTATAAATGTTTTATTACAAAATCTACAGAGAAATTATGCATTATCCCCTTCAAAGTATTCCCCCCCCCCCCCCGAGTTAATGCACTTCTGCATTCGCTTCTGCCACATACGGAAGCACTCAATAAAGTCCTTCTCCTTGAGGTCCCTCAGCTCCCTTGTCACAGTGGCCTTGATCTCTTCTACAGAGGCGAAATGAGTTCCTTTGAGCACAGTCTTCAGCCTGGGGAAGAGCCGCATGGTGTGAGATCTGGGGAATAAGGAGGGTTGTACAGAGCTGTGATCTGTTTGTTGACCAAGAACTGCCTCACACTGAGCGCGGTGTGTGCAGGCATGTTGTTGTGGTGGAGCATCCACGACTTGTCTCTCCACAGAGGCCGCCTGCTGTGCCGAACCTGGTCATGGAGGCAATTGAGGATCTGCTGGTTGAAGAATACGATCAGTATGACCTTGATCCTTGATTTGGACATGCGTGCCTTCTTGGGTCTGGGTGACAGTCAAGTCTTCCACTGCAGGCTCTGTCTCCTGCTTTCAGGGTTGTACTGGAAGACCCAAGTCTCGTCTCCTGTGATGACTCACAAACTCTGGATCTTCTCCGATTTTCTCGACAAACATTGACCCTGTGTTCCTTCTGGTCATCTGATAAAAGCTTGGGCACCATCTTGGCGCACACCTTCCGCATCCCCAGCTCCTGCACCAAGATGGTCCGCACTGACTCCCTGTTCAGGCTAATTTCCTCAGCTATCATCCGCACCATCAATCTGCGATCACTCTGGATCAGCTGGTTCACTCTGTCAATGTTCTCAGCTGTCTTTGTCGTGGAAGGCCGTCCTGACTTGGGCTCATCCTCCACCTCCTTGCAGCCAGTCTTGAAGCATTTGCGCCACTTGAAGACTCGCGGCCTTGACATTGCATCTTCTCCATAAGCCTTTTGGAGAAGTTGGAGACACTCAGTTGGGCCCTTCTCCAACTTAACCAGAAATTTCAAATTGATTCTTTGCTCCATATTTCTGCCACTTCCAGTTGCGTGACAAAGCGATGGAGCAGTGTGATCCAAAAAAACCTGAAAAAGAAAAACAGAGTGAGAGAGATGAAAAATGTTATAGCAAAACAGTGGTGAGATGTTGCACAACACAGTGACATAAGCAGCTAGCCAGTTGGCATTGAGTCATGGGTGCAGCTGCCACAGTCTCATTTCTTTTTTGGCACACCTTGTATATATTTCTCTTTTGCCCAAAGGGCTCACAGTCTATGTTTTTATACCTGAAGCAACAGAAGGCTAAGTGGTTTGTTCAAGGTCGCAGGGAGCACCTGTAGGACTAGGAAAGCCAGTCCTTATAGCCCAAGATTGCTGTCCTCTAGTGGGATTCAAACCCCTGGCCCTTTGGCGCAAGGTAACTTGCCCTAACCACTAGGCCATGTCTCCCTTAGGTTTCAGAAGTTGAGACTGCTGAGTGGCAAACCTTTGATAGGACCCAGCTAAGGGGTCTTTTCACTAAAGGGCACTAGCTGTGAGTGTGGGGTGTGGTGTAAGCTAAAGGCACACATTGGACACACATTGACAGCTAACACGGGGACACGACAGCGCCACTGGATTTTGGTGCTAACTTTCTGTGGCACATTAGGGTTTCAAGTCGGAGGGTTAGAGGCAGAGAGTGAGTAGAATGAGCCCTGCACAGGTAGCACTTCTGGGCTACCTGCACAGTGGGCTAGTAGCATGGGTGTGCTCACTGCCATCTGCTGTCTACTGTCATGCCACGGCAGGGTGGTATGCAGCACGGTAACTGCCGGGAACATGCTTTCCAAGCTCCTAACAGTTAATGCTATGGTGTTGCCCTAACATGCCATGGATTTGTATGTTATTGGCCCGTTTGGCCCTTTATTAAAAAGGCTTTTAAGTGTAGAAAAGGCAAAAGGCATTCCAGGGGCATGACAAAAAGTAACTGGATAGTGCCAATACTAAGCATTATTCAATTAACTTTATCTAATTGAACTACATAAATGACAGTCATAAAGTTAATGGATAGCTTATCTGGTTAGCCTTAGTGATCTAACAACTATATAAGTTAAATGAATATCTGGCTAAAGTTAACCAAATAAGTTAACTGGTTAACTTTAACCAAATATCTTGCCATTGAATACTGGCCCCCATATTTATGTGGATAAGTTTGTAAAGAGGTAATTATCAATCGTGTTTCTGGCAAGAAAGGGATTGGAGATATGAAAAGGAGGGGGTGTGATGGCATGATTAAATGCTCTCTCTCTCTCATTAAATGCTCTTCCTTAGCTACTCTGCGTTGGTTTTAACCTTTAGAATTTTGAGAAGTTAACACCTTTCATGTTCCTGTTATCTCTTTAATGTAGGCCTGGATCCAGTTGGGGTGGGATTTCAAAGAGCTCCACCAGAGATGCGACTGGACACATCTGACGCACTAACAGTTGATGTTATTCACACAACTGCCCTTCTGCCCACACCAGACTTACAATATGCTCCAGGTAAAGAGAGCTAAACTCAAATTCAGTTTGCTATGTAAGACAGACTTTCTTCTTAACTTCAACAACTTTATTGAACAAGTAAGAACAGCTGGAAAATCTACAATTTACTGACAGGGCCGCTTCAATCCCTATGGGGCCCTGGGCAAATGTTTGAGGACGGGCCCCCCTTTAATTTTTACTTTTGTTCTTTCACTGTGCATATGCACGTGTACACACACACACACGCACACACACACATTTATTTAATAGACCAATCATCTCCAAGATGCATTAGAGAGGTTTATAGCAGCAATGTAAACATAAAAACAAATAAAACACGTAGGGGTATGTTTACTAAGCAGTCTTAACGTGCAGCCGGCGTTAGTGTGCAGGATGCCATATAAGGTAGTGGGCGTTCCAGTCTTAAGGTAGCATTTAGGGTTATCGTGCGATAAGGTACTTTTCGTGCGATAGAGAGAGCCGTGGCACGTTAATGCGCGTTAGCCTTAATTAGGTGCGCTGACCAGCAAACACAGCAACAGAGGTGTAGCACAATGGTTAATACATTGACTGATGAAACAGGGGTCATGAGTTGGATCCCCCAGTGGGCTTGATGAGTAAGGCTGTCTGAGGCATTGCCCTTTACTTTAAATCAGTTTGTGAGGTGACCTGCAGTCCTTCTATAGCCAGCCAGGGGTTTGTTAGTAACTATAGAGTTGTAGCTCACTGGTTACTTCACTGCCTATGGAGCCAGAGGTCATGGGTTTGATCCCACAGTGGGGTTATTTGATAGGGCAATCTGAGGCATTTTCTTTTTTAATTTAAATTAGTGCTGCCAGCAAACACAGCCTCACAGTGCTGTAACCTAAGGTGCCGCATAAGGCGCCCTATAAGGCACCCTATAAGGCACCCCAGAGGGCACATTATAAAGTGCACTGTCCGCCAAGGCACCTTATTATGTTCCCTATAGGGCGCCTTATAGGGCGCTTTTTAGGGCGCCTTATGAGGCACCTTAAGGCTACAGCACTGTGAGGGTGTTTTTGCTGGCAGCACTAATTTAAATTAAAAAAGAAAATGCCTCAGACAGCCCTATCAAATAACCCCACTGTGGGATCAAACCCATGATCTCTGGCTCCACAGGCAGTGAAGTAACCAGTGGGCTACAGTTCTATAGCTACTAATAAACCCCTGGCTAGCTACAGAAGGACTGCAGGTCACCACACAAACTGTCTGCTGTGGTTACCAGGATAGGGTTAACCCACCCGTACCCATGATGCACTGCACATACAAATCAGCAGTCTACAGATGATCACAAGATGGGGTATGCACCCCCACAGCACCTCGGCCTGGTAGGGGGTACTGACCGTGTGTGTTACTGGCACAGAGTAGCTACAGACAGTCACATTGTGCATGTACTGAGGGTGAGGTGCGTGTACTGAGGGTGAGGTGGGGCACCCAGCACCAGGTCCACAGCACCTGTCATGGCTGAAATAAGCCATGCTGCAAGTCCCCATCAGTGCTAGCGTGTGTGATAGGTAGTTCCTGCAGACACACCTAAGGTCCATCTGTATTTCTCAGTCATGTCTAGCCCTTATGGGCTATGATGCACCCAGAATGGTGCATATCCTGTGTTGGTGCCATGGTTACATGATGTAGGTGAAGGGGTGTTTGGACCCATAGGCAGATTATGTACCACCACCCAACCCACCCTCTGGGGCTCAGGGTGAGAAACAGGATCTCCCACCAACAGATCCACATTCTACCTCCCTGCAATGGTGACAGTAAAGGGGACCATCAACCCCAGTCCTGCTGGGGAAACAGACACCCTACAGGGCAGTCAATGCAGATCTGTACACATCCATAAAGCAAAGGCAGACAGACATTAGGCCTGGAAATGCTCAGCTGCCCCCCACCACTATCTGACATTCTCCAGCAGCAAGCCTCCAGCCACTGCACCCTGCAAGGTGTTCCAGCCAGACACATACTAACTGCAGACAGTCTGCTAGCTAGTCCATAGTGCATATTCCTGGAGGAAATGCGTGCACCCAGAACTGGGATGTCAGCATACACACCAAGCAGATACATCAGTGACTGGGTCCCAAAAGAAAACCCACAAATATCACATGAGAGAACCTAGCCATGCCGTGGTCACTGCTCAGTCAGGGTGAGAGTGACCTCCCAGTAGGACATGCTGTGGCCACCCTGTCCATGCAGGTGGTGGCCAAGCAGTACAGTGTCCGAGCCATTGCCCTATGCAGATGCATCCAGGCCAGGCCACCCTGTCCAGGCTATACCCACAGTACCTTGCTCCTCATTATGCACATTGGTAGGCTTACACTGGCAACAGTGTGGGCTGAGGAAGGTTTTGGCAGACACCACACACTGGATAGACAGACACATGCTCCCACAGCTATGCCAGCATTGTGCAAATATAGAGGCTCTTGGCAGCCCTGGCCACCGCACCAGTCCTGGGCACAGTGCAGGCATGGCTATGGTATGCAGTACTGTTGGGGTCACTCCCCAGGGTGGTAAACACTGTCAGACACCAGACCTGAAGCACACTCCACAGACATCAGAAAGGTTGCTGTGATGCAGCTCAATCAGCAAATTGTGCTTAACTTAGGAATTGCTATCTGCCAGTAATCATAGCAACCTTTTGATAGGTGTGTACCGGATTCCAAGGTTTAGGGTGGCATTGCTAAAGTATGCAACTGCTAGTTTTGGGAGATGCACGCAGGGCCCAACATCCTGCCGCTCCAGGAGGCATTGGATAATGGAGCCTGTGGGTGCGGGTGTGTCTGCCCCTGTTGACCGCTGCTCTAGGGCAGAGGTTCCGAACTGCAGTCCTGGCGGGCCAAACACTGTTTGTGTTTTCATGCTGTCCCTAATGAATATGCATGAGATACATCTGCATACCATGGGGGCGGTGCATAGACATGCAGCACAGCCGTGTTTATTAGAGGCAGCATGGAACCTGAATGGTGTTTGGCCCTCCAGGACTACATTTGAGAGATTCTGCTCTAGGTAATGCACATATTTATAGTGTCTGTGCTCTGTAGGGTAAAATGTAGGCGTATTGGGCATGTTTCTGTTATCTGCAATAAAGCTTCTGTCTGTATTACCACGTTTTAGTAGTGGGTAAAATATGGGGACTGGGTGGGCAGGAACCACAGTTGGGACTTGAACCTGTGACCTTCTGCTCATGAACACACTGGCTGTGTTCACTGCACCACTGTGTTGCCACATAGACTGTGGATTCTTTGTAGATACCATAACTGTTTGTCAGACAGAGCTTGTCTGTTGCAGCGCATGGCACCCACCTAAACATGGCTGGGCCATGGTCTGCTGTGGGCAGCAGCCACTGCCCCCTCCACCACCAGTAACCCTCTGCCACCATGCTGACATGCCCTTCTGCTGGTGGTGCTGGTGGTGCGAGGTCTCAGGCCATCCAGTGTGCAGGTAGGCGGCTGCCTATGGTGTGGGTTCTTGGGTAGGGGTGCCTGCATAGCTGTCCACGCGTCCCCCCAGCACTGCCTGCCAATGTTCTGTGCCCTTGGGGGTACCTGCTGGGTACTATCCCCTGTGACACTGTGGGAATCACACTCGTGCCCATGTTGGGCCCTCATCAGTTACTGTCTGGCTGCTGTACAGTTTCAGCATTCCTATGGGCCACCTAGGCATCGCCCTAGTCCGCACTGTGGCCCAGCTGCACCACAGCATGTGCAGCCTGCAGCCCTCTGTGTCCCCTTTTCCAGCATCTGTCCAGTTGCCCATTCCGACATGCCCACCCTGCTGTTGCGGAACATGTGCATGCCATAGGAAACCTGTCCAATGGAGAGGGACAGCCCTGATCAGCAGAATTTCACTGTGTGATCATTCACCTTGTATGGGGACGGAGCATAGACCCTTCCAAACTTCATATCTTTTTTTTGGAGCGTTCTCGGAAGTGTTTTCTGCTGTTTCCCATTAATATCACTATTGGCCAGCTTTGTTATGCTTTTATTACATTTTCTTCTGGTCATTTTCACTGTTTATTTGCCCTTTTGTTCCGTGCACATGTATCACACTTGTCACTTTTTGCAGGTTCCACTGGTTTTGCTGTACATTGCTGACGGAAATGGTTTCTCTTCTCTTTAAATCAGCTCTAACGCCAGTGTTTTCAGCCCCGGAATCCACAGTGTTAGTGTGCAGGGAGACTCTCCCCTCGCACTCTCTGCCCATTGACCCTCTCTCTCCACCCCTGGGGAGCCTTCCTCCGCCCTCTGGGAGCCTTTCTCAACCCTCAGTGCTCATCTGCGCCGCTGCGCGCGTTATCGCGCGCTAAGGTACCTTATCGCCCAGTAACGTGCCTTCATCGGGTGATAAGGTACCTTATCGCCCGATAACGTGGCAGTAGCGCTAATAGCGCCCATTAGTAAACATACCCCATAATCCCTTGCTGTCTTTCCCAACTCTCGTAAACTCTTTGCTCTCTTGTCTCCCTGCCCCCCATTGCACACACATTCAAGGCTTCTGCCTTCCCATTCCCAATGACACTCTAGATCTCCCTCTCCTAGTCAGCTCTGTCTCTACCCCCCTCACTCATTTATTCTGTCACGCTCTCCTCTCTTTCACCCCTCATTCCCACTCTCCTATTGCTTTATCTGTGTCCACCTCTCACTCATTCATTCTATCACTCTCCCTCTCTTCCTGCCTTACTCACACTCTACTGTTGCTTTATCTGTGTGCCCCCTCACTCATTCCCTCTGTCACTCTCTCCTTGCTTTCAACCCTCACTCACACTCTCCTATTGCTCTGTCTCTGCCCCCTCACTCATTCCCTCTATCACTCTCTCCTCGCTCTCAATCCCTCACTCACACTCTCCTATTGCTCTGTCTCTGCCCCCTCACTCATTCCCTCTATCACTCTCTCCTCGCTCTCTACTCCTCACTCACACTCTCCTATAGCTCTTTCTCTACCCCCACACTCATTCCGTCTGGCACTCTCTCCTTACCTCTCAAAACCCTCACCACTCACACTCTCCTATTGCTCTGTCTCTACCCCCTCACTCATTCACTATCTCACACTCTCCGCGCTGTCAACCCTCACTCACACTCTCCTATTGCTCTGTCTCTACCCCCTCACTCATTCACTCTCTCACTCTCTCCTTGCTCTCAACCCCCCACTCACACTCTCCTATTGCTCTGTCTCTACCCCCTCACTCATTCACTCTATCACTCTCTCCTCGCTCTCAACCCCCCACTCACACTCTCCTATTGCTCTGTCTCTACCCCCTCACTCATTCACTCTATCACTCTCTCCTCGCTCTCAACCCCCCACTCACACTCTCCTATTGCTCTGTCTCTACCCCCTCACTCATTCACTCTATCACTCTCTCACTCTCTCCTCACTCTCAACCCCTCACTCACACTCTCCTATTGCTCTGTCTCTACCCCCCTCACTCATTCACTCTATCACTCTCTCCTCGCTCACGACCCCACTCACACTCTCCTATTGCTCTGTCTCTACCCCCTCACTCATTCCCTGTATCACTCTCTCCTCGCTCTCAACCCCTCACTCACACTCTCCTATTGCTCTGTCTCTACCCCCTCACTCATTCCCTCTATCACTCTCTCCTCGCTCTCAACTCCCACTCACACTCTCCTATTGCTCTTTCTCTACCCCCTCACTCATTCACTCTATCAAAATCTCCTCGCTCTCAACCCCTCACTCACACTCTCCTATTGCTCTGTCTCTACCCCCTCACTCATTCACTCTATCACTCTCTCCTCGCTCTCAACCCCTCACTCACACTCTCCTATTGCTCTGTCTCTACCCCCTCACTCATTCACTCTATCACTCTCTCCTCGCTCTCAACCCCTCACTCACACTCTCCTATTGCTCTGTCTCTACCCCCCTCACTCATTCACTCTATCACTCTCTCCTCGCTCTCAACCCCTCACTCACACTCTCCTATTGCTCTGTCTCTACCCCCCTCACTCATTCACTCTATCACTCTCTCACTCTCTCCTCGCTCTCAACCCCACACTCCCACTCTCCTATTGCTCAGTCTGTACCCCCTCACTCATTCCCTCTATCACTCTCTCCTCTCCCTCAACCCCTCACTCACACTCTCCTATTGCTCTTTCTCTGCCCCACTCACTCATTCCCTCTATCACTCTCTCCTCGCTCTCAACCCCTCACTCACACTCTCCTATTGCTCTGTCTCTACCCCCTCACTCATTCACTCTATCACTCTCTCCTCGCTCTCAACCCCTCACTCACACTCTCCTATTGCTCTGTCTCTACCCCCTCACTCATTCCCTCTATCACTCTCTCCTCGCTGTAACCCCTCACTCACACTCTCCTATTGCTCTGTCTCTACCCCCTCACTCATTACCTCTATCACTCTCTCCTCGCTCTCAACCCCCCACTCACACTCTCCTATTGCTCTGTCTCTACCCCCACACTGATTCCCTCTATCACTCTCTCCTCGCTCTCAACCCCCCTCTCACACTCTCCTATTGCTCTGTCTCTACCCCCTCACTCATTCCCTGTATCACTCTCTCCTCTCTCTCAACTCCTCAACCACTCTTTTCTATTGATCTGTCTCTACCCCCTCACTCCTTCCCTCTATCACTCTCTCCGTGCTTTCAACCCCCCACTCACACTCTCCTATTGCTCTGTCTCTACCCCCTCACTCATTCCCTCTATCACTCTCTCCTCGCTCTCAACCCCTCACTCACACTCTCCTATTGCTCTGTCTCTACCCCCTCACTCATTCCCTCTATCACTCTCTCCTCACTCTCAACCCCTCACTCACACTCTCCTATTGCTCTGTCTCTACCCCCCTCACTCATTCTCTCTATCACTCTCTCCCTCGCTCTCAACCCCCCACTCACACTCTCCTATTGCTCTGTCTGTCTCTTACCCCCTCACTCATTCCCTCTATCACTCTCTCCTCGCTCTCAACCCCTCACTCACACTCTCCTATTGCTCTGTCTCTACCCCTATCACTCATTCCCTCTATCACTCTCTCCTCGCTCTCTCAACCCCCCACTCACACTCTCCTATTGCTCTGTCGCTACAAACTCACTCATTCCCTCTATCACTCTCTCCTCGCTCTCAACCCCTCACTCACACTCTCCTATTGCTCTGTCTCTACCCCCTCACTCATTCCCTCTATCACTCTCTCCTCGCTCTCAACCACACACTCAAACTCTCATATTGATCTGTCTCTACCCCCTAACTCATTCACTCTATCACTCTCCCTCGCTCCTCGCACCCAACCCCTCACTCACACTCTCCTATTGCTCTGTCTCTACCCCCTCACTCATTCCCTCTATCACTCTCTCCTCGCTCTCAACCCCCCACTCACACTCTCCTATTGCTCTGTCTCTACCCCCCTCACTCATTCACTCTATCACTCTCTACTCCTCGCTCTCAACCGCAACCCTCACTCACATTGTCCCATTGCTCTGTCTCTACCCCCTCACTCATTCCCTCTTTCACTCTCTCCTAGCTATCTCACCCTCACTCTCACTCTCCTATTGCTCTGTCTCTACCCCCCTCACTCATTCACTCTATCACTCTCTCCTCGCTCTCAACCCTTCACTCACTCTCCTATTGCTCTGTCTCTACCCCCTCACTCATTCACTCTCTCACTCTCTCCTCGCTCTCAACCCCCCTCTCGCACTCTCCGATTGCTCTGTCTCTACCCCCTCACTCATTCCCTCTATCACTCTCTCCTCGCTCTCAGCCCCTCACTCACACTCTCCCATTGCACTGTCACTACCCCCTCACTCATTCCCTCTGTCACTCTCTCCTCGCTTTCAACCCCTCAATCACACTCTCCAATTGCTCTCTATCTACCCCCTCACTCATTCACTCTATCACTCTCTCCTCGCTCTCAACCCCCCACTCACACTCTCCTATTGCTCTGTCTCTACCCCCCTCACTCATTCCCTCTATCACTCTCTCCTCGCTCTCAACCCCTCACTCACACTCTCCCATTGCTCTGTCTCTACCCCCTCACTCATTCACTCTATCACTCCTCCTTGCTCTCAACCCCCCCACTCACATTCTCCTATTGCTCTGTCCAAAACCCCCCTCACTCATTCCCTCTATCACTCTCTCCTTGCTCTCAACCCCCCACTCACACTCTCCTATTGCTCTGTCTCTACCCCCTCACTCATTCCCTCTATCACTCTCTCCTCGCTCTCAGCCCCTCAATCACACTCTCCTATTGCTCTGTCTCTACCCCCTCACTCATTCACTCTATCACTCTCTCCTCGCTCTCAACCCCTCACTCACACTCTCCTATTGCTCTGTCTCTACCCCCTCACTCATTCACTCTATCACTCTCTCCTTGCTTTCAACCCCCCACTCACACTCTCCTATTGCTCTGTCTCTACCCCCCTCACTCATTCACTCTATCACTCTCTCCTCGCTCTCAACCCCTCACTCACACTCTCCTATTGCTCTGTCTCTACCCCCTCACTCATTCACTCTATCACTCTCTCCTCACTCTCAGCCCCTCACTCACACTCTCCTATTGCTCTGTCTCTACCCCCTCACTCATTCCCTCTATCACTCTCTCCTCACTCTCAACCCCACACTCACACTCTCCTATTGCTCTGTCTCTACCCCCTCACTCATTCCCTCTATCACTCTCTCCTCACTCTCAACCCCACACTCACACTCTCCTATTGCTCTATCTCTACCCCCTCACTCATTCACTCTATCACTCTCTCCTCACTCTCAACCCCTCACTCACACTCTCCTATTGCTCTGTCTCTACCCCCTCACTCATTCACTCTCTCACTCTCTCCTCACTCTCAACCCCTCACTCACACTCTCCTATTGCTCTGTCTCTACCCCCTCACTCATTCACTCTATCACTCTCTCCTCGCTCTCAACCCCTCACTCACACTCTCCTATTGCTCTGTCTCTACCCCCTCACTCATTCACTCTATCACTCTCTCCTCGCTCTCAACCCCCCACTCACACTCTCCTATTGCTCTGTCTCTACCCCCCTCACTCATTCCCTCTATCACTCTCTCCTCGCTCTCAACCCCCCACTCACACTCTCCTATTGCTCTGTCTCTACCCCCTTACTCATTCCCTCTATCACTCTCTCCTCGCTCTCAACCCCCCACTCACACTATCCTATTGCTCTGTCTCTACCCCCTCACTCATTCCCTCTATCACTCTCTCCTCGCTCTCAACCCCTCACTCACACTCTCCTATTGCTCTGTCTCTAACCCCACACGCATTCCCTCTCTCACTCTCTCCTCCTCTCGCTCTCAACCCCCCACTCACACTCTCCTATTGCTCTGTCTCTAACCCCCTCACTCATTCACTCAATCACTCTCTCCTCTCTCTCAACCCCTCACTCACACTCTGCTATTGCTCTGTCTCTAACCCCTCACTCATTCACTCTCTCACTCTCTCCTCGCTCTCAACCCCTCACTCACACTCTCCTATTGCTCTGTCTCTACCCCCTCACTCATTCCCTCTATCACTCTCTCCTCGCTCTCAACCCCCCACTCACACTCTCCTATTGCTCTGTCTCTACCCCCTCACTCATTCACTCTCTCACTCTCTCCTCGCTCTCAACCCCCCACTCCCAGTCTCCTATTGCTCTGTCTCTACCCCCTCACTCATTCACTCTATCACTCTCTCCTCGCTTTCAGCCCCTCACTCACACTCTCCTATTGCTCTGTCTCTACCCCCTCACTCATTCCCTCTATCACTCTCTCCTCGCTCTCAACCCCTCACTCACACTCTCCTATTGCTCTGTCTCTACCCCCTCACTCATTCCCTCTATCACTCTCTCCTCGCTCTCAACCCCCCACTCACACTCTCCTATTGCTCTGTCTCTACCCCCTCACTCATTCACTGTATCACTCTCTCCTCACCTTCAACCCCTCACTCACACTCTCCTATTGCTCTGTCTCTACCCCCTCACTCATTCCCTCTATCACTCTCTCCTCGCTCTCATCCACAAACTCACACACTCCTATAGCTCTGTCTCTACCCCCGAACTCATTCCCTCTATCACTCTCTCCTCGCTCTCAACCCCCCACTCACACTCTCCTATTGCTCTGTCTCTACCACGACTCACTCATTCCCTCTATCACTATCTCCTCGCTCTCAACCCCTCACTCACACTCTCCTATTGCTCTGTCTCTACCCCCCACACCCATGCCCTCTGTCACTCTCTCTCCTCACTCTCAACCCCCCACTCACACTCTCGTATTGCTCTGTCTCTACCCCCTCACTCATTCCCTCTATCACTCTCTCCTCGCTCTCAACCCCCCACTCACACTCTCCCATTGCTCTGTCTCTACCCCCTCACTCATTCCCTCTATCACTCTCTCCTCGCTCTCAACCCCCCACTCACATTGTCCCATTGCTCTGTCTCTACCCCCTCACTCATTCCCTCTATCACTCTCTCCTCGCTCTCAACCCCTCACTCACACTCTCCTATTGCTCTGTCTCTACCCCCTCACTCATTCCCTCTATCACTCTCTCCTCGCTCTCAACCCCTCACTCACACTCTCCTATTGCTCTGTCTCTACCCCTCACTCATTCACTCTATCACTCTCTCCTCGCTCTCAACCCCTCACTCACACTCTCCTATTGCTCAGTCTCTACCCCCTCACTCATTCACTCTATCACTCTATCTTCGCTCTCAACACCTCACTCACACTCTCCTATTGCTCAGTCTCTAACCCCTCACTCATTCACTCTATCACTCTCTCCTCGCTCTCAACCCCTCACTCACACTCTCCTATTGCTCTGTCTCTACCCCCTCACTCATTCCCTCTATCACTCTCTCCTCGCTCTCAACCCTTCACTCACACTCTCCTATTGCTTAGTCTCTACCCCCCTCACTCATTACCTCTATCACTCTCTCCTCTCTGTCAACCCCCCACTCACACTCTCGTATTGCTCTGTCTCTACCCCCCTCACTCATTCACGCTAGCACGCTCTCCACTCTCAACCCTTCACTCACACTCTCCTATTGCTCTGTCTCTACCCCCCTCACTCATTCCCTCTATCACTCTCTCCTCGCTCTCAACCCCTCACTCACACTCGCCAATTGCTCTGTCCTCTACCCCCTCACTCATTCCCTCTATCACTCTCTCCTCGCTCTCAACCCCCCACTCACACTCTCCTATTGCTCTGTCTCTACCCCCTCACTCATTCCCTCTATCACTCTCTCCTCACTCTCAACCCCCCACTCACACTCTCCTATTGCTCTGTCTCTACCCCCTCACTCATTCACTCTATCACTCTCTCCTCGCTCTCAACCCCCCACTCACACTCTCCTATTGCTCTGTCTCTACCCCCCCTCACTCATTCACTCTATCACTCTCTCCTCCTCGCTCTCAACCCCTCAATCACCCTCCCCTATTGCTCTGTCTCTACCCCATCACTCATTCCCTCTATCACTCTCTCCTCGCTCTCAACCCCCCACTCACTCACACTCTCCTATTGCTCTGTCTCTACCCCCTCACTCACTCATTCCCTCTGTCACTCTCTCCTCGGTCTCAAACCCCCCACTCACACTCTCCTATTGCTCTGTCTCTACCCCCCCTCACTCATTCACTCTATCACTCTCTCACTCTCTCCTCGCTCTCAACCCCTCACTCACACTCTCCTATTGCTCTGTCTCTACCCCCTCACTCATTCCCTCTGTCACTCTCTCCTTGCTTTCAACCCTCACTCACACTCTCCCATTGCTCTGTCTCTACCCCCTCACTCATTCCCTCTGTCACTCTCTCCTCGCTCTCAACCCCTCACTCACACTCTCCTATTGCTCTGTCTCTACCCCCCTCACTCATTCCCTCTATCACTCTCTCCTCGCTTTCAACCCTCACTCACACTCTCCCATTGCTCTGTCTCTACCCCCCTCACTCATTCACTCTATCACTCTCTCTCCTCGCTCTCAACCCCTCACTCACACTCTCCTATTGCTCTGTCTCTACCCCCTCACTCATTCCCTCTCTCACTCTCTCCTCGCTCTCAACCCCTCACTCACACTCTCCTATTGCTCTGTCTCTACCCCCTCACTCATTCCCTCTATCACTCTCTCCTCGCTCTCACCCCACACTCACACTCTCCTATTGCTCTGTCTCTACCCCCTCACTCATTCCCTCTATCACTCTCTCCTCACTCTCAACCCCTCACTCACACTCTCCTATTGCTCTGTCTCTACCCCCTCACTCATTCCCTCTATCATCACTCTCTCCTCGCTCTCAACCCCCCACTCACTCTCTCCTATTGCTCTGTCTCGACCCCCTCTCTCGCTCACTCTATCACTCTCTCCTCGCTCTCAACCCTCACTCACACTCTCCTATTGCTTTGTCTCTACCCCCTTACTCATTCCCTCTATTACTCTCTCCTCCCTCTCAACCCCTCACTCACTCTCCTATTGCTGTGTCTACCCCCACACTCATTCCCTCTATTACTCTCTCCTCGCTCTCAACCCCTCACTCACACTCTCCTATTGCTCTGTCTCTACCCCCTTACTCATTCACTCTTATCACTCTCTCCTCGCTCTCAACCCCTCACTCACACTCTCCTATTGCTCTGTCTCTGCCCCCTCACTCATTCCCTCTGTCACTCTCTCCTTGCTTTCAACCCTCACTCACACTCTCCCATTGCTCTGTCTCTACCCCCTCACTCATTCCCTCTATCACTCTCTCCTCGCTCTCAACCCCCCACTCACATTGTCCCATTGCTCTGTCTCTGCCCCCTCACTCATTCCCTCTATCACTCTCTCCTCGCTCTCAACCCCCCACTCACACTCTCCTATTGCTCTGTCTCTACCCCCTCACTCATTCCCTCTATCACTCTCTCCTCGCTCTCAACCCCCCACTCACACTCTCCTATTGCTCTGTCTCTACCACGACTCACTCATTCCCTCTATCACTATCTCCTCGCTCTCAATCTCACACTCACACTCTCCTAATGCTCTGTCTCTACCCCCTCACTCATTCCCCTCTATCACTCACTCTCTCCTCGCTCTCAACCCCTCACTCACACTCTCCTATTGCTCTGTCTCTACCCCCTCACTCATTCACTCTCTCCCTCTCTCCTCGCTCTCAACACCACACTCACTCTCACTCTCCTATTACTCTGTCTCTACCCCCTTACTCATTCCCTCTATCACTCTCTCCTCGCTCTCAATCCCTCGCTCACATTCTCCTATTGCTCTTTCTCTACCCCCTCACTCGTTCCCTCTATCACCCACTCCTCACTCTAAACCCTCACTCACACTCTCCTATTGCTTTGTCTCTACCCCCTTCACTCATTCACTCTCCCACTCTCTCCTGGCTTTCAACCCACACTCACACTCTCCTATTGCTCTGTCTCTACCCCCTCACTCATTCACTCTATCACTCTCTCCTCGCTCTCAACCCCTCACTCACACTCTCCTATTGCTCTGTCTCTACCCCCTCACTCATTCATTCACTCTTATCACTCTCTCCTCACTCTCAACACCTCACTCACACTCTCCTATTGCTCTGTCTCTACCCCCTCACTCATTCCCTCTCTCACTCTCTCCCCTCTCTCAACCCCCTACTCACACTCTCCTATTGCTCTGTCTCTACCCCCCTCACTCATTCACTCTATCACTCTCTCCTCGCTCTCAACCCCTCACTCACACTCTCCTTTTGCTCTGTCTCTACCCCCTCACTCATTCACTCTATCACTCTCTCCTCGCTCTCAACCCCTCACTCACACTCTCCTATTGCTCTGTCTCTACCCCCTCACTCATTCCCTCTCTCACTCTCTCTCCTTGCTCTCAACCCCTCACTCACACTCTCCTATTGCTCTGTCTCTACCCCCTCACTCATTCCCTCTATCACTCTCTCCTCACTCTCAACCCCCCACTCACACACACCTATTGCTCTGTCTCTACCCCCTAACTCATTCCCTCTCTCACTCTCTCCTCGCTCTCTACTCCTCACTCACACTCTCCTATTGCTCTATCTATACCCCCTCACTCATTCACTCTATCGCGCTCTCTTCGCTCTCTACCCCTCACTCACACTCTCCTATTGCTCTGTCTCTACCCCCTCACTCATTCCCTCTATCACTCTCTCCTCGCTCTCAACCCCCCACTCACACTCTCCCATTGCTCTGTCTCTACCCCCTCACTCATTCACTCTATCACTCTCTTCTCACTCTCAACCCCCCACTCACACTCTCCTATTGCTCTGTCTCTACCCCCTCACTCATTCACTCTATCACTCTCTCCTCACTCTCAACCCCTCACTCACACTCTCCTATTGCTCTGTCTCTACCCCCTCACTCATTCCCTCTATCACTCTCTCCTCGCTCTCAACCCCTCACTCACACTCTCCTATTGCTCTGTCTCTACCCCTCACTCATTCACTCTCTCACTCTCTCCTCGCTCTCAACCCCCTCACTCACACTCTCCCATTGCTCTGTGTCTACCCCCTCACTCACTCATTCCCTCTATCACTCTCTCCTCACTCTCAACCCCTCACTCACACTCTCCTATTGCTCTGTCTCTACCCCCTCACTCATTCACTCTATCACTCTCTCCTCGCTCTCAACCCCTCACTCACACTCTCCCATTGCTCTGTCTCTACCCTCTCACTCATTCACTCTATCACTCTCTCCTGGCTCTCAACCCCTCACTCACACTCTCCTGTTGCTTTGTCTGTACTCCTCTCACTCATTCACTCTATCACTCTCCCTCTCTTCCCGCCTTACTCACACTCTCCTATTGTTTTATCTGTGTACCCCCTCACTCATTCACTCTCTCACCCTCCCCTCTCTCCCCCTCCCCCATTCACTCTTCTTGCCCTCTCCCCGTTCTTGCTCTCACAGGCTGCAGGCACTTATATTCCTAACCCAGTCCACAAGAGGACACACACACACACACACACACACCCAAGCTGCCAATGATCAAAATATGTTGAAAGGGCTGGGTTGAGAACCACTGTTTTAAAGCAACACATTACAAGCCTTTTGTCTCGCAAATATTTCAATAAGATCTCTGTAGTCCAGAAAAGTATGTCTGCTTCAGGAGTCATTATAGTCAGATTTGTAAGATGACTTTGGGTCATAGTGTGCGTTCAAGAACTTCATCTTCATTTTTGAAAAAGATCATTCACCAGAGCAGTAAGTGATCATTCGTATGAGAGATCTTCAAAGCAGTTTGTGAGCTGGGAAAAATTCAACATTCTTGTCAATGATGACATTTAACATACATTATTCCAGGTTTTCATCATCTTTTTTCTGATTCACGAATACAGAGAGGAATGACTGGAAATAAATTAATTCAGTATCACTGTTGCTGCCCAAAGGACACTTGTAAAGTGCAGATAATTTGCATGCAGCCATACTAAAGATTTCAAGATCCACCTTTGGAAAGTTGCCAAAAATCCAAACAAATCATCTACCTGACTATGGGGTATGTTTACTAAAGTGCGTTAGTGCGATTCGCGTTAGGAGCCGCGGTAGAAACACAAACCCCAAATAAGGACATGGGCGGTACATCGTTACCACCAATGCGCGTTCCAAAAACTAATGAGAGTTACAGGGCGCCATGGCGCGTTACCGCGCGTTAAGCATAAGAAGGCGCATAGACAGAGATCACTTAAACAGAGCTGTAGCATAATGGTAACTGCACTGACTGCTGATACATGCATTATGGGATTGATTCCCCAGTGTGCCAAATGCAGAAGGCTGTCTGAGGCATTACCCTGTACATTACACAGTGAATGAGTAGGCATTTTACATTTTTTCCAGTAGTGTTGCCAGCAAACACACCCTCACAGTGGCGTAACCAAAGGTGCCGTAGAAGGCACCCCATAACGCACTCCATAGGCCACATTATAAAGTGCACTGTCTGCTGAGGCACACCACAATGTCCCCGATAGAACACCCTATAAGGCAACCTACAGGGCACCAGAAGGTGCTGCATGGGGCGCCTTATGAGGCACTATAAGGTTACAGTACGCTGAGGGGTTGTCGCTGGAAGCACCAATGTACATTAAAACTATACAATGCTGCAGACAGCCCTATAATATAAGCCCACTGTGGGCTTGAACCCATGACCACTGGCCCCACAGGCATTGAAGGAACCACTGGGCTGCAGCCCCATAGCTGTGAACAACTCCCTGACTGGCTACTGAAGGGCGTCAGGCCACCACCCAAACCGCCTGCAGTGTTGGCCAGGATCTGGGTCAACGCAACCATACCCATGGTGCACTGCACATGCAGATCAGCAGTCCAGAGATGAACACAAGAAGGGGTACGTACCCACACAGCCCCCTGGCACGGTAGGGCGAAATGACTGTGTGTAGCACTGTCACAGAGTAGCAACAGACAGTAGCCCAACAGGCTGCCCCATAAGGAGCTAGAAAAAGTGTCCCATAAGGCAGCTTGAGCCGTAGCACAATGGTTAATACATTGTTAGATGTTGTAAGTTCTATTCCCCCTGTGAGTCTAAGCACAAAAGCTGCCTGCAACATCACCCCCCACAAACTGCAGTCCCTGATTTGTATAACCAGGCACCACTCCAGTAAAACATGAGATGTCCCTCTATTTTTGTCGGAGCCCTCTCTTGGGGCCTGCAGCATCCTGGGGCTATGTTTTGTCTTTTGTGATCACAAACAGGACCAGATAACATAGGACCAGGATGGAGGATGGAGCCCTCTCTTGGGGCCTGCAGCATCCGCCGATGTATTTGGGCCTTGTGTTAGTTGACAGGGGCAAGTGACAGACCCCTGTTTGTCTCTTGGCCTGAGTGGTGGGTCTGTGGTTTCCTGTGGATAGGGCACATCCTTGGGCTGTAACAGCGCCCCATACCATACCAATGTGGTCTGTAGTGCACCTTTGCCATGGTTGCAGCTACCCCCTTGGGGCTGGGGGGTCTGTTTTTGGTTGTGTGCCAGACTTAGTTACCAGCTGGACATGGCAACACCTGACATTCCCTGGCAGTGCATAGTTTCTTGGTGCTTTGGTTAGAGGGTGTTTTTTTACACATCCTCAGTTGGGGTGCCTGTCCCCATGCACTTACCTCACGTGGGTAGTCAGAGCTCCTGTTATATCTGTGTGACAGATGCTCCCAGGCCCTCCTGACCCTTGCTAAGTTCTGCCTCCTGGATGAGCCAGGAAGTAGGCGCTGCTGGCAGAGGCAGAACAGCTCTGTGAGGAGATAGAGTTCTCTTTGGGTAAACGCTGGCTTCCTTGACATGGCTGCCATTTGCTCTGAATGTATCAGTGCTGCGTAGCCACGTGCATTAGTAAGGGCGTAACCACCTGCGTTGGTGAGGGCATAGCCACGTGCATACCCACATGTTGGTATGGGCGTGACACCGCACGTGGATACGTGTGTTGGTTCCGGCGTGGGCAGGCGTAACTACATGCGTTGGTTCTGGCATGGGCACTGTAGATTACATATCCTTGAGGGTGTATTGCACCTAACATTAATGCTACCATCTCTGATTGTGCTGGCCTATTGCCTATCAGAGCCTGTGAGCAAGAGCTGGACTTTACAACACCCACTTTTTAGTACTGCTGCTACATTTTGCAGAGTCAGCATCATGCTTTATAACACCTTCTGCTGCACACATCTCACATTAGGGCACATACACATTTCTTTGGCTAGATATGTCCTCAATGTGGAGATGTATCACACATTTTTAATGCCCCTTTTGTTTAGAGGGATTGAGGAGGGTGTGTGGTGAGAACGGCACAGAGGGAGTCCCTGATTGGTAATATGTCGGGGTGGCATTGGGAGCAATGGAGAGCTTGTGTGTATTTGACAGAGCGACTTCATTTCACCACACAGTCCATCTGCAGGGGTTCACAGGGTTGGATTGGAGCAGTCACACCCATGATGCACTGCACATGCAAATCAGCAGTGTACAGATGGTCATATGTTGAGGTTGCCCCCCCCCCATCACCTAGGGCTGATGGGGGTCCTGAGCATGTGCAGCCCCACAGCACCTCAGCATGGTAGGGGGAACAGACCATGTGTGGCACTGCTATAGAGTAGAACACCAAAAAGCTGTCTTAGGGCAGCAGTAACCCAAAACACATAAATCAGCCCTATACTATGCTTTACTCAAATACTAATCACCAATATTAATCTTATTATACCAATTACTTTTAACAGGCAAAAATGACCTCAGGCTGGCTAATATCCCTCACACAGTGACACGGCACTTTAGGGAAATAGCAGACGCTTCACATCACTGGTCAAATAGCCTATACCATCCAACCATATAAATACAACCAATTAAACAAAACTTAATACACCCCAAACAATTCACTTAGGAACCAATATCTAGTAAACTTCACAAACACTCACCTTCATACATACCATACACCCATTAAAAGCGTCTAACTTTAATAGTCATAGCAAATCTTTATATGGGAGTTTTTGAAACTCGATATGTTTATTCTTCTCTATATGCCAGGTATATAGTTAAATGGTATAGGTATATAGATGATATATTTCTTCTTTGGCAGGGGACATCTAGTCAATTGAATGAATTTTTGGAATATTTAAATGGTTGTGTTGCGTGTATTACATTTGAGATGACGGCACACACTCATAAATTGCATTTTTTAGATGTGCTTGTCTTTAAAACACCCATTGGTTTTGAGACTACATTATATTCTAAACCTACGGATAGGAACACAATATTACATTTTAATAGTTTTCATCCGTTGCATTTACGAAGAAATTTACCTTATTCTCAATTCTTACGCTGCCGCCGTATCTGCTCCACCACTGCAGAATTTAAAGCCAAGGCATGTGTTATGCAGCAGAAATTCCTTGCTAGAGGGTATCCTAAAGAAATTATCTCACGGGCATATAGGCGAGCACGTTATAACCACAGGGAGTGGCTATTGGCATCTACAGATACCATTGCAGAAACAGGACAAGTGGTTACATGTGTATTACAACATTCTAGTTTGTCTCGTCGTATAGTGTCTACCCTGCAGAAGAGATGGACATTGATTAATTCACACCCTAAATTAAAGGACTGTCAGCTACGGGTGGCATACACTAGGGGGCGCAATCATCGAGATGCTTTGTGCCCCGCTGTATTACATGTACCTTCCATTACAGAATCTATTAGAGGTCATTGCAATGTCAAAGATGTTCGTATTGCAGTATGATGGCCAATGAACTATGTGCTGCCTTTGTCAAGAGTGGGTGCATTCCTCGATTACAAGTTACTACTACCTGTAACACTACATTTGTAGTTTATGCCTTGTGGTGTTCATGCCCTTTGCTATATGTGGGGAAGACTTCTAGAGCTTTAAAAGTAAGGATGGCAGAACATAAATACAGTTTACATAAGCAGCGTGCTGACACTCCACTAGTGCAACACTGCTTAGAGCTACAGCATACTTTTGAGGATCTCCAATGTACTGTAATTGATCATGTTCCTTTTAATATCCAACGGGGAGATCGAGGAAAACAGCTGCTCCAATTAGAACAGCATTGGATTTACAAACTGAACTCTCTGCATCCTATAGGACAGTGATGGCTAACCTTTTTGAGCCCGAGTGCCCAAACTGCCGCACAAAACCAAAGAATTTCCTCAAAGTGCCAGCACGTCATTTGCATAAGTGGTCTTATTTGCATAAATATTTGCATAATGTTACCATACACTAACTTTTAGTAAACATGTCTCTTAATGAGTGTATGGATAAAGAAAGACTAAAAGATTTCTACATTACTATAATCCAGTGCCAACCGCCAGGCACATTAGGAACTACTACAAACGCTGCCCATTTAGAACCCATAGCAAACCCGCCATATCCTGACAGCATTACCAGGACTCACAAAGCACCATACCCTACCTATCAAAAGGCAACACTGCAAATATTAAACCAATACATTTCAGAGAATACTGGGGAAAGAGAACAAGTGGCAAACGTCAAATTGTAATTTCCTATTGTACCAAACAAAGCGCAGATGTTAATGATGCACATTTCCCAGAGCTGACATATTCCAGTTAATAAATTCAAAATAAAGAGATATCTTTCTACCTTTTGTGCATTTTTTTTTCAGTTGCAATTGGTCCAGCCACCTTCTTCTGGTTTCTTCATGTTTTCTGCTAACTCTCCATCGTCTGCTGTCCATTTGTCCTTTCTTCTCTCTTCTAGTTTTTTTCCATTCTCTCTCTCTCTCTACATCTGCTTTAACATACTAATCTTTCTCCTTTTGCTCTTTTCCTCATTCCTATTTCATCCACACAAATTTTAACCCCTCCATCCTCAATCCCCAATTACTCTCCCAATACCTGGCCAATTGTAGATTTTTCATCCCTCCTACACAAAATATTTTTCCCCTCTCCATTTTACTCTCCCAGCCCCATCCCATTCTAATCCTCCCCCAACATCAGCTCCCTTCTAGTTCCAGTCTCACCCAGCATCCATTCCCTTCTAGTCCCTGCATCAGCCCATTTCCAGTCCAAGTCCCTTCATCAGCTCATTTTCAATCCTAGCCCCCCCATCAGCCCATTTCTACTCATTTCCTAGCCCCACCATCAGCCCATGTCAAATCATAGCTCCCCTCCACTCAGCCCAATTCCAGTCCAAGCCCCCCCATGAGCCTACTTCCAGTTCTAGCCCCTCCATGAGTCCATTTCAATTCAAGCCCCCACCACAGCCCATTTCCAATCTTAGCTCCCCCCAACAGCCCATTTCCAGTCCTATCCTAGCTTTTCCATCAGCCCATTTTCAGTCCTAGCTCCCTTCCCTCACAGCCCATTTCCATTCCAAGCCCCCTCCCCATCAGCTATTTGCAGTTCAAGCCTCCCCTTCCACTCAGCCCATTTCCAGTCCTAGCAACACCCCAACCCATTACCAGTCCTAGCCCCCCGTCAATCAACTTCCAGTCCTAACCCCCATCACCCCATTTTCAGTTTAAGCCCCCCCCCTATAACCCTTTACCAGTCCTAACCCCCCATCAGCCCATTTCCAGTCAGCCCCCCATAGCCCATTGCCAGTCCTAAACCCCCCCATCAGCCCACAGCCCATTACCAGTCCTAACCACATCAGCCCACCTCAAGTCCTAACCCCTCCCCATCAGCCCATTTCCTGTCCTAGCCCCCCCCATAACCCATTATCAGTCCTACACCCCCATCAGCCCACTACCAGTCTTAACCCCCCCATAGCCCATTACCAGTCCTACCCCCCCACATCAGCCCACTACCAGTCTTAACCCCCCAATAGCCCATTACCAGTCCTAACCCCCCCATCACCCCAGTTCCAGACAGCCCTCATCAGCTCATAGCCCATTGCCAGCCCTCATCAGTCCACAGCCCATTGCTAGTCTTAACTCCCCCCCATAGCCCACTGCGTCTTAACCCCCCTCCCCAGCCCACTGCCAGTCTTAACCCCCCCTCCCTAGCCCATTGCCAGTCTCAACCCCCCTCCCTCCCTCCCTAGCCCATTGCCAGTCTCAACCCCCCTCCCTCCCTAGCCCATTGCCAGTCTCAACCCCCTCCCCCCCTCCCTAGCCCATTGCCAGTCTTAACCTCCCTCCCTCCCTCCCTAGCCCATTGCCAGTCTCAACCCCCTCCCTCCCTCCCTAGCCCATTGCCAGTCTCAACCCCCCTCCCTCCCTAGCCCATTGCCAGTCTTAACCTCCCTCCCTCCCTAGCCCATTGCCAGTCTTAACCCCCCCTCCCTCCCTCCCTATCCCCTTGCCTGTCTTAACCCCCCTCTCTCCCTCCCTAGCCCATTGCCAGTATTAACCCCCCTCTCTCCCTCCCTAGCCCATTGCCAGTCTTAACCCCCCTCCCTCGGCTCATGGCAATAAAAAAAAAAAAAAAGCTGCCCGCTGCCGCCGCGGTGGCATGGAGTGTCCCGCGGGGCTCCCTCTGCCCGGCGGGACTCTCCCGGCGCTGCTCAGCCCCTCTCTGCCGGCTTGCAGAGACGCGAAGGGAGAGAGAGTCTCCCTCGCGTCTCTCTTAAGCCCGCAGGGGCTGATGGGAAATTTCCCATCAGCTCCTGCGGGCTTAACAGAGACGCGAGGGAGACTCTCCCTTCGCGTCTCTGCAAGCCGGCAGAGAGGGGCTGAGCAGCGCCGGGAGAGTCCCGCCGGGCAGAGGGAGCCCCGCGGGACACTCCATGCCGCCGCGGCGGCAGCGGGCAGCTTTTTTTTTTTTTTTTTTTTAATGTGCGACCTTCCCGCGTGCCAGCTGCAAGGCCTTCGCGTGCCACAGCTGGCACGCGTGCCATAGGTTCGCCATCGCTGCTATAGGACTTAATGATAAGATCGAGTGGTCTCTATTCCTTTAATTCTGTCTCACATTGTGTAACAGTGAGTCATTTGTTTGTTCTGCTGGCTGGCCTCTGTAGCTCCGCCCCCTGCTGCTGTGATGATGTGCAAGTTTTGATTGGAGGGTGAGCGTTTTTTAGTGCAGGTTAGCTTTTCAACGTGAGGAAAAGTTTGTTGGAATTAGGCTCTTTTCCATTGCTGTAAGCCCTTTTGATAAAGCCTGCTTTGGCGAAACGGAAGCTTGCGTCAAGGGCAAGCATGGATAGTTAAAGTTTGAAGTTTAGAGCCAGAAAGAGAAGGTGTTTTTTCCTCGGCTTGGGCTGGTTCTTTGAGCTGGCTTTTGGCAGTATGCTGAAGAGCCGTTGGATTTGGTCCCATTGAGACTGTGTGCAGTCTATGCTGTTTACTTCAGATAAGTACAGTGTGCTCTTATTTGGGGGCTTCTATTTACTTGGAAGTAATTTTGTATTATGTTTTTTCAGCTCTGGGACTGCACTGATGACTCCTGGTATACTGCTATGACTATTAAAGTTAGACGCTTTTAATGGGTGTATGGTATGTATGAAGGTGAGTGTTTGTGAAGTTTACTAGATATTGGTTCCTAAGTGAATTGTTTGGGGTGTATTAAGTTTTGTTTAATTGGTTGTATTTATATGGTTGGATGGTATAGGCTATTTGACCAGTGATGTGAAGTGTCTGCTATTTCCCTAAAGTGCCGTGTCACTGTGTGAGGGATATTAGCCATCCTGAGGTCATTTTTGCCTGTTAAAAGTAATTGGTATAATAAGATTAATATTGGTGATTAGTATTTGAGTAAAGCATAGTATAGGGCTGATTTATGTGTTTTGGGTGACTGCTATAGAGTAACCACAGACAGTCACATTGTGCGGGTACTATGACCACCCTGAGTTTGAGGTGGGGTGGCCAGTAACAGGTCCACAGCACCTTTCATGACTGACATACCCCATGCTGCAGGTCCCCATCAGTGTGTTATCTGTAGTTCCGTTAGACACACTGTCGTTACATTGGTGTCCTGCTGTATGTCTTGCTCATGTCTAGTCCCTATGGGCGATTATGGTCACTGCTCAGTCATGGTGAGAGTGACCTCCCAGCAGGACATGCTATGGCCATCCTGTTCGTGCAGGTGGTGGCCGGGCACTACAATGTCCGAGCTATTGCCCTATGCCTTGTGCTGATGCAGCCAGGTCAGGCCACCCTATACAGCCTGTTCCCACAGTACCTTGCTCCTCATTATGCACATTGGCAGGCCAATATTGGCAACAGTGCTAGCACTGAGGGCTGTGGGGGGTGTTTGCCGACACCGCACACTTGATAGACAGACACACACTCCCCACACCTATGCCAGCATTGTGCAACTATGGAGGTGTTGGGCAGCCCTGCCCACCACAAAGGTCCGGGGCACAGTGCAGGAATGGCTATGGTACGCAAAACTGTAGGTGTCACTGCACAGGTTGGTAAACACTGTCAGACACAGGACCTGTAGCACATTCCACAGACATCAGAACGGTTGCTATGCTGCAGCTCACTCAGAGAAAACTTGTACTTAAGCTAGGAATTGCTATCTGCCAGTAATCATAGCAACCTTTTGTATGATGTGTACCATATTCCGAGGTTTATGGTGGCGTTACTATGGTATACAGGTGCTAGTATTGGGAGATGCATGCAGAGCCCAAGGTCCTGCCTCTCCAGGTAGCTTTGGATGATGGGGCCTGTGGGTGCGGGTGTGTCTGCCCCTGTTGGCTGCTGCTTTACGGCAGTGTTTCCCAACTCCAGTCCTGGTGTGCCAAACACTGTTCAGGTTTTCATGCTGTCCCTCATGGATATGCATGAGATACATCTGAATACCATGGGGGTGGCGCATAGAAATGCAGCACAGGCATCTTTATCAGAGGCAGCATGGAACCGGAATGGGTGTATGGCCCTCCAGGACTGCTACGTTATCTGCAAATAAGGTTCTGTCTGTATTAGGACTTTATAGTGGTGGGTAAAATATGCAGAGTGGGTTGGCAGAATCCACAACTGGGACTTGAACCTGTGACCTTCTGCTTCTGATTACAGTGGTTTTGTGCACTGAACCACCATGTTATCACAGAGATGGTGCATTCCCTGGTGGTACCTTGACATGTGCCGCCTGCGGCCCTCTGTATCCCCTTCTCTAGCATCTGTCCAGTTGCCGTTCCAACATGCCCGCCCTGCTGTTGCGGGACATGTGCACGCCATAGGCACCCTGTCTGGTGGTGGAGGGAACCCTGAGCAGCGCTATTTCACTGTGGGCCCATTCACCTTGTATGGGGACGGAGTATAGACCCTTCCACGATTTATATCTGTTCTATGGAACTTACTTGGGGGGGGGGAGGGTATGTTTCTCATTGATACCAATATTGACCAACTTGGTTATTGTTTTTATCCAGTTTGTTAGGGTCCTTTTCAGTGTTTCTGTGCCCTTTTGTTCTGTGCACATGTATCACACTTATCACTTTCTTTGGGTTTTCCTGCCTGGGCTGTACATTGCTGACACCTAAATGGTTTCTCTCCCCTTTAATATGCCTTTAACGACAGGATTTCATTCGCGTTGGAATTGAGCTCTGAAATTCAGCACGTTAGTGTGAGGGGAGCCTCTCCCCGCCCACTTTCCGCCCATTGACCCCTTCTCTCCGCCCTCTCTCCACCTTCTGCGTTGTTTTACCGCGCCGCGGGGGTTTACGATCGTTAACTACGGTTAACGAGCGTAGTATGACGTTAACGCTCGTTGGCGCGTGATTACGCGTGTTATACTGCACTTACGATCGTTAATGTCATACAACGCGCGTTATTCACATTTACCGCACTTTAGTAAACATACCCCTATGTGTTCCTAACCAATGTTTCAGCTGTATATCAAGAAATAAATAAACTAGAAACCAGGGCTAGCAAAAGCTGGTCAGTACACTGCAGAAACGTTCCAGGTCGAAAAGCTTCCCTTAGTGCCATCTCGGTTTCTTTAGCATGACCAGAATCAAATGGTTGTAACTGCATATTACAGCGACAAGCTCGGTACTGCTTCAGAACATTCTCGTCTCTTCCTGTAATTCACTTTCCAGCTTCTTCAAATACATCAAATATATCACGTTGTTGTTGAGCAAAATCTGAGAGTGTCTTCAAAAGACCAACAGCAGAATTCAAATTTTGTTGCACTACCTGAAAGGTTTAGCTGCTCTTGTTAAAGTGCTGCAAGATAACATTCCAGAATTGTGCAAAAATGTACTCATCCGATGCAGTTTTGCTCTATTCTGGCTTCTCCAGGCAATCTTCTGAAATCACCTGCAAAATATCAATGGCATTTCTCCATGAACAAGCAGGAAGTAAGTCCTCACATATGGGTGATGTCCCTGATGGAGCCCACGAAAGGAATGCTTCCCAGCTTCCATAGGAAGCCTTTGGGAGCTCCATCACGCATGCATGCCTGCTTTCCCACTCATCAACGCCATCTTAGCTATTCTTTTCCACGGATCCCAATGGACCTGGTTCTTTTGCCATAGATAAAGATCTTTTCTTTGGGCCCAGTTATGTTTCTTTTTTTTTCTTTTTAAGATAAGTAGTTCTTTTCTTTGCTTTCCCGCCTGTCGTCGAGGTGTCGATTCCATCCACACCGATTCCTTTCTTTTCTTTTTTATTCTCTTTTTTCCATGCGGGACTTTTTCTTGTGTGTTTCTCCTGGCTGACTGAGACATTGAGCCATTTGATTCAGTGGTGGCTGTCTTTCTGGCCATGTCTAAGCCAGCCAGTTGGTTTCAAAAGTGCACCCAGTGTGCCCACACCATTTCAGTGATGGACTGCCATAATTGATGCATTCAGTGCCTTGGGCCTGACCATGATCCCTCTGTGCCTTCAAATCACGAGAAAGGGCTTAAAGGATCACAAGAAATAGTATCTCTCTTCGGGCCATTGGACACTGCATCTATGGTGCCAACATCGATATTGATGCTCTCAAGGGGCTCTGCTGAGGCTTTAGCATCACGCAGTGCCGTGCTCTGTCATGCCACGGTGCCATGGACTGGAGGTTGTCCTTTAACATCAGATCAGACCTCTAGAAGGACAGGTCTTTCCATTGATGTCGAAGGCCGATACCAAGGGCCGGGGGAAACCCATGGGCACTGGCATCGGAGTCCTTCTTGATGCTACTCCAAGGGCAATGTCCGGTAGCAGCCAGTGAAGCTGCCCTGGTGGAAGGAGTTGACTTCCAAGGCCCTGGAGGCCTGATGGCACTCTCCTGATGCTCTGACCATTAAGGAGTCCCCGACAGGTGCTGGAGTTGGTGCCCGAGGCTGTTGCCCCGGCCCTGATGATTTGGAGATGGCGGTGCTGGCTGAATGCCTGTGGGCCTTCGAGAGGAACATGGCAATGTTCTTGCCAGCCCAGATCCTGGTGGCCCTGATGCTTGCGGGTGCCATGATGCCTGCGGCAGGGCCACTGTTTGCAATGCAATTGCTGCCCGCAATCCAGCCATTCCTGGAGACCCATGCCCTGCCCAAATTGGGAAGACAGTCGAGTCTGAGATCGGATCCCATGTCAGTTCTGATCACCATTTCTCCTGCCAGTGTCTCTGGCTCCAATGACACAACATGCAAGCATCGAGAACCATTCCCGCCTGAGTGGTGGAGGCACTATGAGGAGGCCTGGTAGTATTTCATTTTCCTGTTGGAATCAGACTCCGATGGATGGGAAACAGAAGACAAGATGCTGGCCTCAGACAGGTGGCACCAAGATACTGTATTCTCTCTGACCCGTCCCCGCCATATGAGAATTGCAAGTCTCCGCCTGAGGACATTTCATTTCAAGAGTTTGTCTGGAACATGGCAAAGGCCTTTCAATTCCTCCTGGAAGCCAAGAAGAAACTGAAGGCCGAGGAGCTAGAGATCCTACAATACCTCTCTCAGCCCAAGGTGCCGGTGCACCGCATCCTCCAGCAGCCTCTCTTTCATATGTGGGAGAACCCCCTTACAGTGCCTGCCATCAGTTGCAGACTGGACTCCATGTACCAGGTACAGAAGAGCACTGGCTTCAAGAAACTTCAGTTACCTCATAACTCAAAGGTGATGGAGTCAGCCATGTGCCAGGCGAAGAGCTTCAAGACTCATTCATTGATTCCACCCGGGAGGGAGGCCTGCACCTTTGATGGATTCAGAGGCATTTCTATCAGGGGTCCATGCTGGTGGCTTGCATCCTTTCCTACCAGCTGTACATGGCCATGTTTTTCAACCCCTGGAACGCCTTGAGGTCTTCTGAACCCTGGTTGGTCGTGGCAAGGAATGTTCCAAGTGTAATAGCAGGGCGTCCTACGATGCCTTTGAATCAGTCAGCTGGGTGGCAGAAGTGGGCATTGGTGCCTGCCAGCTAGCCTGGTTCCAGGACAAGTTGGCTGATATGCCCTGCAAGGGGGAAAACCTCTTCAGTAAACCAATGGAGGAGAAGGCCAGTGAGATCAAGAAAGTACAACTCACCATGAACCGGTTTATGTGAAAGATCGCATATCCCTCCAAAAAGAAGCCTCCATGCAAGAAGGCCTTCTACCTGCAGAGGTGAAAGTGCTACCATGGTTACCACAGATACCATGGCTACCACAGCTCTCAGCCTACCCAACAGAAGGCTCAGGCCCTGCGCCAGCAGTGGCACCACAAGCCTCAAAAGACCCAGCCTGCCCACATAGATGCAGCCGAGGGGGGTGGGGGTGACTGGTTTCTAAGGAGCATAGTCAATCTCCTGCTATCCAATTGAATATTCCCTCAGTTAGGGGGTCAGCTGCTCCATTTTGCACACAGGTGGCACTTCATGACCATGGACATCTGGGTTTTCAGATCATCCACACCGGATACTTGTTGCATTTTGCCCGGTTGTCCTCTTCATTTTTCCCTGTAGGGTATCCTTTCCTCCCTCACCATCGCAAGTTTCTCCTGAAGGAGGTTGCTGCCCTGTTAGACAACCGAGCCATAGAGCTGGTGCCCCCTGTGCAAGAACAGTGGGGGTTCTACTCTTGGTATTTCCTGGTTCCCAAGTAGACAGGGGGTTTCAGCCCATCCTGGATCTTAGAAACCTCAACTGCTTCCTGGTATGGGAGAAGTTCAAAATGGTCTCCCAGGGGTGTTGCTCCCCTATCTCCAAAAGGATGATTTGCTCTGCTCCTTGGATCTTAAAGATGTATATACACACTCCCAACCCATCCTCTTCACCGACAGTACCTCCACTTTATGCTGAGCGGACAACACTTCCAGTACCGCGTACTACCTTTGGGCGAACATCTGTCCCCAGAGTCTTCACAAAATGGTGACATGCAAAATTGGAGAAATACAAAAGCTCCAAACATCCTACATCAATGCAAAATCCTACAGATGGAATACACCAACACAATCAATAGATATAAACGACAACACCATACAAATCTCATAATGCAATCAGCTAACAAACCAAGATAATTATTCAATATCATGCAGATACTTACTGGAGACCCACTAAAAAATAACCCTCCTAAAATACACACTCAAAGCATAGCAAACTACTTAAGAGACAAACAGAACCAGATAGCCACAATGACTACAACATACCAATCTCAGGATTCAACTCACAAAAGATTATGGGGAACATTCAGTATCCCATCTACCCAGCAGATAGAAGGCATCATATCCTCACTTAATACTGCCACATCACCCTCAGACCTATGTCTCATCACATGGATAAAGTCAATGAAGGAACTCAAGCACTTCATTCAAAAAATGGCAAAATTATCTCTCAACTACAACGATATCTGCTCTCAATCCAAAATATAATATATCAAAATAATATCCCTTAAAACAACTAAACTTACACTTATCTATAGGCAAAAATGACCTCAGGATAGCTCATACCCTACATTTAGTGAAATCTTCACTATAGGGAACAGCTGACGCTCACATCACTGGTCATAAAAGCCTCTTACAATTTTTCCTAAGAAATATCAAACTACCAAGTCAAACACTTTAATTCCACATGAGTACTCCTGGGAATAGAAAACACTAATACTACACCTTAACACAAAATGTATACATTCCTTATAAAGCATCGTTTTTAATCTGCTTCACAGAGTAGCACCGGAACAAACTGCTACCTCCTGTAAAAAAGAGGACAAGGTAAATAAGGGCAATAATAAAAATGCCTAGCTAGGTCCGCAGTTACTTATCTTTAACAGCACTCCTCCGTTCCGTAGCCACTCTGGGACAATCCGGTATATAAACACGACCACAGATCTTCAAATATCTGAACACAGCAGGGAAGTCTTTCCACTATCAATGTTTAAAGTAACTCATACCCAACCCTACAAAAGCTTTCGTTTCGCCAATAAATGGCTTCTTCAGGGGTTAAAGGTACCACATATAATCAAAAAAATTTCCTCAATTTCCTCCACTCTCCCCGCCGTTCAAGAAAAACGGCATGTGACGCACTCTTTATTAAAAAACGGACAGCCAATCAAGACATTACACAGTAATGAAGTCAGCATGTACAAAAAGTATACATTCATCTATACACTACACTGACAATAAATTGAAACTCCATAGCCACAACCAGCAGAGCAGTGGAATCAATCGAAAATAACCACCGAAGATGTAATACATTTAATAAAATATTTATCCAACACCATTTTCGTTAGCAGGATATTTCACAGAGCATTTAAAAAAACAAAGTCTATTCTATTTTATCGTTCAGACCACAAGGGTATAACGTATTCAAAATATAAATCCACCTTTGTTCTTTTTGTAATAATAGTCTGTTTCTATCACCCCTTCGGATATTCAGTGGAACATGTTCCAATACTGTACACCGCAGATCTTCAAAACAATGATTCAGTTCCACACAATGCTGTATCAAAGGTGTATCTATACGAGTCTTATTCAGACTATATTTATGTTCAGTAAGCCGTATCTTCAAAGGCCGTGTGGTTTTGCCTATATACAATCTTGAACAAGGACACCACAATCCATATATAACATGCGAAGTGTTGCAAGTTGTATTATAAGTCAGTCAACGAACTTTACTCTGATATTCTACACAAATTGTATTACTCATAAGTATACATAAGGAACAGTGATTACATGTTGCATGACCTGTCACTATAACTGCTACATTATCTTGCCGTGGGACTGCTGGACAAAGCCAGTCTCTCAAATTTCGGCCACAGCTATATGCCATTCGTAATGAATATCCCTGAAGCTTAGGATGCATTTTAATTAAACTCCATCGTCTCCACAACATTGTTGCTATACAATTAGAAAGACTAGAATGCTGTAAAACACATGTAATAGATGGTAGAGTTGACTGTACACAAATAGTAGATGGTGAAGTCGATTGCGTGGACACTACCCGGTCAGGATTAAGAAGCCATTCCCGATGATTAAACTTGGCTCTCTTATATGCCTTCTGCAGGACTGAATGAGGATATCCTCGATCTTCAAACTTACGTATCATAATTCGAGCTTGTATCTCAAATTCAAATAATGTCTAACAAATACGTTGGCATCGTAAAAACTGCGAATATGGCAAACTACATTTCAAATGCTGGGGATGAAAATTTGTAAAATGCAACAAAGTATTCCAATCAGTTGGCTTAGAATATACTGTAGTGGAAAAACCTTCTGGTTGCTTAGAGGTATGTTTACTAAACTGCGTTAGGATCCGCGGTAGAGGCAGAAATACCCAAATAAGGACATGGGCGGTACATCGTTACCGATAATGTGCGTTACAAGGCGCCATAAATTAACGAGCGTTACATGGCACGTTACTGCGCGTTAATCTTAAGAAGGCGCGCAGACATGCAAACAAAGAAACAGAGCTGTAGCACAATGGTTACTGCACTGACTGATGGTACAGGGGGTTATGGGTTTGATTCCCCAGTGTGCCTTATGCATAAGGCTCGCTGAGGCATCACCCTTTACATTTGAGTAGTGATTG
This sequence comes from Ichthyophis bannanicus, assembly GCA_033557465.1. Taxonomy (NCBI): domain Eukaryota; kingdom Metazoa; phylum Chordata; class Amphibia; order Gymnophiona; family Ichthyophiidae; genus Ichthyophis; species Ichthyophis bannanicus. Next base: position 1,004,697,609 of record CM066034.1, on the reverse strand, counting down.
TTGAGGCATTTTGCTTTTATTTTAATTAATGCTGCCAGCAAACACACCCTCACGGTGGTGTAACCTAAGGTGCCGCATAAGGCACCCCATAACGCACTCCATAGGACACATTATAAAGTGCACTGTCCGCCAAGGCACCCTATAATGTCCCCAATAGGACCTTATAAGGCACTTGATAAGGTGCCTTAAGGTTACAGTAATCTGAAGCTGTTTTTGCTGGCAGCACTAATGTACATTAAAGATAGACAATGCCTCAGACAGCCCTATCAAATAACCCCACCATGGGTTTGAACCCATGACCTCTGGCTTCACAGTCAGTGAAGTAACCAGTGGGCTACAGCTCTATAGCTGCTAATAAACCCCTGGCTGGCTGCAGAAGGACTGCACATCACCACACAAACTGTCTGCTGTGGTTACCAGGATAGGGTTAACCCACCCGTACCATGATGCACTGCACATGCAAATCAGCAGTCGACAGATGGGCACAAGATGGGGTATGCACCCCCACAGCACCTCAGCCTGGTAGGGGGAACTGACCGTGTGTGGTACTGGCAAAGAGTAGCCACAGACTGTCACATTGTGCGGGTACTGTGCTCACCCTGAGGGTGAGGTGGGGCGCCCAGCACCAGGTCCACAGCACCTTTCAAGGCTGAAATATGCCATGTTGCAGGTCCCCATCAGTGTGTGATAGGTACTTACTGCAGACACACCTAGGATACATCTGTGTCCTTCTGTATTTCTCAGTCATGTCTAGCCCTTATGGGCTATGATGCACCCAGAATAGTTCATATCCTGTGTTGGTGCCATGGTTACATGATGTAGGTGAAAGGGGGGGGGGTGTTGGGGCCCACAGGCAGATTATATGCCACCACACAACCCACCCTGTGGGGCTCAAGATGGGAAACAAGATCACCCACCAATACATCCACATTCAACCTCCCTGCAATGGTAGCAGTAGAGGTGACCGTCAACCCCAGTCCTGCTGTGGAACAGACACCCTACAGAGTGTACACATTCATAAAGCAATAGTAGACAGACAGAAGGCTTGGAAATGCTCAGCTGCCCCCACCACTATCTGACATTCTCCAGCAGCAAGCCTCCAGCCGCTGCACCCTGCAAGGTGTTCCAGCAAGACACATACTAGCTGCAGACAGTCTGCTAGCTAGTCCATAGTGCATGGTCCTGGAGAAAATGTGTGTACCCAGAACTGTGATGTCAGCATACACACCAAGCAGATAAATCAGTGACTGGGCCCCAAAAGGGACCCATAAATATCACATGAGAGAAATACTATATAGCACTATGGGGGAACCTAGCCATGCCATGGTCACTGCTCAGTCAGGGTGAGAGTGAACTCCAAGCAGGACATGCTGTGGCCACCCTGTCCGTGCAGGTGGTGTCTGGCCACTACAATGTCCGAGCCATTGCCCTATGCTATGTACAGATGGATCCTGGCCAGGCCACCCTGTCCGGGCTATACCCATGGTACCTTGATCCTCATTATTGTCATTGGCAGGCCAATACTGGCAACAGTGCTGGCAGTGTGGGCTGTGGAGGGTGTTTGCAGCCACCACACACTGGATAGACAGACACACACTCCCACACCTATGCCAGCATTGTACAACTATAGAGGTGTTTGGCAGCCCTGGCCACCACTCCAGTCCTGGGCACAGTGCAGGCATGGCTATGTTACGCAATACTGTTGAGGTCACTCCCCAGGGTGGTAAACACTGTCAGACACAAGACCTGTAGCACACTCCACAGACGTCAGAAAAGTTGCCATGATGCAGCTCAATCAGAAAATTGTACTTAACTTTGGAATTGCTATCTGCCAGTAATCATAGCAACCTTTTGATAGCTGTGTACCGAATTCCCAAGTTTAGGGTGGCATTGCTAAGGTATGCAAGTGCTAGTATTGGGAGATGCACGCAGGGCCCAATGTCCTGCCTCTCCAGGAGGCATTGGATAATGGAGCCTGTGGGTGCGGGTGGGTTTGCCCCTGTTGGCTGCTGCTTTACGGCAGAGGTTCCCAACTCCAGTCCTGGTGTGCCAAACACTGTTTGGGTTTTCATGCTGTCCCTCATGAATATGCATGAGATACATCTGCATACCATGGGGTCAGCGCATAGAAATGCAGCACAGGCATTATTTATTAGAGGCAGCATGGAACCTGAATGGTGTTTGGCCCTCCAGGACTGCATTTGGGAGACTCTCCTCTAGGTAATGCGCCTGTTTATGGTGTCTGCGCTCTGTAGGGTAAAATGTAGGTGTTTTGGGCATGTTTACATCATCTGCAATAAAGGTTCTGTCTGTATTAGCATGTTTTAGTAGTGGGTAAAATATGGGGACTGGGTTGGCAGGAACCACAGCTGGGATTTGAACCTGTGACCTTCTGCCTCTGAACACACTGGTTGTGTGCACTGCACCACCATGTTGCCACAGAGACAGTGCATTCCCTAGTGATACCATGACTGTTCGTCCGGCAGGGCCTGTCTGTTGCAGTGCATGGCACCCACCTACACAGGGCTAGGCCATGGTTTGCTCTGGGCAGCTGCCACGGCCCCCCTCCACCACCACCACCAGTACCCCTCCACCACCACCAGTACCCCTCCACCACCAGTACCCCTCTGCCACCATGCTGACATGCCCTTCTGCTGGTGGTGCTGGTGGTGTGCAGTCTCAGGCCATCCAGTGTGCAGGTAGGCGGTTGCCTATGGTGCATGTTCTGGGGTAGGGGTGCCTGCATAGACGTCCACGCTTCCCCCCCAACACCGCCTGCCAATGTTCTGTGCCCTTGGAGGTACCTGCTGGGTACCATCCCCTGTGACATTGTGATAAACACACTCGTGCCCATGTTGGGCCCTAATCAGTTGCTGTCTGGCTGCTGTACAGGTTCAGCATTCCTAAGTGCCACCTAGGCATCTGCCTAGTCCGCACTGTGCCCCAGCTGCACCACAGCCTGCAGCCCTCTGTATCCCATTTTCAAGCATCTGTCCAGTTGGCCATTCCAACATGCCAGCCCTGCTGTTGTGGAACATGTGCATGCCATAGGAAACCTGTCCGATGGAGAGGAAAACCCTGCACAGCGCAATTTCACTGTGGGCTCATTCACCTTGTATGGGGACAGAGCATGGACCCTTCCAAAATTCATATCCTTTTTTTGTTGCTTTCTTGGGAGTGTTTTTTGATGTTTCCCATTGAGATCACTATTGCCCAACTTGGTTATTTTATTTTTCCTTTTTCTTCTGTTCATTTTCACTGTTTATTTGCCCTTTTGTTCCGTGCACATGTATCACACTTATCACGTTTTGTAGGTTTCCCTGGTTTTGCTGTACATTGCTGACATAAAGGTTTCTTTTCCCTTTAAATCAGCTCTAACGCCAGGGTTTCACTGGCGTTAGTTTTGAGCCTCGGATTTCCCAGCGTTAGTGTGCGGGGAGCCTCTCCCCTCCCACTCTCCACCCATTGACCCCTTCTCTCCGCCCCTGGGGAGCCTTCCTCCGCCCTCCGGGAGCCTTTCCCCACCTTCAGCGCTTGTTTGCGCCGCTGCGCGCGTTATCGCGCGGTAAGGTACCTGTGCGCCTGGGAAAGTGCCATTATTGCGCGATAAGGTACCTTATCGCACGATAACATCACAGAGCACACGTTAAGACGGTTTAGTAAACATACCCCAATGTTGCTTATTAAAGTAATGTGGATTTGGAGGGGGGTAGGCCTTTGTTAGTGTATTATTCCAGTTTTTCTCTAAGGCTTCTAAATAAATGGAAGCAGAGTTGATTTGGGGAAGAATTTCTTCCAAGAAAGTTTCCTTCTTGAAAGATTTAAATCTCTTGGTGTGGCAGACCTTATTATCTGGTAATGTGTAAGGAACACGTGATGGAAGGCTAAAATCTATTAGATAGTGGTCAGACCATGATACAGGCCTAGTTTTCGGAGGGAAATATAAGTAGTGCTGGCAGAGCTTGCTGGGCAGAAAGATTAAATCCATACTGTTACCTTTTTTGTGAGTAGTGTGGCGTTCACACCCCTACCAGGCGGCTGCCTAGTAGAGGTGGGAGACCATCTTGTATTCCTTTTCCAAAGGGTTGTAGTTGTGTAGTCAGAAATAAACCAAGTGGATGTTTTTAAAGCGCACAGGAATTTATTAGCTTCCTTTTAGGCAAGATGGTAACAAACTTCAAAGCAACTTTACACTCAGGACAAAGAAACAAAGGATAATCTTCTCCAATTAAAGCAAATACCAAAACAGTGTTGCAGTAGAATTATTTACAATGGCATTCTTTTCTTTCCCTTTAAAAATGCTTCTTACTTCAGCAAGGATAAAGGCACATGTATTGACAAGCCACAATCAAAGACAGTCGGGTTGCTAGCTTCTTCTTGGCTGTTTTCAGTTAAACAGTTTTCAGCTGTCTAGCCCAGCCTTGGTTGCACTATCTACTTCTCTAGGAAAGAACCTTAGTGCTTCAATACAAGACTCATTCTCTCCTTTACTTCAGGCTTTCAGCTATAGCAAAGTTGTAACAGCTTTCTTAATTTCTTTCTGCTATTTGGCTTCCATTAATTAGCATCAATGCATACAGCACAGTCCATCTCAGAACAAGAAGAACCCATGTCAGTTCCTCTACCATCCACTTCCATACTTTCTTCTGAGCTGCATATTGGTAAAGCTTGGAAACGTTCAGGCACTTTTTGTTCTATGTCTCTTAAAAGCTCAAATAGCCTGTTCCACTGTACTGCCCTTCCTTCTCTTGGCAGCACTTCAACAGGCTTCTCCTGTTCAGCCTTTCTTGAAAACCCCTTCTTTCTAATCCGGGTTTTCCCCGGTACAAATCCCTCTTCAGAATCAGAGCAAGAGATACAAGCTTTAGGCTTCACTGCTTTCTTTCTCCTACCTTGGAGTTTTACTGCAGGACTTCCATATCTGGGGCTTCTGTTGGCTGTAGCTATCTCTGCCTCAGAGCCTGTCAGGGAATCAGGGTAAGATTTCCTCTCCACTTCCTGGGGCTTCTTTTGCCTGAAGACACACCCTTCATCAGAGGAGTCTAAGCTCTCTTGCCTTAGCTTTTCCAACGCCGGCCTTCTCTCTCTCTCTCTCTTGCCAGTATGTTTGGTCCTCTCCCTGGAACCTTCTCTGTAGCTCTCTTGGCTGCAGTCCTGGCGGCTCTTGCTCTCCTTGCTCTTGTCCTTGTTCTTGTTCCTGTTTCTCCTTCCGTATATCTATCTGTTTGTTTGCTCAAACTTAAACGCTTCTGACTCCACCCTCATGTACCTCCTACTCCTACTTAGGATTGCCATGGAGTCTGAGTGTGGCTTTAGCCTAGCTCTACCCTCATGGTTTCTCTCACTGCTTTTACTATGGTGTATGTGTTCTGGTGCACCCATCCCCCGTAAAGAAGAAAAAGTTCCTTTTCCCTTTATTTCTTCATGTTGGACTGCACTCTCCTTACCACAGTAGGTACTTGGACAATCTGTTAAAATTCATGTTGGACATGGAGTTAAGGAATGTTGATGCATGGACATTGTGTGCTGATGGTAGTTTGAAGTCCCCTAATAGGATTAAAGGCTTTTTCAAAGTTCTGCAACAGTTTCTATAATCATGGTTAGGCTCTTGGAATTAGGTGTCAGTGGTCTGTACAGGAGATAGATGGATAGCTGCTTATTTTCGATGATTAGAATGTCCATGCCTTCAATGTTTTTTGTTAGGGTGAGCGTGGCTTTAGGTTCCTGTTTTATAATTATAAGCGCACCTCTTCCTTTCTTAGTAATTATTGGACAAAGTATTAAATCACATCCAGGGATATGTAGCTGGTTGGATAGCACAGAGTCTGTATCTGACCAGATCTGTTTTACAAGTATCTTTTTCCTTACGGAATGTGCATTAAAAAGACAGCAATTAAAATTGTCGAGATGTCTTGTTTATTGTATAGAGTATATGGTATTTGAGGCTTCATGTATATGATATTGCCATTGTGGTGCCTAGAGCAGTTAATGCTTCTATAGGCATGAGTATTGAAGAAGGAACAGACACGGCTATATATTATAGGGATATTTTGGTGTTGGATGATTGCATTAGTGTGTGAGTTGCTCTGAGAAATAAGGCATAATGGGCCCGATTTTCGAAGCCCTAGGCATATGCTACACATATAAAAGATGTCCTTACTCATGTAAAACTGCCATATCCATATAAACCAGATATTCAACAAGGCAGCTTAAACTGGAGAGGCCCAGCTACCCTCACAGTACCAAGCGCGGAGGTCCAGGGGCATGTTGTCCTCAAACCCATATAAAGTGGATTTCCGAAAGCCATGTGCGCCAACATTGGACATCACTAACTGTATAAGCCTAAGTGACATTTCCCAGCACATACAACCACTGATGGTGAGTGGCAAACCCATGTAGTGGCATTACATGGGAGGGAGGAGTGGCCTAGTGGTTGGGGCAAAGTACCTCAGGCCGGAAGGTTGGGGGTTCAATTCCCACTAGAGGACAGCAACCTTGGGCCGGAAGAACTGGGGTTTCTAGTCCAACAGGTGCTCCTTGTGGTCTTGGGCAAGCCACTTAACCCTCCATTGCCCATGATCCCTGTAAATAGTTATCTCCAAGTTATAATGCCTTGTTCAATGTATATGAGAAATGTTAAATAAATAAATTACAGTGCATAGTACAGTGAGGAAAGCATGTGCAGACCTGTACACAAACTGTGCAGAGGTAAAGCATTGCTGGACCAGCCATGAAGCTATGTGGACCATGCACATGGTGTTCCAGAGGTAGAGATACTCCTGCTGTGCCTGGGCACAGCAGAGGATGTGGCAGGTAGTGCATATCCATCATCAGGCAGTAGCCCAGCATGCAAGATGCTGGTACCATGCCCCACATGTACACAGGCCCAGAGTGAGCTACCTGCAATTGATGGAGATGGTCTACCAGAAATCCAGACTTGATGGAGCAATGATAACTGAGTTATGCAGTTTACTCAGTGTGGACCTGGAGCCCTTCACTTTCAGGCCCTGCCAGTGACTATGGTGGTGACCACTGCCCTCAGATATCTGGCAAAAGGCAGCTTCCATCATGTGATGGGATGACTGTTGGAATTACATAGTCTCCTGCCAACCACTGGATAAGTGCCTTCACCAGGGCTCTGCTGTGGAGGATGCACCACCACATAGCCTTCCCCCAGACACAGCAACAGACCATGAAGGCATTCTACAATGTAGATGGATTCCCATTGGTGCTTGGAAGCATAGACTGCACCCACATTGCACTGTGTGCACCAAGTCTGGAGCAGAGGGCCTACCAGAACTGGCATGGTTACACATTGATGAACATGCAGGTCCTTGTGGATGCCAACATGACCTTCACTGATGTGTGGGCCTACTACCTGGGGACCTGCCATGATGCATTTGTCCTTGCCTAGTCCAGTCTGGGACAGGCAGCAGCCGGGGATAAGCTCAGAGATGCGTGAGCCCCAGGACAAGCCCAGAACAAACAGTTGCTGTAGCATGATGCTATGTATAATATACACAGGTAGGGATCTATGTATTATTTACATATTGCAACACATGATGACCACTGCCTGCACATGCACTGTGTTCTGCAGATCCATGCACACAGCAGGCCATGTCGCACATTGTGGAGACAACCAGGGAAATCCCCATGGCCAAGAGCAGATAGCATGCACCAACATGTGGCATGTGGAAGAGTATGGGCTTGCACCAAGTAGTGCAGCCACATGGCAGCAGCTCATGTAGGGCACATCCATATCTGCCCCCATTCCAGCCAGCAGACTGTCCAACCACATCTTTGTGCCATGTTCCTGCCTTGCCCCCCCCCCCCTTTCCAACAAAGCTAGCCCATGTCACTGTCCCTCATTGCTCTGCCCCAAATGCCTGACTGCCACACAAGCCATATGTTGGTGTTCTCTCACTACCACAGTGTCTCTGAATGTTACATATTGCACCCTGCCCTGCTAGTAGATGGCATGTTGTATGCTGTTCGTAACAGCCCATAGACCGTAACCAACACATGTCACAAGCTTATGTGCATATCTCACAGGCCCCCACAAGCGACCATGGATATCCCTGAGGACCTAGTTGCTGACCCCAGTGCACCACCTTAGGAGCCGGCAGGAGGAGAGGTACAATGCCACCCATCAGCATATCTGGGCAGTTGTGGAGCAAGCAGTAGGGGTGCTGAAGAGTTGCTTCTGGTGCCTCAACAGGAGTGGCGAGGAACACCTCTACAGCCTGGAGCATGTATGCCATATATTTGCATTGTACTGCATACTCCACAACCTTGCATGGATACAGGGATTGCCGGATCCAGAACCCAAGCTGCAGAGGAGTGGGAGGCCACAGAGCCAGCAGATGGTAATGGTGCAGAGGCTGGGAGTCAGCAACAGGCCTGGGCACTGGCCCACCATGTGTGGCTGATACAATTTCTGAGATGACTGCTGTACACCATTACCTGGATAGGATACACACATTCACCAAGAAAGTGCCCACAATTATGCTATATATGCAGAGTATTTATTTCCCCCCACATGTGTCCCCTGCCTCAGGGATCGCAGCCAGCCATGGGTGCTTGCTGACATGTGCACTGTGATGCAGTGGAGCAATGTCTGATGATGTGCTTGCAGCGCCATCACCCTCTCCAGCAAGGCAGGCTGCTGCATATGGTTCAGGGCTACCAGGTGGCTCGGCTGGTGCACTGGCAGCCCCAGCACCCACCCCCTGGGCCCAAGGTAGCCAACCAAACTGCAAAGAACCAGCAATCGTTGCCTGGTATGCTGCCGTCTCCCTCATCAGATGCAGGTGGCCGTCCAAGTGGCATCCCACTCGTAGTCTGTGTTCCTGCCACACCTTGAACTCAGCCTCCCTCACCGTGTGGCTGTTTGCAGGTCCTGCTGGATACCATAAAGCTCGGCCTGTATGCTCGCGGTGCCGGCCACAGGGCATATACCCTCCTGCCTTAGCTCCTGGTCCACATCTGTGTCTCCTGTGTTCACAGGGTCATCCAGTATGGGGAACTGTAGCTCAGCCAGTGTGGCATCATCTGTCTACACTTCCCCAGCATTGGAAGACATACTGGCCTGCACTACTGCCCTGGGTGTTCGACCAGACTGCATATCCACACTGGGTATTGCACCAGATTGCACCTCCGTCCTGGCAGGTACACCAGCCTCTGTGGCTGTGCTGCATCCCAGCTGTGCACTGTCATTATCTGTGGTCGGTGGTGAGGCTCCCCCTGATGTATAAATTCCAGGCTGTGAGGGTTGGGTCTCTGACAGGTCTGTTGGAGACCAAAGGTGGCAGAGATTAGTGACATGGGTTGATCGGTCAGCCAATGGGTGCCACCAAGCCCACAATGGAACTGACGGGGATACCCAGTCCACACTTTCCCTAACCCATGCATCACCCAAGGACCGACAGACAGACAGGCAGGCCCTGGGTGGAAGGAACTATGGTGGGGACACATACATGGCCGTCATGGTGCCTCCCAGGGCATGGGGTAACCCTTACTCACCCTCCTGTGTGTCTGGAATGCTGCTGTCAAAGCCCACAACTCCTGAGATGGAGTCCTCCTCTACAAGCTGCAGTACCTGTTCCTCCAGAGCGGTGAGTCTACGCTGCCCTGCAATGGCAGCCTGCTGTTACTGGCCCTTTTCTCCTTTGCAGCCTGCTGTACCATTCACCACTTCTTCTTAATATCCTCCATGTCCCTGTTGTGGTGGTGGATGGCATTAACTCTCCTGACAATGTCACGCCATGCTGACAGCTATGAGCTGGCATCTTCTGCCATGATGAGGGCAGCATGCTGCTGCATGATGAGCCCCAGGGCAATAGAGGTTTTGGAGGGTATGAGGTTCGCCTTCCAGGTTCACTTTGGCTTGTTCAGTGCTGTGTCTGACATTGTATAGCTCAGGCACTATGGCGGTGTTAGGCTATCTGTGTAGGCCCTGTAGCACATACATTGTGCAGTCACGCCATGCTACGTCCAAAAGTCTATTTGGTACTCGCATAGGTTCCTGAGTGCTGACAGTATAAAAATCTGCATGACAGCTATCTGCCGTAGGATGCCATAGCCACACACCATGGTGCGATGGCAACATATGAATGCATGGATACCCAGATGGTAATACCCAGGTAGGACAGATAGCACAATATGCAGGCATGGCTGTCACAGCATGAGGACAGGAGCATGACGGTGTACACACCCCATGCTCATACACTGGGACTGACACTGACACATGCACCTTCTTTCCCCCGCCAGAGAAGGCCGAGGAAGAGGAGGTGGAGGATGACAGCAAGGAGGCTGCAGAAGAGATGGCCAGAGAGGCGAGGGGGAATCTGTGGACATGGGCAGGCAGACACCACCCCAAGCAGTCCATAAACAGAATACACTGGGGCAATCGCAACCACAATCAGAGGCAGCCCCTTTGTGCTATCCAGTTCTTCAGGGGGGAGTAGGGGGAGGAGAAGATCACTCTGACCTTCACAGTTGTACCCAGCTCCCTTGAGGCGGAGGGGCAGGATATCCCATTGGGGGACGTGGAGGGCACCACACTGTGGCAGGCCCTGTGCCATGCCAGCGAGACAGCATGGGCTTAGGGTGGTAAGCTGGGGGCCACATGGGTTGGCACCCCTGAGGAGGCAGAGCATGCCATGGAGACAGACTCCCTTGAGGAGGGTGAACTGCCTGATATGCCACCCAGTGCCAGTTGGTGGCAGGAGGAGACAGGGGCCAGTGGGGCTGTCAGGGGATGTGAGCATGGCTATGAGTGGGAAGGGTACAGCAGGAGTGAGTGGCTGTGGGCAGAGGGAGATGGGAGGGTATGTGTGTAAGCAGGGGGAAGTGAGGGAGGATGTGTTTGAGCAGGGGAGCACCAGGATAGGAGTGACCAGGGGAAAGGAGGAGGGCTGGGGGGGTGGGGGAAGGGGGAAGGGGGTAGGGCCTGGGCAGGGGGAGGGGGAGGGGTGTGCAAGAGTGGATGAGCATGGAGAGGATGGTGGGGATGTGTGTGCCGTGTGCCAGGTACCATGGGCTGGGGCTGCACAATGCACCACAGGATGCTGCAGAAGGCCGCCTAACCACAGAGCACCTCACTGCCACAGAGGGACCCGGGCTCCAGCGCCATGCTGCTCATGTGGGTCCCCTGGAGCTCATTGTGCAGCACCTGCAGAGCATCCATGGTGACCTTCAGGCCCTGTGCCAGGAGGTGCGCCAGCTCACTGAGGCACTTACATCCCCATCAGGCCCCCTGGGCAATGGGCATGGCACCCTGTAGCCACAGTAGACAGGTGGACTGTGCAGTGGCCAGACAGATCTATTACGGAGCAGGGACAGCCACATGTGCATGGCAGGAGCAACACATTTATGCCAATAAAGTGTTTTACACCCAACCGCTAGTCTCACTATCTATCCTTACTGTTGGCCCCAGTCGGTGCCCCAGGATGGAGGGGGTATTTCCCAGGTAGCGCACGTACAGGGGGCTTGATGCGTGACTTGGCGGATGCCCCCCTGTGGGATGGGTCCCTTGGGCCTTGCACCTGTAACAGCCACCTGCAATGGTTGCATGTACAGGGCAGATCCTGCCCACCCCCCCATCCTATGCCCACCTGCCTGCCCACCCACCAACCCAACCACCCTGGTGGGCAGGCCTACCTCATGTGGTGTGACTGCAGGAGGTCCAGGCTTGGTCACATAGTGCCTCCTGTACACTTGTCAGCTGAAGTCCCGCTCTTTTAACCCTTCCCATTCTTAAAAACTTTACACGGCCCAGGGGACTCTAGTGGCTGGTCAGGTTTACCTTCACTAAGTGTTCCGGATTCAAACTAAAGTGCAGCGGTGGCTGAAGCCTCTCTCCTTGTCATTTTCTCAGCATGCAGCAGCCCTCCCACATGGCTTGTCTATTGTCTGTTGCCACTGGGCTACAGGCCCTGCACCCTCTACTCCTTGCAGCTGAGACCAGACACAGGCAGAGATTAGGAAAATGTATCTCCTCTCACTGGAGGAAAGTTGGAACAGCCTAAGTTACAGATGGCAGAAAAGCCTATTCAGGAGCCAGTTGTGTGAATCACCAAGGAAATTGAAAAAGAGATTTCCTTAGAAGCACAGATATAAATACAGTAGGTCAACCAGAACTCAGTGATTTTTAGTATTGAAGGGCTACTGAGAAAAGCTACTCTTGCTGGGAAGGAATCAGTACTTGTAAGTATTTACCTGCTGGGAATTTCTCAAACCCCTGGGTTAAAGGGAATTGTTTGGGTTTAAACTGATAAAATGTGTGTTTATTTTAAAATTCTGTATTTTATAAAGTCAGAGCACTGTGTAGCAAGCAAGCTTTCACTTAAACAAACTAAAAGGCAGTTAGGGCATTGTACAGCAAGCCAGCTTTCTGTTTGGGTTTCTTTTCCACCCCGACTCCCACCCACCCCAGACATAATATTTGCTTTATAGGACCCTAAACGTATAAAGGGAAAAGAGTGTTCTTATTTACTTTCAGGTTTAACTTGTGATTATCTTCATTAGGAATAGATTAATTAGGTTCTGCAGTTCACATTTAGGTGATCATTAAATAAAGTATTTAAACATATTAAGTAAAATTGTATTGGTACAACTATCCCTATTCCCCTAGCAACTTTAGATAAGTACACAACTTAAATAGCTAAACAAATCTTTAAAACTAAGATGCTGATAGAGGTTCAGCAGTGAGATGGGGTTATCCAATCTTTTGCATTGAGTGTCACATGTATGATTTTCTCCTAATCAGTGAGAGGTCTTATGTGTACACTAGTTGCAAAGACTGAGACCAGGACATCAAGGACGCAGAGAGAAGGTACCAAGGAAGATGGAACACCACTATGATGGCTGATTTCTGCTGGTTGCTGCTACGGGAAACCCCAGATGAAAAATACGCCAAGCAGCGCACCAAGAGAAGCATTCGGGGGAAGAAGAAACGGGCCCACCAGGAGATTGATTGACCCAAGAATGACTTTAAAATCTAAACTGTGTTGACAAATATCGTGTTTTTACTAAACTTTGAAATAAAAATTTGCTAGTTATTACCACAGTGTCGGATCTCATTTATTAGAATTTTATTTTCACACCATCGGATGTTTGTCTTCATGTATTGCAATGGTGCGGTTTGCGTTTTCTATTCTTACATACATACCTGTACAACATTTTTTGCACATTTCTTTGCTTTGCTTTGTGTCTAACCTCGCTCTTATATGCTCAATGTTTGTGCACATGTATGTGGCTGTTTTAAGTGCAGACAATTTTGCTACCATCACAGTATGTTTTGTTGACATTACTCTATTCTTATGTGCTGCCTTGTTACAATTTTCTTTATTCTTATTTGAATAACTACTAAACAATTAGTATAAAGAATTCATCCAAGAAACTTTTATCTCGATCGCACTCAATCTGAAACGTTCACCTCAAACTGCTAACCCAATGTAGCAAAAAATCTGTACGTGATGGAGCAAATTGGTTACCAGATTTGGATTCAGCGCACCAAAAAGCGTAAAAATCAATCGAAACATTAGAGGCAGTTTAAAAAAAAATTTTTTTAGTGTACCTGTGTAATGGGTGATTTCAGTTACCCTGATATCGACTGGGTCAATGTTACAGCAAGATATGCTAGGGAGATAAAGTTTCTAAATGTAATAAATGACTGCTTCATGGAGCAGCTGATTCATGAATCAATACAAGGGAAAACTATTTTAGAGCTAATATTTAGTTCAACAAAGGATCTAGTGCAAGAAATAATGGTGTTGGGGCTACTTGGCAATAGTGATCATAACATGATTATATTTGATTTAATAAATGAAGGGCCAGCAGCAATGAAATCCACAGCACTAGCTTTTAATTTTCAAAAGGGAGACTATGATAAGATAAGAAAAATAGTTAAGACAAAATTAAAAGGAGCAATTGCAAAGATTAAAGGTTTACATCATGCATGAGCATTATTTAAAAATACTATCTTGGAAGCCCAGACTAGAGGTATTCCATGCTTTAAGAAAGCTGGAAGGAAGGCTAAACAACTGCCAGCATGGTTTAAAGGTTAGGTCAGAGAGGCTGTTGTAGCATCTTTCAGGAAATAGAAAAAGGAGGCAAATGACAAAAATGGAAAACAACATAAGCACTGGCAAGTTAGATGCAAGACATCGATAAGGCAGACAAAGAGAGAAATTGAAAAGAAGCTTACCATGGAAGTAAACATAAGAACATAAGATATGCCATACTGGGTCAGACCAAGGTCCATCAAGCCCAGTATCCTGTTTCCAACAGTGGCCAATCTAGGTCATACTTACCTAGCAGTTTCCCCAAAAGACACAGGTTCCACAATGCTTGTACTGGGTCAAGCATTGATATCCTGGGTCCCTTCTTAATAATGGTTTATGGACCTTTCCTCCAGGAACTTGTCCAAACCTTTTTTAAACCCAGTTACACTAACAGCCTTTACTACATCCTCCAGTAACAAATTCCAGAGTTTGATTACACGTTGAGTGAAAAAATATTTTCTTTTATTAGTCTTAAATAGTTTACCCTGTAGCTTCATTGCATGTCCCCTAGTCTTTCTACATTCTGATAACATAAACAATCGATCTACGTTTACCCGTTTCACTCCGTTCATTAATTTATGCATATAAAAATGCATATTAGTAAATTTGTAGCAAAATACTGTACCCGTGAGAGAAACAGTTCGACCATTAGATGAAGGGGCGCTAAGGGAGGACAAGGACAAGGTGGAGAAACTGAATAAATTCTTTGCTTCAGTCTTTACTGAAGAAGATGTAGGGAAGTTACCCATGCCTGAATTGGCATTTAAAGGTGATGTATTGAAAGAATAGAAACAAATCTCGATAAACTGAGAAGATTTATTACAGCTATTTGATAAACTAAAAGTAGCAAATCACCTGGACGGGATGGTATACATCCCAGGGTGCTGAAAGAACTGAATGTGAGATTGCAGACCTGCTATTAGTAATCTGTGAACTATCATTAAACTCATCTGTAGTTCCTGATCATTGGAGAATGGCCAATGTAACGCCAATTTTTAAAAAGGGTTGGAGAGTGATCCAGGAAACTAGAGACTAGTGAGCCTGATGTCAGTAAGGGGCAAAATGGTAGAAACCATTATAAAGCATAAAATTACTGAACATGTAGACAGTCATGGTTTAATGGGAGAAAGCCAACATGGATTTAGCCAAGGAAAGCCTTGTCTCACTAATCTCTTACTCATATATTTTTAAGGTGTGAATAAACGGGTAGATAAAGGTGAGCTGGTTGGAGCCGGTGACATAGTGTGTCTCAGTTTTCAGAAAGCCTTTGACAAAACCCCTCATGAGAGACTTGGTGAAATTAAAAAGTCATGGGATAGGAGATAGTATATTATCGTGGATCAGGAACTCGTTAAAAGATAGAAAGCAGAGAGTAGGGCTAAATAGCTAATTTTCTCAATGGAGAAAGGTGAATAGTGGAGTATCCCAGAGATTTCTGCTGGGCCCGCTGCTTTTAACATATTCATAAAGGACCTGGAAATGAGAATAACAAGTGAGGTGGTCAAATCTGCAAATGACACAAAATTATTCAAAGTTGTTAAAACACAAGAGTATTGTGAAAAATTGCAAGAGGACCTTGAGAAATTGGGAGAATGGGCATCCAAATGGCAGATGAAATTTAATATGAACAAGTGCAAAGTTATGCACTTAGGAAGGAACAATCCAAACTATGGCTAAATGATGCAAGGTTCCACATTAGGAACCATGGTGACACCCTCTGTCCAGTGTGTAGCAGCAGACAAGAAAGCAAATAGAATGCTAGTAGGCATAAGGAAAGGAATGAAGAATAAAACCAAGGATATTATAATACCCCTATATTGTTCCATGGTGTGACCATATCTTGAATACTGTGTGTAGTTCTGGTCATCATAATTAAGTAGGATATAGCAGCATTGAAAAAGGTACAGAGTAAAGCAACCAAAATAGTAAAGGGGATGGAAAGATACCCCTACGAGGAAAGGCTTAAAAGGTTAGCGCTCTTCAACTTGGAAAAATGATGGCTGAGGGGAGATATGATAGAGGTCTATAAAGAATGAATGGAGTGGACCAGGTAAATGTAGATGGTTGTTTATTCCTTAAAAAAGTAAAAAAAACTAAAGGATATGCAATGAAGCTACAATGCAGCCCATTTAAGACTCTATTCAAAGAAAATATTTTTTCATTCAAAAATGCAATATGTGCCTTCAAGTCAGTGCTGACTCCTGGTGACCCAGCAGCTCCTGGGTTTTCTTGATAGTGTGTCCAGAAGTAGATCGCCAGGCTTTCTTCCAAGGCAATGGAGGCTTAAGTGACTTGTCCTAGGCCACAAAGAGTGCTAGTGGGAATTAAACATTGGTCTCTTGGTTATCAAGGTGTGCTAACCACTAGGCTTCTTCACTTCAAATTCATGCTTACCTCCTTCCAGTCAGCCTTAACACTTGCCAAACGAAACTACTATATCCATCTGACTAATTCTCTTCCCACTGATACCTATCATCTTTTATCTACTTCTAACTCTCTCCTCAAGGTGCCTCCCCCTCCGACCCCTCCTTCTCTTTCTGCCCAAACCCTAGCCAACTTCTTCCATAATAAAATCCACAAGATCACTCTCCGGCTCCCCACTAGAACAACGTCATCCCCTCTTCCCACACCTCAATACCACCTTTTCCCATCAATCTCTATTACCCTTTCTTCCATTCTCTTGATTGCTGAAGATGAAACCTCTCATTTTCTTTACTCCTGCAAGCTTACTACTTGCTCTTCTGATCCTATTCCCACCCATTCCTTAACTTTATTTTCTCCTCTCTCATCCCTTCCATCTCACATATTCTCAACCTCTCGCTCTCCACTGCTACTGTCCCTGAAGCCTTCAATTATGCTATAGTCACACCTCTGTTCAAGAAACCTTCAATTTGTCCTAGCTCTCCTTCTAATTATGATCCTATCTCCCTTCTTCCCTTCATTTACAAACTTATCGAGTGCTGTTGTCTTGAATTTCTTTCCTCTCAAGCTCTTCTGGATCCTTTTCGGTCTAGCTTTTGTTCCTTACATTCTACCAAACAGTACTTGCCAACATCTCCAGTGACTTGTTCCTGGCTAAATCTAAGGGCCTCTACTCTATCCTTATCCTTCTTGACCTTTCTGCCTCTTTTGATACTGTTGACCACCACCTTCTCCTTGACACATTATCCTCACTTGGTTTGAAGGGCTCTGTGCTGTCCTGGTTCTCTTTTTATCTCTCCCATCACTCTTTCAGTGTTTGTTCTGTTGGTTCCTCCTCTACTGCCATCCCTCTCTCAGTTAGTGTACCTCACGGGTCTGTTCTGAGTCATCTCCTTTTCTCTCTTTATACCCAGATCCTTGGTGTTCTCATCTCCTCCCATGGATTTCAGTAACATTTTTATGCTGACAATTCTCAGATCTATCTTTCTTCACCTGATATTTCTCCAACACTCTGTATCTCTGACAGTCTCTCTGACATTGCCACTTGGATGTCTCATCGCCGTTCAAAACTAAATATGGACAAAACTGAATTTATCTTTCCCCTAAACCTTCCTCTTCCCTTCCTCCTTTCTCTATCTTTGTTGATAACACTCTTCTACTTCCTGTTTCTTCAGCCTGTAATCTTGGGGTCATCTTTGACTCCTCTCATTCCTTCTCCTTACATATCCAACAGCTAAAACCTGTCCTTTCTTTCTCTATAACATTAACAAAATTTGCCCCTTCCTCTCTGAACACACTACTAAAACACTTGTCCACTCTCTAATTACTTCCCATCTCGAATACTGTAACCTCCTTCTTGCTGGTCTCCCTCTGAGTCGTCTCTCTCCCCTTCAATCTATTTAGAACTCTGCTGCATGACTAATCTTTTGCCATCCTCGATATACTCATATAACCCCTCTTTTCAGGTCACTTCACTGGCTTTTCTGTCATTTCCGTATCCAATTCAAACTCCTCCTTCTGACCTTTAAATGCATTCATTCTTCTGCTCCTCATTACCTTTCCTCTCTCCTCTCCCTCTACACCTCTTCTCGTGAACTCCGCTCTTCTACTGGCTTGCTCCTCTTTGCTCTTTTCTTCTACTGCTAACTCCAGACTTCGGTCCTTTCACCTTGCTGCTCCTTGTGCCTGGAACAAACTTCCTGAGTCTGTACATCAGGCTTCATCTCTGCCCCTTTTCTAATCTATGCTAAAGTCTCACCTCTTTGAGGCTGCTTTTGGATTCTGATCCCTTGTTTCCTTGTGTCTCCTTACCCTTCCCTATTCTATGCTTCTTATCTTTTGTCTTGTCTGTCTTGATTAGATTGTAAGCTCTGACAAGTAGGGACTGTCTCTGTCTGTGTTTGTACAGCGCTGTGTACGCCTTGTAGCGCTTTATAAATGTTTAATAGTAGTAGTAGTAGTCAAACTCTGGAATTTATTAGTGGAGGATGTAGTAGAAGCTGCTGGTGTAGTTTGGTTCACAAACAGTTTTGGACAAGTTGGAGGAAAAGTCCATAAACCATTATTAAAAAGGACCAGGGAAATCCACTGCTTACCCCAGGATAAACAATGTGGAATGTGTGTACCTTTTTGGGAACCTGACAGGTACTTGTGACCTGGATTGGCCACTGTTGGAAATAGGATACTGGGCTTGTTGGACCCTTGATCTGACCCACTATTGCATTTCTTATATTCTTAAGCATACTGAATACTTACGATATAGAACAGTAATATATGGCAAATTTGAAAGACTAGAAAGGTTAGCTTCTGATATTTATTTATTTTACATTTCTTATGCACTGCCTTTCATGATATCAAGGCTGTTTACATTGAACAAACTGAAATTATATTGAACAGGGCATTATAACATGGAGATAACTACTTTACAGGGAACATGGGCAATGGAGGGTTAAGTGGCTTGCCCAAGACCACAAGGAGCACCTGTGGGACTAGAAACCCCAGTCCTTCTGGCCCAAGGTTGCTGTCCTCTAGTGGGATTTGAACCACTGACCTTCCAGCCTGAGGTATCTTGCCCCAACCACTAGGCCACTCCTCCCTTCAATGTAAAGTAATATCAATTAACATCTTCAGTGGGTCATTTGGCAGTAATTTCATGGCTGTTCTTCAGTATTATAAAAGCTTGTGTAATAATTTTCTGTTTCTTTACCATCTAAATCTTTGTATTTCCGGTCTAGGAATATACAAGACTATTGGTCATTTCGATTTCTACCCAAATTTCAGAAACAACATGCCAGGGTGTGTGGTGAATTCCTCTGGAAATGGTGAGTTTAAATGTTTATATATCTGAAGAATTAGTTCTGAAGTGAAGTTTATGTGCTGTGAACAGCATGAGAGTTTGTGCATTAAAAAGCGTACAAGTTTTCTAAAGATGATGACATGCAAAATAAAAATAAAGCAGGCTTAGAGGGTGATGCTTTCTCCTCAAAGGATTTACAATTAAGAGAAGGTAACTAATGTATGCTCCAGCCCAGCCTCACTGCACAAGAGCTGATAGAACCAACATAAGGATTATTTAAAGATTTGGAGATGGGCTTTTCAGACCTTGTCAATCATTTCTTCAGATATGACACAGTTCAGTTTTGTCCAGGACTAACGTGAGCACTAAAAATCAAATTGTCAACAAACAAGCACCAGTTGAATTTGAATCAGAAAGAATGTTTTTCTTCAAAAGATGCACATTGCTAATCTCTGTTGCACCAGTGAGACTCTATCAAAACTAACTATGGCATTAGAGGGGCACAATATGAGGGCACAACAGGGGCATAGGGATAAGTCCTACAGCCTTTATTGGCCAAGCAATGTGAATCCCAGGCAGCAGAGAACAGTCCTCTACATTTTGCCTCAGCCTCTCCTCTCAGAAGAAACCAAGAATGGTATGAAAAATAGAGGTGTTCAGGCCAAAAAAAATAATTTTCTTAAATTACCCATGTCATTTATGTGTTTTTTAATTTTATTTGGATTATTTTTTTCATTTTAGGAGCAATATTGTCAATAATGTGCTCTGTTCCACAACAGTGCACCCTATAACTCAAATACTGCACCCTATTACTCAACAGTGCTCCAGTGTGCATATTGTTTAATACTGCAAACTATTCTCTTATAGTGCACCTGTTCATAAATAGTGCGCACTAGTGAGCCTTAGGGCACACTACTGAATAATAGTGTGCATTATAGAGTAATAGTATGCACTATTACACTATTGGGCAAGGGTCTCCAAACCTGTCCTGGAGGGCCGCAATGCTGCCATGTTTTTGGGATATCCCTAATGAACATGCATGAGATCAACTGAGATATATTTGCATGCACTGCCTCCATTGTATTTGAATTGATCTCATGCATGTTCATTAGGGATATCCTGAAAACCTGATTGGTTTGCGGCCCCTAGGACTGGATTTGGAGACCCTTGGATTAGAGGAAAAAAATCTGACATTTCGGGAGGGTGTTTCTGTCACTTCCGTTAAAAATGACGCGAAACAACATGGGGACCCCAGTCTCATTCTCTTGTCATTTCACATGAATGCACATTCCTAGTGCAAGAGCAGAGGAAAGATAAGTTCAGTTTTGTCTGCATATTTCTAAATTGACTGAGGTGGACAATTCTCAGATAGTGACTGAGGTGGAAAATTCTGTTAATGTGCAATTTCTCTGTGGATCTGTAGTAGTTTGGCTTATTCTGTTTTGCAGGTGGAGGTGCGTTGGTGTTATAGGGCCTGCTGTAATACTTGCATTGCTGTCTTTTCCTAGATAGGGCTGTCGCTGTCTCAGTTCTGGAAGTTGGGGTTGTTTTGGTATGACAGGATTGTTCTACAGGTTCTAGGAAATCTTTTGCAGGCTTTTGTGTTGCTTCAAAACAACAGCATTTTCTGAAAAGTATTTCCACAGATAAAGCACTACATTACATGAAGAAATGGGCTTTTATAAAATAGCACAGTAGGTCTCAACCCTGTCCTGGGGTACCCGCTGGCCAGTCAGGTTTTCAGGAGATTTGCAGGAGACAGATTTCCATGCAATGAAAGTACAGGGCAGGCAAATCTGTCTCATACATATTCACTGTGGATGTCCTGAAAACCTGACTTACACCAGGGCATATTCATTGTTTCTCTCTTAGGGGGATAATTACCAACGTATGTTAAGGGAATGATGTACGATATTTGCCTCTTACCACATGTTAAGAGGGTAATTCTATAAGGGACATCTAGGTTAAAGCGTATTTCACACCTATTTTATAAAGTCAAGTACCTATATGCTTTTCTTTACAATTATAGGGGCGATATATGGTCAAAAACACACATTAAATTCAGCTGCCCTATGGCTGATGTAAATGACCATGCATACTGTTTCTCAAGAACATGCATAAATTCTTCAGGAACAAGCAGGAAGTCCGTCTTCACATATAGGTGATGTCGATAACAATGGAACTTGCGTGGAAGCATCTCCCCAGCTTTCAAAGAAAGCCTTTGGGGGATGCACCACGCATGCACAGTCCCATTCCTGCCCAAGGGTGCCATCTTGCCTCGGTCTCCTTTTATCTGTGGAGCCCTCTGGATGTTGTCCAGTTTCCCCCAAAAAAGTGTGATTTTTAATTGTATTATCCACTAAATGTACTGGTTCCTTTCCTGCCCCCAAGTCAGCTCGCATCAGCGTCGCTCCTCAAGTTCGTTCTTTGTTTTTGTCCTTTTCTTCGAGGGTTCCCTCGACCGGTGTTTGTGCCTTTTTTTCCCTGCAGGCCTGCCAGGTGGCAGGACCCCCTTTTTCTGATGACCTCCAGTGGCTTCAAGAAGCGTGACTGGTATGGAAAGATGATGTCTCTTACCTATCCACATGACTGCAGTCTCTAGTGCCTTGTCTTGGAACACGATGATTCATACTTCGAACTCTGCAGGACTATGATCCCAAAGGCCATCAAGAGCTGTCAGCTGCAGCAGGAAAATTTTTCCACAAGTCAGACTCCGCGCTGGAGTCTCCAGCGATACCATGCTCCAGGGCCCCTTCCGGTAGCTCAGTGCCCCACGAAGCCCGGGCTGCCTTGGAGTCCTGTGGTCACAGCTCCCCTGAGAGGAAATCCCCAGAGCTGGAATGTAAGAAGTCAAAGTCCTCGAAGACAACTCTGGAGAGCAAGCCCGGGAAGAAGGGAAAATCCCACACCAGGCCCCGCAGTCCCTGAAGTGAGTCTGAGGGCTCAGAGCGAGAGTGGCCTCACAAGCTGCCCAGAAAGAATTGTCTTTATACTCTAAAACACTCCACTCTAACTTGTCACTTTAGTGATCAAACATTTCTTATCAACCCAACATGATTTCTTCATCACATGAAAAAGCTTAATGTTTGTTTATCAACTGAATCATACTATGGCGTACTCCTGGAATCTTAAGTGTTAACTCAAGTATCTAAGTATACCACTGTACCAGGAGGTTTCAGACCAGATACCGCGCTCAGCAAATGCTTATATTTCGAAGCAACAGCGCACTGATTACATCAACAACCTTCCTGGATTTGTGTCCATTTTTATATATTTTTCAGTGGTTAATTGTTCAGTAATTAATTACTGCACCGGGGTTCTACCGCCACCAACTTTCAGTGAAGAACAAAAAAGCTTAACTTATAGCTTATATCTTCTGCGCCTCAACGCCTCTCCTGGTACCGTATTTGCGTTTCACTCCTAACAGGAGTTTCCTCAGGAGGATCTACAAAAATAGAAACAGTGTAACGAAATCTTCCAGAGATACCCACTATAGTTGACTAGAAAGGGGAAAAAACAATTACATTTCAGTAAATAGTCAGGAAACACTTATTATCAAAGATCTTTCACTCACTCGATTGCTGCTGCCCGCGTTGTACTCATATGTCTTGGAGTGGCTCAGAAAACGCCGCGCATGCGCATATGGCGCATCTGGGTGAAATTTATACTCTCTACCCAGTTTCCCATCTAGAGCTCTCTGTGATAATCAGGTAAGTTACAAACAATAAGTTAAGCTTTTTTGTTCTTCACTGAAAGTTGGTGGCGGTAGAACCCCGGTGCAGTAATTAATTACTGAACAATTAACCACTGAAAAATATATAAAAATGGACACAAATCCAGGAAGGTTGTTGATGTAATCAGTGCGCTGTTGCTTCGAAATATAAGCATTTGCTGAGCGCGGTATCTGGTCTGAAACCTCCTGGTACAGTGGTATACTTAGATACTTGAGTTAACACTTAAGATTCCAGGAGTACGCCATAGTATGATTCAGTTGATAAACAAACATTAAGCTTTTTCATGTGATGAAGAAATCATGTTGGGTTGATAAGAAATGTTTGATCACTAAAGTGACAAGTTAGAGTGGAGTGTTTTAGAGTATAAAGATTATTTTTCGCTCCGGACAAGACCGGTTTTTGATTTTCAGAAAGAATTGTCGGCATCTGGCGACTGACCCAGGACACCTGAGGCCATCCTTCTCGAGGACTCCCCCTCGACAGAACCGATGCCGGGCCAAAACCCTCAGAGCCCGCATTGAAAGCTGTGGAGCCAACATTCTTAGAGCACAGTTTCTCTGCCCTCATGGCTCAGCAGTGGGCGTTTTTGTCTGGTTCATCTGCCCTGATGATGGGACCCTCGATATCGAGGGCCTCCCTGGACATCAATTCGATCCTCGAGCACCACCAGCCTTGAGAGAGCTATCGGCACCAGTTCAGGTCCCGGTCCCGTTTCTCGGGTTAACGGTCCTTTCCGATGGGTGCACACAGCTCAGACCGTAGGTCCTCTGGAGGTTGCCGGCTTGCTGCGGTGACTGCGAGACCTCAGACTTAATGTCAGTCTTTGAGTCCTTTTGGGAGACCGAAGACAAGGAGTCCCTGGATACCCAGCACCACCGAGACATGCCTTCAGACCTGTCTCCCCCGACGTCCCAACGCCATTCTCTGCTTGAGGATGTGGCCATCCTTGACTTTGTGTGGGACAAGGCCAAGGCACTGACTATCGAAACCAAGGCAGAGGAGGACCCTCGCATGGAAGAACTGGAGATCCTCCAGCATGAAACTCTCCCAAAGGAGACCCTCATGATGCCCATCCCTCTGATCCTCGAGCACTTCGTCCTGTGCATGTGGGAGACAGCAGCGTCGGTGCCCATTATCAGCAGGTGACTCAATTCTATATACCGAGTCTGCCAAGGCCCTGGGTTCCAGAAAACTCAACTTCCCCATAACTTGATGGTCGTTGAGTCCACCATGCACAGACTCAAGAGCCAAAAGACTCATTCTTCGATGCCCCCCCGGCAGGGAGGCCTGGATCCTCGATGCTCTCAGCATGAAGGCCTTTCAGGGCTTGATGCTGTTATGCTGGGTCCAGTCCTACCAGCTCTATATTGGCATGTACCTCAAAGAGCTGTCAAAGGAACTTGGTGGGTTCTTGGCAGGCCTCAATGGGGAGCCCCTCCAGAGATTCAAGGCTCTGGCCTCGGCAGTCAAGGAGTGCTCGAAGTTCCTGTCTTGAGCAGCATGCGATGGCTTGAGTCCTCAACCAGGGTGGCTGCTGCAGGTATTGGGGCCTGACGCCAGCATGGATGCAGTCATCTGACCTCAAACAATGAGTTCAGGACAAACTTATCAATGTCACCTGCACTGGAAAGAACCTCTTTGGGAAACCCAAGGCAGATAAAGCAGCAGAGTTAGAGACTGCATTCTTGACAAGGACCAGACTCTCAAAACAGACCTCGGTGCAGACCTGCAAGAAAGTACCAGGAAAGAAACTCTTCTTCCTGAGGAAGAATGGAGGCTTGGGCAACATCTCACAGTTCCAGGCCTTCTCGGCTCTGCAGCAAGGCCAACATACAAGGGTCAGGGGCATGGTCCCCAAAAACAAAAAGTCCACAAATCCCAGGCACCAGCATTGACCCAGCCTGGACGAAGCTTTTGACTCCCTGGATATGACCTCATCTCCCCCAGGAGGTCCCCTACAGTCCATAGAGGGGCATCTGGCCCTGTTTGTCCATTGGTGGTCCACCATCACCTCTGACACCTGGATGCTGCAAGTGGTCAAGGAAGGCTACCTCCTCCACCTATAGCAGATGCCACCCTCATACTTCCCAGGAGAGCCCATAAGACCTCTCCTTCACCAGACCCTGCTCCTCGCCAAGCTTGCAGGTCTCCATAAGGACAAGGCAATAGAGCCAGTGCCAAATCAACTCTGGGGCACCGGCTTCTCCAGGTATTTCCTTGTCCCCAAGAGGACAGGGACCTCAGGCCCATCCTGGATCTGCAAGAAATGAGCAGTTCAAGATGCTCTCACTTAGAACACTGATGCCAGCAGGGAGACAGGCTATGCTTCTTAGATCTAAAGGATGCCTGCACACACATCCTGATCCATCCCAGCCACAGAAAATATCTCCAGTTCATGGTGGGAGAAGAGCACTACCAATACAGGGTGCTGCCCTTTGGGCTGGCCTCATTGCTAAGGGTCTTCACCAAGTGCCTAGTGGTGGTCGCAGCTCACCTCTGTCTCTAAGGGGCCTTCGTCTTCCCTTACTTGGATGACTGGCTCATAAGGGGAGACACAGCGGCAGAGGTGCAACACGCCACAGGGTGCACCATCAACGCTATGCAGCACCCGGGGTTCGTCATCAACTACCCCGTCCCACGTCTATCCAGTCCAAAGCCTAGAGTTTATAGGAGCTCGGCTAGACACCCTCTAGGCCAAAGCCTTTCTCCCTTAAGAAAGGTCAGAATGCCTCATGGCGCTAGCCACAGAGATACAGCATCACTGGTCCCTACCCACCTGGCTTCTTCTTTTTCTGCTGGGTCACATGGCCTCCACAGTTCACATGACCCCATACGTCCAACTGCACATGACAGCGGCCCAGTGGTGCCTCCGCTCCCAGTGGACACAAGCTATGGGCAGGCTCCGGGACATAGTGGGAGTGACCCGTCAGTTGGCAGACACCCTTGACTGGTGGCAGATTCCCAGGTACCTTTAGGCAGAGATGCCCTTCCAGGCACCCACCCCCCAAAGGGCCCTTACCACGGATGCCTACTTCCTGGGTTGGGGAGCGCATTGCGAGGGCCTCCAGATGCAAGGCAGCTGATCCCAGATGGAATCCCAGATGCAAATCAATCTTCTTAAGCTCTGGGAGATATTTATGGCTCTCCGAGCCTTCCACCACTGGCTGCAGCACCAGTCGGTATGGTTCAAACCGACAACCAGATTGCAATTTTCCATGTTAGCAAGCAGGGAGACATGGGGTCATATTCTCTCTGCCAGAGGGCAGTAGCCCTCTGCTCCTATGTTACACACAATGAGATGATCCTAAGAGTGGTCTATCTCCCTAGTCAAGACAATGCCCTGGCGGATAAGATGAGCAGAATCTTCCAGCTGCACCAATAGTGCCTGGACCCAAAGTAGCCCCCCGGCTGTTTTGACTATGGGATGTCCCCCTGGTGGATTTGTTCACCAGCCTAGACAACAAACAGTTGCCCTGCTTCTGCTCCCACTAGCCGCACCCATCTCGGGTGGTGGCAGACGCGTTCTTCATTCCATGGACAGAAGACCTCCTTTTAGCCTTCCCGCCGACACAGCTACTAGCCAAGACCCTCTTCAAGGTCCAGAGTAACAGGGTATCACTTATACTGAGAGCCCCCGGTAGCCCAGGCAACCCTAGTTCCCCCTACTCCTCTCCTTGTTGGCAGCGGCACCGATTCCCCTGGGTCAAGCCTCAGGACTGCTCTCACAGGAGCAAGGCTCTCTCCTGCACTCCAATCTGGGATCCCTGTCACTCACGGCTTGGCTGCTGAAAGGGTAGCTCTAGCTCCCTTCAACCTCCTACCAGACCTGGAGGAGGTTCTTTTGGCCTCATGCAAGACTTCCACGAGGGCTTATGCCTTCAAGTGGCGCCGATTCTCAGTGTGGTGTGCAGAGAGATGGGTGAACCCATTCTCCTGCTCAATACAGATGTTACTCTAGTACCTACGCCAGTTGTCGCAGGTTGGACTTAAGTCCAACTTAGAATGCACATGAGTGCTATCGCAGCGCACCGCCATGCCGTGAAGGGCAAACCCCTCTCAGCTCAGCCCCTTATACCTCAGTTCCTGCAGGACTTCATGCTATCCAGATCTTCTGTCCGCCCACCAGCAGCTGAGTGGGATCTCAACGTGGTGCTCTCACAGCTTACTAAGCCACCATTTGAGCCCCTGGCTATCTGTCACTTGCAATACCTCTCCTGGAAGGTCGTCTTTCTCGTGGCACTCACGTCAGCTCACAGGGTCACCATGCTCCATGCTCTGATGGCAGATCCTGCCTACATGAGGTTCTACAGGAAAAGAGTGGTGCTCCGTACACACCCCAAGTTTCTGCCAAAGGTGGTGTACTCCTTCCACCTCAATCAGGAGGTGGTGCTCCCCACCTTCTTCCCGAGACCTCACGTCAACAGGGCGAAGACTATCCTCTATACTTTGGATTGTAAACGGGCCCTATCCTTCTATCTGTAATGTACTCAGGGACACCACAAAGCACCCCAAGTTTTCGTATCCTATGATCCCAGCTGACTGGGGCATCCAGTGACTAAGCGAACTCTGTCCACTTGGATGGCGGACTGCATTGCCTTCGCCTATGAGCAAACGGGGATCTCACTAGACCAGCAGTCATGGCGCATTGCATCAGAGCCATGACACTTCCATAGCACATCTGCATTCCATACCTGTGACGAAAATCTACTGGGCCGCCACCTGTCTTCGGTCCATACCTTCACAGCTCAGTACTGCCTGGAGAGGGAGACCAGATGGGACAGCACCTTTGGCCAGGCCATGCTCTGTAATCTATCTGGGGTGTAGGCAACGCCTGCCTTCCGACCCTTCTGTGTTCAGGCTACTTGGGTCATGCGATAGTCTCTCAGTGGGGACTCAACTGCTGCAACTCATGGCTCACCATTTAAAGGTCACTGTGGCATTTTTGACAGCTTCTCAGTAGCCTGTAATTGGTGAGTTCCATATGTGAGGACTGAAATCCTGCTTGTTTCCAGAGAAGGCGTAGTTACTCACCTGTAACAGGTGTTCTCTGGAGACAGCAAGAATCAGTCCTCACAACTCTCCCTCCTCCCCTTGGAGTTGCTTCTTTACTGTATTTTATTTTTTTCTGCCGTCTTAGCTATGTCATCAGACTGAGGCAAGATGGCACCCTTGGGCAGGAAGGGGACCACGTATGTGTGGTGCATCTCCCAAAGGCTTTCTTTGAAAGCTGGGGAGATGCTTCCACCCAGGCTCTGTCGGCGTCGACGTCACCCATATGTGAGGACTGATTCTTGCTGTCCCCAGAGAACACCTGTTACAGGTGAGTAACTGCACTTTATTTATTTAACCAGTTTTCTATACTGCCTTATCCTTCAATCAAAGCGGTGGGCAATGGAGAGTTAAGTGGCTTGCCCAAGGCCACAAGGAGTGCCTATAGGACTAGAAACCCCAGTCCGTCCAGCCTGATAGTATTTCATTACTTAAGCATGTAAATGTGTGCTCCACCCACACTCTGCCTATGTGCACACCCACAGTGAAAGTATGCACCATTGATCATACACATTTACAGAAAAGCAACCAGTTAAAGTAAGTGCATAAAGGCCCATTAACAAACTTTAGACACTAAAAATAAACTTACACAGCTCCTTATAAAATGACCCTCTAAACAGCAATATCATGCATTATTTCATCATAACATGTGTTAGTTTAAGGCAATGATTGTTACATGATAATGAGATGCAAATCATACAAATGCATGCAAACCACTTCATTATTATGCAAATCAAAGAATGCAGCTAGCAGTGAACTTTGCAAACTGCATTATTGATGGAAAGATTATACTACTACTACTAATCATTTGTATAGCGTTTCAAGGCGTACGTAGCGTTCTACATATATGTAAGACATAGTCCCTGCTCATCAAAGTTTACAATCTAATCACTACATAGTTAGGCTAGGGACTAGAGGATGGTAAGATACACATAAGTAGTGGACAAGAGAGTGAGGAGCATCTGGATCTGAAAGCGGCTTCGAGAGTGAGTTTTTAGCCTGGATTTAAATAGGGCTATAGAAGGGGCCTGATGCACAGACTCAGGTAGCTTGTTCTAGGCATTATGCCAGCTTTGAGCATGCAGTATTTTTTCTGCCCAGGAGTATCTTAAAGGAACTGCTGCATGCAAATAGCCATGCCGACTCCTGTCCTACCCTGCAGTCAAGATCACCCATTCCCCAAAGACTTTCCCCTGCCTACCAAACACTACCACCCCAAAGACATCCCCAGACACCCTCCCACAGAAGAAGTTCCCATACTCTAACCCCCTAAATAGGAGATCTCCCCTCCCAGGATTCCTGTCCTCGGGCTACTTTGCCAATCTCTGGTGTTTAATACTACAGGATTGGAGTGATACTCAGTTGTTCCTGCTCCATATGGCTTTGGGTTCAAAATAGCTTACAAGCTCTACTGGTAGTCTTATAGTACTACCACCCACATAAGGGCAAAAGCTATTATGTGCCAGCTTGACTTGTAGCGGTAGTACTGCATGTCCACTATTAGAGGTTGTCCACTATTAGAGGTTACAAGAAACCATTTTGAACCCAGAGCTACATGGGGGGCTGGAGTGACTGGGGATTGTTCTTGGACCATACCACTAGACACCATGGACTAGTAAGCTAGGCTGGAGGGGGGGGATTTGGGAGGGAGGCTTCTTTGGGAGGTTGGGGTGGGGTAATTTCTTCTAGGTGAAGAGGGTCCGGAGAATCTTTGAGGAAGGATAGGGAGTCCATATGGCCGTTTGCATTTGGCAGCCCCTTTAACAAGGCTTCTTAGGAGCACTGGCCATGTGCTCCCGGGGAGCAGAATAATGTAGTTTGCAAGGTTGACTTCAAGTTGTATTATTCATTTACTGAGGGATTTCTCAATCTCTGGTACTGAGCTATCACAGGTTAGTAAATTCTATAGTAAATAAAGCTGCAGTAAATTCCGATATTTTACCACATCATAGTAACTAGTCCCCTTAGTGTCCTAGAAAACCAAATTGTCTTGTAATTATCTCTCAGGCTATCTGAGTGTAGATGCAAGGCCAGATACAGTAGGGAGGAAAAAACAAGCAGGAAAGACCAAAGAGGAGATAAAGCAGTTTTTAAACTAGAACCTGGAGAAAAGCTGACAGCTGCTCAGAAGCAGGGCCGGCCCATCCATTGTGCAAGAATGTTGTTTGCACAGGGCCCCACGGTTCAGGGGTAGGGTTACCAACTTTTTCACTGAGAAAAACCCGACACCCGTGGCTCGCCATGCTCCACCCATTCTCCGCTCCCAGTCCCACCCCTGCCCCGCCCCAGCCCCACCCACAAAAATTACCGAGGATTCACTCACACCCCCCCTCAGTGCTGGTTCACTCACCCCCCCTCCCCTCAGTGCTGGTTCACTCACTCACCCCCCCCTGCTGACTCACTCACCCCCCCTCCCCTGCTGGTTCACTCACTCACCCCCCCTCCCCTGCTGGTTCACTCACACCACCCCTCCCCTCCCCTCCCCTCCCTGCTGGTTCACTCACCCACCCCCTTGTCACTCACTTACCCCCTCCCCTGCTGGTTTACTCACACCAACACCCCTCCCCTGCTGGTTCACACCAACCCCCCTCCCCTGCTGGTTCACTCACACCACCCCACTTTATTGCAGCTAAAGTTAATTTGAAAAGGAAAGACAACCTGTGAGGAGCCCGCCCCCATGACATCACTTCCTCGGGCTCTGCAATGACCGGAGGGCTCCTCACACAGTTTATCTTTAGTTTTCAATGTAAGTATATTGCAGCCACTGCTCTGTACAAAGCAGAAGCAGCGGCTGCACTGCTATGGGGAATCGCGTTCGCGTTCGCGCCGCGGACTTCGGGACAAAAGCTGGTTTTTTGCTCTGGCTGCTCCCGATCTTGCGGCCAGAGCAAAAAAACGGCTTTTCAACGGCCGGTTTTACATCTGTGCCGGCAGCCAGCCTGGCCATGGAAAAACTGGCCAGGCCGGCTGAAAACCGGCCGGTTGGCAACCCTATTCAGGGGGTCCTGTGCCAACAACATCTCACATATTTGGCACCAGCAGTTCGGCTTTAGAGGGAGCCAGAGTGGCCCCTGCTCACCTCTGACAGCCGCTGAAGTGAAGAGCACCGTTTTTCTTCACTTTGGCAGCTGTGTTGTAGTATAGGCCGCTGGCATGCTGATTGCTGGGAAACAGGAAGTTCCCTTTGACCTCCTGCATGCCAGTAGTCTATACTGCAACACAGCTACTGAAGTGAAGAAAAACAGCGCTCTTCACATCCGCAGCTGTCAGAAGTGAGCCGGGGCCTCTCTGGCTCCATCTAAATCCTGTCAGACAGCTGCGGAGCTCTTCAGTGGGGTGGGGGAGAATGCTAAGACTAGAAATAGCTGATGGGGAGGGGAGCTTGGACTGGAAATGGGATGAGTGGGGGGGCTAGGACAGGAAATAGCTGATAGGGAGGGGGGCTTGGGCTGGAAATTGACTGAGTGGGGGGAGGCTTGGACTAGAAATTGGCTGTGGAGGGGGGAGCTAGGACTGGAAATACCTGATGGGGAGGGGGGCTTGGACTGCAAATGGGCTGAATGGGGGGGGGGCTTGGACTGGAAATGGGCTGAGTGGGAGGGAGCTAAGACTGGAAATTAGCTGATGGAGGTCTAGGATAGGACTGGAAATGGGCTGATGGGGGAGCTTGGACTGGAAATGGTCTGATGGTGGGGTTAATATAGGACTGGAAAGGGCTGATGGGGGCTAGAACTGGAAATGAACTGATGGGGGGCTTGGACGGACTGGAAATGGACTAATGGGAGGCTAGGATAGGAGTGAAAATGGCTGATTGGGGCTAGGATTGGAAATGGATTGATGGAGGAGTTTGGATGGAGAGGAACTCTTAAATATTCTGGAACAAGTCTGCTCCCACTCCACTCAGAATAAACCTCTCATCATACTACGGGACCCTAACCTCCCATCACTGCCTGCTCAGGCAGGTGATACCTTCTTAGAAGCAATGGAAGACCTCCAATCTAAACAATTAATTAATACCCCAATCCACAAGGGGGGGCCCTAGACCTGATCTCTGTACGAAGCCAACAACCTATCAAAGACCTTGTGAGACACATAACAGTTACTCCAATTCCATGGTCTGACCATCACATGATCAACTTCTCCGTAACCCCGCCCACACTGAAGAACACATCCGAACCGACCCTCAAGAAAAAAAGAAGATTCCGCACCTTCAACAAAGATAATTTCCTAGCAGAAGTGCTCCCTGGCCTAGAGCAATATACAATAGACCTGGACACTGCCATCACAAAATGGCACAACACCCTCCATGATGCTGCAACTGCACCAGACAAACTATTCCATAACATAAGAAGGAAGCACAACTCCCCCTGGTACTCAAGTGAAATCAATAAATTGAAGAAGCAGCTAAGGAAAATGGAAAGACTATGGCGGCGAACTAAAAGCCAAGACCACTTAGCAACATACAAGGAATTACAAGACATATAGCACAACACAATAAATAACTGCAAAAAGGAATACCACTCAAACCTAATAAGGAACTCCATCAACAAGCCAAGGGAACTCTTTGCTATTGTAAATGGCCTAATAAAAGAACCATTGCAACCAAATGACCCAAACTCCATATCCCCACAAGACATGGCTGACTTTATACAACTGAAGTACACACAAGAACCACTCAAAAAAACAACCAAGTCCAACTTGCAAAACAACACAGATGAAGCATGGGACACATTCCAAATTCCAACAAGAAAACAGCTCAACTCCATCATAGCCAATATTAACACAACAATTTTGTCCATTGACCCATGCCTTGTTATTTGGATTAAGCAAACAAGAGAATGTCTAGTACCATACCTACAAAAGATTGTTGAATCCTCACTCACTCAAGGATATCTGCCCCCCCCCACAACTCAAGCAAGCTTCTATTAGACCAATCATCAAGAACAATAACCTCAATAAAAGGGACACAAGCTCCTTCCACCCAATATCCAGTCACACATTTCTAACCAAAATAATTGAGAAAATAGTAGAACATCAACTACATTACAGGATCACATAAACACATACACCCCGCTGGACCTCCATCAGTATGGATTTAAACAAGATCACAGTGTAGAAACACTCATTACATCACTGATGAACACCGTTGTTACAGGCATAGACAATATACTTCATGATTTGTCCTATGCTTCATTGATATTACTGCAGCTTTTGACTCCGTGAACCACAATACTCTGCTAGAAAGACTCCGAGATACAGGAATAAATAGTACAGTACTAGACTGGTTTATCTCTTACCTGTCCCGCCGTAACCAACAAGTCAGAACCAAAAACAATCAGTCTAAATCTTTCACATAATACGAGGTGTCCCACAAGGCTCTGCCCTCACTGCACTGTTATTAATATATACATCCAACCAATCTGCAACATAATAAGACAATACAACATCCACTACAGAATATACGATTAATATCAATCATCCAGATTATTCACAAATCACAGCGTGTCTCGAATCAATGTCAAAATGGCTCAAAGCTCAGAACCTTTCCATTAACTTCAAAAAATCTGAATTGATACATATCACCAGGAACACCAAATTCTCCCTCCCGGATTCAATAAAGATCCTAGATCACACCCTAATCAGCCAAGCAAGAAGTTAGGTACCTCGGAGTAACCTTTGATCAATATCTCAGCTTCCAAAGTGGATGACCAGAACAGCCTACCAAAAGTTGAGAACTCTACACAAACTCAAACCACTACTATCCAGCAGCGACTTCAGGACCATGTGTCAAGCCATAGTAACACCCATAACAGATTACTGCAACTTTGGAAAGATCTGCAGGTTGTACTGCTTTGCAAATGAAAGGAGCACCACAAAATGATATTTAGCTTCCTATAGTTTTCTTTTAGCTTGTAATTTTTCACTCCCTCCCTTCAGAACAGAACTAGGACATTTCTCTGGAAAACTCACCATATAAAGAAAACAGTCTGACAGTAACAACAACATAAACCTTCTCCAGTACCAGGCATATTATGAAGTAAGACAAAACCCTACAAAGTCAGTCTAAAGAGAACAAATCTGCTCTTCCATAACAGCACCAATGAGGGCCTTCCAAGGAAAAGACAGCACTGTAAATACATCAGTACCATCTATTGGGAAAATTAAACAAGCCGTATTACTAATAAGCACCCCAAGCCCAAATGACTGCTACATATTTTCAAAGCAAAACAACTTCAACAACAACCAACCCAGCTAATGTTGAACTCAAATGCTCGCCCAAGCACCCCTCCCAATCCCAACGACACACCCTCACCAACGCTAGAATCCTTCTACTCATACCCTCCTGAACAAATAGACCCGTGCCCACCTCCCCAGTAGACCCGTGCCCACCATTCTGGATCGAACAAACACAAACCTACCTCAGCCCAATCATTGCCAGAATCACTAACCTATCACTATCCAAAGGCATCCTGCCTCCACCACTGAAAACCGCCTCCATCAGACCTCTAATCAAAAATAACAAGCTTGACCCGACAGAGATCAAGTCCTACAGACCTATCTCAAGCCTCCCCTTCCTAACCAAAATCATAGAAAAGATCATCCACCAACAAACCCAGGACCATATCGACTCCTACGCACCTCTAGACCTGCAACAGCACGGATTCCGCCAGTAGCATGGTGTTGAAACATTCCTTACAACCCTCCTGGATAGACTCCACACAGGTCTTGACAAGAAGAAACAAGGTTTCATCCTCATATTCATGGACATTGCCTCTGCCTTTGATACAGTCAACCACAATCTCCTCCTCACCCGCCTGCACCAAAAAGGCATAAGAAACCTAGCTCTAGAATGGTTCAAATCATACTTATCTGACTGGCAGCAACAAGTCCGCATGATAAACAATCATCCAGACCATTCAAACAGACACAAGGAATCCCACAAGGATCATCCCTCTCAGCCCTACTTTTCAACATATATATTCAACTAATGTGTGCTATTATTCAATCGTTCAATGTACTATACCACATATATGCCGACGATGTGCTGCTATACACCCCATTCCTCATAGACAGCCCTGACTACTCTTCCATAGCAGAATGTTTCAATGCAGTCTCTGATTAGCTTGCTACCCACAACCTAATGGTCAACAGCAAAAAGTTGGAGGTGCTATTCATAACCAAAGACCCCCACATTTACTCCGCCAACCTCTCTCAGAGTGAAAGATTTCGACCTCATAACCAAGCAAGAAGTGCATTATCTGGGAATCACAATCAACCAACATCTGAACTGGGAGGCCCATATCCAAAATATCTCCAAAGCAGTCTACCATAAGCTAAGAACCCTCAGGCACCTACTCGCTCTCCTCAAGTCCTCAGACTTCCGCTTGATAGCTCAAGCCCTCATCCTCCCTCATTTAGACTGCTCCAACATCATCCTCCATGGCATGTCAAAGAATGTTCTCCAACCGTTACAGCTTGCCATGAACACAGCTGCCCGAACAATCCTGTCTGCATCCAGATATGACTACATCACTCCTCTACTGTTTCAGCTTCACTGGCTACCCATAGCATGCTGCCTGATCTACAAAACCCTACTACTCACCTTCAAGGCCCTTCACTGAATGTCTGCAACCTCTCTCTCAAAACTCATACAACGGAAGCCGGAGCCCAGAACTAGGAGATCATGCATGGTAAACACTCTCGTCACACCCTCAGCAGTTAAATCTTGTACCCAATCAACCAAGAATCGTGCATTTTCTCTATTCGCACCAACTCAATGGAATGCACTACCCCCAGTGATATGAGCCATCTCAGACCTTACATCTTTTAGGAAGACTTTAAAGACATACCTATTCCAAATAGCTTACAACCAGCCACCCTAAACTAGCCCTATGACAGATCCTGCAAAAATGCCAAGTTAATGTAAATTGCAATCCAATGTTCACTGTTAACCGTTCATGTTAATGCCAAATTAGATGTAAACCTGTTCATGTTAATGCCAACCTGATGTAAATTTGTTCTATGTAACCTGTTCTATTTAAACCAGTTTATTGTTCATGTGTTATATGTAAACTGCACTGATCTGAAAAATCGCAGTATATAAAAACAAATAAATAAATAACTATTACTACACAGACATTCACTGTTGACAGAATACCTGGCCTTAGTTACACATTCTAAACATGGATAGACCCTCACCAAGCACAGAACAAACAAATGAGCACAAACTGATAATTATAATAGAAATATATAGACAAAAGTAATCTGAAATCCCAAGAAGCCAGACTCTGCATGCAGTGCTGCTCCAGAGAAATAGAAATTGCAATGAATCTACTAAGTACTGCGCCAAATATTAACATAAAAAATGATATCAGGAGGAACAAGATGGCTGCAGGCAGGTGTGCGCTGTGAGCTGTGTTACTACAGATGAGAAAAACGAAGGCAAAATTGTCTCCCAAGCCCTCTAAAGCACCGGTGCCGTCTTCTCCGTTACCTGTTGGAACTTTGGATTCTTTTGTACTTCGTGGCGAGTGGCAGCCAGGAGGAGTGGCAGAGATTGAGACCCCCATTAGCAGCGGAGTGGAGCAGAAGTGCTTGCTCAGCAGCTCGGGGCCAGAGATCGCGTTGCCGGAGCAGCGGCACCTGCCTAAGGCAGCAGCAATCGAAGACGTGTCTGTGAGCTTGGCAGCTTCGGCAGTGGCCCGAGGAGGTCTGTCACAGAGCACGGTGGAGAGAAGGGCAAGAGTACACTTGCTCTTCCAGGTCAGCTTGCCAGTGCTGGGTCTGTGCAATCAACTGCGGGAGGAGTGGCTGATTCAATGACCGCTTCAGGTGTTCTCCCCACGGTGCTCCAGGCTCCAGGAAATGGGCTGGGAATTATTGGAACTCCAGGTACTTTTGCTCTTGTTTGCCCAGAAGGTTTTCACATTGAAGGCAATTTGGACAGCCATAGCCAGCTTGTGGGAAAAGCTGTTCCCCCAGGCTCAGGCTCTGTCTGAGCAAGTTCAAGGGCATAAATTGCAATTACAACACACGAAAGCGCTCTCTTTTTTACAGTCATTAACAGCAGAAATTCAAACCAAGATGACTGTTGTGGAGGAATCTGCTAGTGCTTTTTGTAAAGATGTTCTTGCTCCTCAAGCTAGGATTGAGACATTAGAGAACTACGTCCAGCAGCTGGGTGGATAATTTTTCCTAAAGTGTCCTTGCAAATGCTTGGTTAAATTCCAGTCCACCTCTTATGTTTTCTTTTTTGTCCATCCTGCCTGCTGGTGCTCCTGAATGCACCTAGAGCTAATTGTATGATATTATGTTATATCTTGGCTGATACCTGCCTTATCTCTTGCACTGCTAGATTGTACTGTATTTATTGCCTAGTGTTGTTCTTCCTCTTTGTTGTGGGTTGGGGTAGGGAACAAATTGTAAGTCCTTTGGCATTGCCTGAGTAGTTTATTATTATTTCTGTTTTGTTTTTTTATCTTGTTTGACCCCTTATTTTTTCAAGTGTTGTAAAGCATAGTTACTCACCTGTAACAGGTGATCTCCGGGAACAGCAGGAATTTAGTCTTCACATATCGGTATTGTCGGTACTGACGGAGCCTGCGCGGGAACGCTCTCCAGCATCCAATAGGAAAGCTTTTGGGAGCATCCCACAGCGCCTGCGTGCTGCCTTACCACCTTTCCCAACTGTCCCTCTCCAGTTGAGTTTAAAGCTGAGACAAAGAGAGAGGGAAAGAGAGAAAGAGAGAGAGATAGAGAGATACAACTCCTAGGGGAGGTGGGTGGGTTGTGAAGACTAAATTCCTGCTGTTCCCGGAGATCACCTGTTACAGGTGAGTAACTATGCTATCTCCAGGAACAAACAGGAATGTAGTCTTCACATATGGGGACTCCCTAGCTGAAGATGCCAGGGAGATGGCCCCAGAAAGTTTTGTGCCCTGAGATGCAGAGACTGGGGATTGGGATGCCACAGCATCCCGTCCTCTTGAGAAAGGAGACTTGGAGCAGATCCTAATTCCAGAGGCGGAGCTTGAGAGAGATGTAGGAGCAGAGGGTACCACATTTGCCGTGGCCAGCGTGGAACTATGAGAATCATATGACCTCTGTCTCTCTGAAGCTTGAACAGGGTTTTGGGAATTAGGGGAATGGGCGGAAAGGCATACAGGAAGTCCTGACCCCAATGGAGGAGGAAAGCATCCCTGGCCTGACAACCCCGAACCAGAATTCTGGAACAGAACCGGGGAAGTTTGGCATTCAGCGGACTTGCAAAAAGGTCTATGTCCAGGGTTCCCCAAATTTGAAATATTTTGGCCACCTGGTCTGCATGGAGAGACCATTCGTGTGGAAGCAGAACTCGACTGAGTCTGTCTGCCCAAGAGTTTTGAATGCCTGGAAGATACAACGCAAGGAGATGAATCTGATGCTCTCTGGCGAGGGCCCATAGTCGCAAAGCTTCATTGCAGAGCGACAGAGAGCCTGTTCCGCCCTGCTTGTTCACATAGAACATGGCTACTTGATTGTCCGTTTGAACTAGGACTGTCTTGTAGCTGAGCTTGGTGTGGAATACTCGAAGAGCAAGGAAGATTGCTCTGAGTTCCAGGAGAATGATGTGTAGATAGACCGCCTGTGGAGTCCAGGTACCCTGGGTAGAGAGGCCTTGTAGGTGGGCTCCCCAACCCACCTGTGAAGCATCTGTTGTTAGAGTGGCTTGGGGTGTGGGTTGCTGAAAAGGAGACCCCACCAAAAGGTTTTGGGGTGATTGCCACCATTGGAGGGACAAAATAAGGCAATCAGAGTTTGCTATTTTGTCTGACAGGCAACCTGACGCCTGAGTCCACTGAGTGGATAAAGCCAACTGGGCTGCCCTCATATGGAGGCGAGCATAAGGAACCACAGCACGGTGGATGCCATGTGGCCTAGCAACTGTAACATTTCCCGAGCAGTGAGGTGAGTTTTTAGCACTGCTTGGGAAGCTAACTGCACAATGCGAAGGCAGCGGGGCTGTGGAAGGTAGGCCCTTGTCTGTCTGGTATCCAGCAGAGCTCCTATAAACTCTAGGGACTGGATGAGAGCAAGGTTGGATTTTGGGAAGTTTATGACAAGTCCCAAATACTGAAGAATGCGCATTGTGCGAGAGAGAGCAACCCTGGCTTCTGGCTCTGAAGGGCTTCAAATGAGCCAGTCATCTAAGTAAGGGAAGACGAATATTCCCAGGGTGCGGAGAAATGCTGCCACCACAGCCATGCATTTTGTGAACACCCTTGGTGCAGAGGCCAGGCCAAAAGGAAGAACCCTGTATTGGTAATGCTTCCCTTGAAACAGAAAGCGAAGGAACTTTCGGTGAGTTGGATGGATGAGAACATGAGTGTACGCATCCTTGAGATCTAGAGAACAAAGCCAATCCTGACTCTGAAGGTATGGCAGAAGAGTTCCTAGAGAAATCATTTTGAACTTCTCGTTGAACAGGAATTTGTTCAGTTCTCTGAGGTCTAAAATGGGTCTGTGTCCTCCTGTTTTCTTTGGAATAAGGAAATAGGGGGAGTAAAACCCTGTACCCTGTTGGGGAATGGGTACCTCTTCTATTGCCCCTTGGGCAAGAAGCACAGTGACCTCTTCACCTAACTGGTCATTGAGAGAGGTCTGAGAATTGAACTGTCTTACCATTGTAGGAGGGGGCATGCTGAGGAAATGAAGCTTGTACCCCTCTCTTACAATAGACAGAGTCCAATTTTCTGCTGTTATCTGACCCCATCTGGGGGCAAAATGACATAACCTTCCTGGGATGGTGGAGGGTTCTGGGCTGTTCAGGGCCAGGAAGGCAAAGTTCTCTAGATAGGAGTCAAAGCCCCTGTGGAGGCTGAGTCTGCTGAGCCGGTTGAGGCTTAGCTGCTTTTGTCTTTCTTTGCCTAGGTTGTTGCTGCTGTCCCTTTTGGGCAGACTGACCTAAACGATGCCCCTGCTGGGTATAGGAGGGATAAAACTTCTTCTTCTTACTGAAGAATGTTTTCTTAGAGGATTTTTTCCTCGCAGGATCAGCTGTAGATTTAGACAATCTATCCAAAGTAATATAGTCAGCATCTATCTCATTAGCTTTTTCCTGCCAATTCTTGCCAAAGAGATTCTATCCTGTGCAAGGAATATTCCCTAGTTTATCCTGTACCCAAATTTCCAAGCCAGATGCCTGGAGCCAGGCAATCCTACGTGCACCTATGGCAATAGCAGAGGTTCTGCTTATGCACTCAAAGAAGTCAAAGGCTGCACGATTCACAAACTTGGAAACATCTTGAGCATGTTTGACAAGGGCAAGGTAATCTTGTCTGTTATCATCAGGAAGGAGAGGGCTCATAAGCTCTAAATCTCCTGTGACCTCCTTAAGGAACATTCCCATATATAAGATATAGGAACTGATCCTAGCAGAACGCATGGAAGCCTGGAAGGTTCGACGTCCAAAGGCGTCAATAGTCCTACACTCATGTCCTGGAGGATTAGATGCATGCTTTTTTGCACTCTTTATCTTTCTCATAGCTGATTCCACCACCATGGAATGGTGTGGGAATTGAATCTTCTGAAACCCAGGACAAGGAGGAACTCGATACATGGTGTCGAGTCTTCAACAGTGAGGAGATGTGGTTAGAGGTGTTTCCCACATCCTTAACATGAGATCATGCAAGATCTCATGAATAGGTAAGGTAGCTGCCTCCTTGGGAGCCTTAGGGTATTGCAGGATTTATAATTCCTTTGCCCTAGGCTCTTTTTCAGGAGCCACTGTGATGGAAAGACCTCGGGCCACATCTCGGATAAAATCCTGAAAGGACATATCCTCTGGTGGAGACATCCTACTCTGAGGAGAAGAGGAATCCTCAGGAAGAAGTACTCTGGTATTGGCAGAGCTTTCAGAGTCTTCAGACTCATCTGAGGATTCGAAGTATCTCCGATCTGGGTGATCGTGCAAGGCACAGTACTGGTACCGATCGAAGTCGGCATCAGAGTGGTCCAGTACCAACTTGTCGATGCCTGATAGACATGCATGACTCGGTCCCAGTAGAATACCTGCTGATGTCGATGCAGTCGGTGCCGGACCACCCCCGATGAGTTCATTTTGAATCCTTGGCCCTGCCCATAGCCCATTACCAGTCCTAACCCCCCATCAGCCCATTTTCAGTCTTAGCTCCCCCCATAGCCCATTACCAATTCTACCTCCCCCCTCCATCAGCACACAGCCCATTACCAGTCCTAACCCCCCTCACCCCCATCAGCCTAGGGAAAGTTTAAAAAAAAAAAATGCTAGCTGGCTGGCTGCTGCTGCTGCCGCTGCCGCCGTGGCAGCAGCAGAATCGAATGTCCCATGGCCCCCCTCTGCCTGGCAGAGTCCTCCCTCCCTCCCTGCATCAGTCCTTTCGGCGCGGCTTTCAGAGCCGCGAAGGGAGAATTTCCCTTTCGCGATTCTGTTAAGCCCGTTGGGGCTGATGGGAAACAGAAATGCCCGTTTCCCATCAGCCCCAACGGGCTTAACAGAGCCTCGAGGGAGAAGCTCTCTCTTCACAGCTCTGAAAGCCACACTGAAGGGAATGATGCAGGGAGGGAGGGCTCTGCTGGGTAGAGGGGAGGCCGCGGGACACTTGATTCTGCTGCTGCCACGACGGCAGCGGCAGCAGCCAGGCAGCCAGCCAGCTTTTTTTAAAAATTTACTTTTAAAGCAGAATGTTGTTTGCACGGGGGCCGCCTGAAACGTGGGGCCCTGTGCAAAAAACATTCTCGCTCAATGGACGGGCTGGCCCTGGCGGCCAGCATCGTGGCTTTTAAATGGAGCCGCGGTGTCATGACAATCGGATGCCATGGCGCCACGGCTCCATTTAAAAGCCCTGACTAAGTTAGTCAGGCTTCTGTATGTGCAGGCTGGGCTGAATCGCAGTCCCAGCCTGCACATACAGGAAGGATCGTGATTCTGATCCAGTGGGGATAGACGTGCCTTACAGGATCAGAATCGCGATCCCCTCTGCAGATCTGGTCAAACCGGAGGTACAGAGGGGATGTACGTCTGGGATGGAATGAGCCTGTATGTGTTTCATCTTGATTAGATTGTAAGCTCTGAGGAACAGGGACTGTGTCGTACATCTATATGTACAGCGCTGCATAAGCCTTGTAGTTCTATACAAATGACTAGTAGTAGTTAGTAGTAGG
This sequence comes from Ichthyophis bannanicus, assembly GCA_033557465.1. Lineage (NCBI taxonomy): Eukaryota > Metazoa > Chordata > Amphibia > Gymnophiona > Ichthyophiidae > Ichthyophis > Ichthyophis bannanicus. The sequence continues at coordinate 1,004,655,361 of CM066034.1, read as the reverse complement.
TAGGCACAAAAAATAGATTTCCACTTGTCGGTTTTAGGGTTCTGCCGGCAGCCAGCCTGGCCATATTAAAACCGGCCAGGCCAGCTGAAAATCGTTCATTCAGCAATTCTAGTGGAAGAGTGGCCTAGTGGTTGGGGCAAGGTACTTCAGGCTGGAAGGTTGGGGGTTCAAATCCTACTAGAGGACAGCAACCTTGAGCCGGAAGGACTGGGGTTTCTAGTCCCACAGGTGCTCCTTGTGGTCTTGGGCAAGCCACTAAACCCTCCATAGCCCATGTTCCCTGTAAAATAGTTATCTCCAAGTTATAATGCCCTGTTCAATGTAATTTCAGTTTGTTCAATGTAAACTGCACTGATGCAGAATAGCACAATATATAAGAGAATAAAAAATAAATAAATAGTCACTTGTGGCATGCTTGTGACTGTATTAGGCCCAGTTCCTGTTCCAGATCTTCTACAGTGTCGTGCTAAGTCTGGGCCCTGTGCAGTTTTCAGAAAGTTTGAATCCTGTGGCTCAGATACTCCCGTGTTGTTCTGCAGAGATAGATCCATGGGAATACATGTGCACATAGCTCAAAGTGGCTTGAGAGCTGAGAGGAACCAGCAGGAGTCTCTGAGATGGAAAGATAGTGAGTGATGGGGGCTGTAACTGAAGGTCAGGTGAGAATGGGGATGAGGGGTTACAATAGTTTTCCCCACTTTTTCCAGAGAAGAAAAGTTTTCTTCAACCTGGTCCTGAGAAAGAAAGGTTGAAAATCATTGGCTTCTGCTTACTGACACTCTCTCTAAGGGAGCGTCTGTCTCTGCTGCTGGTTTCTTGACATTATCTTCAACATGAAAAGAACATTAGAGAAGCATTATGACAACGATCCCATAGATGGGCATTTCTAGACTTTTTCCCCCCAGTTTTAACCCAAAGAGAGAAGTAGAATTTACTTTCTGGTTTTCTCTGTTTCTTAACCCATTGCTGTAACCTCTAGGCTAATTCTACTCCCCTCAGACTATGAGTGTAATTCTGGTTCATTGCTGATGCTGATTATCATGTTCTCTTTTCACAGCAGATCAGGGTGCCGTGTGCAATCATTTCCGATCTGTGTATTATTATTCGGCGAGTATCATTTCCTCAGATGGATTTCTTGGATACCCATGCAGTCGAGGCATGCTGTTTCCCAATGTAAGTAAGTCTCTGCTGTGTAGCAGAGAAAGATTCTCCTCGCCTTGTATTTACAGCCACTCGCTAACTACTGGGGAATGAAATATATACACATATAATATATTCACATATAATTTTGTCCAGAGATAGCAAAGGCAGTGTTTAAAAAAGTGATGGACGTGTTCTCTAAAACTCCTATTTAACATCACTATTAGATAATTCTTATGCTGGTTCATAAAAGGCAGCACAGTATTGCCAAGAATCTAGTGTTCTCCAGAGTCAATGTATTTACTAGACCCTTCACTGAGAAACCCAGTCCATCCAGACCTAGTAAGAATAAGCAATGATAAACCACATTAACGGATACTGGTTCACTCATTATTATGGACATGCACTGTGTGCTTGGCATTTTTCCACCATAAAATGACAGAACATCTGAAACCTATTATAGTTTGAATTTATGTTCTTCTAGCAAAGAGCCTTTGGTTTCAAAGACTATGCAATCTGTAGAGGAGAACTGTGAAACATCGTGCTTGGATGCAAAGTTCATAGGACATTTTACGCGTAGGCTTTTCTCCAGTTCTGAAAGGGAAGATATTTGCATACTTTCCCTTTGAAAATTACTCCAGAGAAAAACTACCTGCAGACACTTATACTTGCTTTGCATGCAGATACATTTTCTATACAAAAATACAAGTAGGTGAAGATTTGAAAACAGTCTATGAACATTACTTCCTCGCTTGCCATAAACATGCCCCCAGGAAAACCTCTTCTTTCTGTGGGTTAATGCATGGGCATTGTGCAACAACGCATCTTCTTTTGCTATATGGAGGGATGACAGTTTCCAGTCTTTTTACCTGGATAGATTGGTATTTCCCTGGGTAAATAGCTTTTCCAAATCATCCTGCTAGACCATTCCAAACAAATGGGTTATGTCCCCCTGCCAGCAGATGTTGGAGACAGAGAAAGTACCAGAGGGGTTTGTTTTCCTGGTGGAAGTTTCCAAGGCACACAGGAGGTGCCCCCTGGAGTTGCTTGCATATAATTTTGGGTAAAGCACTTGATCAAGAGGATCAGTAGTGCTTCCCACAGCAAGGGGGGGGGGGGGGGCAGGGTCTTGGTCAGGAGGACCAGTGCAGCCTGTTCTGAGGGGGACCAAGTCTTCAGTGTCTTCTGGCTCACTAAAGGACTCTTCACCTTTATTGTTTTGTAATAAAAAAAATAGTACAACTCATTTCTCAGCATCAGCTCAAGGCAATGTGTTCTACAGACAGCTTTGGTTTGGGTCTCTCCTGTAATTGCGATGGCTCCAGAACTCGCAATGAGTGGGAAAATCTGCCCCCTCTCGATTAATCAAGCGGCACCATGGTCTGGTCTAATCTGACTCAATGCGCAAATCTCTCCTCCGTCTGAGGGCTTTTTCCAGGAAACTCACCCGTTACTTCACGGGGACACCGCCACTGCTGCCTTCAGCCTTTTTCCTACCATTTCTTCTTAGCAGCCTTGTTTACATGGTGCACTCGTCTTGCGGTGACCATTTTGAGTCTGCTTCCTGCTCTCTTCCACAGCTGTCTGCAACCTCTAAGGGACCTTTTCTGCATATTTTCAGCTGTTTTCAGCGGCAAGGACCGAGTCTTAACAATGCCTACATCCCTACTGCACTGCATGCTGGTATTTAATGGACCGGTTTTCTGCTGCATGTTCTTCTGACCCTGGTGAGACCTTCAGATTGGGACAGGACCCCCAGACCACAACCAGAGTGCTCCAGTGGGCACAGCGCTGGATGATCCAACAACTCCTCCTGTGGCTGCGGCTTCGAAAGCCCGATTAGCTAAACTTCCTTTCAAAGGCAAACTCCTCTTTGGGGAGGACCTTGAAAGGCTTCTTAAGGACTTGGCAGAAGTTAAGTCCCAATATTTGTCCAAGGACAAGCCCAAGTCGGCTTCACACCATTCAAAATCTGGTACCTCCTCCTCCTCCTCTCACTCTTGCTTCTGAGATTTGAGGCAATATAGATCTGGCAAGTCTTCCTCCTCCTCCTCTTCTGGCAGATCCTGCCCTAAGTTGCAGCCCTTTGAAGGGTTCTGTCAGTCCAGGTACAACTACTCCGCCTTGGCCAAGTTCTCTGGATCTAGTCATTCTTCCCACTGACATCTTCGACACCCACTCTGGGATGCCGCCAGTTGGTGGGAGACTGACCCTCTTCTCCCGCGAGTAGGCCCACATAACTACTGATCACTAGGTCTTAAGCATAGTCTGTCAGGGATGTGTTCTCAAATGCACCAAAGCTATCAAGGAGGACTTCTTAATCTCCCCTTGGAGCCCTCCCCAAAAGCACATGGGCATGCATGTTATGCTGCAGCATTTGCTCCAACACCAGGTCATTTGTCCTGTGTCTCCATCTGAGAGAGGGTACGGCTGTTACTCCATCTATTTTGTAGTCCCCAAAAAGGACGGATCCTGTCAACCTATTCTGGATCTCCAGGGTGTCAGTCGTTCCCTGTGAGTACTTTGTTTTTACATGGAAATGCTGCAGTCAGTCATTCAAGCTGTATGGAAGGGAAAATTCCTAGCCTCTCTATATCTCGCTGAGGCCTACTTCCATATTCCCATTTACAAAAGTCAGCAACGTTTTCTGCGATTCGCCATTCTTGGTCAACACTATCAATCCATGCTCTGCCCTTCAGGTTAGCAATGGCACCCTGAACCTTCTCCAAGGTCATGGTGATGGCAACAGCAACCTTGAGACGGCAAGGGATTCATACATACCCCTATCTGAATGACTGGCTCATCAGGGCAAAATCACACGGGAAGGCTGTTGACGCTGTCTACCGCATACTGCACTTCCTGAAGAACCTCGGCTGAGTAATCAATCATGCCAAGAGTTGCCTACACCCCTCACAATCCCTGGAGTTCTTAGAGGTCCAGTTCGACACCCGGCTGTGAAAGGTCTTTCTCACTCAGGATCATTTCTGCAAATTCTGCAACCAGCTCCAAACCTTCCTAATGAAAGTCCGTCCATGGGTGTGGGACTATCTGCAAGTCCTGGCATCCATGGTGGCCACCACTGATGTAGTCCCTTGGGTGCAGGCCCACATGAGTCCAGGTCGCTGCCCTCACTTGCTTCTATGGGCCCATAGCTGGTCACTCCATTGCTTCCCATTCCAATGTCAACCACTTCCTTCGCAGAGTCCGCTCCTTGCGTCCTACACAGTGGCCATGGGATCTTTCCCTTGTACTGCACATCTTTATGCAGCCCCCCTTCAAGCCCCTTAAGATTGTCACTCTCCAGTATTTGTCCTTGAAGATGGCATTCCTTGTAGTCGTCACTTCAGCAAGGTGTATAACAGAACTACAAGATCTTTCCTGTCATGACTCTTTCCATTCCTTCTCCCCGGAGGGGTCTCCCTCTATCCAGTCCCCTCCTTTTTATCTAAGGTGGTTACAGTCTTCTATGTCAATCAGGCCATTATGCTCCCATCCTTTCCCAAGGAACAGTGCTCCAGGAGTAGCAGCGGTCTACGGGTGGTCGATGTCAGTAGAGTGCTTTGTCGATACCTCAAGGTAACAAATTCTTTTCGGAAGTCCAACCAACTCTTTGTCCTTTTTGCAGGCCCTCACAAGTGCACCATAGAATCTGCTTACATTTTGCAAGGAAAGCCTGGGTCTCTTGGGCCTCGGGCTCATTCTACGCATGCTCAGGCAACTTCTTGGGCAGATCAGTCATATGTAGAGCCCTTCAATATTTGTCAGACAGCTACCAGGCCTTCTTTCTCCACTTTCGCTTGCCATTACCATCTCGATCTCCAAGTGCAAGATTTGGCAGCCTTTGGAACCAGTGTGGTGACAGTGGCTGTCTCGTCCTGCCCTTGGGTGGTGTAGCTCTGGTACTTCCCACTTGTTTGGGCTAGTAAAATGATTTAGAAGGAGAAATTTTACTTACCATTAATTTCCTTTCCTGGAATCCTCCTAGACCAATCCAGGATCCACCCCTCTCTGCATTCTCTTGGACAGCATTCTCAACAGAGCCTTACCATGTATGGCTGCCTTTCCCACCTTATGGGTTTCTTTACTCAGTAGCTCTGCGGAGCTTTTTTGTATATTTATATTTATTTATTTATTTATTACATTCTCTTATATACCACGCTATTCTGCATCAGTGCGGTTTACATCGAACAAACTGAAATTACATTGAACAGGGCATTATAACTTGGCGATAACTATTTTACAGGGAACATGGGCTATGGAGGGTTAAGTGGTTTGCACCTTGGAGGGTTAAGTAGTTGCACCTTGGTGTTATAGTTGAACATATCTGTCCTTATTGCTAAGTCTATTTCTCTGAGCATAAGGATTCCTTTGCTCTTCCAGAGGTATACTGAAGATGACCTCTAGAGAGCCACTATATGTGCCAGGGCTGGGTCACTGAAACTTCTGGTACTTTCTCTGTCTCCAACATCAGTTGGCAGGGGGACATAACCACTTGCTCGGACTGGTCTAGCAAGATTCCAGGAAAGGAACTTAATGGTAAGTGAAATTTCTTCCTGAAACTTTTCCTTATAGAAGGCAATAATGAAACCAAGTAGACGCTACTCAGGCCCTCATGTTCTTTGTACCTTACAGGTCTATAAGCAAATTTTCAAAGAGAAATCTCCAGAGAATTTCCCTTTCAAAATTAAGAGATCAATATTCAAATGCATTTGCGTGGTCTTTGGTGGAGCCAACCACTACATGCTTTTAAAATAAAATCCATCACTTTATACATATGACTCTGGGGAATAAGTTGCTGCACATTCAAAGTTAAACATATAAATTTGGGATTGGATTTTAGGAGATCCAGGAGAGGGCACAAAACAGAGTGTTTATAAATAAAACATAGAGTGGTCATATCCTGGATCTCATTATCACTTCTTCTTCCCCTATCGTTTCTTCCATGATCTCAACCCTCACCCTTCCTTGGACTGATCACCTCTGCGTTCGTTCTTTTTATCTCTTCCCGCAACTCGGCTAGCATCTTTATCACCCACCTCTAACTATTCTTTACTGAGACAATGCTTCTCTGTTGCCACCTTACAGCAGTTTCCCTCCGCCGACGCACTGTTCCCCCTGGATTTTTCTTCTCTCCCTACCAACATCCAGGCACAAACATGGCATAACACTCTTAGCAGCCACTTAGATTTATTGGCACCTCTTGAACTAGCCCTCTCCAGAAGTCACCCCCGAAACCACCCATGGTTCAGCGCTGACCTTTCTCTTCTCTGCACCCACCTCCGCAGGGCCAAACACCTCTGGAGCCACTGGCCCTCATCAGACAACCTCTTGCATTTTCATCATTGCCATCGTCACTATCAACAAATAATCCATTTGACCAAGAAATCATACTATTCCACTTAGATATCAGTTTCAGACAATTCTACTAGGCAACTCTACTCAGTTCTTCGCTCTTTTTCTTCTTTCTGGACCTTGTCAAATACTTCTACCAGCCACACTCCACCTGATCCTAGCTGTAGAAGAAAGGCTTGGCAAATTTACTTCTGTATCTTGCCATGAATACAGAATGGATAGTCATAAAACAAATTGCAGTATAGTGCTGGAAGATTGAAGTCCCCAGGTTGGAAGGCACTCAAATGGCTACTGGGGATGAGCTGAAGACTTCTCAGAGTAAAGCCAGCATTTATGATGTGGTTGGATCTGTTGATGTATCTGCACATGAAAAGAGAGTCAGAAACTGCAAAGATGTCTTACATAACATGAACCAAGGGAAATTGGAGGTGGTTAAGAATGAAATGGAACATGTAAAACTCGATCTGTTGGGTGTCAGTGAACTGAAATGGACTGGCTTTGGGCACTTTGCATCTGATGATCATATTATCTGCTATGCTGGAAATGAAAGACAAAGAAGAAATGGTGTTGAATTTATAATTAAGAAGAAACTTGCAAGAACTGTAATGACATACAATGCAGTCAGTGAACGCTTAATTTCTATTTGTCTATGAGGAAAGTATATCAACACAACTATAATTTAGGTATATGCCCCAACAAAAGCTGCTGAAGAGGAAGACACTGATGAGTTCTATGAACAAGTACAAGCTGAAATTGACAGAACATGCAAACAGGATATCCTGATAGTCATGGGTGACTGGAATGCAAAAGTTGGCAACAAAGAAGGCAAAGTGGTTGGAAACAGAAACAAAGCTGGAGAAAGACTGATAGAATTCTGTAAGAGCAATGATCTATTCATCTCAAAAACCTTCTTCCAGCAACATAAGCGCCGACTGTACAAGTGGTCCTCACCTAATGGATTGTACAAAAATCAAATTGACTACATCTGTGTAAGTCAACAATGGAAAAACTCTATAACATCAACAAAGACAAATCCTGGAGCTGACTGTGGTACAGATCACCAACTGCTAGCATGCAAACTCAAGCTAAAAATGAAAAAGAGCAAGCCACTCATGAATGCAGCAAAATATGACCTTGAGAATAAAACACTGGAATTTAAAGACTGCCTGCAAAATCGATTTTCTGCTTTAGATACAAATGACAGAGCTCTAGAAGAATTATGGGATGACATCAAGAAGGTTGTGTTTGAAAAAAATGAGAAGTGTCTACAAAAGATGAAAAAGCAAAAATAGCCAAAATGGATGACCAAAAAAACTCTGAAAATTGCCCAGAAACGCAGAGAAGCTAAAGTCAGAGGAGAAAGAGTTAATTGCAAAACTTAACAGAGATTTCCAATGTGCAGAAAGACAATATAAGGAGAAGCACTACAGTGATGCATTCAAGGAAATAGAAGCAGAAACTATTAGAGGAAGAACAAAATCGGCTTTCCTAAAGCTACGAGAGTTAAAGAAAAAATTCAAGCCTCGAATTGGAATGTTACAAGATACTCAAGGATCTATATTGAATGATGCTGAGAAGATCAAAAAAGGTGGAAAGAGTTTTTATATGATAAAGATCAAGTGGACCAACAGCCATTTCAACTTGTACCTTATGATCCAGAACCATTGGTGATGAAAGAAGAAGTTGAAGCAGCATTGAAAGCCTTATCAAAGAACAAAGCACCGGGCATTGATGGCATTCCCATAGAAGTATTACAGCAATCTGATGCAGCTGTAGCCATACTTACAAGACTCTGCCAGGAAAGTTGGAAGACAACATCATGGCCAACTGACTGGAAAAGATCTGTGTTTATACCAATGCTAAAGAAAGGTGATCCAACTGACTGTGGAAATTAACGCACAATCGCTGTGATCCCATATGCCAGCAAGATTCTACTGAAGATTATTCAGCAGAGACTACAACCATACCTGGAACGAGAACTACCTGATGTGCAAGTAGGTTTCGGGAAAGGACAAGGAACAAGAGACATTAGCGAGGATGTGAAATGGATCCTCGAAAAGACAAAAGAATACCAAAAGGTTATCTAATTGTGCTTTATTGACTACAGCAAGGCTTTTGACTGTGTAAACCATGAGAAACTCTGGTCCACATTAAAAAGCATGGGTATACCAGAACACCTGATTGTTCTCTTGCACAACCTTTACATTGATCAAGAAGCAATAGTTTGAACGGAACAAGGAGAAACAGAATGGTTTAAAATCAACAAAGGTGTACAACAAGGCTGCTCATAATCCTCCCACCTCCCTTAGGAGTTGTATTCTCATCAGCTTAAGTATCGAACTGAAGCAAAATGGAACTGTGGTGGTGAGCGGGAAGGTTCACCCATGTGCTGAAAAGTTTCTTAAAGCTTCAAAAAAAGCTGAGAATTCTTCTGCACTGGAGCTCCATCAGATGATGTCACCCATTAGTGAGGACTTTTCTTCACTATGAGAACACTTTCTGCAGGTGAGTAGTGTCCTACCCCCGCCTAGGGCCGGTGGCTCAAGGGCAAGGGCGACCTCTATTTTGTCTTCAAGTAATGTCCTTAGCTAATGTGCCAGCAAGGGATGCTGGGACTTGTAGTCTTGGTTACTATCCAACAAAAGTGTTGTGACACAAGGTTCAGGCAAACAGATAAATTTATTTGGGTTTGTCCCTTTCACATAGAATTCACAGCGCAAAACATGGCATGGATTATTTTCTCCCAAAATAATAGGAAAACAGGAGCAATTAAAGTTGAGAAATAAAGCATAGACAAACTGTTTCATTCACAGCAAACGCTCAGGCAGAGTTAATTGTTTCAGCACAATGTCCTTCTTTCAGAGAGTCAGAAAACAGCCTTGCATTCCTCTCATGCAAAGGTTGTTTAACGTAAGTCCAGGTGATTGGTCTCACAAAAAGAGCAATCCATTTCACAAACGTCATTCATATCAGGAGTTTCTTCTACATCAATTATCATCTCCTCGCAATCTCCATTATCATTCTGCTCTAGGGAACTTTTAAAACCAGAATTAGACTGAAGGTTACTAAGAACTTCCTGCAGTTGTTCTATAAACTGTTCTCTCTGGTTTGCAGTCACTTTGTCTAAGGCAGGAAACTGATTCCTTCGTAAGCTTTTAACTACAGACTTTAAATCTGTCTCATAACACTTACTTGGAATGTTTCTAGTTCTGACTGGAGTTGTTTTCACTGCAGTGCTATCTTGGCTCTGGTTAGCACTGGTCTTTAACTGCTGTATAATATCTTCAGCATATCTCTTGCTAGGGATTATAGCAGCCGTACCTTTCTCACGTGCAATGCCCTCTCTGCAATCAGAGCTCTCTCCCCGTGTGAAGGTAAACTTTTCTACCTTTTCCTTGGGTTGCTTTAGCAGAGGTTTGGGGTTTGCTTCCAGTGTTCCTGGAGTATAGGAAACCACAGACCTTCCAGAATCCTTCTTAGCTTGTTCTGTGTTCCATAGCTCTCCTTGTTCAGCTGGCTTCCCTCTTGGCTTCAGCTTTCCTCATTGCTCTTGCTGCTTCCCCAGCTGCTTCTTCCCTTGCCTTTTTGCACTGAACTCTGAGGCAGGTTTAAAACGGCTTTCCTCAGCAGCCACACCCTTCTGGCTGCTCATGTGAAACTCGTTAGGGATCCACTCAGCTCCTACGTCACTGCTATGACCGGGCTCAGTTCTAGCTAGAAGCTTGAGGTTTCCATGGGAACCTTGTTTGCCTTTACTCTTAAAGGTATATTGCTCATTTTCTTCCCATTGCATTTGCTCTACAGAGCTGTCATTATCACTGTAGCAACATTTTCTTGTGCAGACAGCAGTGGAAGTATAATACATATATTTACTCCTCCTCCAGAGCACTTGTAAATGTACACATGTATATCGGCCGGTTATACACATATACATTTGCGTTTCATAAAGTCACCACCCAGGAAAATGATCTAGGCGTCAACATGGATAATACATAGAAATCCTCTGCTTAATGGGCAGTGGCAGCCGGGAAAGCAAATAGAATGCTAAGAATCATAAGGAAAGAATGGAGAATAAACCCAAACATATTATGGTGCCTTTGTATCGCTCCATGATGTGACCACACCTTGAATATTGTATGCAGTTCTGGTCGCCATATCAAAAAAAGGATACAGCGGAATTATCAAAGGTACAGAGAAGAACAACCAAAATAATAAAGGGGATGGAAGAATAACCCTTCAAGGAAAGGCTTAAAAGGTTAGGGCTCTTCAGCTTGGAAAAGAAGTGGGAGATAAGATAGAGGTCTACAAACTAATGAGTGGAGTGGAATGGGTAAATGTAGATCGGCTGTTTATTCCTTCAAAAAGTAGAAAGACTAGGGGACATGCAATGAAGCTACAATGTAGCACATTTAAGACTAATCAGAGAAAATATTTTATCACTCAACACATAATCAAACTCTTGGAAAAGACTTAAAGATCTCAATATGTTTACACTTTGGGAGAAAGACAGGAGAGGGGAGATATGGTAGAGAAGTTTAAATACCTCTGTGGCATCAGTGCTCTGGAGGAGAGCCTCTTTCAAATGAATTTTCTGAAGGGTGGTATATCAAGTTTTAATAAAACATAAAATATAAAGTGAGCTCTGCAATGAGGGGGGCATTTGATGAATGTGAAAGGAGCTAGACTCATTAGTAATTTGCAGAAATATTTACAGAATTTAATGGAAAGAGTGTTAAATGCATGAAATAGTTTCCCACTGGAGGTAGTAGAGACAAAGACTGTATCTGAATTAAAAAATGTATGGGACAAACCAGAATTATACCAATCTGCCCCAGGCAGAAATCCCGGCTGCTGTGACATCCCCACCGAGCCATGCACGCCATCCACCCTGCTGCCGCTGATTCCATTTTGGGGGGGGAGGGAGGTGGGCAACGGCAATATTTTGCAAAGCCACCACTTTTTTGCCCCTAGCAGGCCATATCCTTCAATGCACAAAACCTGCTGCTTCTGACCCCTTTCTGACAGTAAGTTGCATTGGTGGGGGATCAGAAGCGGCAGGCCATGTGTGCCGAAGCACATCGCCTGCTGCAGTCAACAAAGCACAGCACAAAGTACCTGGGTCGGCCGCCTAGGTCATCTAGTAGATGGGCTAGCCCTGCCTAGAAGGCCAGTGATGATATCTATGCCCTTTCTGTACTTTCACCTTGTGCAGCTTCTCTTCTCTCACAGCCCTTGGTACTGCCTTGGGAGAAACACGTAAGATCTCTAAAGGAAAAAAAAGGAACTCTAGAGATTAGTAATTCATATGGAAAGGGAGATTGAATAGGCTGCATGTTCTTTATCTGCCATCATGCTTCTATGTTTATGTTTCTATGTTGCCAGAGGATGAATTTATCCGCTCTTCTAGCAAACTGCTTCTATCTGTGCCCTTCTCTTCTACTGCTAACTCCAGACTTGGCTCCTTTCACCTTGCTGCGCCTTACGCCTAGAGCAAACTACCTGTGTCTGTACGCCAGGAACCTTCTCTAACCCTCTTCAAATCCAGGCTGAAAACTCACCCCTTCGCTGCTGCTTTTGGATCTTGATCTTGACTCACCTAATCTCCTTTCTTTCCCCTTGCTTTATCCTGCCTACACCTTCTTCACTAGATTGTAAGCTCTGATGAGCAGGGACTGTCTCCTACATGTCTGTGCAGCACTGCGTATGACTTGTAGCACTATATAAATGCTCAGTAGTAGTAGTAGTAGTAGTTAATAGCTGGGTTTAAGAGGTTTGGACAAATTCCTGGAGGAAAAGTCCATAAACCATTATTAATGTGGACAGGGAAAATTCATTGCTTACCCCTGGGATACGCAGCATGGCATATATATAACTTTAGGCAATCTGATGGGTACTTGTGGCACTGGATTGGCCACTGTTGGAAACAGGATACTGGGCTTGATGGATCTTTGCTCCGACCCATTATGGCATATCTTATGATGTTATGCACAAAAGGTACTCTGTACAGCTCTGCCCAAGTGACTGCCCACTTTAATACAAAATTATTCATAGAATCTCTCCCTGCGTGTACTTTTATGAAATTATCATGAAATTCTCAAAGAAATCAAGGAAGCTAACAAAAGTTACAGCACAGTAATAATAATGGGTGATTTCAATTACCCCGGTATCGACTGGGTCAGTGTCATGGCAGGACATGCTAGGGAGATAAAGTTTCAAAAGGGAGACTATGATAAAATGAGGAAAATAGTTAAGAAAAAACTAAAAGGAGCAGTTGCAAAAGTTAAAGACTTACATCAAGCTTGGATGTTGTTGAAAAATACTATCTTGGAAACCCAGACCAGCTGTATTCCATGCTTTAAGAAAAATGGAAGGAAGCCCAAAAAACTGCCAGCATGGTTTAAAGGCGAGGTCAGAGAGGCTGTTGTTGCCAAAAAAAGCATCATTTAGGAAATGGAAAAAAGAGCCAAACGACGAAAACTGTAAACAGCACAAGCACTGGCAAGTTAAATGCAAGGCATTGATAAGGCAGGCAAAGGGAGAATTTGAGAAGAAACTTGCTGCGGAAGCAAAAACGCGTAATAAAAACTTTTTCAAGTACATTCGTAGCAAAAAACCTGTGAGAGAGGCAGTTGGTCCATTAGATGATAGAGGGGTTAAAGGGGCACCAAGAGGTGACAAGGCGATAGCAGAGAGACTGAGGGGTATTTTTACTAAACAGTCTTAATGTGCGCCCGGCGATAGTGTGCAGGCTGCCATAAAAGGAGTGGGCGTTTCAGTCTTAAAGTAGCAAAACAGGATTATCGCGCGATAACGCGCGCTGCTGCGCACATTAATGGGCTAAGCGCCGCTAAGCGCGTTAACGCGCGGTAATCTTAAGTAGGCGCCCAGACATACAAACACAGAAACAGAGGTGTAGTACAATGGTTAATATACTGACTGATGATGCAGGGGTCATGAGTTTGATCCCCCAGTGTGCCTAATGCATAAGGCTGCCTGAGGCATCAGCTTTGACATGTAAGTATTGTTTCTTGAGGCATTTTATTTGTATTTTAATTATTGCTGCCAGCCAACACACCCTCATGTGCCATAACCTAAGGTGCCACATAAGGCACCCTATAAGGCACTCCATATGGCACATTATAAAGTGCACTGTCTGCCACGGCACCCTATAAGGCGCTCCAAAGGACAACTTATAAGGCACCTTATATGGACTGTAACCATAAGGTACCTCAGAAGGCGCTTTATAGGGCACCCTATAAAGCGCCTTCTGAGGCACCTTATGGTTACAGTACTCTGAGGGTGTTTTTGCTGGCAGCACTAATGTACATTAAAAATTGACAATGCTCCGGATAGCCCTATCAAATAACCCCACTGTGGGTTTGAACCCATGACCTCTGGCTCCACAAACAGTGAAGTAACTAGTGGGCTATAGCTATTAACAAGCCCCTGGCTGGCTACAGAAGGACTGCATGTCACCACACAAACAGTCTGCTGTGGTTACCAGGATAGGGTTAACCCACCCGTACCCATGATGCACTGCACATGCAAATAAGCAGTCTACAGATGATCACAAGATGGGGTATGCACCCCCACAGCACCTCGGCCTGGTAGGGGGAACTGACTGTGTGCACCCCCACAGCACCTCAGCCTGGTAGGGGGTACTGACCGTGTATGTTACTGGCACAGAGTAGCTACAGACCGTCACATTGTGCGGGAACTGTGCTCACCCTGAGGGTGAGGTGGGGCACCCAGCACCAGGTCCACAGCACCTGTCATGGCTGAAATAGGCTATGCTGCAGATCACCATCAGGGCTAGTGTGTACGATAGGTAGTTCCTGCAGACACATCTGTATTTCTCAGTCATGTTTAGACCTTATGGGCTACGATGCACCCAAAGTAGGGCATATCCTGTGTTGGTACCATGGTCACATGATGTAGGTGAAAGGGGGGGGGGGTATTTGGACCCATAGGTGGATTATATACCACCACCCAAACCACTCTCTGTGGCTCAGGGTGGGAAACAGGATCTCCTACCAACAGAGCCACACTCTACCTCCCGCAATGGTGGCAGTAGAGTGGACCATCAACCCCAGTCCTGCTGGGGAACAGACACCATACAGGCTTTGGCAATGCAGCTCTGTACACATCCATAACGCAAAGCAGACAGAAGGCCTGGAAATGCTCAGCTGCCCCCCACCACTATCTGACATTCTCCAGCAGCAAGCCTCCAGCTGCTGCACCCTGCAAGATGTTCCATCCAGACACATACTAACTGCAGACAGTCTGCTAGCTAGTCCATAGTGCATGTTTCTGGAGTAGATGCATGTACCCAGAACTGGGATGTCAGCATACACACAAGCAGATGTCAGTGATTGGGCCCCAAAACAAAACCCATATATATCACATGAGAGGAATGCTATATAGCACTATGGGGGAACCTAGCCATGCCGTGGTCACTGCTCAGTCAGGGTGAGAGTGACCTCCCAGCAGGACATGCTGTGGCCACCCTGTCCATGCAGGTGGTTGTCAGGCACTACAATGTCTGAGCCATTGCCCTATGCCCTGTGCAGATGTATCCTGGCCAGGCCACCCTGTCCGGGCTATACCCATGGTACCTTGCTCCTCATTATGCACATTGGCACACTGGCAACAGTGTGGGTTGAGGAAGGTGTTGGCAGACACCACACACTGGATAGACAAACACACGCTCCCACACCTATGCCAGCATTGTGCAAATATAGAGGCTCTTGGCAGCCCTGGCCACCGCACCAGTCCTGGGCACAGTGCAGGCATGGCTATGGTACGCAATACTGTTGGGGTCACTCCCCAGGGTGGTAAACACTGTCAGACATCAGACCTGAAGCACACTCCACAGACAGCAGAAAGGTTGCTATGATGCAGCTCAATCAGCAAATTGTGCTTAACTTAGGAATTGCTATCTGCCAGTAATCATAGCAACCGTTTGATAGGTGTGTACAATATTCCCAGGTTTAGGGTGGCATTGCTAAGGTATGCAAGTGCTAGTATTGGGAGATGCACGCAGGGCCCAACATCCTGCCTCTCCAGGAGGCTTTGAATAATGGAGCCTGTGGGTGAGGGTGTGTCTGCCCCTGTTGGCCGCTGTACTAGAGCAGAGGTTCCCAACTCCAGTCCTGGTGGGCCAAACACTGTTTGGGTTTTCATGCTGTCCCTAATGAATATGCATGAGATACATCTGCATACCATGGGGGCGGTGCATAGACATTCAGCACAGCAGTGTTTATTAGAGGCAGCATGGAACCTGAATTGTGTTTGGTCCTCCAGGACTGTATTTGGGAGACTCTGCTCTAGGTAATGTGCATGTTTATGGTGTCTGTGCTCTGTAGGGTAAAATGTAGGTTTATTGGGCATGTTTCTGTTATCTGCAATAAAGGTTCTGTCTGTATTAGCACATTTTAGTAGTGGGTAAAATATGGGGACTGGGTTGGCAGGAACCACAGCTGGGACTTGAACCTGTGACCTTCTGCTTCTGAACACACTGGCTGTGTTCACTGCACCACCATGTTGCCACAGAGATAGTGCGTTCCCTGGAGATACCATGACTGTTTGTCAGACAGAGCCTGTCTGTTGCAGTGCACGGCACCCACCTAAACAGGGCTAGGCCATGGTCTGCTCTGGGCAGCTGCCACTGCCCCCTCCACCATCAGTACCCCTCTGCCACCATGCTGACATGCCATTCTGCTGGTGGTGCTGGTGGTGTGCGGTCTCAAGCCATCCAGTGTGCAGGTAGGCGGCTGCCTATGGTGCGTGTTCTGGGGTGGGGGTGCCCGCATAGCTGCCCACCCTTTCCCCCAGCACCGCCTGCCAATGTTCCGTGCCATTGGGGGTACCTGCTGGGTACTATTCCCTGTGACACCATGGGAAGCACACTCTTGCCCATGTTGGACCCTCAGCAGTTGCTGTCTGGCTGCTCTACTGTTTCAGCATTCCTATGGGCCAGCTAGGCATTACCCTAGTCCGCACTGTGCCCCAGCTGCAGCACAGCATGTGCCGCCTGCAGCCCTCTGTGTCCCCTTTTCCAGCATCTGTCCAGTTGCCCGCCCTACTGTTGTGGAACATGTGCACACCATAGGAAACCTGCATGTAGCACATCTTTGGATCATGGTATGGAGGAAGGCAGGCACGCCCTTCCCCTGCCTCCGTCCCAGACATCTTGGTATTCTTGCAATCTGGTTTTGATAAGGGCCTAGTCGCCAGTTCCTTGAGGGTGCAACTGGCAGCGATTTCCTGTTATCGCAGGAAAGTCCACGGGATGCCATTGAGTACACACACAGATATGCTTACATTTATAAGGGTGGTGACTCACCTCTATCCACCGAGGCGGGCGGTGGTTCTGCCTTGGGATCTCAATCTGGTGCTGATGGCGTTGTCTGGTGAACTCTTTGAGCCATTCAGTCGAGCTTCCCTGAAGGATATGACAACGAAAACGGTATTCCTGGTGGCAATTTGCTTGACACCAGGATTTTGGAGCTTCAGGTCCTGTCATGCCAGGAGCCATTCCTTTTCTTCTCCAAGGAGAAAGTGTTCCTGTGCCCGGTACCTTCATTTTTGCCCAAGGTGGTGTCAGCATTTCATGTAAATCAGGCTGTTTCCTTATCGGCTCTGGCAAGCATGGATATGGGCTCTGCCACTCCGCAGCTGCACCACCTGGATGTTAAAAGAGCTCTGAGAAGGTATGTGAAAAGGACATTGTCCTTTCGGAGATCGGACCGTCTGTTTGTTCTGTTTGGCGGGCCGAGCAAAGGTGAGGTGGCAGTTAAGCCCTCAATTTCCAGATGGAGCAGGACGCAATTGCATTGGCGTACATCTTGAAGTGTAAAGCAGTGCCAGCAGGATTGCAGGCGCATTTCATGGGGGCTCAGGTAGCCTCATGGGCAGAGTATAGTTTAGTTCCACCAATGGATATCTGTAGGGTGGCAACGTGGTTGTCACTGCATACTTTCTCTAAGCATTATCACCTGTATGTCCAGATGGCGGGGGATGTGTTTCCGATCAGAAGTGCTTCAGGCCAGTTGTGCAGGTCCCTCCCGTTAGTTTAACTGCTGTGATACATCCCAGAAGTGCGGGACTGGACTGGAGGAATGATAAGGAAAGAGAAATTAAACTTAACTGCTAATTGTTGTTCCTTGAGGAACTCCAGTCCAGGACCGGAACCCTCCCTGAGTGCTTTCTGGGATAATATGTGCACACCCTGGTCCTGAAACTGGTTCCCTTGGTGTAAGAAGTGGCCAGGAGGAGCCTAGGAGTGGGGTTTAATCTGCGTTTGGGGGGGCAAACTGGAAGAGCCATCGATCGCTTGCTCCCTGCTGGTTCCAGTTGCTCGGATGCTCAACAGGTAGGCCTCCTCATCCTGGAGGGGGGGACGAGGTATCCTTCCCAGGGGATTGAGGGGATACTAGTTTATTTAGGCATAGAAGTGTTTGTTGCATGTTTAACTAGTTAGTTGTTGCTCCTGTGAGTCTAGTTTTCAATAGGTACTGGGACTGGCATAAGTACACTGGGGTCATTAAAAAGATGACATGCTCAGTCTCCAAGCTGCTGGAAGAGGTTTACTACCTAGAGGTACGGGACTGGACTGGAGTTCCTCAAAGAACAACAATTAGTAGATAAGTCTAATTTCTCTTTAGCTCCTTTAGTACAAATACCAAACGTCAGTATAGCCAGGATAAACCCTATTGTTCTTAATAGTCAAGTTCAAGCAATTCATGCATGCCAACCCCCCTATTTTGATATGTAGTACGTTTGAGTTAAACTGTAAACTGCTTTGATTGAAGGAGAAGGTGGTATAGAAAAACTGTTAAATAAATAAGCAAATAATATTTTTGTATGGGTGTTTATTAATGTTTCTACACCTTACTACCTTCCCTCACCTCTGCTTTCTGTTCTCTAACACTGCATCTTGTATTCTTCCAGACTGTAGACACACGGGTTCAAAACAAAATTGTTACAACCATTCTTCCATATGGGATGCACTGAAGAGCAGTGCAGGATATTTTATTATTGCATGGTTCCGCAGGAATAATGGGGACGTCTGCGGAAACATGGAGGATGTACATGGGTGTTTCCTAAATATGCTTTATATATCACCATGCCTGAGCATACCCCCGTTCCACCCCTTCTGCCCACGTTCTGAGATCCCCATGCTAGTGCTGTCTACATGCAGGGCACAGATGTTTCAGAATACAGTCATTTTTGCTAGAAAACTGCCTATGGTGCACATCCAAAAGGGTTATTCGTGCTATGGAATGACCTCCATATGTACTGTACTGCTTCCTTGGGTTTTTCAGGCATAAATGCATGATCTTTCATGTTTTAGCATTAATCCTTAGCTACTAAATTTCAACCATTTTTCAAGCTATGTTAGATCCCTTCTTTCAGGATATCTACCAAAATTTGTATCATTCGCAAAGAGGGAAATCTATTCCAAAAGATTTTCTGTGCTATCGGTTATAAAAATGTTAATAAGAACCAAGGGCTGATTCCTGGGACAAGCCGCTGGTAATGTCCCATCTTCAGAGTGAACTCCATTGTCTTCTATCATCTGGCGCCTCCCACTCAAGCAGTTTATAAGAACATAAGATATGCCATACTGAGTCAGACCAAGGCCATCAAGCCCAGTATCCTGTTTCCAACAGTGGCCAATTTAGGTCACAAGTACCTAGCAGTTTCTCCAAAAGACACAGGTTCTACAATGCTTGTATTGAGGCAAGTGCTGGATATTCTGGGTCCACTTTAATAATGGTTTATGGACCTTTCCTCCAGGAACTTGTCCAAACCTTTTTTAAACCTGGTTACACTAACAGCTTTTACTACATCCTCCGGTAGCAAATTCCAGAGTTTGATTACACATTGAGCGAAAAAATATTTTCTCTTAATAGTCATAAATAGGTTACCCTGTAGCTTCATTGCATGCCCCTAGTCTTTCTATATTTTGATGCTGTAAACAGTTGATCAACTTTTACCTGTTCCACTCCATTCATTAATTTATAGACCTCTATCATATCTCCCCTCAGCTTTCTCTTTTCCAGGTTGAAAAGCCCTAACCTTTTTAGCCTCTCTTCATAGGGGTATCCTTCCATCCCTATTACCATTTTGGTGTCTCTTCTCTGTACCTTTTCTAATAACACTATATCCTTTTTAAGATACGATGACCAGAATTGCACACAATATTCAAGGTGCTGTCACACAATGGAACGATACAGAGACATTATAATATTCTTTGTTTTATTTTCCATTCCTTTCCTTATGATACATAGCATTCTATTTGCTCTCTTGGCCGCCGCTGCACACTGGGCAGACGGTTTAACATGTTATCCACGATGACGCCAACATCTTTTTCCTGGGTGGTGGTTCCCGATGTGTAAGCTTGCATCGTGTACACCATAGATTGTTTTTTTCTTTCCTAGGTAGAAGAAACTCTGTTTATATATAAAATGCTAATGCAGGACAGTGTCAAAGACCTTGAAGATATCTAAGTATTACTACTACTACTACTACGACTACTGAACATTTGTATAGGCGTACGCAGCGCTGCACAGAAACATATAAAAGACGGTCCCTGCTCATTAGAGCTTACAGTCTAATAAAGACAGACAAAACAGTAGCTGTAGACACAGGATACAGCTAGGAGGAATGATAAGGAAACACTAAGGACTTCAGGTGAGTCACGATCCAAAAGCAAAGAGGTGACTTTCCAGCCCGGATTTGAAAAGGGTCAAAGAAGACTCCTGATGTACAGACTCAGGTAGTTTGTTCCAGGCATAAGGAGCAGCAAGGTGAAAGGAGTGAAGTCTGGAGTTGGTAATAGAAGAGAAGGACACAGATAGAAGTGATTTGCCAAAAAAGTGGAGTTCCTGAGGACGGGTGTAGGGCAAGATAAGAGAGGAAAGGTAGTGAGGAGCTGCAGAGTGAATGCACTTATAAGTCAGCAGGAGAAGTTTGAATTGGATGAGGAAATGGATAGAAAGCTAATGAAGAGACTTCAGAAGAGGGTAATATGAGCATGATTAGGCTGGTGGAGGATTAGTCGTGCAGCAGAGTGTTGAACAGATGTAAGGTGAGAGAGAGATGACTCAGAGGGTGACCAGCAAAGAGCAGGTTACAATAGTCTAGACGGGAGGTGACAAAGGAGTGGATAAGTGTCTTTGTTGTGTATTCAGAAAGGAATGGGTGAAGTTTGTTGATGTAGAGAAAGAAACTACAGATTTTACTATCAATTGGATGTATGTGGAGAGGGAAAGAGAGTAGTCAAAGATGACCCCAAGTTTGCGAGCCGAGTTGACAGGGAGGAATAGAGAGTTAATCAGAGACTGAGAAAGGAGAAAGGGGAGAAGAGGGTTTAGGGAGAAAAATAAGAAGCTCAGTTTTGGCCATATTCAATTGCAAGCGGTGGTGAAATATCCAAGCAGCAATGTCAGAAAGGTATGCAGAGATCTGGGCCTGGACTGCCAGAGAGATTTCAGGTGTAAGAGGTAGATCTAGGAGTCATCAGCGTAAAGATGATACCAAAAGTCATGAGAAGAAATGAGTGCACCAAGGGACTGGGTATATAGAGAGAAACGGAATGGACCCAAGACTGATCCTTGGGATACACCAACTAAGAGCAGGATAGCAGTAGAAGAGGATCCATCAGAACAAACATTGAAAGAGCGATGGGAGAGATAAGAAGAAAACCAGAATAGCACAGAGCCCTTAAAACCAAGTGAGGACAAGGTATCAAGAAGAAGGTTGTGGTCAACAATGTCAAAAGCAGCAGAACGGTCAAGAAGTATACCACATCTAGCGCCCTCCCCTATCCAATTCTCTGGACCCCAGTCAAAGAAAGTCAAATTTGTCTGATAAGATCTACCTCTAGGAAATCTATGCTGTCTCAGATCCTGTAATCTCTTGGATTCTAGAAACTGTGCTATCCTCTGCCTTAACAGTGTTTCTATTAATTTACTCACCACAGAGGTCAGACTAACTGGCCTGTATTTTCCAGTCTCTTCTTTACTTCTCTTTTTATGGATAGGAAACACATTTTTCCATCTCCATTCTTCAGGATCAGTCTCAGCTTTAAAGAAAAATTGAAGAGATCAGACAGTGAACTGCCAGTACTTCCCTGAGTTCCTTCAAAACCCTCTGATAAATCCATCTGGCCCTATTGCTTTGGAACACAGTCTTCTGAAATCCCTTAAGGTGTACTGTCGTCAGGTGCCCCCAGTGGCAAATGGCTGTAAAGGCACGCTGTGCATTTATATTATTTTTAAGGAGCAATGGCTCTTTAAGGCCCAGTGCAGTTTGGTCCTTGGAGTTTTAGCTCCTTTTGAGAACAAATTATATAAGCCAAGAGTAGAGGGTAATAAGGCTTTATTTCCCCTTTAACGCAAGGGTTCACTAAGACATAAGAAAATAAAGACAGTCCTTCTTTATAAAGGGTTCCACCAAAATAAGCAAACAACTGTTATAAGCTTCACAATTGATTGCAGGGTTTAACTGAGGATTCTTTCATTCCAAAGTAAATTAACCAAATGAGCAAACAGACTGTTATGAGCTTCACAATTGCTTGCAGGAATTCTTTTATATTTACAGTTCTACTAAGGACTCATGGCTAGTAGCAACACAAAAGCTACAATCCATAGATTCATCTTGAGGGATGGGAATAGTATTCTCAAACTCTATTTCCATGGACTCTGCGTCACTGGCTTTTCCCTCTGAATAAGTGCTTTCCCTTGTGGCTACAACTTTACAGGGTCTGTCTCTATTTCTTTGCTTCCAGTAAGACTGTCCTGTTAAGCCCTTAGGTATTGTTTTGAAAAGCTCTGCTTTGTTCCCTCTTCTCATATACTGAGTGTCTGCTTTATCAGAGCTTCTAGGAGCAAGGCTTTCTTTTAAAAGTAAAGAGCCACCATACCTTGATTTCCTGCAGCTGCTACACCTGGAGCTCTCTCTCTGACGTACTTCTCTCTGGAGACAGGTTTCCTTGTGCAGTACTTTGCCTTCCTGAAGCCCAGGAAAACCTGGTGAGGATTCCCAACCTCTGTGCTTCTGTGTAATGGTAGCTTTGTTATAGGAACCTCTCCTTCTGGTACCTTGTAATCCTGATCCAGGGTACTCCGGTGAATGTAGGCTTCTCTCAAAGCATGGCTCCTTGGCTTTCTGTGCTCCTCTTTCAGCTGTTATTATTCTTGTCATGCTGCTTGATTCAGCTACGTTACTTGGGCTGGGAGAGTCACTCCTTCCAGCCAAACTGCTTCTCCTGGCAGCCTCTCTCTGGACTCTGTCTCTCTGTGCTCTGCCCCTATGGACTCTATCCCTCTGGATAGTCTCCATCTGGATTCTTTCCCTCTGGGCTTGCTCCGTGTGGACTCTCTCCTTCTCCACACTCCTCCTTCCTTCTGGCTGAAATGCTGCCGGCTGAGTTCCCTCCGAATGGATTCCTCCTCCACTCCTTGCACACCACTTCCTTCTGGCTGTCTTTCCTTTATAAAGGCATTTTACCTTTGAAACTCCCGGGCTTGCCTTCAGGTGCAGCTGGTTAACACTCATACAATCAGTGGCTGGGCACGTTGAGTCAGCCTCTGTAGGCTTACTCCTGCCCCCACTTGCTGTGCTGCGAAGTAATTGCATCTTCTGCACATCCACAGCTCTATGAAAGACAGAGTTTTTTTCTAAACCTGCACCTTCCATGGCTCTAGCCTCATGACAGTACTTCATTTTCCTTTCTATGGGGGCCATTTACTAAAGTGTGCTATACAGTCAACACGTGATTAGGCATGCACTAAACACAGTAACAGTTACTGCGTGGGCATGTCAGATAATGTATGCCCGCACTTCATGTTGCCAATAACGTGTTAGGGTGATATATGAGTGGGTTAGAGGCAAAGAGTGGGCATGGTCACCACATATCACTGCTGTCATTGTTGCAATTAATGTGGGCTCACTTAACGCCTCAATAGGTAGCATTAGGGGAACCTGTGGTAATTGCGCCGTGTGTTAAAGTATACATTTGCATATTATGTGTCAGTAATATGCTGGCCATGTCCATGACAATTGCCATGGAGGCTCTGCACTTAATGCACATTAGATTTCGCATTAAGCAAAAATCTAACACATTTTATTTATTTATTTATTTATTTATTTAACATTTATATACCGCATCTTCCAAAGTTCAGTTGCGGTGTACAATTAACAACAATTAACAAAGCGCAGTTTGTTTTACATAGAACGTCATAACTTTTACATAGAACATCATAAATTAAACAAACACAGTTTTATAAACAAACAGTATATTTAAGCTAGAACCGTGAGTATCAAGTTAACTAACGTATTGTAGTGTCGAACAACGTAAAAAAGAACATAACATATGCAACTATATACATGTGGAGGTATTTGGGCATAAGAGCTTGGATCGTCATTTCGTTTAAGCTGTAAGTGTTATCCGGATAGAGTTAGGTTTGTACTTGATGTGAACAGGTGGCTATTTAGCCTTTGTCTAATATGGGTTCTAGGGTTTCCATTGTATTATAGTGTTTAGTGAATAGATATGTTTTCAATTTTTTGCGGAATTCCACGATCTCTGTTAGTGATCGTAGATCCTCTGGTAGGGAATTCCAAATGGTTGGAGCTATGTGAGAAAAGGCTCTATTATTTGTTAATTTATGTGCTTTTATGAAGTCTTTTGGAATCTTTAGTTTATTTGATTGTCCTTTTCTGTGGGTAGGCTTAGAAAGTTCTTTGCATATTAGACTACATAGAGTAGTCGGGGCCATGTCATGTAAGGCTTTGAATGATGTTATTATTATTTTGTAAATTATCCTGCTTTGAATAGGTAACCAGTGAAGGGATGCTAGAATTGGTGTTATGTGTTGGAGTGAGTTTATTTTTAGTATAATTCTAGCTGTTTAGAAAATGGGCTTCTTATTATCTTTGGGGTGAATATTGAAAAACATTTATGAAATTTGCAAACCTGCAAACCGCCTCAATGCCACTCACCGGGATATTCAGCGGCATTAATGTAGTTAGTGCCGCTGAATATCCCCAGTTTCAGCCTCTAAAGCCCCAGCAGTAGCTGGCTAGTATCGGGGTGTTGTGGGGCGGAGTGGAGGGGGTACCCAAGGATAACCGGCTAGTGGCAGTATTCATTTCTCCTAAATCGGCTAAAGGTAGGACAGCTGGATGTCTGTCCTAACTTTTACTGCTTTTGCAATCCGGCCAGCAGCTGAATAGCACTATTGACTGGATCGTGGAATCGCAATTAGGCCAACCCGGATATTCACGGCCGGTGGTAGGATATGACCCCGGCGTTGAATATCTGGGTTCAGTTTTTAGCGGCAATGGCTAGCCGCTGTAAAGCATTAGCACAGCTGCTGAATATGAAATTGCTTCCAAAATCACTGCATGTACTTTTCTGAAGTGATTATCCAACCAGATGTCCCTGGTAGGAGATTCTGCTAATTTGTCTTCATTGAAAAAAGGCTTTCCAGGAGTGGAGATGGATCGGGGAATAGAATCAATGCATAAAGCTTTGTTTTCAAATCTACACATTTTCTTCCTTCTTGCAACCAGAACTTCCCTTACAGTTTATACTGGAGAAGCCCTTGAAGGTAGGAAGCAGGTCGCACACCCATTAGCACTAAGCCTCTTACTGAATCATTCTGAGAAAAGACTCATCAGGCAACTGTGTTTCTTGCAGGACTGCTTCCCCTGTCCTAGAGAAGGATGCCTGATAATGGGACAGTACATTGATGCTGATGCCGTCATCACAAACAAGAGTCAGGAATTTCAATTACACACTGGACATGATGAACCTTTTTCCGGTAATCTTTTCTTACTTTTTAATGTATATTTTGTATAATGTTTATTGCTACCAAACTGTACTCTATAGAGAGGTTTTACAGCAGAACCTATAATATAATATATAATATAAAATATAATAAAAAATAAGTTATTTTACTAAATGTAGTTCCATAAAAGTGTGATCATAAAAGTGCGGTATATAAGCATAAATAAAAGTAGTGAAGACAACAAGAGCTTTATATCTTGGAACAGTTAAGCATAAAGGCACTTTAAAGTAGGGGTGTACAAGCAAAAACATTTTGTTACAGTACATTTCATTTCTTATGTCTTTGCAGTTTGCTTTGTTTTGTTTTAATAAAATTTCACTTTTATAAATTTTAATTATACAATGATTTTATTAATAACATAGCAGCAGAATGGGATGGTATTGGTGACGGAGGATCACATTTCTGTGACAACGGCAACAACATTAAACTTAAACTGCACAGAAGAAAGGCTTGGCAATCTACTTCCGTATCTTGCCGTGAAAACCCAATGGATAGTCACAAATTGCAAATAGCACACTACAATGCTGTAAGATAAGACCCCCAGGTCGGAAGGCACTCAACTGGCTACTGGGGAGGAGCTGAAGATTTTTCAAAGTAAAGCCAGCATTTATGATGTGGTTGGATCAAAGCCCTCGGGAAGTCTGACTGCTGATGTAGCTGCGCATGAAATGAGAGTCAGAAGCTGTAAAGATGTCTTACATATTGGGCATGGAAAATATGAAGCATGAACCAAGAGAAGTTGAATGTGGTCAAGAATGAAATGGAACATGTAGAACTCAATCTTTTGGGTGTCAGCGAACTGAAATGGACTAGCATCAGGCAGTTTGCATCTGATGATCACATAGGGGTATGTTTACTAAACCGGGCTAACGGTTAACCCGGGTTATCTGCAACTAGGTCCCATTGAATAATATGGGACCTAGTGGCAGATAGCCCGGGTTAACCGTTAGCCCGGTTTAGTAAACATACCCCATAGTCTACTATGCTGGAAATGAAAGACAAAGAAGAAATGGTGTTGCATTTATAATTAAGAAGAAACCTGCAAGAACTGTAATGAAATACAGTGCAATCAGTGAACACTTAGGGGTATGTTTACTAAAGTGCGCTATTTGCGCTGCTGTAACGTTATCGCGTGATAAGGCGCCTTATCACACGATAATGGCGCTTTACTGGGCGATAAGGCGCCTTATTGCGCGATAAAGCATGCAGCGGCGCAAACGAGTGCTGAAGGTGGAGAAAGGCTCCCGGAGGGCGGAGGAAGGCTCCCCAGGGGCGAAGAGAGAGTGTCAATGGGTTTAGAGTGGGAGGGGAGAGGCTCCCTGCACACTAACGCTGTGGATTCCGGGGCTGAAAACTAACGCGAGTGAAACCCTGACTTTAGAGCAGATTTAAAGGGAAGAGAAACCATTTCCGTCTGCAATGTACAGCAAAACCAGGGAAACCTGCAAAAAGTGATAAGTGCGATACATGTGCATGGAACAAAAGGGCAAATAAACAGTGAAAATGACAAGAAGAAAACATAATAAAAGGATAACAAAGCTGGCCAATAGTGATATTAATGGGAAACAGCAGAAAACACTCTCGAGAATGCTCCAAAAAAAAGATATGAAGTTTGGAAGGGTCTACGCTCCGTCCCCATACAAGGTGAATGATCCCACAGTGAAATTCCGCTGATCAGGGCTGTCCCTCCCCATTGGACAGGTTTCCTATGGCATGCACATCTTCCGCAACAGCATGGTGGGCATGTCGGAATGGGCAACTGGACAGATGCTGGAAAAGGGGACACAGAGAGCTGCAGGCGGCACATGCTGTGGTGCAGCTGGGCCACAGTGCGGACTAGGGCGATACCTAGGTGGCCCATAGGAATGCTGAAACTGTACAGCAGCCAGACAGCAACTGATGAGGGCCCAACATGGGCACAAGTGTGATTCCCACAGTGTCACAGGGGATAATACCCAGCAGGTACCCCCAAGGGCACAGAACATTGGCAGGCGGTGCTGGGGGGACGCGTGGACAGCTATGCAGGCACCCCTACCCCAAAACCCACACCATAGGCAGCAGCCTACTCGCACACTGGATGGCCTGAGACCTCACACCACCAGCACCACCAGCAGAAGGGCATGTCAGCATGGTGGCAGAGGGGTACTGGTGGTGGAGGGGGCAGTGGCTGCTTCCCACAGCAAACCATGGCCCAGCCCTGTTTAGGTGGGTGCCTTGCGCTGCAACAGACAAGCTCTGTCTGACAAACAGTCATGGTATCTCCAGGGAGTGCACAGTCTTTGTGGCAACAAGGTGGTGCAGTGAACACAGCTAGTTCAAGTCCCAGCTGTGGTTCCTGCCAACCCAGTCCTCATATTTTACCCACTACTAAAACATGGTAATACAGACAGAACCTTTATTGAAGATAACAGAAACATGCCAAATACGCCTACATTTTACCCTACATAGCACAGACACCATAAACATGCGCATTACCTAGAGCAGAGTCTCCCAAATGCAGTCCTGGAGGGCCAAACACCATTCAGGTTCCATGCTGCCTCTAATAAACATGGCTGTGCTGCATGTCTATGCACCGCCCCCATGGTATGCAGATGTATCTCATGCATATTCATTAGGGACAGCATGAAAACATGAACAGTGTTTGGCCCACCAGGACTGGAGTTGGGAACCTCTGCCCTAGAGCAGCGGCCAACAGGGGCAGACACACCCTCACCCACAGACTCCATTATCCAAAGCCTCCTGGAGAGGCAGGATGTTGGGCCCTGCGTGCATCTCCCAATACTAGCACTTGCATACCTTAGCAATGCCACCCTAAACCTGGGAATACGGTACTCACCTATCAAAAGGTTGCTATGATTACTGGCAGATAGCAATTCCTGAGTTAAGCACAATTTGCTAATTGAGCTGCATCATAGCAACCTTTCTGATGTCTGTGGAGTGTGCTTCAGGTCTGGTGTCTGACAGTGTTTACCACCCTGGGGAGTGACCCCAACAGTATTGTGTACCATAGCCATGCCTGCACTGTGCCCAGAACTAGTGCGGTGGCCAGGGCTGCCAAGAGCCTTGTGGTCTTGGGCAAGCCACTTAACCCTCCATAGCCCATGTTCCCTGTCAAATAGTTATCTCCAAGTTATAATGCCCTGTTCAATGTAATTTCAGTTTGTTCAATGTAAACCGCACTGATGCAGAATAGCGCGGTATATAAGAGAATGTAAATAAATAAATAAATAAATAAAAATATTTGCACTATACTGGCATAGGTGTGGGAGCATTTGTCTGTCTATCCAGTGTGTGGTATCTGCCAACACCTTCCTCAGCCCACACTGTTGCCAGTGTAAACCTGCCAATGTGCATAATGAGGAGCAGGGTACCATGGGTATAGCCCGGACAGGGTGGCCTGGCCAGGATCCATCTGCACAGGGCATAGGGCAATGGCTCGGACATTGTAGTGCCCGACAACCACCTGCACGGACAGGGTGGCCACTCTCACCCTGACTGAGCCTTGACCACGGCATGGCTAGGTTCCCCCATAGTGCTTTATAGCATTTCTCTTATGTGATATTTATGGGTTCTCTTTTGGGGCCCAATCACTGACTTATCTGCTTGGTGTGTATGCTGACATCCCAGTTCTGGGTACATGCATCTTCTCCAGGAACATGCACTATTGACTAGCTAGCAGACTGTCTGCAGTTAGTATGTGTCTGGCTGAACCACTTGCAGGGTGCAGTGGTTGGAGGCTTGCTGCTGGAGAATGTCAGATAGTGGTGGGGGGCAGCTGAGCATTTCCAGGCCTACTGTCTGTCTGCCTTGCCTTATGGATGTGTACAGATCTGCATTGACTGCCCTGTAGGGTGTCTGTTCCCCAACAGGACTGGGACTGATGGTCCCCTCTACTGCCACCATTGCAGGGATGTAGAATGTGGATCTGTTGGTGAGAGATCCTGTTTCCCACCCTGAGTCACAGAGGGTGGGTTGGGTGGTGGTACTCCACCTATGGGTCCAAACAGCCCCCCTTCACCTACATTATGTGACCATGGCACCAACACAGGATATGCACTATTCTGGGTGCATCATAGCCCATAAGGGCTAGACATGACTGAGAAATACAGATGGACACAGATGTATCCTAGGTGTGTCGACAGGAACTACCTATCACACACACACTAGCACTGATCTGGACCTGCAGCATGGTGTATTTCAGCCCTAAAAGGTGCTGTGGACCTGGTGCTGGGTGCCCCACCTCAACCTCAGGGTGAGCACAGTACCCGCACAATGTGACGGTCTGTAGCTACTCTGTGCCAGTAACACACACAGTCATTATCCCCTACCAGGCTGAGGTGCTGTGGGGGTGCATACCCCATCTTGTGATCATCTGTAGACTGCTGATTTTCATGTGCAGTGTATCATGGGTACGGGTGGGTTAACCCTATGCTGGTTACCACAGCAGACAGTTTGTGTGGTGACGTGCAGTCCTTCTGTAGCCAGCCAGGGGTTTGTTAGTAGCTGTAGCTCACTGGTTACTTCACTGCCTGTGGAGTCAGAAGTCATGGGTTTGATCCCACAGTGTGGTTATTTGAGGCATTTTCTTTTTTAATTTAAATTAGTGCTGCCAGCAAAACCACCCTCACAGTGCTGTAGCCTTAAGGTGCCTCATAAGGCTCCCTCGAAAGCACTCTATAAGGCGCCCTGTAAAGCGCCCTATAGGGAACATTATAAGGTGCCTTGGCGGACAGTGCACTTTATAATGTGCCCTCTGGAGTGCCTTATAGGGCGCCTTATGCGGCACCTTAGGTTACGGCACTGTGAGGGTGTGTTTGCTGGCAGCACTAATTTAAATTAAAAAAGAAAATGCCTCAGATTGCCCTATCAAATGACCCCACTGTGGGATCAAACCCATTATCTCTGGTTTTACAGGCAGTGAAGTTACCAGTGAGCTTCAGCTCTATAGCTACTAACAAACACCCTGGCTGGCTACAGAAGGACTGCAGGTCACCACACAAACTGATTTAAAGTAAAGGGTAATGCCTCAGACAGCCTTACTCATCAGGCCCACTGGGGGATTGAACTCATGACCCCTGTGTCATCAGTCAATGTATTAACCATTGTACTACACCTCTGTGGCTGTGTTTATGGGTCAGCGCACCTAATTAAGGCTAACGCGCATTAACGTGCCACGGCTCCCTCTATCACATGAAAACGTACCTTATCGCACGATAACCCTAAATGCTACCTTAAGACTGGAACGCCCACTACCTTATATGGCACGTTAAGACTGCTTAGTAAACATACCCATTAATTTCTATTCATCAATGAGGAATGCCTATCAACACAACTATAATTGAAGTATATGCCCCAACAACAGATGAAGAAGAGGATGAAATTGATGAGTTCTACGAAAAAGTACAAGCTGAAATTGACAGAAACTTAAACAGCATATCCTGATAGTCATGGGTGTCTGAAACACAAAAACTGGCAACAAAGAAGAAGGTGTCCTACACGGAGCGGATGGTTCATCCCTAAAACAAAGACATGGGGAGGGTTCACCCCTAAAACAAAGACACAGGGAGGGGTGGCCTGCACAGAGTAGCAGGTGCACCTATTCTTGCCATCTTACTGGGCAGACTAGATGGACCATACTGGTCTTTATCTGCCATCATTTACTATGTTACTATGTTAAGGCAAAATGGTTGGAAAATATGGACTTGACAACATAAATAAAGCTGGAGAAAGACTGATAGAATTCTGCAAGACCAACAATATATTAATCTCAAACACCTTCTTCCATCAACACATATGGACTTCACTCAATGGATTGTACAAAAATCAAATTGACTATATCTGTGGAAGTCAGCGATGGAAAAGCTCTATAACATCAACAAAGACAAAACCTGGAGCTGACTGTGGTACACACCAACTACTAGTATGCAAACTCAAGCTAAAGTTGAAAAAGAGCAAGACACATAAATGTAGAAAAATATGACCTTGAGAATATACCACTGTAATTTAAAGACTGCCTGCAAATTCAATTTTCTGCTTTAGATACAAATGACACAGCTCCAGAAGAGTTATGGAATGACATCAAGAAGGTTGTGTTGGAAGAAAGTGAGAGGTCTCTACAGAAGATGAAAAAGGAAAAACGGAAAAAATGGATGACCGAAGAAACTCTGAAAATTACCCAGAAACGCAGAGAAGCTAAAGTCAGAGGAGAACGAGAGTTAGGGGTATGTTTACTAAAACATCCTAATGTTACCGGCGCTAGTTGCAGTGATAATGTGAAGAATGCCATATAAGGAGCGGGTGTTCCAGTCCTAAGGTAGCAAGAATCTGTATCGCGCGATAGTGGGCGCCGTGGCACGTTAATGCGCGTTAACCCTAAGTACATGCCAGCGCAGTGTTAGAAGCTCTAATGATGTAGCCCACTGGATACTGCAATGACTGTGGAGGCAGAAGTCAGGGGTTTGACCCTGCAGTGGTGTAATCTAAAAAGGCTGTCTGAGGCATTTTCTTTTAATTTAAATCAGTGCTGCCAGCAAAAACACCCTCACAGTGCTGTAGCCCAAGGTGCCTCATAAGGCCCCCTATAAGGCGCCCCATAGGTCACATTATAAAGTGCCCTGTCTGCCTGATGCCTATTCATGCCCGCAGACATCCCCGACATTCCTGAAATCAAACAGGGACCCGTAAGTCCACTGTACCACCTCAGACATGCCCTACTATGCCTCCCTTCCATACTTGCACATCCCTGCACCAGAGATGTCTGTAAACGTCAATTTTGGAATGTCTTCAAAGACGTCTCTGTGATTTTGACATCCATATGCATATCTTTGGACATTCAAATCATGGCTAAGATTTTTAAAATGACCCCCATAGTATATAATGGCAGATAGACCAGTATGGTCCATCTAGTCTGCCCAATAAGGTTGCTAGAGTCAGGGTCGGCCCGTCCATTGTGCAAAAATGATATTTGCACAGGGCCCCGTGTTTCAGGGGGCCCTGCGCAAACAACATTCTGCATCTGCCGGTAAATTTAAAAAAAAAAAACTTGCTGCTGCTGCCGCTGCGGCAGCGGCAGAATCGAGTGTCCCACGGGCCCCCCCCTGCCCGGCAGTCCTCCATGCGGCCTCAGTTCCTTCAGCGCGGGCTTTTCAGAGCCATGAAGGGAGAGTTTCCCTTTCTTGCAGTTCTGTTAAGCCGCTGGCGCTGAGGGAAACAGGATTTCCTGTTTCTCATCAGCCCTGTGGGCTTAAACAGAGCCGCAAGAAAGGGACTCTGCCGGACAGGGGCTGATGGGGGGCTAGGACTGGTAATGGGCTATGGAGGGGGCTAGGACTGGTAATGGGCTATGGGGGGGGGGGCTAGGACTGGAAGTGGGATGATGGGGGGGCTAGGACTAGTAATGGGCTATGGGTGGGGCTAGGACTGGTAATGGGCTGGGCAGGTTGCTAGGACTGGAAATGGGCTGAGTGGAAGGGTGGGCTTGAACTGCAAATAGCTGATGGGAAGGGGGGCTTGGAATGGAAATGAGCTGTGGGAGGGAGCTAGCACTGGAAATGGGCTGAGTGGGGCAGGGAGCTAGGACAGGAAATGGGCTGATGGAGGGGCTAGGATAGGACTGGAAATGGGCTGTTGGGGGTGCTAAGATTGGAAATGGGCTGTGGTGGGGGCTTGGATTGAAATAGGCTCATGCAGAGGCTAGAACTGGAAGTAAGCTCATGGGGGGCTTGGATTGGAAATGGGCTGAGTGGAGGGGATCTAGGATTTGACATTGGCTGATGGTGGGGCTAGGAAAGGACTAGAAATGGGCTGATGGGGGGGCTGGGTTTAGAAATGAGCTGATGGAGGGACTCGGATAGGACTGGAAATGGATGGGGGAGCTAGGACTGGAAATGGGCTGATGGTGTGGCTAGGATAGGATTGAAAATGGGCTGATGGGGGGCTAGGACTGGAAATGGACTGATGCGGGGACTAGAAGGGAGTGGATGCTAGGTGGGGCTGGAACTAGAAGGGAGCTGATGTTGGGAGAGGATTAGAATGGGATGGAGCTGGGAGAGTGAAATGGAGAGGGGAAAAATATTTTGTGTGGGAGGGAAGAAAAATCTACAATTGGCCGGGTACTGGGAGAGTAAGTGGGGATTGAGGATGGAGGGGTAAAATTTGAGTGGATGATAAAGGAATGAGGAAAGAGCAAAAGGAGAAAGATTGGTATGTTAAAGCAGATGTAGAGAGAGAATGGAAAAAAAAAACTAGAAGAGAGAAGAAAGGACAAATGGACAGCAGACAATGGAGAGTTAGCAGAATACACGAAGAAACCAGAAGAAAGTGGCTGGAGAAATTGCTGGCTGGAGAAATTGCAACTGAAAAAAAATGCACAAAAGGTAGAAAAATATCTTTATTTTGAATTTATTAACTGGAATATGTCAGCTCTGGGAAATGTGCATCATTAACGTCTGCGCTTTGTTTAGTACAAGAGGAAATTAATTTATAGTTTTATTTATACAGTGTTATTGTACATTCCAAGTTTGGCTTTTGGGGTTCCCAGTTTAATTCAAACTGTAATTTATGTGGTTGATCAAATGTATAACTGTAATTTCTGTGGTTGATGTGCACCCCTCCCTTTAATCAGACTGTATTCTTAAATTGTTCTGTACATACTCCCTTGTTTTTTCCACCACTAGACCGCTACTGATCGCTGGAAGTAGCGGCATACATATTTATACCAACTTTATACCAAATAAATAAATTATTGTCTTCCTGTTTCTAAATTGTGATTCCTTGTTTGGTGATGATCTATGTTCTGCATGTGTAACTGAGCTGAGGTATTCTGTTTATGTAATTCCTATTTGACATTGCCACTTGTCTGAAATGTATTGGTTTAATATTTGCAGTGTTGCCTTTTGATGGTAGAGTATGGTGCTGTGTGAGTCCTGGTAGTGCTGTTAAGATACGACGGGTTTGCTATGGGTTCTAAATGGGCAGTGTTTGTAGTAGTTCCTAATGTGCCTGGCAGTTGGCACTGGATTATAGTAATATAGAAATCTTTTAGTCTTTCCTTATCCATACACTCATTAAGAGGCATGTTTACTAAAAGTTAGCTTATGGTAACATTATGCAAATATTTATGCAAATGAGGCCCTACACCCATTCTCCGCACATGGCCCCACACCCCCCTTGGGCCGCCCCTGGCTAGAGTAGTTGTAACCAGAGCTCCATGCAGATCACCACCTCTTTGTTTGTTTAGGGTTGTACCCGCCGCTCTGTGCAGGTCACCACCGTCTATTTGTTGAAATATACAAAATATTTGAGTTTCTTTTGATTTTATCCTCTTGCTATACTATTGTATTGTTGATGAATGTCCTTCCTGTTTCCTTATTGGCCCAAAGTTTGTCTGGTCTGTAGTTCTATGGAAAATGCACAACCCTACTTTAAAGCTTAATATAATGATGCTCTAGTTGTCACTCATTGCTCAGAAGAAAGCATGATCTTACTGTAGTTCATTAAGGTGTTTAGTTATTGATCATCAAAACAATAATGACGAGAAGTGATCAAATCCTACAGCTAGGAAAACTTGGTCAGAAATAGTTTCATTGGTTAAAATCAAATGAACTATTTGGATTAAATCTGAACATGAAATGGAATCTGTTTATTTAAAATGTTTTACTTAATTTGACATAGGACCCAATGGGGAGGCTATTAGTGATGTAGCAGAAAGAAGATTATTGGATTAAGAAAGAGAGTATAATTAAATGGAAGGGAACTATGTCACCATTTAGTTAAGATTAGTGGGCAGGCTGGTAAAGGATGAACTGCATTGAGCATTAAGTATACAAGCAGATTTGAAAGTGCAGAGGTTTATGAAAGCTGTTCTTAGTTATTATAACTGTATTAAAGATCTTGCAAAAGATTTGGTCCTGATTTAGCCATGGTCAGAAAGTGAGCCACATCTATTCATCCTTTAAAATTATAAATTTAATGCATCAATTAATATAATAGTGAAGGTTTTTGTATTTCCAATATTTAGTAAAACATTAGGGTTTATAGGGGCTAATACACAGTTGCAGCAGTCAGCGTTTAAATTAATATATATATATATATATTCAGCACCATGATAAGAATAGTCTGAAGTGCTAAATAAACATTTTGGACACTGACCTCTGCTGCTGCTTTTTAATTTAGGCCTAAACTAAACATACGCATTATCCATATAGCAGCCCAATATCACCACGATTTACTAGGGATATGTATTCATTTGAAATTAAATGGAAAATGTTTCCCATTTTGTTTCATATCATTTCACAGGTATTATTAATAGTGCCCATGATCACTTAATAGTGCACACTATTGTGCAACTGTATGCACTTTTAAGCCATAGTGCACCCTATTATGCAATAGTGCACTATTAACCAGACCTGGGAAATGAAAAAATACACGAAAACAAAACAAAACATATTTTTTGCCTTCACACCCCTAGTCCCTGTATTTTCTCTCCAGCACTTACAGCTCTTCCGTATCTGTGCATAGCAGAGTTACACATTCACCAGCTTCTGGGAAACAACACTGTTCGAAACGTGACCTCAGAATTTTCATTTCTTACAACTAAGACTAGGGCCGCCATTCTCAATTTGTATGTTAAACTTCATAACATTTGCACAACCTAACTTCTTTCTGTGTTTGGTTTTGTGTTGCAGAATGGCTATATCAAATATCTGTCAATGTTGACAGAAATGATGAGAACTTTTTATTCCTTTTAGTTTTGTACCCTGTTAATGAAACAACAGTGGAATGTGAAATTAGGTGAGTTTAATATGGCAGCAAGAAATGTGAACCTCGCAGTGTTACAGTGGCTAATGTAAATCTTCTCATCTTTGAAAAATGTTGGAACAGGTTTGAAATGTCAAGCTTATAGGTCACAGAAGAAAATTATTTTTCTGGGGTTCTTGTCTTGTTTGTAGCTGAGAGGGAGAGATAGATCTTCAGAGAACCCTCTGGTGAAATACAGACTCTTTTCCACTTGGTTCACTTTCCAAAATACAACACCTGACACAGTGGGCCCGATTCTATCCCAGACGTAGAAGCACTCTGTGTGCCCGGCCAAATCTGGGTGCACAGAGGGCATCGTGATTCTGATCCCGCAGGGCACTTCTAGCTCCACAGGATCAGAATCGCGAACAGGCCTGTACGTGCAGGCTTGGACCCCGATTCTGTCTGGTCTGCAGGTACAGGCCTTCCCCGACTAACTCAGTCAGGGCTTGTAAATGAAGCTGTGCCGCCGTGGCGTCTGGTTGCCATGGCACCGTGGCTCCATTTAAAATGCCGGCCTCCAAATTTCTTTCCCTGCACTCCGACCACTGATCTGGCCTCCCAGGGCCAGGGTCGGGCTGCGGGCAATGTCCGCTGCCCTCTGCTGTCCCTTCCCAGCCCTGGGCCCACTGATCCTGCCGAATCAGGGAAGTTATTCCACCTTGGAGGTGGAATACCTTCCCCATTCAAGTCGCCGGCCCCGGACGTACAGGGCTGACATCAGAATTGGCCCTGTATGTCCGGGGCTGGTGAATGCCCATTACCTGCCCTAATGCCCCGATCCTCCCCTTTCCCACTCCCTGTGTAACTTCTCCATACAATGCGCAGAGTAGGAGGATGGGGCCGGGAAAAGCCATGAATAGCGGGGATGGATGTCCCATTGGGACATCCATCCCTGCTATTTGTGGCTCAGAATGACCCCCCAACTAAATCTCTTCACTGAAAAGCAACAAATAAAAATACTTGTAACAGGACAGACTATTTACACACACTGTGTTCCTCTCTCTGAAAATGTTACTTTTAAAAGAACAGAAGAAAGTACTTAAGAAAGAAAGTCATGCAGTTGCATGATGATAGGCTCAACATTAGGAGTCATTATCTAGGAAAAGGATTTAGGATAATCATGGATGTTAATTTAAATTCTCTGCTTAGTGTAAAGCAGTGGCCAAAAAGCAGAAAGAATGCTAGACATTATTATGAAGGGAAAGGAAGACAAACCAGAGGCTATCATAATGTCTCTGTATCTTTTCATGGTATGACTGCACCTTGATATTGTTTGCAATTTGCCCCATTTCAAAAAGATACAGCAGAATTAGAAAAGTTGCCAAGAAGGGTGATCAATATGATACATACTGTGATGACATCTCTCCATCATGAGGAAAGACTAAGGAGGTTAAGGTTCTTTAACGCGGACAAGAGAAGTCTTAGTGGAGTGGAAGGGTTAAACATGAACTGGCTGTTTACTCTTTCAAAAAGTGAACTTACTAAGTAGTAGTGATGTGCTTTCATTTTAAACAAAAGCCAGAATCGTGGCCTTGTCATCATTTCCTGGTTCCCATCAATAGTTGTACTCTTTCACAAGAGTAAAAGAGTGCTCAAGGTTGCTCAATAGTGTGCACACTTACAAAAGAGAGAACACTACTGAGGGCAAATGACATGTTATGAAATGAAACGATATGAAAATGTTTGGGCAGCACATCCCCACTAAGTAGTACATTTACTGTAACGCTAATCAATGAAAATATGTTTTCGCTCAATTCATAATTAACTTCTGCAATGTGTTACCACAGGCTGTGATAAAAGCAGTTAACACAGCTGCATTTATAAAAAGGTTGGACAAGTTAACAAGGAAGACTAGCAGAAATGTATTGTTTATTCATCTGCTCTTCAACAGATTCTTTGGCCCACATCACTTCTGATGGACTATTTTCTTCTGGATCTAATGGCTTACCGTCACCATGCTATCCCCACGTTTACAGATATTTCAATAAAAGTTCAGCATTTATGCTGGAAAACATTTTCACCAGTATGAATTGTTCCTTTTTCATCTCTTGACACTTTGCCATTAAAATTGTCAAGGATCTTGGTCTTAATTCCAAGCTACTGGCTATAATTAATAATAATCTAGAAGACAGCATTGCCCCATTGGATCTAAAAGAAGCAAATATGAGGGTAATTGTATAGCTACATACCTTTCTTAAAACAGTCAAAAGGTAGCCATTTTAGGTATGTTTTATAAAGAAATGTAGGTGCTTGCTTCTCTTTATAAAATACTAGACTGTTGTTGTTAAGTGTCGTCGAGTCGGTGTCGACTCATGGCAATCCTCTGGATAGTTGTCCTAAATTGTGTTCGGTTTTCAGTCAAGCAGCTGATTGTTGACAGACTGGCACCCATAGTTGCTGTTATTGTATCAATCCATCGTATTGCTGGCCTTCCTCTTTTGCATTGACCTTCTATCCTGCAAAGCATGATGTCTTTCTCTAATGATCTCTCTCTTCGCATGATGTGTCCAAAGTATGAAAGTCAAAGTCTTCTGAGCTTCTAAAGAAAGCTTAGGTTTGATCTCCTGTAGTACTGAATGAATGGTTTGTTCTTTGGGCAGTCCATGGTATACACAGTATTCATCCCCAGCACCATAATTCAAAAACATCAATTTTCTTCCTATCTATCTTTTCACTGTTCAACTTTCGCATCCATATGACGTTATTGAAAATGCCATGGATTGAACAAGTTGAATCTTTGTATGAGGAGAGACATCTCTGCTCTTGAGAATCTTGTCTAGGCCCTTCATAGCCAAATTACTAGACTAGGGGAGAGCACACATGTAAGCACATAAATTACTTGTGTGTTCCACCCTTGCTCCATCCAATCTACACTCATTTACACACCAACAATAAAGGTACATGCCATTGGATATAGGCACCTACATATAAAAAAACACCCAATGTAAAAAAGATCATTTACGCATGTAAATGGCCACATGCACATAAATAACTAAAATACGAGAATTAGGTGTTGTACTGCTCCTCCTAGAATTCCCCCCATGATGGTAATTTTCTAAGGGGCTTG
Source organism: Ichthyophis bannanicus (assembly GCA_033557465.1). Lineage (NCBI taxonomy): Eukaryota > Metazoa > Chordata > Amphibia > Gymnophiona > Ichthyophiidae > Ichthyophis > Ichthyophis bannanicus. The sequence continues at coordinate 1,004,616,139 of CM066034.1, read as the reverse complement.
TTTACAAAGCCGCGGTAGCGGTTTGCGATCGTAATCGGAGCCGCGGCCCCATTGGTTTCAATGGGGCCGCGGCTGCGATCGCGAACCACTACCGCGGCTTTGCAAACAAGCCCCTAAGTGTTGCCTAGTTTAATGCACATTTCAATGCATGCATTTTGCACCTATTTTATAAAGTAAGGTATGCACATACTTACATAGAAACTATCACCTCCTTTCATTTGCTGGCCGTTCCTCTCCCTATGCATGCAAGCATCCTTCCAGCTTTTGCCATCATCTTTTCTACTTACATAGTAACATAGTAAATGATGGCAGATAAAGACCAGTATGGTCCATCTAGTCTCCCAGCAAGATAGCAGGAGTAGGTACACCCCTTCCCATGTCTTTAGGGAGTAGGTGCACCCCTTCCCATGTCTTTGTTTAGGGGTCAACCCACTGCTCCTCCTCCCATCGCTCCATGTAGGACACCCCTATTTGTTGAGAAATTAGATGGTTCAATTTATTTTGATTTTATCCTGTTGCTGTAAAGTGATCCACTGTGTCTGTCCCAGGGCACTTTGAATTCCGTCACTGTGTTTGCCCCCACCACCTCCATCAGGAGGGCATTCCAAGCATCTACCACCCTTTCAGTGAAAAAGTATTTCCTGACATTGCCTTTCAATTTACCACCTTCCAGCTTCATGTCATGCCCTCTAGTTTTACAGCTCCCCCGTCTCTGGAAGAGGTTTGTTTGTTCCTTATTTCTTTTTAAGTATTTAAAGGTCTGAATCATATCTCCCCTGTCCCTCCTCTCCTCCAAAGTGTACATATTTAGGTTTTCAAGTCTCTTCTCATAAGGCTTCCGACGCAGGCTCCAAATCATTTTGATCGCCTTCGTCTTTACAGTTTCCATTCTTTTTACATCCTTTGCAAGATACGGTCTCCAAAACTGAATACAGTATTCCAAGTGAAGCCTCACCAGAGACTTATACAGTGGCATTAGTACCCCTTCCTTTCTGCTGGTATTTCCTCTTTGAATGCAGCCCAACATCCTCCTGGCTTTTGCCACTGCCTTTTCGCACTGTTTTGCCACCTTGAGATCTACAGAAATAATCACACCGAGGTCTTTCTCCTGCTCCGTGCACACCAACCTCTCACCCCCTACCGCATACATTTCTCTTGGATTTCTGCTACACAAGTGCATGACACTACACTTCTTCACATTAAATCTTAATTGCCAAGCATTCGACTATTCTTCCAGCTTTTGTAGATCTTTCCTCATGTTAAGCACTCCCTCAGGGGAGTACACTCTGTTGCAAATTTTCATGTCATCTGCAAAAAGACAGACCTTTCCATTCAGTCCTTCAGAATGGAAGGACTCAGAAATCCTTCCACTTACTCAGAAATATCACTCAGAAATACATTGAACAGTGCCGGGCCCAGGACCGAACCCTGAGGCAACCCGCTAATCACCTTCCTTTCATCCGAGTGAGCTCCATTTACCATTACCTTCTGTCGTCTGTCAGTCAACCAATTTCTGATCCAGTTTACCACCTTGAGACCTATCCCCAAACTCCTGAGTTTAGTGATAATCCTCCTATGAGTGACAGTATCAAAGGCTTTGCTGAAATCCAGGTAGATGACATCCATCGCATGTCCTTGATCCAGTTCTCTGGTCACCCAGTCAAAGAACTCAATCAGATTTGTTTGGCAAGATCATCCCTCAGCAAAACCATATTGCCTCGGATCTTGGTTTTGAGAAAGTTCACTATTCGCTCTTTCAGGAGCACCTCCATTACTTTTCCTGCCACCGAGGTAAGGCTCACGGGCCTGTAGTTTGACCTCAGATGTTCCAATGACTTCCCTTTCTGGTTGTGGACAGTATGAGGGATATTAGTGTGCCATCTTCTCCACATCCTCTGGCAGTTTTACAGGCAAAATGAGCAACAGTGGCCATAACAGGTACTTGAGACCTGAAAGGGAAACTGGATACTGGGCTTGATACTTGGTTGCTGGCTGCGATGTGCGGTGTTTCTGAAATCGGCTGTGCATGTCTGAGTTTGGAGGACCATCCCAGATATCTGCATGTCCAAAGAAGAACTAGAACTTCTATGCATGTTAGTGGTCACATATGTATATAAATCACTGGGCTTTGATTGAAGATAGAGGAGCAATGCGGTTAAAACTGAAAAGTGCTTTTTTTGTAGAAACTCTAAGATTCTGAAGTAGTATGAAAAGCAACAATGCAAATGGAAGAAAAAGTAGCTAACAGAATTAAATGAGGGGACAAGACTTCTTTTTAGATATGTTAGTAACAAGAGTAAGCACAAAGGTGGCACTGTAAGACTCAAGGGTGAAGGGAAAGACTATGTGGAAACTGATGAGGATAAGGCAGGATTGCTTAAAAAATATTTCTGTTCCATATTCACAGATGCAGAACTGGGAGTAGGATTGCAGCCAGCAAACACCAATAGGAATGGAAGGGAAGTAGAACTTGAATGATTTTCCTAAGAATGTGCTTGGGAGGAGAAAGCTAAAAATAGACAAAGGAAGGGGCTGGATGGGATATATCCTAAGGTATTGAAGGAACTTGGGGAAGTTCTGATGACTCAGTTGTCTGACCTTTTTAATGTTTCCTTGCAGTTGGACGTGGTCCCAGAGGACTGGAGATGACTGGGTGACCAGAGAATTGAATCAAGGCAGTGAAAGATATGGTGTACTTAGACTCCAGCAAGATCTTTGGCACAGTTCCACATAGGCAACATAAATAGACTGAGGCCACAGGTATGGGCCCTAAAGTGACTGACTGGGTTAGAAACTGGTTGAGGCTCTGCTATAAGGAGTATCAGTAAATGGAGTTCATTCTGAGGATAAGGAGGCTACCAGTACTGTACTGCAGAGATTGGTCCTTTGGATTTTTTTTCTGCGCGTTTGTAAATGATATTGGGAAAAGCTGTCAGTTAAGGTCTGCCTCTTTGTGAATGATACCAGAATCTGCAGTATGGTAGATATCCTGAAAGATGTAAATATCATGATGGTAAACAGGCACGAGACAGGAAATGCCTGTTTACCATCAGCGCCGGCGGGCTCAACTTTAACAGAGCCACGGGAAAGAAAGGAAATGCTCGCCCTTCTCGGCTCTGCAAAACTGAGCCAGCACCAGGAAAACAATGGCAGGGCTCTTCTGGGACAGTGGGGGGTCGCAGGGCACTTGATTCTGCTGCAGCAGCAGCAGCAGCAGCTTTTCTAGACTTTTTGTTGTTGTTGTTGTTTAAATTTTAAAGGCTGAATGAGGCGGCCTTTCTGGGGGCATTTTTGGCTGCCTCCAAGAAGTTGCCGCCTGAGGCCACCACCTCGCTCGGCCTCATTATAGAATCGCCCCTGGCTACGTAGGCATATCTGGCACAGAATTCTGTTGATGTGCATGATTGTGGATGGAGAAGACGTGGATAAGCTGACCATTTGAATAGAGACTGAATAAGTTGTGAAGTATTTTTGTGAAAGGTACTGTAATAAGTTGGATTCTTTCCAAAGTTACGAAGTAAATGTTGGAGCTTCAGTTATACATACCTGTGTGCTATAGAGTCATAGCTGAATTTACACTGAGTCGTATGGTGAAGGATGGAACTGTGTAGTGTAGCTCTGAGCTGAGAGGCTCTGAAGGTCAGCTATTACCCTCAGGAGTCACTAACCTATGGCATTGGGTAACCACAGCTTAGTCGCTCCCATGGTATTAAGCTGCAATAAAGTGCTAAATTTTTCTGCAGTTTAATAACTTCCTTCATAATTTCTTTGCATAGTGATCACTACTGCCTACTGGCCCCATTGCCATTATTGCTTGCACCAGCTTGCATCCATTAGAAACACAGAAACCTAGAAGCATGATGGTAAAAAAAGACCACATGGTCTATCTGGTCTGCTCTTCCATATCAGCTAAAATAGTCCTCTTTTTTCCTTTAGAGATCTTCCGTGTTGGTCCCATGCTTTTTTAAATTTAGATAGGGGGTCATTCTAAACCACGAATAGTGGGGATGGATGCCCCAACTTGATGTCCATCCCAGCTATTTGTGGCAACTGCAGGCCCCCGAGTAACCTCCCCACCGGTTTTGCAGGGAAGTTAATTGGGAGTGGGGAAGAGGCAGCCTGGGGGCGGAGAGTGAGCAGGCAGTGGGCGGTCTCCATCCCTGGATGTACAGAGCCAATTCTAATGTCGGCCCTGTATGTCCAGGGCTGGCAAAATGGCTGGGGAAGTTATTCCACCCCTGGGGTGGAATAATTTCCATGGACGTTCCGTTTCAGTGGCTCCAGGGCACGGAAGGGTCTGGGGTGGGGGGCAAAAGTTAAATCCCCGCAGTCCGACCCTGGTCTTAGGAGGCCGGTTCGGGGGTCACCACGGCTCCATTTAAATGCCCTGACTGAGTTAGTCGGACTTCACTGTACATGCAGGCCGAAACTGAATCGCAGTCCCGGCCTGCATGTACAGTGTTGTTCACAATTCTGATCCCATGGGGCTAGACATGCCCCCGGGATCAGAATCGCGATCTCCATTGTACATCTGGGTCATACTGTCCTTGTCTCTACTACCTCCACTGGGAGACTATTCCATGCATCTACCACTCCTTTCCATAAAGAAATATTTCTGGATATTACTCCTGAGTCTATACCCTTTCACACTTATCCTATGTCTCCTCGTAGTAGAGCTTAGCTTCAATTGAAAGAGGTTCTCCCCCTGTGCATTTATGCCATGGAGGTATTTGAACGTATCTATCATATCTCCTCTATTCCGCCTTTCCTCTAATGTATACATATTAAGATATTTAAATCTGTCCTCATATGCTTTACAATGAAGACCTCTAACCATTTTAGTCACCACCCTTTGCATCGACTCCATCCTGTTTATATCCTTTTGAAGGAGCAGTCTCCAGAACTGCACACAGTGCTCCAAATGAGGTTGCACCAGAGACTTATACAGAGGCACTATCACCTCCTTTGTTCTGCTGGCCATTCCTCTCCCTATTCACCAAAGCATTCTTCTGGCTTTCGCTGTTGCCTTTTCTACCTGTTTAGCCACTTTAAGATCATCAGAAAGACACTTTAAGATCACCTAAAAATGTATCCCCTCTCTTTGGCTATAGGATCGGCTGCTCCATGAAGCAGTCAATTAAAACATTTAGGGCCTGATATTCAAATACATTTACCCCTTACACCAGATTTCATCACAATTGGGTGGTCCTCAGCACTCGCCTTAAATTTCTCCTGCAGGTCGTCTCTTCCGTTCATCTCAACCAGGAGGTCATTCTCCCAATCTTATTTCTCAGGCCTCACGTGATCTGAGCTGAGGCATCTCTTCACTCTCTGGATTGTAAAAGATCCTTGGCCTTCTACCTTGAAGGCACGAAGGCTCACCACTGCTCCTCTCAACTGTTCATCTCTTTTGACATGAACTGGCTTAGAGTGGCAGACTCGAAGCGCACCCTTTCTATCTCGGTGGCTGACTGTATCTCCTTTGCCTACCAGCAGACTGGAGTCTCCTTGGAATATCATATTACGGCCCATAATGTCCAGGTCATGGCTGTCTCTGTAGCACATTTGCACTCTGTCTCCCTACTGGAGATTTCTCTGGCTGCTAAATGGTCTTTGGCCCATACCTTCACAGCCCACTATTGCCTTGATGGGTATTTCATCGTGAGAGAGCCTTCAGACAGGCTGTGATGTGGCACCTCTTTGGGGATTGATACAACTCCTCCCTCTGGCCCTTCTGTCTGTCCAGGCAACCGGAGAGTTGATTCTCTGGTTCATGCTGGAGCCAAATCATGACCCTTCTGCCCTCACAGCGTTCTTCGCTGTCATTCATGGTCTGTTATTTTTTGGTTGCCCATGGATTTTTGCAGGTTTTTTTGGTACCTGTAGCTGGTGAGTCCCATATGTGATGACTGACTTCTGCTTGTTCCTGGATAAAGCGTAGTTACTCATCTGTATCAGGTGTTCTTCAGGAACAGCAGGAATCAGTCTTCACACCCTCCCTCCTCCCTATGAAGTTGTTTTTCATTTTGTGCTCGATTAAGTTATGTCATCATATTGAGGTAAGATGGCACCCTTGGACGGGAAGGTGATCATGCATGTGCAGTGCAACTCCCAAAGGCTTTCTTTGAAAGCTGGGGAGTGGATAATGCGCGGGCTCTATCACTGCTGATGTCACCCATATGTGAGGACTGATTCCTGCTGTTCCCAGAAAACACCTGCTACAAGTGAGTAACTACACTTTATCTCCACTACATGCCACGATGCTAACCGCTTAGCTTTGGGGCAGGTCGTGGACCTTCCAGGGGCGGTGAAAGTCGTTAATCAGGTAGCAGCACTATTGCACCACTGCCCTGTTAGCGACTTGCGGATAAAAGGTGCAGCAAAAGCTGGCCTATCTTTTACCCCTAGCAGCTAACTGTACAGCGGCTCAATACTGCTGCTGCCCGGTTAGCTTCTGCGGTTGTGGAGGATATGTAGCGACTACAGATATTCCATACCAAGGCCGCATGTGCCCTGACATTGAATATCCGGGGTTAGAGTTCAGTGGCAACGGCTATGCACCGTAGCGGCACATAGCCATCGCTGTAATATCGGACCCCTAGAAACTTTATATCCCAAGCTAAAACTTACATAGATAGTGGCAATATTCAACTAGTTTATGTGTAAGTTATACATGTAAGTGCCACCATGTAAATATAACCATGGAGGAGTGGCCTAGTGGTTGGGGCAAGGTACTTCAGGCCGGAAGGTCGGGGGTTCAAATCCCACTAAAGGACAGCAACCTTGGGCCGGAAGGACTGGGGTTTCTAGTCCCACAGGTGCTCCTTGTGGTCTTGGGCAAGCCACTTAACCCTCCATAGCCCATGTTCCCTGTAAAATAGTTATCTGTGTGCTGTGCTTTCCTGTCTAATCAATGTGTTTGTACCTCAAAAATTTCCTGTCATGATTTGACAATTTCCAATCTGTAATCAAAACTGCTGCTGATCGCTGGAAGTAGCGGTATACAAATGTATACTAAATAAATAAATAAATAAATAAAAATAAAATATCCATCTAAAGTTCCACTTCAAGGGTGGCTTAAAGCAATCTGCTGCTTCAGGTAAGAGATGAGCTGGCATTTCCTCTGGCCCTCAAAATGGAGGCGCCTCCTCGGGGCTTTAGTCGGGGAGCAGAGGGTCCCCTCACTCAGAATATCATTCAGGTAGTTGCTCTTTAAAAAAGAAAGCAACATATTCCTAGATAATGTCATTTAGCTGTTTCATTATATATGAGCCAGGAAAACTAATACACCAACTCCAACATTGTACACTGGACCAGCACAGTATTAAATGTAAATATATATTATTTATTTATTTATTTATTTTATTTATTTATTTACATTCTCTTATATACCGCGCTATTCTGCATCAGTGCGGTTTACATTGAACAAACTGAAATTACATTGAACAGGGCATTATAACTTGGAGATAACTATTTTACAGGAGATATAAGGTGCTCACCAAGCCAGAGGAAAAAACAGAGAAAGCAAGAACCACATCGCAAGTTATAACACTTAAGAACATAAGAATATGCCATACTGGGTCAGACCAAGATCCATCAAGCCCAGTATCCTGTTTCCAACAGTGGCCAATCCAGGTCATAAGTACCTAGCAGTTAAAAGACACAGGTTCCACAATGCTTGTATTGGGCCAAGCAGTGGATTTCTCAGGTCCCCTTTAATAATGGTTTATGGACCTTTCCTCCAGGAACTTGTCCAAACCTTTCTTAAACTCATCTACATTAACAGCTTTTACTACATCCTCCGGTAACGAATTCCAGAGTTTGATTACACAATGAGTGAAAAAATATTTTCTCTTAGGGGCTTGTTTACAAAGCCGCGGTAGCGGTTTGCGATCGTAATCGGAGCCGCGGCCCCATTGATTTCAATGGGGCCGCGGCTGCGATCGCGATCGCGAACCACTACCGCGGCTTTGTAAACAAGCCCCTTAGTCTTAAACAGGTTACAGTGTAGCTTCATTGCATTTCCCGTAATCTTTATGCTTGTTGATGGCGTAAACAATCAATCTACTTTTACTCATTCTTTCCTCTCCATTCATTAATTTATAGACCTCTATCATATCTCCTCTCAGCCGTCTCTTTTCCAGGTTGAAGAGCCCTAACTTTTTTAGCCTCTCCTCATAGGGGTATCCTTTCATCCCCTTTACCGTTTTGGTGGCTCTTCTCTGTACCTTTTCTAATAACGTTATATCCTTTTTAAGATACGGCAACCAGAATTGCAGATAATATTAAAGGTGCGGTCGCACCATGGAACGATAACAGAGGCATTATAATATCCTTTGTTTTATTCTCCATTTCTTTCCTCATTTATTTATTTTATTTAACAGTATTTCTATACCGCCTTATCCTACAATCAAGGCGGTATCACAGCAAAACAATCAAAAGGAGTGAACGTGTTTTTCATGCGGTGAGGGTTATAACATGATTGTGTGTGAGAAGTTGTAGTGTGTTAGATTAGGTTGAGCTATGTACATTGTGCGCTATGATACATCGTGTGCTATAATACATTCTTCTATACATTGGGTGATAAGCAATATCGTGTGCCGTTATACATTCTCTTATCAAGGGGTTGGAGGGGGGTAGGTTAGTAGTTCCTGGTAGTTAGATCATGTGACATGTCCCATAGTGTTCTATGAACAGCGTTGTCTTCAGCTGTTTGTGAAAGTCTTTGAGGTCCGTCATCGATCTCAGCTCATCTGGGAGGGTGTTCCAGATTGTTGGGGCAGCCAGGGAGAGTGCTGTTTCCGTGGTGTCTTTGCGTGTTTTTCTGAAGTCTCTAGGGGTGTTGACTCTGTTGGAAGTTCCTTTTCTTCTTGGGCGTGTGCTGGTGTCTGGTTGTATGAGGGTGTGCAGACTGTTGGCTGAAGTGTGTTGTTTGATCTTAAATATGTTTATGATTGTTTTGTATTTAATGCGTGAACTGATTGGGAGCCAGTGTAGGTCTTTCAGAACAGGTGTAATGTGTTCATGTCTTGTTGATCCAGATATTATGCGGGCTGCCGTGTTTTGTGCTAGTTGTAGTGGTTTGAGTGTTTGTTTTGCTAGTCCAAGGTAGATTGGGTTGCAGAAGTCCAGTAATAGGGTTATTAGTGCTTGGCATATGGTACGGAAGTGCTCAGTGGCGAGGAGCGGTTTGAGTCTTCTGATGATTCTCATCCTGTAGTATGCATTTCTGATTGTTTTGTTTACGTGTGACTTTAGATTCAGTTCATTGTCGAGGGTCACTCCAAGGTATTTTACTTCCGATTTTATTGGAATGGTTGTGTTTTGTATCTTGATGTCCAGTGGGTGGATGAAGTCTGGGTTGCGAGTGATGATTAGTGCCTCAGTCTTGCTGTAGTTGATTGCGAGGTTGTTGTTTTGACACCATCTTGTCAATTGTGTGAGGCAGTTTGTTATTCTAGAGTAGTCCGGGTTGTCAACTGAGATAGGTGTGTATATCATGATATCATCTGCTTAGATTGTATATTGAATGCCGTTCTTTTTCAGGATGTCGCATATTGGCTGGATGTAGATGTTAAACAGTAGTGCTGAGAGGGCGGATCCTTGTGGTACTCCTTGGAGGACTTTTATGGGTCGAGAGGTGTTGTGGCCTACCTTGACCTGTATCTGCCTGTTGGTTAGGTATGAGTGGAACCATTTTAAGGTGGGACCATGTAGCCCAATGCTTTTTAGTCTTTCCAGGAGAGTCTTGTGGTCTACTGTGTCGAATGCTGAAGAGATGTCAATGAAGATCATTAAGATTCCATTATTGATGTTGTCTATGATTCGGAGGATGCTGTCGAAGAGGTAAATCAGTAATGTTTCGACTCCATGGTTGGGGCGAAAGCTGTGTTGGTTGTCATCCAGAGGTGCATGGTTGTCAATGTGTTCTTGTAGTTGGTGTTGTACTGTTTTTTCGATGATTTTTGCCAGAAAGGGTATGCTGGATATTGGTCGGTATGCTGCTGGGTTGTTCTTGTCGAGAGTTGTTTTCTTTGGGATCGGTCTTACTGTGGCTAGCTTCAGTTGGTCTGGCATGAGTCCTTGAGTGAGGGAGTTGTGCACCATGTTGTGTATGAAGCTTGATTTGGTGGCTTTGATCCATGACACTGGGCAAGGGTCTGTAGGAGCGGTGCTTGTGTTGATTGCGGAGATGATGTGTGAGAGCTGTTCTGTCGATGGTGAGCAGAATGTGTCCCAGGTCCTAGGGTGTGAGTTAGACTGAGTTGGTGCGCTGGGTCTTGTTTGTTCTGCAGAGTGAAATTTTTCCTTGATATGGTCAGCAAATTTTTGTGGGTCTATTTGTACTTCATCTTCTGTCCTTTGCTCTTTTGTGAGGGTTTTCACTATTTCGAATAGCTCTCTTGGTTTGTTTATGGAGGTATTTATCATGTTTGTATGGTATTCTCTCTTTGATTGGTTGATGTGTTCATTGTATTGTTTTTGCTTTCTTAGGTATAGTTGCTGGTTTTCAGATTCCTTGGTCTTTCTCCATCTCCGTTCTATCTTTCTGAGTTCTCTCTTTTCCTGTCGTATGGTTTTTGAGTACCACGGCTTGTGTTGTAACTTGTAGCGACGGTGTTTCTTGGGTCTGGCATCTGTTGTTTGGCGACGTTAGATAGGGTGTTGTTCCAGCTGGTGATTTTGGCCTCCAGGTCATCTGTTTCTATGGTCAGTTGTTGTATCGTGTCCTGTAGGAAGGTGTCTCTGTCGAAGTTCTTGAATCGTCTTTGTGTGGGTGTGTTGTCTGAGTGATCATTTAGATGGTCTTTTTGTATTAGCAACTTTATCTCAATTATGTAGTGGTCTGACCATGGAACTGGGTGATGGTGGGTGTTGATATTAGACCTCTCGAGGTTAGGTAACTAGATGCGAAGATGAGGTCTGGGGATGATCCGTGTCTGTGTGTTGGGGCATCGACTATTTGGGTGAACTGAAGTGAAGTCATTGCTTGAAGGAAAGCTTCTGCATCTTTGGTGTTGGTGGATTTGAGGTTGAAGTCTCCTAGCAGTATCGTGGGTTTGTTAGTTGCGGTGATGTCGCATACAGCTCATGATTCCTAGCATTCTATTTGCCTTCTTGGCCGCTGCTGAACACCGGACAGAGGGTTTCAACATGTTATCCACAATGACGCCTATATCTTTTTCCTGGGTGTGATTCTTAATGTGGAACCTTGCATTGTGTAACCATAGTTTGGGTTGTTCTTTCTTAGGTGCATAACTTTGCATTTGTATTTCATCTGCCCTTTAAATGTCCTGTCTTCCAATTTATCAAGATCCTCTTGAAATTTTTTCACAATTCTCTGGGGTTTTAACAACTTTGGATAATTTTGTGTCATCTGCAAATTTGATTACCTCATCATTATTCTCATTTCAAAGTCATTTACAAATATGTTAAAAAGCAGCAGGCCCAGCACAGTTCTCTGGGGTACTCCACTATTCATCTTTCTTCATTGCAAAAATTGGCCATTTAGCCCTATCCCTCTGCTTTCTATCTTTTAACCAGTTACTGATCCACAATAGTATACTGCCTCCTATCCCATGACTTTTTAATTTTGCTCAGATTCTCTCATGAGGGATCTTGTTAAAGGCTTTCTGAAAATCCAGATACACTGTATCGACCGGCTCACCGTTGTCTACCTATCTAGCTGTGCTGTGGTTCTTGCCTTTTCTTTTTGAACATATGTTTTTCATCCAAAGAAACCTCTTTCTCAAGAATAGGTGCGAGGCAAAACTAGGTTATATCCCCCATCGACCTCAACATATCAAAAATAATTTCTAGATCTGCTGTCATCTCAGTGAAAAAAAATATACAGCCTGTTTCACCCTTCACCAGCAACAGAACCTGAAAGAACCGTGGACGGCACCAACTGAGTGGATCTCTTAGCCTATAGCCTACTTCTGACCAGATAGCAAACTCAACCTCGATCCTTGGAATTCAGTTCTCTAAATTCATCTGCAAATAAAGAAAGCACACAGACACAGAGTTATATAAAACTGTACAACTTCAGCTTAAGTGAGGAATTCATAGCTGTGCACACTTGTGCAGATTCCCATGCTTCCCCCCTTCAGCGAGGCCATCGCACCTCCTTTTATTAGCGAAAAACTCTTACATTGTACAAATTCAGTTCTCTGTCAAGCTTTGTTTATCTAGATGATCTAGGTCAGAGCAGAAGCATTTCTGCTCCAGCATTCTAAAAACAAAAGCATCCTGTCTCGTAAATTACAACCTTGGCTTTTATAACACATCTCTCTCTCCAGACTGCTGGACTTCAGACTGCCAGAAACATTCCAAGCCATTCTCCATATTAACCCATTTCAGAGGACCCTGGGGCCCCACTTCAAGTTACTTCATCACTCAGTAACAGCAATATACAGTAAACCCTCATGAGTACTGAGTATAGTGTGAAATACAAAATTCTGCAAAAATCGCTTAGGAACTATTAAGAACATCTACTATATCATAACAGCATTAATTTCAAAACTCACACAAGGAGCCGACCTAGAAAATAACAGTGCCAGAAATATTGTAGTGGGCCGTAGAATATCTATACACCTAATCAGAAAACTGAACAAGCTGGATTATTACATTGCGGATCCCCACATAGAAACTCCATCCTAAGAGAACATCTGACCTCAGCCACAAATGCAGAACACATAGGGGAATTTTACTAAAGGTTTTAATGTGCATTCATTTTATTAACAGAGGTTATCCTTTAGAGAACATGCCTCATACAGACCCTCATTAATTATAAACTGAAATACCCAGAAACCAAGATTCTGCATGCACTACAACACTAAAACAACAGAAAGATATGTGGATGTCCCAGTACTGTGGAAAATATAAAGACAGAACATGTAAAATGCAAAGGCTGACGTATTACAATCACTAAATTGAAAATAAAATTATTTTTTCTACCTGCCATCTGGCCATTTTATTCTGTAATCGTGTTCATCCCAGTTTCTGGTTTCTGCTTTTCTCTGCCTTCTCTTAACTGGCTTTCTAAGGTCTCCAGCCCATCTGTCACTTCTCTCCCCTCCTGTCTTCTTCACTTCCTTCCATCTCTGACATCGGTCTTTTTCTTTCAGCTTTCTCCCATTTATTTTCCTATTTATAAACTCAAATTTTCACTACTCCTGCTAAATCTCCCACTTTTCATTGCATCCATCTACAACTTTCCAACCCCTAACACAGTCCTCCCATTTCCCTCTCACTCTCCTCCTTCCGCAGACTCTTATTCTCCAGTTTTTAACTCTCCCCCTTCTCTCTACTCCTTCCCATGTCCTGCATCTCTCCCCTTTAATTGTCTACCCTGCCCCATGCCCCTGTCCTTTTTCTTACCCCATCCTCCTTCTCTCTCCCGATCCCCTACCCATGTCCAACTTCTCCCTCCTCTGTCTCTTATCTCCCTCCCCATATCAAATATCTTCCCTCTTTCTCCCTCCTTGCTCAGAATCTCTGTGCCATCTCCCTGTGCCCCTCCATGTTCAGCATCACCCTTCCACTTCCCTGTGTCCTGCATCCCCCTTCCTCTTGCTGGCATTCAATGCCCACCTTACTGTTCTCTGCCCCTTTGCTACCACTGATGCCATTGCTTTTCCTGAGGTCTGTGGCAGCAGCAGCAATAAAATCAAACCTGAAACGTGGTGTTTTTGGGACTTCTGTGCACTTCAAAGATGCTGCCATTGTACCTGCACTGACATGAAAAGTATGTATCAGAGGGGGAGGAATGGCAGGGCCTTTGAAGTGCACACCGATCTCAAAGAGCTGTGCTTCTGGTTTCATTTTATTGCCACTGATACCACAAACCTTAGGGGAAACGGCAGCAGTGGCCATAGAGGAGACTTAAAGAAGCGCTGTAAGGCAGAAGTGAAATAGCCACCACTCGGGCATCCTGGGGACACTTTTTGCCACCCCCAGAATTTGCCACTTGAAGCAGCCACCTCAGCCGGCCTCATGATAGAGCTGCCCTGTTATACATGTATATTCTCCCGGAGTGGAGGAGTAGTCTAATGGATAAGAACACTGGCTTAGGACCCCAGAAACCAGGGTTCAATTCCTACTAGCATTCCTTGTGGCCTTGGGCAAGTCACTTAACCCTCCATTGCCTCAGAAAAATACAAGTTATCAATGTCCCTGTTTAATGCACATTACCAAGTTTAAGTTTCAATGTAAACCACTTTGATTGAAAAGATAAAGCAGTATATAAAACCTGTTAAATAAATATTCAGCAGTGCTACTTAGACAGTTTTTACCACTGAATATTCATTTATCCATGTTGGAGGTAATTTTAGAAAGGTTTTCTAGAAAAAAGAACCTGTTTTACATGTGGGAAAGGCAATATACACACATAGGTATTTATTTCCAGAATTGTGATGTACTGTATTTATGCATTTTATAAAATATGCAAGTTTTATATTTAGTTCATGCCTTTTCAGCAGTAGTTCAAGATGCGTTATAGTCAGGTACTCCCTGACCCCTGAGGGTTTACAATCTAAATTGTTACATAAGGCCAAGAGGGCTAAGCAATTTCCCCAAACCTACAAGGAGTGTCAGGAGAACTTGAACCCTGGCTTCCTTTCTTGCCAGCCCACTGCTCTAACCACTAGACTATTCCTCCATGCTATACCTGTGTATACACACCTGTTTTATAAAGGTACGCAGCTTTCTGGAAAGCTTTGTGCTGACAATTACTTTACACTATACAGTCATCTTCATTAAAATGAATCAACTCAATAATACTCTATATAAACACTCTGACTGTCCAATATACATCAAATCATTAGATTCAACTTCCAAATAACAAAGAAAACAGTCATTCACACAAGAATCTGAAGCATTACCATATCCAATAATTTTTGTCTTCATAAGCTTGGATTAGTAATGTCATTTTCATAATATATTTATGATCTTCAAATACCAGTAATCAGAAGAAGCTGACAACTAGACCCTACACAGCTAGATCAGCCACTTCCACTTCCACTTCCATGCAAAGAGGTGAAAGCAGGAACAGCACCTCAGCAATGGAGGTTTAGGTAAGCGCTGCGGAGCTATTTAAAGCCATTGCTGCCTCTACTGGTCCTGGAAAGGGGTGGCAGCGGTGGCAGTGTGTGTAGGGGCAGGAGCAGAAGGGCACCAGAAATGAGGTTCACCAGGGGGGCCTCATATCCGTGCAACACTGCTGGATCCAAAGTAACATATCTAAAATATCCTGGCATAGAAGAGAGGTTTATGACTGTCATGGTATGTGCAAAACTAATCCATTTGGAGAAACTGCCCTGACAGAAAACATATTAATATAGAAAATGACACCAGATAAAGACCAACATAATCCATCCAGTCTGACCAGGAAGACGGCTAAAGTTGTAGAGTTGTGCCTGTCACTCCATGCAGGTTACTCCCCATCTATGTCTTTGTTTACGGTTGTGTCTGCCTCTCCATGCAGGTTACTCCCCCTCTATGTCTTTGTTTACGGTTGTGTCTGTCACTCCATGCAGGTTACTCCCCCTCTATGTCTTTGTTTACGGTTGTGTCTGTCACTCCATGCAGGTTACTCCCCCTCTATGTCTTTGTTTACGGTTGTGTCTGCCTCTCCATGCAGGTTACTCCCCTCTATGCCTTTGTTTAGGGTGTGTCTGTCACTCCATGCAGCTTACTCCCCTCTATGCCTTTGTTTAGGGTGTGTCTGCCTCTCCATGCAGGTTACTCCCCCTCTATGCCTTTGTTTAGGGTGTGTCTGCCTCTCCATGCAGGTTACTCCCCCTCTATGTCTTTGTTTACGGTTGTGTCTGTCACTCCATGCAGGTTACTCCCCCTCTATGTCTTTGTTTACGGTTGTGTCTGGCACTCCAGGCAGGTTACTCCCCTCTATGTCTTTGTTTACGGTTGTGTCTGTCACTCCATGCAGGTTACTCCCCCTCTATGTCTTTGTTTACGGTTGTGTCTGCCTCTCCATGCAGGTTACTCCCCTCTATGCCTTTGTTTAGGGTGTGTCTGCCACTCCATGCTGGGTACTCCCCCTCCATGCCTTTGTTTAGGGTGTGTCTGCCACTCTATGCAGGTTACTCCCCCTCTATGCCTTTGTTTAGGGTGTGTCTGTCACTCCAAGCAGGTTACTCCCCCTCTATGCCTTTGTTTAGGTTGTGTCTGCCACTCCATGCAGGGTACTCCCCCTCCATGCTTTTGTTTAGGGTGTGTCTGCCACTCCATGCAGGTTACTCCCCCTCTATGCCTTTGTTTAGGGTGTGTCTGCCACTCCATGCAGGTTACTCCCCCTCTATGCCTTTGTTTAGGGTGTGTCTGCCACTCCATGCAGGTTACTCCCCCTCTATGTCTTTGTTTAGGGTGTGTCTGCAACTCCATGCAGGTTACTCCCCCTCTATGCCTTTGTTTAGGGTGTGTCTGCCACTCCATGCAGGTTACTCCCCCTCTATGCCTTTGTTTAGGGTGTGTCTGCCACTCCATGCAGGTTACTCCCCCTCTATGCCTTTGTTTAGGGTGTGTCTGCCACTCCATGCAGGTTACTCCCCCTCTATGCCTTTGTTTAGGGTGTGTCTGCCACTCCATGCAGGTTACTCCCCCTCTATGCCTTTGTTTAGGGTGTGTCTGCCTCTCCATGCAGGTTACTCCCCCTCTATGTCTTTGTTTACGGTTGTGTCTGCCTCTCCATGCAGGTTACTCCCCCTCTATGTCTTTGTTGACGGTTGTGTCTGTCACTCCATGCAGGTTACTCCCCCTCTATGTCTTTGTTTACGGTTGTATCTGTCACTCCATGCAGGTTACTCCCCCTCTATGTCTTTGTTTACGGTTGTGTCTGCCTCTCCATGCAGGTTATTCCCCTCTATGCCTTTGTTTAGGGTGTGTCTGCCACTCCATGCAGGGTACTCCCCCTCCATGCCTTTGTTTAGGGTGTGTCTGCCACTCCATGCAGGTTACTCCCCCTCTATGCCTTTGTTCAGGGTGTGTCTGCCACTCCATGCAGGTTACTCCCCCTCTATGTCTTTGTTCAGGGTGTGTCTGTCACTCCATGCAGGTTACTCCCCCTCTATGCCTTTGTTTAGTGTGTGTCTGCCACTCCATGCAGGTTACTCCCCCTCTATGTCTTTGTTTAGGGTGTGTCTGCCACTCCATGCAGGTTACTCCCCCTCTATGCCTTTTTTTAGGGTGTGTCTGCCACTCCATGCAGGTTACTCCCCCTCTATGCCTTTGTTTAGGGTGTGTCTGTCACTCCATGCAGGTTACTCCCCCTCTATGCCTTTGTTTAGGGTGTGTCTCCCACTCAATGCAGGTTACTCCCCCTCTATGGCTTTGTTTAGGGTGTGTCTTCCACTCACTCCATGCAGGTTATTCCCCCTCTCTATGCCTTTGTTTATGGTTGTGTCTGTCACTCCATGCAGGTTACTCCCCCTCTATGCTTTTGTTTAGGGTGTGTCTGCCACTCCATGCAGGTTACTCCCCCTCTATGTCTTTGTTTAGGGTGTGTCTGCCACTCCATGCAGGTTACTCCCCCTCTATGTCTTTGTTTACAGTTGTGTCGGCCACTCCATGCAGGTTACTCCCCTTCTATGCCTTTGTTTAGGGTGTGTCTGCCACTCCATGCAGGTTACTCCCCCTCTATGCCTTTGTTTAGGGTGTGTCTCCCACTCAATGCAGGTTACTCCTCCTCAATGCCTTTGTTTAGGGTGTGTCTGCCACTCCATGCAGGTTACTCCCCTTCTATGCCTTTCTTTAGGGTGTGTCTGTCACTCCATGCAGGTTACTCCCCCTCCATGCCTTTGTTTACGGTTGTGTCTGCCACTCTATGCAGGTTACTCCCCCTCTATGACTTTGTTTACAGTTGTGTCTGCCACTCCATGCAGGTTACTCCCCCTCAATGCCTTTGTTTAGGGTGTGTCTGCAATTCCATGCAGGTTACTCCCCCTATATGCCTTTGTTCAGGGTGTATCTGCCATTCCATGCAGGTTACTCCCCCTCTATGCCTTTGTTTAGGGTGTGTCTGCCATTCCATGCAGGTTACTCCCCTCCATGCCTTTGTTTAGGGTGTGTCGGCCACTCCATGCAGGTTACTCCCCCTCTATGTCTTTGTTTATGGTTGTGTCTGCCACTCCATGCAGGGTACTCCCCCTCCATGCCTTTGTTTAGGGGTGTGTCTGCCACTCCATGCAGGTTACTCCCCCTCTTTGTCTTTGTTTAGGGTGTGTCTGCCACTCCATGCAGGTTACTCCCCCTCTATGTCTTTGTTTAGGGTGTGTCTGCCAGTCCATGCATGTTACTCCCCCTCTATGCCTTTGTTTAGGGTGTGTCTGCCACTCCATGCAGGTTACTCCCCCTCCATGCCTTTGTTTAGGGTGTGTCGGCCATTCCATGGAGGTTACTACCCCTCTATGCCTTTGTTTAGGGTGTGTCTGCCACTCCATGCAGGTTACTCCCCCTCCATGCCTTTGTTTAGGGTGTGTCGGCCATTCCATGGAGGTTACTCCCCCTCTATGCCTTTGTTTAGGGTGTGTCTGTCACTCCATGCAGGTTACTCCCCCACTATGCCTTTATTTAGGGTGTGTCTTCCACTCCATGCAGGTTACTCCCCCTCTATGCCTTTGTTTAGGGTGTGTCTGCCACTCCATGCAGGTTACTCCCTCTCTATGCCTTTGTTTAGGGTGTGTCTGCCACTCCATGCAGGTTACTCCCCCTCTATGCCTTTGTTTAGGGTGTGCCTGTCACTCCATGCAGGGTACTCCCCCTCTATGCCTTTGTTTAGGGTGTGTCTGCCACTCCATGCAGGTTACTCCCTCTCTATGCCTTTGTTTAGGGTGTGTCGGCCACTCCATGCAGGTTGCTCTAAAACCTAATCATTAATACCCTTTAAATATTTAGATGTCTGCATCATATCACCCCTGTTCCTCCTCTCTTCGAGGGTATACATTCTAAGGTCTTGAAGTCTCTTCTCATACATCTTCCTGATCAGGCCCCATATCATTTTGTTCGCCTTCCTCTGAACTGTGTCATTTCATTTTATATTCTTTGTAGGGTATGGTCTCCAAAACTTAGCACAATATTCCAGGTGAGCCCCCCCCCCACCAGCGACCTTACCCACTTTTTCCTGCTGGTTATTTCTCTTTGTGTGCAGCCTAGCATCTTTATGGTTTTGGCCACCATCTTGTCACATTGCTTTACTACTTTGAAATCCTCAGACACTATCACCCCAAGGCCTCTCTCCTGGTCCATACACACTAATCTCTCACCCCCCCTATAGACTGTTCCTTTGGATTTCTGAATCCCAAGTGCATTTCTTTGCATTAAATCTCAGTCGTTAAGTATTAGACTATTCTAATTTTTGGAGATCTTTTTCTCATGTTGTCTACTCTCTCTGACGCGTCCATTCTATTGAAAATCTTTGTGTCATCTGCAAAAAGGCAAACTTTTCCTCTTCACCCTTCAGGAATATCACCCACAAAGACGCTAGACAGTACCAGTCCTGGGACCAATCCGTGAGGCACTGTACTACTGATCCTCCTTTCTCCATAACGGATTCCATTCATCACTACCCTCTGTAATCTGACCAAGAAAAGCATGATGAAAATAGCGACTCCGTTCACAGTGGGGATTTTGATAATTTAATTTGATTTGGAATATGAATTGATGTAATAATGAACCAGTCAACCTTAACCACTTGTGAATACCCAGCTCAATTAAAACTTGCAACTAGACCCATTTCCAGTAGAAACATTATGGTATAAATCCTCCTTAATGCTTTGATCTACCATACTGAACATGAAATATTCTTCTGTTAACTTGAACTATGAAACTTTTCTTGCAAGGCAAATACTATGTTTGCTGAAAGGCAAGACAGTGGTGTGTTTTTTGCTGTGTGTGTGTGGGGGGGGGGGGGGGGAGGTGGAATTTTGAAAATCTTACCTCATATCAGGCCAGTGAGAAACCCACTGCAAAGTACAGACCATCATGCAACACATAGGGGTATGTTTACTAAACTGGGGTAATGTCATTCCCGTTAGGTTCCGCAGTAAAGGTACAGATGCCCATATAAAGGTGTGGGCGTTGCATGATTACAGCAAGCTGTAGCAGCTAACGCGCGTTACAAGGCGCCTTAGACTAACGAGCATTACAAGGCACCCTGTAAGGCACCTTAGACTAACGAGCGTTACAAGGTGCCCAGTAAGGTGCCCTGTAAGGTGCCTAGTAAGGTGCCTCATAAGGCGCCCTATAGGGCCTCCTAGGCTAAGCACCATATTAGGCACCCTTGGACAAGGCACCGCAGAAGGCACCCTGGGCTACAGGAACCATAGGTTAAGGTGGCCTAACAAGGTTATGGTGTCCTAGGTTAGTGTGCCCTAGGGACTGCAAGGTGCCTCAGGATGACATGCATGACCTGTGCGGAACAGAGACAGATGTAGCCCTAACACTAGATAGAGCACTCAGGAAAGGCAATGAACAGGTGAGTGAAGGAGGGAGAAGTGGGAGCCGCTGGACCTGCCATATCTGCGGGCATCCAATGTGCCTGCTAGTACTGATGACAAACATGGTGGGGCAGCTGTACCACAGCACAGGGTGTTGGCAATGTAAAGTACCGGAAAAAACAGTTGGTAGCAGACGATGGGAATACGTGTCACCCAGTGGAGGCGGAGGTGGCAGGATAGTTACAATGATGGGTGGACAGAGGAGTGGTGGTGCCATGCAGATCAGGCACAGTCGAGGCAAGCTTGAAGAGGCACAATGCAGGAAAGGGTAGCAGGGCATGACATGGGGTGGCAGTCTGCACTGGCAGACAGGACTCTACACAGCTGACAGACACAGATAGATGGACTGAGGCAATGTTGGCAATTGTGGCGAGGATATTATGGGTTGGAAGCACAATCTGCAAATATATGACCTCTACAGGCATGCACACTATTTGAGTAGGACAGGCATGAGAGGAGGGAACAATGAGGAACTGAACCCATGAACACTGCCAAGAATGGCATTGTATTAGCCAGTAGGCTATACCTCCATGGTGTATGTCACAGCAATGTCTGGGTACAGAAGGACTGCAGGTCACCGCACAAACTGTCTGCTCTGAGTGCCAGGATAGGGTAACCCCACCAGTACCCATGATGCAATGCACATGCTGAATAGCCGTCTACAGCTGATCACCAAATGGGGTCTGCACCTCTCCGGTACCTCAGCTTGGAAAGAGTAGCTACAGACCATGCCATTGTGCAGGTCTCTGTTCACCCTGAGGGATAGGATGGGTGCCCAGCACTAGGTCCGCAGTACATGTGGTGCTAGAGATAGGTCCTGCTGTACATCCCCATCACTACCAGTGTGTGACAGGTGTTCCTTGCAGTGCAGCCAAAGGTAATTTGGTGTCCATCTGTATCCTGCAGTCACATGTGGCCCTGTGGGACCAGACACCAGCCAGATTGGTGTATACCCTATGTTAGGGTCTGGCTGACATGGGCAGCTGTTATCAGGGCAGAGGGGTTCCTAGAATTGCATGAGGTGTGTGTAGCAGTGCCTTTATAGGTCGCAGCAGCAGTATATACTACATACCCCAAAAGGCCCACATCACCCCTTTTTGTAGGCAAAGAACAGGTGCCCCTGCCCAGGGGAAGCAACCTCCACCCTGTTTGTATGAGACAGCCCTCCAGGATTGGTGGGCCAGAGCAGCAGCATACCAGCAGCAATGCTGGGGTTAGGTCTGGAAAACCCCAACTGCCTCACACCAGCAAACAACACAGTCAGACTGTACCTTAAAGGTGTTCTGACCATGCACAGTCTAACTGCAGACAGTCCACCAGCCTACTCACATAGGAACTATGTGCAGCAAGCAGGAAACTTCTGTGATTAGGACCCAGGACTCGTGAACACAAATATATCACTGGAGACAGAGAGTGTAGAGCGCTATGTGAGAACCTAGACCTGCCATGGTCACTGCTCAGTCAGAGTGAGTGCCCTCCCAGCATGCCATGCTGTGGCCACCCTGTCCATGCAGGTGGTGGTCAGGTACTACAGTGTCCCAGCCATTGCCCCACACCCTGTGAAGATGCATCCTGGCCAATCTGCCCTGTCCAGGCCATACCCAGAATACCTTGCTCCTCATTATGCACCTATGCAGGCTAACGCTGGTAACAGTGGGACATTTTGGGCCCAGTGAAGGGTGGGCAGCCACATAACAATGGATAGACAGACACACACTCACTCCTATTGCAGCATTTTACAAAGATAGGGGTGGTTGGCAACCCTGCCCACCACACTGGTCCTGATCACAGTGCCGACATTGCTAAACTGTGCAGGGGGTAGTAGTAGTGCTCTGGTGATAACTTCAGCTCAATGCTGGGGCCAACAGCCTGACTCTCTATGCATCTTTGGATTGTGGAGCCTGTGTAGGTGGGTGTTTGTACCCCTGTTCGCCGCTGATTTGGGCTTTGCACATGTTGCTGTTGTATCTGCATTGTAGGGTAAAACATAGGTACATGCTCTGCAGGAAGCACAGTTGGGGCTTGAACCTGTGACCCTCTGCTTCTGGACACACTGGCTGGGTGTACTGTACCACACTGTTACCACAGATGCACAATAGTCCCTGGGGCTACCTGTACTTTTCCTCAGCCAGACTTTGTATGTTGCACTGCACACCACGTACTGATGCAGGGCATGGCCTAGGTCCACTGCAGGGAGGTGGCACTGCCCCCTTCAGCTCGGGCACCCCCCCCCCCCGCCAAGCTGACATGGCCATTTGCTGTCGGTGCTGGTACTGCGCAGTCCCAGGCCATCCACTGTGTAGGTAGGCGCCCGCCTAGGGAGCGGATCTCGGGGTGGGGGGCCATACATGGACATCCTCACACCCCCCCCCCCATCACTGCCTACCAATATTATGTCCCTTCCACATGGGGGCGGGATTGCTGGGGGGATGTCAGGTCAGTGCCCTAGCAACTATTGGCTAGGGTGAACCAGGTAGATATAGGTGGATTGTGTTTGGCCTTGGTCAGCTGCTATCTTGCTGATTTCCAGTTTCTATGTTCCTATGTGCCACCTAGGCGCCCGTCTGGCCCACCCTGTGCCCCAGCTGCCCATGCTACATGTCCCGCCTGCGGCCCCCTATGCCCCATTTGTACCATCGCCATAGTGGCCATTCATACTTTGGCACTATGGTGTTGCTGAAAATGGAGCACTACTATCACATTTCTTGGGCTCCCTGCCTATACTGTACATTGCTGACACGTAAATGGTTTCTCTCTCCTGCAAATGTGCATCTAACGGCAGGTTTTCATTCGCGGTAGGATTCAGCCCTTCAGTTCAGCGCGTTAGTGTGAAAGGGGCCTCTCCCTGCCCACTCTCCGCCCTCTCTCCACCTTCTGCGGTGTTTACCATGGCCGGGGACGTTAACGATTGTTAACGTTACATAACGTGCGGTATGTAACGTTACCGCAGTTTAGTAAACATACCCAATAGACTGGCTTGTAATTTATAAGAGGTTATTAATGTACACATATGGCCACATATTCACAGTAATTTATTTATTTAGCTGTATTTATATCCCACTTTTCACCGGGTCAAAGCGGTCAATTGGGGGATACATTTAACACGAGGGGATATGAGACACACACACTAATACATACAGGGAACATGGGCAATGGAGGGTTAAGTGGCTTGCCCAAGACCACAAGGAGTGCCTATAGGAATAGAAATCCCAGTCCCTCTGGCCTGAGATTGCTGTCCCCAGGTGGGACTTGAACCCCTGGCCCTCCGGCCTGAAGTACCTTGTCCTAACCACTAGACCACTCCTCCCTCCTAATGACTAAAATGACTAAAATACAGTAATCTCCAGTTAGACACATACTTGGCGCCTAAAAATATGATCTCCTTTTTAAGATGACCCCTATAGGCCCTGATTCTGCAAGGTGACTTATGGGGCTGCATGTCCTGGCAGGACGTGTGGCCCCGCAAGCTGTCCTGCTTGTATTCCCCCACAGGCTTTCCCCTTACAGCCATAGAAGCAGTACAGGGAGAGCTGGCAGGGGGTGGGAGGGGATGGAGTGTGGGCAGGACGTACAGGCCAATTCAAGTCATGGCCCTGTACGTCCTGTGGGTCAGTGGAAACGTGCTGCTTATTCCACCTTAGAAGTAGAATAAGCAGCTGGAATCAGGGCGATCAGGGCTAGTGCACCCCCAACAGCTGGGAATGGAGCACGGTAGGTCCTGCTGCCCGATCTGAGCCCCAGCTGCCCAGCCTGGGGCCAGGCAGTGGAGTTAGAGAGAGTTGGGACAGTGGTGCATGCAGGGAGGATATCCCTATTTGTATGCAGGGGCACACCGGGCCATTGCAGGGCCTGATCCTGTACCCAAAGGAACATCTGGCTCCTGTGGTGCAGAATCAAGTCCTAATGGGCCCATCCTAATGGCCTGGATGTGCCCCTAATGGAATTGGGCTCTTAGTATGTAGTTTTCTGTTGGGTACAAATACACTTCTTTCCTGTGGTACTCTGAAGGAGAATATGTGGCTACTATGCAAATACAATGCATGCTTTTGAGTCATTGCTGACTCCTGGGTTTTCTTAACAGTCTGACTAGAAGTAGATTGTTAAGTCTTTCTTCACAGGCAATGAAGAGTTAAGTGACTTGCCTGAGCCCACGAGGACTGCCAGTGGGAATTAAGCACTGGACTCTTGGTTACCAGGACAATGTTTTAACCACTAGGCTACTCCTCTAGTCCACTACTTTAGAAACTATTTATATTTTTGTTTCAATTCTTATATACTGTATCTTGGTCAGCACCCTTATCCCGACAGCCTTCCAGTCACAGCCCAACTAAGGGCTAAAAACCTAGCTCTTTTAGGCTGCTTTCAGATCCTGATTGACCTCGTTCTCTTGTCCACTACTTATGTGCATCAACATACTCTAGTTCTCAGTTTTGCAATTTTTTTTTTCATTTTAATAATAGGCTCTGATGAGTAGGGTCTGTGTCTTACATCTATATGTACAGTGCTGTGTTTTGTCTTGTAATGCAATAATTAGCAGAGACAGTGGATGGTGAAACTGCTCTTAGTTCAGCAAGCCAAGTTGTCTCTACAGATATTTAATTGGACACATTGAATAATCTTTTTGCTAGGCTACAATACTGATAACATTGTGGTTCCACTGATTTTCATTCCTGACATGGTCACTTTTCTTCATGTTTCTCCATTTTAAAGATACTCCAGTGCAAGTAAGAAATATTCAGACTTCGTTTTTACAAAGGCATATCTTGGAACAATCTATAAAGTGACACTTCGTTGGAAGTATTTTGACCAAAGAAGACCTAGTACCTTCGGACCAGATTCTGTGACTGTTCAATATGGGAATGATAGCCATCCGTATGTATATTTCTAGCTCTTTTTTTTTCATCTTTCATTAGCTAGAATACTCTCTTAATATCAGATTTATATAAATAGAGGCTGTGCACCTCGGAGTCAGAGCCATGAACCATAGACCTGGGTCTGGGTATTTGCAGGCTTCATATGCAGGGGACTTTATAAAATTAACCTCCACATTTTCTAAGGCACATTAATGAACCAAATGCATATTGATTAATGCATATTCCTATTTGGTAATGCATGCAATAAATAACCACACCAGTTATGTGGAAATCAAAAGATGCTGCTTTATTAAATGTAAAGTTGGAAAAACAATGTGCGTCTGAGCCATACAGTTCCAGTATGTTTTCTTCGGTTCCAGACATGTAGCCAGCTAGGTAGTTTCATGATTCACATACAGTACACTGAATATGCTGTAGGCTTGACATAGGGACATGTTTACTAGAGCATGGTAGCCAGGAGCGCAGGATTTCGTGCAGAACTAGGATTCATTTTTGGGCCCACGGTAGCTGGGAGCACATGGTAAAATGCATCTGCACTAAAGCTCCTGTGCTACCCGTATGAATAAGCAGGGTAAGGGTGGAGTTAGGGCAGAAAGTGGGTGGAATCTGATGCGTACAGCCAGCATGTCCGCTTTAGGGGCACTTTTGACCACAAAAAAAACACTGCTAGTACAGGTGGAGATAACGCCAGCCTCCAACCAGGTGTAGGTATGACCGCCATACTGCCAATTGCCCCAGGCCATCCCACATATATGTCAGCCTAGACAACTAAAGCAGGTCCAACCAGTCAGAAAACGAGGCATTCACTTCTGAGGAGAAGCAAGAGCAGCAGCAGTGATAACATATCTTATGTTCTTAAAGCAAAACAATAGATCCTGAGGGCCACAAAACCCCAAAGGGCCATCAACATTTACCTGCAGGGAGAGTGGGCAGACATACACAATTCACTGCTGGTATTACTGTTGCATTTACTCCTACACTATGCAGGGGCCACACAAATTCAATACTATACATCAATTTTTCTAACATCAAATGATATAAGCCTAAAAACAGCATGGTACCAGATACCCAAACACAGAAAAATGCAAAGGCTTATTCGTACAACCATATAATAACTGCAACAATCCCATCCTGACCGCACCGATAAAATGCACAGTAATTAACGCAAGGTCTGTCCGAAACAAAACAAACACTATCACTGACTATCTACAAGGTCGTCAGATGGACATAATGTGCATTACAGAATCATGACTACCTATTCTGACCAGATTATTCAGAATGAAATTACACCACCCACATACACAGCATTTAACTGCCCATGCATGCACAGGAGAGGAGGAGAAGAACTTATATTGGCCAAAAGCCTATACAAGTTCAATATCATCTCTACAATCAACACAGAGGAGAGCAACACCATCTCTGTCGCAAACAAATACAATACAATATGCCTCACATACAGGTCCCAAAATGCTAAACATGATGAACTATCAACAGTGCTGGAGACAGTGTGCACACTCACTGCATCACACAAGCCAACGATAGCTCTTGGAGACTTCAACATCAACTTGGCAACCAATAAGGAAGCAAAATCCTTTCTGAATGCAATGGATGCACTGAAATATACACAACTACTGCAAATACCTACACACAGACAGGGCACAATGCCGGACTTCATCTTTGCTCCTTGCTCGCTCCTAGAGCAGAATACCGTTCTTCCCCCAACAGTTACACCAACACCCTGGTCAGACCATCACATAATTGAATTCCAAATGTCATTAACCAAGCCAACCCCTACAAGTCATCCACAAAATAAAAATAGAAGATTCAAGACTTTTTAGAAGGACCAATTCCTAAAGGAAATCCTACCAAAAATAGACCAAGACTACATGGAGAAAGAAAGAGACATTGACAACTGGAATCATTGCATCACTGTAGCAGCGTTAGCACCAGAGAAGGAAAAAAATAGTAATCAATCCGTAAAATATACGGTGAACACAGTCCATACAATTTTTTTTACTCACAGATGTAGTAAAAAAATATGTAACTGAACTGTGCTGAAAGGAAGATCATCTGTGGTGAATGTTCTTTTACGCTTCCTTGGCTATTATCATGAACTTTGCACATCTTAATCACTGGAACCAATGTTTCAGCCATCATGCTGTGGATTTCTTCAGGGTGAAGTCACTGGAAACACTGGTTCCAGTTACTAAGAGATGCCACAACCCAGAGAGCTGCCAAGGTCTATGGTGAAGTTTGACCTTCACCTCAGATGACCTCCTCCTCCTCCCTCCCCGTGCATCTTTTGGCCTGCCTGAAGCTGACATAAAGATCCAGTATAAAGAGAAGAGTAAATAATTATTGCAGTACAGATTATTTTGATTTACATTAACTAGTCCTTCCTTGTCATGCTATGGTTTAGCACAGTGGTTTTGTTTGAATTTCCTGCACTAGCTTGCTTTCTGCATTGGGGAGCAAAACCAGCACAGGAAGATCGTGAGCTAAACACTGCACTACGGCGTTGCACAGTTTGCTCCATCAAGGCCTAGAGAGGAACTGTATGGAAAATTATAGTTTGCTCCCAATCTGCCTTATGATAGGGGTATGCATTTATTAGTTCACATTCAGCTCATTAAGACACTTTAAACAATGTAGTGCCACTAAATTAAGTTGGTGACATGCATTAAATTAAAATGCCTTAATTTATTCATTAATGTATGATAAATCAGCGTAGCAATTATTAAAAAATTCCCTGTTAAAATGAATGTGTGAAACTGACTGAAAACACACCTGAATTGTTCTTGCCAGTGCACAAGCCTCTTCGATCAGTGTATTATAAACTACTCCTTATGAGAACTCCAATTCATACTGGCTCGCAGGTTCTATGATGTTTATAGCGTGGTACTGCTTGCTTCTTAATCTTAAAAGAGATTTGTGCAAAAGGGGAGCCCTACCTTCCCTGCACAGCCTCTGCCATTGACAGTGTCCCTTGGGGAAATGGATGTACCCCATCTGCCAATGATCTCCTTAGAGGTATCAAAATGCAGCATTTGTTATCTCGGTATTTACAGCTAAAATAAGAGGAACTATTTTTTTCTGAAACTGTATAATCTCCAGAAACAAGCAGGAATGCAGTCTTCACATAAGGGTGATGACGGTACCAATGGAGCCCCGTGCATCTAATAGGAATGCTTTTGGGAGCATCCCTCCATGCATTTGTGCTGCCTTTCTGCCTTCCAGCCGTCTTTTTTCCATGGAGCCATTAGGACATTGTCCTTCTCCCGCTGTTAAAAATTCATCTAAGTGCCATCATGTACATTGTGCCTCACCTTCCTAATAATCGGGTCCTGTATCAGGTGTCCCAGCCTCTTTCTTACTTTTCAATTTTGATGTATTTTTTACTTAATTTTTTCCTTACTTCATGGTGTTGTCGCTTGTTTGTCTGGCCTAAACCACCATTGCTTCTTTGATTTTGCCTCTGTGGTCTTCTCAACCATGGAGAAATCACATAGCAGTTTTAAAAAATGTACTAAGTGGGGGGAGTGGCCTTTTCAAGATGGCAACAGTGGAAGGTTAATTAACTGACTATGCCTAAGAGGAAAGGTAAAGCTAAGGCTAAAGCTCTCCCCGCGGAGCTATTACCTTCTCGAGAGGGACCTATGGACCTCTATGTGCAGTTGACCAAGGAACAAGTTCAGGGGATCAGAGCGGGCTTGGCGGCTTTGATGGATTCAGAATCGGCATCCTCCGCCCATGACATCACGCTCTCCCTGGATGGACGGTTTCCCCCGGTGCCTCCTGGGTCCTCAGCTGCTCAGTCGGTGAGTGACGACGCTCTCTCACCTGAAGTGGTAGCTATTGCGTCTTCAGCGCGGGACTCTCCCCCAGAGTTGGCTCGAGGCCAGAAGGGAGGATTGCAGGCTGGCGTTTCAATTTCTCCAGCTTTGCCGGTCACAGGGGGCTCTACGTGTGTAGATGTGGGTGCTTTATCTTCTGTTGGTGTTTCAGATCGATCCTCATCCGGTACCCCTGGGTTTACTTTTGCATTGACTCAACCTGCATCTGTGACCTTGGATAACATCTGGGACGCTATCTCTCATCTTGGTAACATGGTGGGTACTCAATTTTCTGTTCTATCGGATCGGATTCCAGCCCTTGAAACGACTTCTCCTTTGGTGCAATCGACTATGGATGGACTTAACACGAAACAATTTGATATGGAGCAACGGCTGGTGAAGATCTCAGATGTAACCGATGCTTTGGTAAAAGATAATATTGCTCTTCGTTCCAAAGCTGAGACTTTGGATAATGCAGTTCGTGCATCTAATGTGCGTCTCTTGAATTTTCCAATTATACCCGGGACGGCTTCTTTGGATCTTTTTAAGAGCTATCTGCTTGATATTCTTTTGGTTCCTGTGGAATTGCTGCCTCCGGTTTCAAAAGCTTACTTTCTCCCTCTGGGAAAGAGAGACCACAAAGTTTCTGTAGGTCCGTTGGAGATGGACATCTTAAATGTTACGGATTTGCTTAGTACTCCTAAAGTTGAGGATGTAGCTGTATCCACGTTGATGGTCACTTTAGCTCTGTCTTCAGACAGGGAGTGGCTGTTAAAATTGTTTTACAAAAAGCGTGATAGTTTGTTCCATGGGAAAAAAGTTCTTCTCTTTCCTGATGTGGCCCGAGAAACACAGAAACGCAGACGTGCTTTTCTAGTATTGAAACCTGGGGTGTTGTGTATTGGTGCTTCCTTTATGTTAAGGTTTCCTTGTAAATGTTTAATTACCTTTAAAACACAGAAATATGTTTTCTTTGCTCCTGAGAATCTTTCTGCTTTCTTAAGTTTGCATTTACCTATCACCTCCTCTCCCGATGTATTAACTCAATCTGGATAAGTAATGTTTCCTTGGGCCACTGTCTCCTCTTAATTTCCTGTACAATTGCTCTAATGGAGTATCTTCTCCTTTCTTTTGGTTAACTCCCCCCTTTAGGGGACTAATTATATAATTCTTGCATTACTTTTCTATGTTTAACATTTCTTGTATAAGTATAATTACGATTGCAAGTATTATTTTCTGTACAGGCTTTTTGCTTGATTTATTGGTAAAAATTTATAAATAAATAATAAAAAAAAAATGTACTAAGTGCTGAAACACTATTTCTGCTACAGATAAGCACAACTGGAGCTTAAAGTGTTTGGGCCCAGACCATGATGCTTCTGCTTGCCTCCTGTGTAAGCAAATGACCAGGAGAGGACTTAAAAACCACAAACAACAATGGGGAAAGCTATTTCTGTCAGTCTCAGTCACTTCAGCACACTCTTTGGTGGCCTCCACACCGTCACGGGCATCCACCTCATCGCATGGCTCCCATACTTTCTCGAAGCCTAAACATAGCAGCAAACACAAGTCCACCACAGACACAGAAAAGGTATCAAAGACCTCAGTGTTGACATCTGACTCCGATTCCTGGCATCGACACCGAGACTCCCCAACAGGGGGACTGGCCAGCAAAATAGGCCTGATGGGAGGATACTTAAAGCACTAGAGAAGTTCTGGGATGCTCCTGCATCCTCTGGTGATTTCCCGGTTCCGTGTTCTGGGATGGAGCCACAAGGCCCCATAAAGAAATCCACCCAGGCACCTCCAGTCTTCCTCGACCAGCGGATATTGGCTATTGATTGGAGTCTGCTGCTAGCCTGGAGGCAGTTGTGCCAGGGCCCTCAAAGACCTCGAGATCCAGAGACTCAAGGCCCACCTCAATGTTAGTGCATCAAGGCACTCAGTGACTTCGCTGATAGACCCGGCACCGACACAAGCCCCAGGGCCAATACTCCTGTTAGAGCCCATGGATGAACCCTTGACAGGACACCTTGCTTCTGACATGTTGGTGCATCGGTGCCAAGACTTGATGTCAGCATCAGAGCGGTATCAACGCCATGGTACCGACTGACACTATTTTTACTTCTTATTGAGTACCAATTCTGCCTCCTTAGACTTGGACATCGAGTCTGTCAGTTCCATAGGACTCCTGGACATTCCTTCAAACCCTTCTCCACCACATGAGTGGTGTTGCTCACTGCCTGAGGATATGTCTTTTTAGGATTTCATCCAACACATGACAGCAGCACTCTTGGCAATGGTAACCACTGAGAGCTGAAGAATATGAAATTCTTCAGTACCCCTCGACGCCAAAGGAGACTGCTATGTATCCGATACATCATATCCTCCAGGGCCTCATGCTCAACATGTGGAAAGCTCCCTTGATGGTTACATCAGTCAGCAAGAGGCTAGACACACTCTATAGAGTTCCTTCTTGCCCAGATTTTCCAAAGCCTTAACTACATCATTCTATGGTTGTGGAATCAGCAATGCATCAAATTAAGAGTTCTATAAATCACTCTTCAGTTCCCCAGGAAGGGAATCAAGAACTCTTGATACATTTGGATGTTGAAGCTTCCAAACAGTTATGCTAGTGTCCAAGATCAACTCTTATATGCTTTACATGTGTATGTTTTCGAGGGATGTAGCTAAAGATCTGGCTGCATTCTCCATCTTGTTGCCACCAGTTTTCCGGACAATTGATACTCATTCAGACCAACAACCAAGTAGCCATATATTACATAAACAAACAAGGGAGAACTGGATCTTGCCTCCTTTGCAGGGAACCGGTCCCTCTCTGGGCCTTCACAATCTCTTATTGGATGCTTCTTTGAGCGGTTTATCTTCCAGGGGAGCTAAATGTGCTAACAGACAACCTGAGTTAAGTCCTTCGACCACAAGAATGGACTGTCCATTGAGACACAGGGCAACACATCTTTTGATTATGGGGAACTCCCTAATTGACCTCTTTGCTACTCAAATGAACTCTCAGCTTCCTCGATTCTGCTCCAGGATTCCATCTCCACAGAGCCATGCCTCGACTACCTTTTGCATTAATTGGGGACAGGAACTGCTTTATGCATTCCCATCCATTCCATTGATACCGAAGAGCTTCTTCAAGTTGCAAATAGACAGGGGAACAATGATTTTTATCACCCCATTCTGGCCATGCCAACTGTGGTTTCCCCAGCTCCTTTGACTAGCGCAACACAAACTTCTGAGTCTGGAATGCTAGCCCAATCTACTCTCATAGAACCAGTACTCGCTCCTTCACCCCATTCTGAGAGCGCTCCATCTGACAGCATGACTGCTGAAAGCCTAATCTTATCTCACCTAGATCTTCATGATGAAGTTAAAAATATCCTTCTGGCATCTAGAAAAGACTCCATTTAACATGGTTTTCCCTCTGATGCTCCTAGAGGGTTCTCAGCCCATTTACTTGCTTGGTGGAGCCTCTACTCCAAAATCGTCTCCATCTCTCTAGGGAAGAACTAAAGACAAATACAGTTTGAGTCTACCTTAGTGCCATTGCAGCCTCTCACCATCCAGTTGACGGATAGTCTATATCAAAACATCCTCTGGTTGCATGCTTCATGTGCAGCCTTCTCCTAACTAGGCCATCAATCAGATGACCTCCAGTAGCCTGGGATCTCAATGTTGTCCTGGCTCAGCTGCTCAAACCTCCCTTTGAACCCCTCACCTCAGCTGTGCCGAAGTTCCTCACTTGAAAGATTGTCTTCTTGATTGCTTTCACATCAGCTTGATGTGTCAGTGAATTACAAGCTCTAGTGGATTTTACTCCTTACACAGGCTTCTACCATTATAGGGTGGTCTCCAGACCCATCCCTGGTTCTTTCGGAAGGTGGTTTCTCCTTTCTACCTTACTCAGTCAGTTTCTCTTCTGACCTTTTTTCCAAGACCTCATTGTTCTCGAGCTGAAACAATACTACATACCCTGGATTGCAAGAGAGCTTTAGCCTATTATTTGGACAGAACTAATATCCACTGACAGCCTTCACATCTTTTCGTATCATTTGATCCTCATCACTTGGGCCTACCAGTAACCAAGCATACCCTTTCCAACTGGTTTGTGAACTGCATTTCCTTTGCTTTTGCGCAGGCTGGACTTTCCCTAGAGGGTCACAACACAGCTCTTAATGTCTGAGCCATGGCCACCACAGTCACCCATCTATGTTCCTTCTCCATCTCGGAGATCTGCTGAGCAGACACGTGGTCTTCCATTCATACCTTTGCTGCCCATTACTGTAGACAAGGACTCCAGTAGGGATGCTCATGCAACCTTTGGCCAAGCCATTCTTCCTCACCTTTTTGGCACTTAACTACACCTCCTTCCCCCTGACCCTCTGTTCTTCTGGCTACCTGGGCAGAGAGTGTGCTCAAGGGGCTGAGTCTGAGTCTCATTGTGGTTTGGGTTTTTTTCCCCGTCACCTTCCTCCTTTCTGACATATACAGTAACTGGAAGCTAGTGAGTCCCATATGTGAAGACTGCCTTCCTGCTTCTTCCTGGAGATAGCATAATAGGTGATCTCTGGGAACAGCAAAAATCAATCTTCACAACCCGCCCTCCTCCCGTAGGAGTTGTAGAATGGGTTTTTTTCTGTTTTTTTTTCTCTGAGCTCTATACCTTACTGAGGAGAAGGTGGGAAGTCAGGCACACATGCGTGGAGGGATGCTCTGAAAAGCATTCCTATTGCATGCTGGGGAGTGTTCCCATGTGAGGGCTTTGTCAATGCCAACGTCACCCATATATGAAGACAGATTCCTGCTGTTCCCAGAGATCACCTGTTACAGGTGAGTAACTACGCTTTATTGCAGTGCATTAGAATGTGAAAGAATGTGAAAGACAGTAATGAGATGAGTGACAGGTGACACTTAAGCCTTCTGGGGGGAGATGGGAAGGTGTATTTGTAATTTTGTTGTGTAGATTGTATTGTTATAGAATCATTATCATGGTGTATTTGTAATTTTGTTGTGTAGATTGTATTGTTATAGAATCATTATCAATATATATTGGTCTTTATGGGATTGTTAGAAAAGGGAAGTGTCACAATGCAATATATGTGTAGGCATTCCGAGGGTGGACAATGGGCAGTGGGGAGGATCGGCACATATGCACGTAACACAGGTCTGCGACTAAAAAGCTGTTTGATTATTTTCATCTAATTTCCATGTATTTTGGTGTGCTGAAAACAAATAAAATATTGAAAAAACTCCTAGACGTCATGATTTGCCAGAACATGCAAAATTGTCTTCAAATGTATCAATTTTTTTCAAATTATTATTAATTAATTCAAATTACTATTAATTAATTCACATAAGTGCATTTAAGATATAAAATGCCAAAAAAACCTTAAAGGGGTTGTCCGAGTTATGTAAAAAAAATATAGCACTGTAAATCTGATGGTCAGCAATATATACATAAGCTAAGCAAGTTTTAAGTCCGTGCTTCTAATGGTAGAAGGGGTTAATCTTTCCTGAAGAATCCAGTGGGAGGGAGACACAGGGCAGATAGCAGCTCCGGTCAGTGCAGGGGGGCGTGGCCAGCACTGTGACATCTCGTGTACAGACACAGAGCTGCTCTCTCCTGCATGCCACACTTGTGCACAAATCATCATCAGGTTCTTGGTTCTAGGCTGTTCACACTTTCATCGCAATTCGTGTTAGTTCGTCATTCTTCAACTGTTATGTTATGGCTCCGCGAAAGTGTATTAATTCGCCAGACAGTTTCTGTTTCATCTGTGGTGAATATACAGTGTTGAAGCAACAGCAGAATATTACAGACTTTGTGAAAAAAGTATACTTTGCATACTTTGGACTAAAAATTGGAGATCAAGATAAAGTCTGGGCGCCTCATAAAGTGTGCAAACGGTGTGTTGAGGACCTCCGAAACTGGTTCAAGGGTAAGAAAAAATCTTTCCGTTATGGGATTCCTATGGTATGGCGAGAGCAAAAGAACCATAGTGACGACTGTTACTTTTGTTCATGCGATGTGAAAGGGTTTAATTCCAAATGGAAGCATTCCATTTCATACCCCAATCTTCACTCGGCAATTCGTCCCATCCCCCATGGCACAGATATACCAGTACCCAAGCCCCCTGCTACCTTGGAAGAGATACCTAGCTCCGATGAAGGTGAAGTCATACCTGAACCAGATGACGAATCAAGTTCTGACTTTGAAGATGATACAAGACCAAAATTGTTTTCTCAGGAGGAGATGAATGATTTGGTAAGAGACTTGAATCTTCCCAAAGATGCCGCTGAGTTACTCGGATCAAGGCTGAAAAGCAGGAATTTATTGTTGCCAGGAGTGTCATCTTCATGGTTCAAACATCATGAAAAGGAGTTCGTTCCTTACTTCGCCCAGGAAGACAAGTTGGTTTATTGCATCGATGTCGAAGGTCTGATGGGTCAATTTAAAATCCAGTATGATTCAGAGCAATGACGTCTTTTTATAGATTCTTCAAAAAGAAGTCTCAAAGCAGTTTTACTCCACAACAGTTTTTACACTTCCATAAATGTAGGTCATTCCGTACACTTGAAGGAAACCTACGAGAACTTGGAATTGGTTCTTCGTAAACTTAAATATGAAGACCATGGTTGGCAAGTGTGTGGGGACTTGAAGGTCTTGTACATGCTGCTCGGGCAACAAGCTGGGTATACCAAATATCCTTATTTTCTGTGTCTATGGGACAGTCGAGATCGACAAAATCACTGGACCAAGAAGAGTTGGCAGCTGAGGGTGCTAACAGTCGGTGAAAAAAATGTCCTCCGAGAAACTTTGGTACCTTCCCATAAAGTTCTTCTACCACCTCTCCACATAAAATTGGGACTGATGAAGCAATTCGTAAAATCACTTCCAAGAGATGGAGAATGCTTCAAATACTCGGTCACCAAGTTTCCAGGCCTGTCAGAGGCCAAATTGAAGGAAGGTGTGTTCGTCGGACCAGACATTAGAAGGCTTATAGTTGATCAAGAGTTTGTCAGTACCATGACGGATCCTGAAAAAGAAGGGTGGATTGCATTTAAAGAAGTCGTACAGAAATTTTTAGGCAATAACAAAGATCCTCACTTCAAAAAGATCGTCAGATGAATGCTGAAAGCATTTCAAGCTTTAGGTTGCCTGATGAGTTTGAAAGTGCATTTCCTCCAGTCCCACCTTGACTACTTTCCTGAAAATTTGGGAGCTGTGAGTGAGGAACAAGGTGAACGATTCCACCAAGACATTAAAAGATGGAAAGGAGATACCAGGGAAAATGGAGTATTACAATGATGGCAGACTACTGTTGGATGCTTCAGAGAGACATTCCAGATGCTACTCACAAGCGTAAATGCACCAAGAGGAGCCTCACAAGGAAGAATAATCGAGTTTAGTATGTGTAGGTGAGCTCATTTCAGTTCAAAAAAGGATTTTCATGAAAATATTGTAATAAAACTTTAATTTTATAAGTCTATTTCCATTTATTTTGAGGTATTGCCTTATTTAACATAGTTACCTAAATTGTCAGGAAGCGTGATGTCCTATGACAAAATGGAGGTCATTTTCGGATTCAGCGCACCAAAAAACATAAAGATTACGTGGAATAACCGAAACAGCTCTCGAAAAAATTTTCGACCTGTGAATGAGACCTGTGAATGAGATACACACATATGCACTGATTCTTAGTGGCACAGACACACACAAAGTTACTTCTGTCTCGGAGCAGATGCAATTATCTTTGGGAGTTTTCAGGTGGGCTACTTTATAAAGACACATATGTGCTTATGTTTTTTTCCTGCTATAAGGCCAGTTATAACAATATTTTTTATTATTATTCCAGACATAGAGGTAGGTGCTATGTTTCTGAATCACGACATTTTTACTCTCAGGCAATTTTTTAAGCACCTACTGGAGCGCATTAAACAGTTCCACATACTCAATTCATTTACAAAACCATCCTTAGAGGACGGTCTTCCAAAGCATTTCTGGGAGGTGGGGTTTCTCAAACGGAAGCATGGCTTGAAACACAAGACAGTGCTTAAGCACCAAAACGTTTTAAAAAATATTTATGGGCTGGTGGTGGTGGTGTTGGACTGAGGGAGTGATCGAGGGGTGCATTTTGACATGGCAAGCTCTCTTAAAGGGCCATTAGTCTGTTTAAATGAGAACTTGGGGAGCACTGCCAGGCACTTTACCAGATGATAGCCTCAGGAGAGAAAGTTAACAAAGAGAGCAAACGCAGACTTTAAACAAATGGAAGTTGTATATGCCATGCATAGAGCAGCATTCACAGCAAGTGGAGGCTTATTTATACCAAATTATCTCTTTTCTTCTCAGTTTTGAATTCTGTAGCAGTGAGAAAGTGGGCTTTGATGTTCCCCTGACTCTAACTCCTTGCTAAAAGATGCTGACAAGAAGGACTTCAGGTAAAAATCCAGTACTGAATGCACAAGAACACCCAGCAAGGGTGAAATAGTCTTATGATTGTTTTCTGATGAAAGGGATTATTTTTCTGGGATTGATGCATAAGCTATATACACTGGGGCCATGTTTCCCAATGTAGCATAACAGGAACTGGCTCTCCCTCCTAGACCAGGGATGAACCTCACTTCTAAGATGTGTGTTGGAGCAATTTGAAAGATTTGGATGTATTTTGCTGTGTGACATTGTAAGCCGCCTTGAGTATATTCAGAAAGACAGGGTAAAATTTGGGATTCTACAAAATGAACAAAAACAGAAGGGTTGGATGCCATAACAATTTATACAGCCAAACTCAAATATTCAACCAACAGGAATTGTTTTAAAAAGCACCTATGATACCTGTGCCCCCGCTGACAACTGCGTAACTGCTTTTGAAATTCAACCCCAGTGTGTTAATGTGTTACTCTTTTGTTGAGGTTGTACAGATTTCATAATACTTAATAAAGATGAAGCTTGAAAGACTTAAGGCAGCTGTGCAGCCTCATTTAGGGAAATAAAATTAACTGATTAGCAGTGAATATCATGCTAGCTAGCTAAAAGAGCTAGATTTAGTAAAGTGTGCTGCCGTGCTAGCATGCATTGACGTCGTTAATTCACATTGGGCAGGTATACTAAAGCGTGGGGTTTACTGCACACTAAGGGCATTGTGGTAATCATAACCAGGTGCCAAAAATGCAGCTGCACTAAATATCATGCACTAACTGCTTAGTGTGGGTTGTGGCGGAGACTGGGCAGTTCAGGACTGGAGCGTGCACACTGCCGTTAGCACAAGTGTCTTTAATGCATGCTAAGCTGCAATGTTGCACTTACCCCACCTCACTGCGTTGCATTAACAGCACCTGCATTAATCACGGCATGCAGCCTGCGCTACCTATACTGGCACATGTCAGGCATGCCTCCATGTGTTAGTGCGGGTCCTACACTAAGTTTTGGGGCTTAACGTGTGGTACACTGCTGCATTTTACTCTCAGTACTTCTCTGTCCCTTTAATGGCTCATTCGGCATTATGGTGATTCACAGTCACATTCCATAGCAGTGACCCACTTAGGCAACGATAGTCTTGCACAAGCCAGAATAATTCAGAGCCCTACATGGCATCCAGTTTAGAAGGAAAATTCTCTTTCATTCTATCAATATGAAAATAAAATGCACTATTTTTGTATTTCATTAGAATCTTTATAGACTGTGGCACTTTTTAATTTTGGGGGGCATTTTCAGTGACGGCAGCTGCCCCATCGCCACGTTAATTCTTACCCAGATATTCAATACTGGGGTCATATCTCGTCGCTGGCATTGAAAATTCGGTGTGCCCAGATAGCATTTTAGTTAACCAGGCAGCTGCTGAATATAACCACTGATTGGTTATCGCTGCTTCCAGAATGTTCCTCAAGGAATTAGGTCAATAGACAAGGAAAATCAAGTGGCAAGTGCACAAATATAGTGGGAAATACAGAGCATTACTCCAGGAGCCCTTTGTCAATCAAGAACAGACACATGAATGGTTAAGGAGAGGTGAATTGAAACCAAAAGATGAGAGGTTGGTAGCTGCTGCCCAAGACAGGGGCCTACGAACAAGATGGTTTACAGCGAGCACTGAAAAAACTTTCAATTCTGTGGGAAAGTGCTGAAAACAGTGACTCACCTTATAGTTGGCTGTGAAGTTCTGATGACAGAAAACCTCTATACAGAAAGCCATAATAAAGTAGCCACCTCATCCACTGGAAACTCTGCAAGCACTACAACATCACTGTGCCTGAAAAACACTGGGATCATGACCCTAAAAGACTTACAGAGAATGAAGAGATTATGATCAGCTGGGATACTCCCATTCTGACCGATAAAAAGCTGGATGCAAGGAAGCTGGACATAGTGGTTAAGGAGAAAAACACCAGAACGTCATTTATAATAGAGGTGTCAGTTCCAAGCAACTACTTTGTGAATCACGTTGAGAAGGAGAAAATCTTCAAGTACCACAAAATGCAGTCAGAGAACAAGAAAATGTGGCAGAAAAATACCGAAGTATTTCACATCATGTTAGGTGCCACAGACTTAATTTAGAGGAATTTCTAAGCACATCATGATCAATTACAGTGTAGGGAGGAGTAGCCTAGTGGTTGGGGAAAGGTACTTCAGGCCGGAAGGTCAGGAGTTCAAATCCCACTAGAGGACAGCAACCTTGGGCCGGAAGGACTGGGGTTTCTAGTCCCGCAGGTGCTCCTTGTGGTCTTGGGCAAGCCACTTAACCCTCCATAGCCCATGTTCCCTGTAAGTATTAGTGTATGTGTCTCATATCCCTGTGTGTTAAATGTATCCCCCAATTGTGTTGTGACTGCTTTGATTGAAGGATAAGGTGGTATACAAAAACTGTCTAAATAAATAAAAAATTACCCATACACGTAACATCCAAGACTTATTTCAGTTCAGAAAGGCCTTAAAACTTCACCTCTTCCTCCAGTTTTACCCAGAAGCCAATGTGGATGCTGCACCATCCTCACAAGCCTCTCAGAACCCCCTTGACTGAAGTCAAAAGAGTTCCCAATTATGTCTTAAATTGTAAATGGTTGCCCTGTTATCCAAGTTGCATTACCTGTTCAACTGTAAACACAAAGTACCATCGGAAATGTGTATTTTATTGTTCATTGTGAACCGCACTGATGCTGAATAGCGCGGTATAAAAGAGACTCTAATAAATAATAATAATAAATAAATCTTATGAACTCCAGAAGGAGGACCTCTTTGGCACAAGGCAAGTACTATGCCAAGCATTAGCAGTAAATTTGAAAAACTGAGATCATACTCCACACACCCTGACTTAGAAGTCAGGTTCATGATTGTCATGGTATGCACAAAACACCCATTCAGAGAAATTGCCCACCCCCGCCCCCCCATACACAGGATGTGCAAACAACAAAACTCCTCCATGGCCATTAGGTAATTTATAAGAATCAATGTATGCTGAGACTGGACATTCCTAGAGCTAAAGGAGGGCTAGGCCTCATAGAGATTGGTTATACATACAGCATCATCAGATCCAAATGCACAAAAAGTGATGAAATATAAAAGTAAACATCTAGAATCTGTCTCCATCATCGAACTTGGACAAACATTCTGATGACTAGAAGGAATGAGTGAGAATCCACAAGCATGCATAGGGAAGGAAGTAATGGAATTTGCAAAACAGAAGAAAAAAAATGAAACCGAAGGATAAAAGATTGATAGTTGCAGCCCAGGACAGCGGATTGAGCATTGAAAAAACTGGCAAAATTGACATATGCCATTTCTGTAAGAAAGAGCTGGAAACAGTGATTCACCTCATAGCTGCTGTGAACTTTTGATAGCAGAAAATGTTTTTACAGAAAGGCACAATAAAGTGGCACACTCCATCCATTGGAAACTCTATAAACACTAAAGCATCACTGTGCCTGAAAAGTACTGGGATCATGACCCTAAAAGAATTACAGAGAATGAAGAGGTTATCGTCAGCTGGGATACTTCCATTCTGACCGATAAAAAACTGGATGCGAGGAAGCTGGAAATAATGGTAAAGGAGAACACCAGCACAGCATTAGATGTGTCAGTTCCAAGCGACTACTCTGTGAATCATGTTCAGAGGGATAAGATCTTCAAATACCAAGAAATGTAGTCAGAGACCAAGAAAATATGGCAGAAAGATACCAAATTATTTCCCATTGTGCTGGTTGCCACAGGCTTGATTAAGAACTTCCAAGCACAACTTGATAAATTACCCATACACATAACATCTAAGGAACTCCAGTGGAAAGCTGTCTGTGGCACAATGCAAGTACTACACCAAGCATTAGCAGTAAATTTGAGAGACTGAGATAATACTCAACACATCCTGACTTAGAAGTGTGGTTCATGACTGTTATGGTATGTGCAAAACTAACTCACAAAAGCAAAGGAACAAAATCCTGTAGATCCACCAAAAAATACACAAACATACAGTAAATTAATTTATAAAGCACTCATCACACCCTGTCCCTGAAAAACTATTCACAGGGAGAAAAAAGACCTCAAGATGACCTTTAATCCCAGCTTGCAGTAATCGGAGAAAGCGAGATACTCACATCACCAGTCTTAAAAAACTCCCATATATAATGTATTATTCATACTTTATTAGTAATGTTTTCAAAAAACATACTTTTCTTTATTTTTCAATTTTCTCTAAAAGACAATAATTAAATTCAACATCATATATAATAATATAAGGGGTCATATGTATCTCAAAAGCATTCAATGCAATGGCGCTATCTTCCACAGATACAATGGCCCATATCCACTTAGGTCTGCCGACCTTACTGACCAAGCCCTGTAACAAAACAGACAGCTTAATCGCTGCTAGCACCCACCATAATTTTACAGTGCATCAACTTTACTTATCTTAACGTTCTTTCCCACACTCCAACAGCCATCGCAGCATGTTGGGATTAAAAGCCATTCTGAGGTCTTTTTTCTCCTGTGAATAGTTTTTCAGGGACGGGGAGTGATGAGTTCTTTACAGATTAATTTACTATATGTTTGTTTGTGCATTTTTTGGTGGATCTAAGGGATTTTGCTCCTTTGTTTTTGTGATTTAGTGTTGCCCTTAGAGCAGTGAAATTTTGGTTTTATTATGTGCAAAACGAACCCATTTGGAGAAACTGTCCTCAATGCTACAATGGCATTAAGTGGGGATATTCAGCACATTCATGGGCATTCCTGCACCTCCTTATTTATATTTTAGCAAAGACTTCTTGTTTGGCAAATACCACCAGAACTGTATACGTCACAACGGTGATCACTCGGTTCTGATCTCCATGGCTCAGAAATCTGTGAAAAAGGAGTTGCCTTTTTGCAAATGCTGGGTGGGGTAAAGGTTGGGTGTAGATACAGGTCTAGAAACCAATGTAAAGTGGCGTAGTTAACCTATTTCAACTGTAGGTAGTGAATAATGACATTTTTATGTGATAAGTGGTAATGGGAAATCCCTAAATCTATAATCATAAATGTGTCAAATTTCTAGAAGAGGCAAAGGATTTCTTGCAGGTTTTCAGCCATTTTATATGAAATTTCCAAACCCATTGAAATAAACTAGGTAACAACAAACCGCTTTGATTGAAGGATAGGGCGGTATAGAAAACTGGTTAAATAAAATAAAAATTGTACATGAAAAAGTTGCATCTCATTGAAATATAATTATGTTTTTGGTGAAAATTGGAATGTAAATCATTTTTTCTGTGTTGGTTTTTGCTAAGTTCATAATTAATGGGTGGCTTTGCATAATATAACATTGCAGCAGCTCATTAATTGCAAAAAATGTGCAGTATTCAATCTTTAGCATACAAAAAACTTATTTTTGAACATTCATACATCAGCCTCTAAAGTTAATCTGGTAGCCCTGAATAAATAGGCTGTAAGAAAATATATTTTCATGGTACATATTAAAATCTAAACGTGTATTTCCTATTTATACTTAGATGTCTCATCTTTTTTCAGCTCTACAATCTCTGACCATAGAAGA
This sequence comes from Ichthyophis bannanicus, assembly GCA_033557465.1. Classification (NCBI taxonomy): domain Eukaryota; kingdom Metazoa; phylum Chordata; class Amphibia; order Gymnophiona; family Ichthyophiidae; genus Ichthyophis; species Ichthyophis bannanicus. Next base: position 1,004,572,880 of record CM066034.1, on the reverse strand, counting down.
CACTGTAGAAGACGCGCTCCTAGATACATTACTGCTTGCTAGAAGATGCTTAAAACTGCCTTGACATTTAGTGGAGAATAAAGTGTAGTCATTGCCCTGCTATATCAAGAAGCTTTCAATAAAGACTTTAAATGAATCCGCATGATGCCTTTTTTCTTTACAGAGACTCATTATTGAATTCTGGCATCAGTAATAGTTCCTTTAGATGGTTTACTTCCTACCTGCATGATGGTTTTCCATTTACAGAGACTGAGGGGTATGTTTACTAAAACCCCGGTAATGTGCGGGCCATGGTAGTGTGCGGGTGCCATATAAGGAGTGGGCGTTTCGCGCTGAATAAGAAAATCCGTGATTGACAGATGCGCTAAGGTGCGCAGCGCCCATGTGCGCCCCGCACATTAGCGCATGAGATAGCTGCGCGTGAGGCATAAGTGGCGCGCTGATGTGCAAGCAAAAAAGCAGAACCACAGCACAATGGTTAAGACACTGACCAATGGTCCAGAGATCAGGGGTTCAATCCCCCACAGTGCCCAATGAAGATGGCTGGCTGAGGCATTACTTTAGGAGCTAGCCTAATATTGGGCTGCAGAAGGCAGTGCTCTGGTGGGCATTAGGCGACAAGCTAATGTTTTTGGGGGCTATGTAATATTTGGCGGCATAAGTGGCACGCTGATGTGTAAGCAGGAGAGCAGAGCTGCAGCACAATGGTTAAGGCACGTACCAATGATGCAGGGATCAGGGGTTCAATCCCCCAAAGTGCCCAATGAAGACAGCTGACTGAGGCATTCTTTTAGAAAGCATATAAATAATGGGCGGCATAAGGCGCAAATGTTTTTGGAGGCATTTAAATAGTGGGCGGCATAAGGCGGCGCACTGATGTGCAAGCACAGGAACAGAACCACAGCACAATGGTTAAGACACTGATCAATGGTGCAGGGTTCAAGGGTTCTATCCCCCACAGTGCCCAATGAACAAGCCTGTATGAGGCATTACATATTCTGGGGAAGATGGATTTAGGAGGCATGTTATGTTTATTTTAATTAGCACTACTAGCAAACCCACTCTCAAAGCGTGTTAACATAAGGCGCCCTATAAGGCACATTTTAAAGTGCAATGTCCTCCAAGGCACCCTAGAATGTTGTTTATAGGGTGCTTTAGAGGGTGCTGTATGAGGTACCGCAAGGTCAGAGTACTGGTTTTGATGGCAGCACTGTGTAGTTTAAGGAATGAAAGGCATAAGTAGGTGCGCTGACATGCAAGGAGGAGCAGCAGTGGAGCACAATGGTTAAGGCACTGACTGCTGATACAGGGGTCATGAGCTTGCCCCCCAGGGTGCCCAATATGTAAGGCTGGCTGTGGCATCAGCTTTTCAATGTACATATTTTTTCCAGCAGCACCTTATTTGTATGTTATGAATTGCTGGCAGCAAACATGCCCTCACATGCCGTAATTGAAGGTGCCGTATAAGGCACCCTATAAGGCACGCCATAGGGCACATTATAAAGTGCACCTTATATGGACGTAAACCATAAGGTGCCCTATAGGGCACCCTATAAAGCACCCTCAGAGACACCTTATGGGTACAGTACACTGAGGGTGGTTTTGCTGGCATTAAAATATGTACATTAAAAAAAATAATGCATTGGACAACCCTATCAAATAACCCCACTGTGGGTTTGAACCCATGACCTCTGGCACCACAGGCAGTGAAAGAACCATTGGGCTACAGCTGATAGCAAGCCCCTGGCTGACTGCAGAGAGCCTGCATGCTACCACACAGACAGTCTGCTGTGGTCACCAGGATAGGGTTAGCCCACCCATACCCATGATGCACTGCACATGCAAATCAGCTGTCCATAGATGAACACAAGATGGGGAACTCACCCCCACAGCACCGCGGCCTGGTAGGGGGAAGTGACCATGTGCACCCACACAGAACCCGGCCTGGTAGGGGGTACTGACCATGTGTTTTACTAGCACAGAGTAGCTACACACCATCACATTGTGCGGGTACTGTTCTCACCCTGAGTGTGCGATGAGGTGGCCAGGGCCAGGTCCACAACACCTTCTATGGCTGAAAGAGGCCATGCTGGAGATCCAAAGCAGTGTTAATGTTTCAGATGCATAGTTTCTGCAGAAACACCCTGGGCATCCTTGCCTGCCCCAGTGGGCCGCAGCCCCCACGAACACCCCCCCCCCCCCAGCCAAGGGTGGCAAACAGGATCCCCCCCATTAATAGATCCACATTGTACCTCCCTGCAGAGGGGAACATCAACCCCAGTCCTGTTGAGACACAGACACCCCAGTCAATGTAGCTCTATACACATCCATAACACAATACCAGACAGACATTAGGCCTGGATATGCTAAGCTGCACCCCACCACCATCTGATATTCTCCTGCAACAAGCCATCAGCCACTGCACCCTGCAAGCCACTCCATCAAGACACATACCAGCTGCACACAGTCTGCTAGTTAGCCCATAGCACACATTCCCAGGAGAGATACATGCACCCAGAACTTGGATGTCAGCATACACAGCAAGCAGATAAATCAGTGACTAGGCCCCAAAAAGAAACCCATATCTATCACAAGAGAAATGCTATATAGCACTATGGAGGTGCCTAGCCATGCTGTGGTCACTGCACAGTCAGGGTGAGAGTGATCTGTCAGCAGGACATACTGAGGTCACCCTGTCTGTGTAGGTGGTGGCTGGGCACTAAAATGTCCCAGTCAGTGCCCTATGCCCTGTGCAGATGCACTCTGGCCAGGCCACCCTGTCCGGCCTATACACATGGTACCTTGCTCCTCATTATGCACATTGGCAGCCCAATACTGGCAACATTGCTGGCAGTGTGGGCTGTGGAAGGTGTTTGCAGCCACCACACACTGGATAGACAGCCAGCCACCCCCACACCTATGCCAGCATTGTGCTACTATAGAGGAGTTAAGCAGCCATAGGCATGGATATGGTTCGCAATACTGTTGGGGGTAACTCCCCAGGGTGGTAAACACTGTCAGAGACCAGACCTGCAGCACACACCGCAGATATCAGAATGATTGTTATGGTGGAGCAAACTGTGCTTAATGTAGGAATTGATATCTGCCAGTTATCATAGGAAACGTTTGATAGCTGTGTACCATATACCCAGGTGTAGGGTGGCATTGCTAAGGTATGCAAGTGCTAGTATTGGGAGATACAGGCAGGGCCCAATGTCCTGCCTCTCCAGGAGGCATTGGCCAATGGGGCCTGTGGGTGTGTGTGTGGGTGTATCTGGCCCTGCTGGCTGCTGCTTTACGGCAGAGTTTCCCAACTCCAGTCCTGGTGTTCCAAACACTGTTCGGGTTTTAATGCTGTCCCTCATAATTATGCATGAGCTACATCTGCATACCATGGGGGTGGTGCATAGATATGCAGCACAGGCATCTTTATTAGAGGCAGCATGGAACCTGAATGGTGTGGGGCCCTCCAGGAATGCATTTGGGAGACTCTGCTCTAGGTAATGCACCTTGATATTATAATGCCTCTGTATCGCTCCATGGTACGACCGCACCTTGAATATTGTGTGCAATTCTGGGCACCGTATCTTAAAAAGGACATAGCGTTATTAGAAAAAGTACAGAGAAGAGCCACCAAATTGGTGAAGGGGATGGAAGGCTACTCCTATGAAGAGAGGTTAAGAAGGTTAGGGCTCTTTAGCTTGGAGAAGAGATGGCTGAGGGGAGATATGATAGAGGTCTATAAATTAATGAATGGAGTGGAATGGATAAATGTGGATCAATTGTTTATGCTATCAGAGTATAGAAAGACTAGGGGACATGTAATGAAGCTACAGGGTAAACTATTTAAGACAAATAAGAGAAAATATTTTTTTCACTCAACGTGTAATCAAACTCTGAAATCTGTTACCGGAGGATGTAGTAAGGGCTGTTAGTATAGCTGGGTTTAAAAAAGGTTTGTACAAGTTCCTGGAGGAAAGGTCCATAAACCACTATCAAAAAGGGACCCAGGATATCAATGCTTGACCCAGTACAAGCATTGTGGAACCTGTGTCTTTTGGGGATATTGCTTGGTACGTATGACCTAGATTGGCCACTGTTGGAAACAGGATACTGGGCTTGATGTACCTGGGTCTGACCCAGTATGGCATGTCTTATGTTCTTATGTTCTTACCTGTTTATGGTGTCTGTGTTTGGTGTGGTAAAATATAGGCGTATTGACCATGCGTATGTTCTCAGCAATAAAGGTTTGTCCTTACTATCACTGTTTAGTTGTGGGAAATATATGTGGACAGGATTGGCAGTAGCCCCAGCTGGGATTTGAACCTGTGACCTTCTCTTCTTGCACACATTGTCTGCGTGTACTGCACCACCATGTTGCCACAGATATGCTGCAGTCCCTGGGGAGTCCATGACTGTACATCCAACAGAGCCTGTCTGTTGCGGTGGACGGTGCCAGCCTGCACAGGCCTGGGACACTGTCTGCTGTGGCTTGCAGCCACTGCCCCCTCCACCACCTGTACCCTTCCGCCAACATGCAGACATGTCCTTATCTGGGAAAAAGCATATGACCTGATTGAGTTGTGGCACTCCAGGACTGAATTTGGGGTACTCGGCTGTAAGTAATGCCCATTGTTATGGTTTGTGTGTGGTGTAGGGTAAAATATGGGTGTTTGAACCATGCTTATGTTCTCTGCAATAAAGGAGTGTCTTTACTATCACTGTTTAGTGGTGGATAAAGCTATGTGGACAGGATTGGCAGTAGCCCCAGCTGGGATTTGAACCTGTGACTCTCTGGTCCTACAGACACTGGCTGTGTCTGTTGCACCACACTGTGGCCACAGTGACAGTGCAGTCCCTGGAGATGGGAAACGTGGCCTGATGCATCAGAAACCCTGCTCTGCACAATTTTATTGTGGGCTCATTCACCTTACATGGGGACAAAAGGGCAAATAAACCTCAAATTCACCTTGATAAAATGGGAAAAAACGCATAACCAAACTGGGCAACATTGATATCAATGGACAACATTAATAACACTCCCAGGAAAACTCCAAAAAGAAATGAGTTTTGAAAGGGTCTACGGAGCGTAGACCCTTCCAAAAATCATTTCTTTTTTGGGGGGGCTTTCCTGGGAGTGTTTTTTATTGTTGCCCATTGATATCAATGTTGCCCAGCTAGATTATAATTTATTAGAGTTTTGTTGTGGTCATTTTCACGTTTTATTTGCTATTTTGTTCTGTGCATATGTATCACACTGCTCACGGTTTTTAGGTTTCCCCGGTTTTGCTGTACATTGCTGACGGAAATGGTTTCTCTTCCCTTTAAATCGGCTCTAACGCGAGGTTTTCACTCGCGGTATTTTTTGGGTCTATTTTCAGCCCCGCTCCTGTGCGGGGAGCCTCTCCCCTCCTACTCTCCGCCCATTGACCCCGTCCCTCCGCCCCTCGGGAGCCTTCCTCCGCCCTCCGTAAGCCTTTCCACGCCTCTATCGCACAGTAGCGGGCCGCGCACATGAGCGGGCCCGTTAGTGTGACGCGCACGTGTGTGGGGCACAAAAACGCACTATTAGCGTGTGCTAAGGTACCTTAGCGCACGCACAAGTGCGCCCCGCACAATTGCGCAGTTTAGTAAACATACCCCTGAGAGTGGTAGTTCTGATCTCTGGATGTTGGGTTCTGTGGTACCACAAGGATCTATCTGTTTCCGTTGCTCTTTAATGTGTATTTGTAGCCTTTGGGAGATGATTTGATAGTTGACTATTGATCACCATTTCTAGCCAGATGATATCTAGTTTACACTGCTGTAGGGGTATGTATATTGAAGTTACTGCCTTTAACAGTAGCAAATTGGCCACATGAGGATAAACAGAGGTTAAATCTAATTAAATCCAAAATGTTAAAGATCAATATGTGGAATAAAGTTGGGTGTTAATGATTATTTTTTGAAAATTCTTTATTTTTTTTCTTTGCTGAGGTTTTTCATTTCATTTCCTTTTTTGTTTCATTTTCTTTTAGTTTTATGGCCTCCTTTTGCATAGAGGCTAAGGGGCATGTTTACTAAAAAGCGCTAATTTGCGCGCCGCAAAATAGCGCACTAAAAGCAGCACTTAAGTGCTCTTAAACGCCCCGCAAATGTGCGATGAAGCCCCGCACACTTGCGCGTCACAGTAACGGGTGCCGCACAAGTATGGGCCCGCAAATGTCCGATAGAGGCGTGGAAAGGCTAACGGAGGGTGGAGGAAGGCCCTGGAGGGGCGGAGAGAAGGGGTTAATGGGCGGGGAAGGGGAGGGAAGAGGCGCCCCGCACATTATCGGTGCTGAATTTCCAAAAAAAAAATAGCGCGAGTGAATCACTCGCTGTAGAATGCATTTAAAGGGAAGAGAAACCATTTCCGTCAGCAATGTACAGCAAAACCGGGGAAACCTGAAAAACGTGAGCAGGGTGATACATGTGCACAGCCCAAAAGTGGAAATAAAAATAGAAAAGGACCACAACAAAAATTGTAAAAATAGTAATTCAGCTGGGGAACAGTTATAGTAATGGGCAAAACCAACAAACACACCCAGGAAAGCTCCAGCAAAAAGAAATGTTTTTTGGAAAGGTGTACGGAGCGGAGACTCTTCCAAAAACATTTCCTTATTGTTGGAGCTTTCCTGGGAGTGTCTTCTATGGTTGCCCATTAATATAACTGTTGCCCAGCGTGGTGATATTGTGTCCCCCATTTGCCGTGGTCATTTCCGGGGTTTATGTGCACGTTTGTCACCAGACAGGGTGCATGTGCCCACAGTAAAAATGCGTACAGCAGGGTTTGTGACTCCATCCTGCCAGGTTTACTACCTCCAGGGACTGCACTGTTTCTGTGGCCATAGTGTGGTGCAGCAGACAGAGCCATTACCTCTAGGATTAGAGGGCCAGAGGTTCAAATCCCAGCTGGGGCACTTGCCAGCCCAGTCCCTATATTTTACCCAGCACTAAACAAAGATAGCGCAGACACCCCTGTATTGCAGGGAACATAAGCATGGGGGAAACGCCCATATTTTACCCAACACCGCACACACACCACAACAATGGGCATTACCTACAGCCACGTCCCCCAAATGCAGTCCCGTACTGCCACATTGCAATCAGGTCATGTGGGGTTCTGTGATAGGGGTGTCCAAAGAGTTATTTTAATTTACTGTACATATGTTGCTGCCAGCAATAACACCCTCAGCGTACTGTACCCATAAGGTGCCTCTGAGGGTGCTTTATGGGGCGCCCTATAGGGCACGTTACGGTTGCCAGCCATATAGGGTGCACTATACATTATCCTGTGTCGCAACATACATGCTGCCCTATAGGGGACATTCTAGGGTGCCTCGGCGGACGGTGCACTGTAACATGTGCTTTATGGGCCGCCTTATATTAATATGCTGTGAGAGTGCGTTTGCTAGTAGTTATCACAAAATAAAATTAAAAAGCCTTCTACAGCACTCCACAACATATAACATACTACCTCAGCTAGCCTTTTTCACTGGCCATTGTGAGGGATTGAACCCCTGGTCCCTGCACCATTGCTTAGTGTCTTCACCATTGTGCTGTGGCTCTGGTCCTGTGCTTCAGCAGCAGCGCGCAGCCTTGTAGCCATCGGCGCGCCATCTTGTGCTGCACAAAATTAACAGCGCGCCGCCTTCTGCAGCCCAACATGGTCATGCCCCTTAAAATAATGCCCCAGCCAGCTGTCTTCAATGGGCACTGTGGGGAAATGAACCCATGATGCCTACACGAGTGGTCAGTGTCTTTACCATTGTGCTATTGCTCTATTCCTGTTATTTGCACATCAGCGCGCCACTTATCCCACCCACTATTGGGCTGCCCCCTCACACATCAACGTGCCGCCTTCTGCCCACCGGCTCGCCGCCTTCTGTTGCCCAATTTTATCGCCGCCCTCTGCCGCCCAACCTTAACAGCACGCCGCCATCTGCCGCCCACAATGAACAGTGCGCCGCCTCATGCCGTATAAAAAAAGAGTGCGCCGCCTTCTGCCGCCCATAATCAATATGCCTCCTACACCACTTTTGCCCATAAAAGTTGATGCCTCAGCTGGTCTTTTTTGTTGAGCACAATGGGGGTTTGAACCCATGGCCCCTGCATTATAGGTCAGTGTCTTCACCATTGTACTATGGCTCTTTTGTTTGGTTATGCAGCATCGCCCCACTTAGCCTTCCCACGCGCTAATGTGGGCCCCGCACATTAGCGCGACGCACACACGTACGGTCGGGTTTTTTTTGTTTTTCTGCCTGAACCGCCCACTCCTTATATGGCACACGCACACTAACGGGGACCCGCACAGCAACGGAGTTTAGTAAACATACCCCTAAATGTGGGAAATGGGAAGAGTCTAGGTTGGGATGTCCACATTTCCCAGGTAGTTTACAAAAGTCTCTACAGCACGTGAAGCATTTTCTAAAGTATGTATCAGGTTGCCAGAAAATATATAGGTTTATGCCAACACATACAGCAGGAGATTCCATTTAGCAAAAGCAGACATCGAACTACAGAGCTGCATCACTTGGCAGCTGTCACTTATACTTAGAGCCTACAAAATCCTTATGTACACATATAACTGCTGGCACTTATACCTATGAAGGCATGTTTTATAAAGGACGTCCAGGGATCTGTCCTTTGTCCGATTCTTTTTAACATCTTTGTTAGGGATATTGCAAAAAGGCAAGGTTTGCCTCTTTGCAGATGATACCAAAATCTGCAATAGAGTATACCCCCGGAAGGAGTAAATAACATTAGGAGGGATCTAGCTAGGCCTGAAAAATGTAATCACCAAGTTTATGGTATAATGTAAACTGCTTTGACTATATGATAGAAGTATAAAAAAATGTTAAATAAATAAATGCACAAGAGGAGATCCTCTTTCAATTGAAAGGAAGCTCTGCAATGAGGGAGCACAGAATGAGGGGGAAAGGAGATAGACTCAGGAGTAACATGCGGAAATATTCCTTTATGGATAGAGTAGTAGATGCATGGAATAGTCTCCCAGTGGAGGTAGTAGAGCCGAGGACTATCTGAATTCAAGAAAGCATGAAACAAACACAGAAGATCTCTAAAGGAACAAAAGAAACTATAGTAGTTGATATGGAAGGGTAGACTAAGCCAGAACATTTGAAAAAATCAGTTGGCAAGTGCAGGTTCAGGCACAATTTCACAAATGTGGAAGTGCTGAATAGAAGCGTCTATGGGGACGTCTACATAGACATCCCAAGAATAGGATTGCAAAACAGGGATGCCTAATGGCTAGAGTAGTGAGGTAGGAGCAGGGTAGCCAGGGTTCAAATCTCAGTGCTACCTCTTGTGATCTTAGGCTAGTCATTTAACTGTCTACCTCCCCCCCCCACCTGGGATGTTTTAGAGCCAAAACAAGCACTTTCCTCATGTCTATTCATGTCTGGGCAAAATTGACTTATTCAAGAAAACAAACACTGCTTGCTCAAAAATCATAAGAATAAACTAAGAGCAATGTTAGCTGAGTATTATATAGATCAATTAATGTTGGAAAATGTGTCTTGAGGACCAAACCTCTAGTGACAACTCTTCCTTTTTACTCAAATAAAGGTTTACTAAACAAACAGTGAACCCATATAAAATAATGTGCAAAAAACACAACCCTGTGCCTGCACAAAAATATTTCAAAATTCATGTGAAAAGAATATTTTTGTGTTAATAAAACAATACACTTTTCTGAGGAAAAACGCCAATGTCCCAGATCTGTGAGATTGCATAGCAAGCTTCTAGCTGAAATATTGAAATGCTCAATCTTCGCCCTTCACACCAAATCCAGTGTGGATAACAATCAATCGCTGTATAAACAGCGACAATCAATCGTGGTATAAACAGCAGACACAGTACTGCGTTTAGGACACACCATCTATGAACGTCCTGTTTCAATGCTCCAAAATAACCACAAAGATGATGTCCTGAAGTAGCAGCCAAACACAGTGTCCTAATGCCTAAAGTAGTGGATTAGGAGCAGAGTGGCCAGGGTTCAAATCCAACTGCTACCTCTTGTGATCTTAAGCTAGTCACTTAACTGTCTATCTTCTCTAAATCCCCCCCCCCCCCACCCCCTGGATATTTTAGGACCAAAACAAGCACGTTCCTCATGCCTATTGATGCCTGGAGCAGGTCTAAACATGGACAGACTGGCAGATGTCCCGCCATTTCTGAAATTGAGCAGGGACTTTTAACTTGATTGCACATTCCCAGACATGCCTCCGCCATGCCCCCTGTCTAGCTGGTCGTCCCTGCACTGGAGACAGTTTTAAAAGTAATTTGTAAAATGGCTTCAGGGACGTCTTTGTGATTTGGATGTCTAAATCATTACTAAGGGGTATGTTTACTAAAACCCCCGTTAGGTGCGGGCCGCGTTAGTGTGCAGGATGCCATAAAAGGAGTGGGTGTGTCAGTCTTTAAAAAGCAAACTGGGATTACCATGTGCTAATGTGCGTTGTGCCCCAATGTGCGCCGTGCACATTAGCACATGAGAAATGCGCGCGTGAAGCATAAGCAGGCGCCCTGATGTGCGAGCAGAGCCACAGTACAATGGTTGAGATACTGACAGATGGTGCAGGGACCATGGGTTCAATCCCCCACTGTGCCTAATGAATAAGGCTGGCTGAGGCATTACCTATTATGGGTAAGATTGCTTTAGGAGGCATGTTATTTTTATTTTAATTACGTCTACTAGCAAACGCACTCTCAAAGCGTTTTAACATAAGGCACCCCATAAGGCACATTTTAAAGTGCACTGTCCGCCAAGGCGCCCTACAATGTTGCTGAAAGGGTGGCCAAAGGGCGGCATATAAGGTGCCCAATGAGGCACGGCAAGGCTACTGTGATGGCAGCACTGCACATGTTAACGTGTGGTAAGCTGAAGTAGGTGTGCTGACATGCAAACAGCAACAGCAGTGTAGCACAATGGTTAAGACACTGACTGATGGTGCAGGGGTCATGGGTTCAATCCCCCACTGTGCCCAATGAATAAGGCTGGCTGAGGCATTACCTATTATGGGGAATATTGCTTTAGGAGGCATTTTATTTTTTATATTAATTAGTGCTGCCAGCAAACACACCCTCAAAGTATGGTAACATAAGGTGCTGCATAAGGCGCCTCATAAGGTACCACAGAGGGCACATTTTAAAGTGCATTGTCCGCCAAGGCACCCTATAATGTTGCCCATAGGAAGCCTTAGAAGATGCTGTATGGGGCGCCCTATGAGGTACCGAAAGGTTATAGTACTGCTTGTGCTGGCAGCACTGCGCATGTGAATGCATGGAAACCTGAAGTAGGTACGCTGACCTGTAGACATTGCAACAAAGATGTAGCACAATGGTTAATACATGGATTGCTGAACTAGGGGTCATGAGTTCAATCCCCCAGTGGGGTCAATAATTACCTGTCTCAGGCATTATTTTATTTATTTTATTTTTATTTATTTATTATACTTTATTATACAGCAGTGCTGAGTAAGGCATAGTGCTGCGTGAGGCATATGTCTTCTTACGTTACAACAGTGTTACCTGAGGCAGTCTCCTTTCTATGTTACAGCAGTGCTGCCAGGAGAAACACCCTCACAGTGCTGTAATCTTCCGGTGCCCCATAAGGCACCTTATAAGGCACCTTAAGGTCACAGCACTGTGAGGGTGTTTCTGCTGGCCATACTACTTGAAAGTACACACAAACTGGCCCAGACAGCCCCTCATGTACCCTGTAAAATACCTATCTCCAAGTTATAATGCCCTGTTCAATGTATGTCCAGTTTGTGCAATGTAAACCGCAATGGTACAGAATACCGCAGTATATGGGGGAATATAAATAATTAAGGTAAATAAAATACATAAACCCACTGTGGATTCAAACCACCAACCTTTGGCTCTACAGGCAGTGCAGTTACCAGTGGGCTCCAGCTCTATAACTATAAAAAGATGTCTGGCTGGCTACAAAATAACGTCTGCAGACTGTGTTCTGTGGTTACCAGGGTAGGGTTAGTCCTCTTGCACCCATGATGCACTGCACATGCAAAGCAGCAGTCTACAGATGATCTGCAGATGGGGTATGCACCCCCACAGCACCTAGGCCTGGTAGGGGGAACTGACCGTGTGTGTTACTGGCACAGAGTAGCTACACACCGTCACATTGTGCGGGTACTGTGCTCGCTCTGAAGGTGCGGTGGGGCGGCCAGCACCAGGTCCACAGCACCTCGCATGGGAGAAATAGGCCATGCTGCAGGTCCCCAGCAGTGCTAGTGTGTGAGATAGGTAGTTCCTGCAGACACACCTTGGATACATCTGTATTTCCGAGTCAGGTTTAGCCCTTATGGATCCTTAGGTGAATTATGTACCACCACCCAACCCACCCCCTGGGCCTGAGGGTGGGAAACAGGGTCTCCCACCAACAGATCCACATTCTACCTCCCTGCAATGTTGGCAGTAGAGGGGACAATCAACCACGGTCCTGCTGGGGATCAGACACCCTACAGGGCAGGCAATACAAATCTGTACCCACCCATAAAGCAATAGCAGACAGACAGTAGGCCTGGAAATGCCCAGCTGCCCCCCATCACTATCTGACATTCACCAGCAGCAGGCCGCCAGCCGCTGCACCCTGCAAGGTGTTCCAGTAAAACACATACTAGCTGCAGACAGTCTGCAAGCTAGTCCATAGTGCATGTTTCTGGAGAAGATGTGTGCACCCAGAACTGGGCTGCCAGCATACACACCAAGCAGAGAAGTCAGGGTGGTGCGTGAGGTCCGCTACCTTCGCATCAGGCAGGCATGTTACCAGGCGATCTTCACGTCCACCAACCACCCAGCTATCTACATGCCTAATGATAGAATCACCAACTATAACAGCTGTCCTAACCCTCCCCTCATGGGCACATGGCCCTGGAGAAATGTCCTCGGTGCGAGAGGGTTTTACATCACCTGGAGGACAGGTCCTAGTTACAGGATCATGTCCTGCCACACCAGGGTGATGTTCTCCTGTCATGTGACCTCTCTCCTCCATGGCAAGAGGGATGCTGCCAGACCGGAGGTGGGACTTCAGGACTATATCCCTGTAGGTCTCGTCTATGTACTTCTCTGTCTTTCTTATGTCTTCCGGTCTGCTACTCTAGCCTCTAGAGAATGGACTTGTTCCCTGAGAGCAAAAAGCTCCTTGCACTTAGTGCATATGTAAGACCTCTCACCAACTGGGAGAAAATCATACATGTGACACTCAATGCAAAAGACTGGAAAGCCCCCATCTCGCTGCTGGACTGTTGTCTGCATCTTAGTTTAAAGCTTGTGTTTAGGTCTTTAAATTCTGTGTTTACTAAGGGTTGATGTAGATGCTTATACTAATAAAAGTGTATCTAATACCTCTAATATACCTTGTTCATCTGAAGCTTAATTAATCTCAGATCCTCAATGTATGACTGATTTGGATAAAGAGCTGCACCTGAGAGCAGCCCCTTTCCTCTAAGATGTGTAAGTACCTATAAAACTACAATTACCCCAGGGGCGGGTGGGTGTTGGGGAGGGAGGGGGGGAGATAACACCTATTAAAAGAGGGCTGTTACAAGGTACCCTGCCCTGTACCCTCAGCAGGGGGGGGGGGGTGAGGGGGGTAGTCCCTTAGGTAGGCTAGAGCAGGAAAAACTTTTTAAAACGCAGCAGGTTCTGGGGACAGAACAGGGAGAGATGTTTAATTTAAAGTAACAGTTAACCTGGCTACCACACAAAGGCCAGTTAGTTGAGAGAGGCAAGGTAAGTTATACAGCTGAGAAAGCTGAATTGCAGAACTAAAGGGAACAGGAGGTGAAGTAGCACACCAAACCCTTCAGCTGAAGAGTTTGGGCAAAGTGTGGATGGAGTCATGAAGGGTGTGCAATAATTATAAAATGTGCTTTTCTACACACATTATTCAATCTTGATGCCATTTGTACAGGGATTTGCATTAGTATTTTATAAAGATAGATAGATGCCTTCTTGTAGGTGCTTTCATACCCTCTTAACTTAGTCATCTGCTATAAATTTACCCTTATTGTACATTAAAACCATTAAATCCATCCTAAGTTGGTCATTTTAGAAGCATCTGCATGTGTAGCTAGCACATTTACAATTGTAGACTCTTTACATGTGTAAACTGCGATTTCATAGAGTAGCTATTTACATGTCCACATAGCTGAGATTTGAAGGACGCATGGCTAAGGTGATCAAAGTATCCCTATGGGGGTCATTTCAAAAGTCTTAGGGGTATGTTTACTAAGGCATGGTAATGTAGCACCTGCAACGTTATCATGCGGTAACATCACCAGATGCAACGTTACCGCGCATTAATGTTACCAGATGTAACGTTAACGTGCGTTAACGTCACCGGCAGTGGTAACTGTCCCAGAGGTCGGAGAGAAGGTGGAGAGAAGGGGTCAATGGGCGGGGAGAGGCACCTGCTACATTAACGCTCCAGCATTAACACTAGGACATTACCGGCAGTGAGACCCTGCCAGTAAATGCACATGTGCAGGAGGGAGAGACCATTTTAGTGTCAGCAATGTACAACACAGAAGGGAGCCCAAGAAAAGTGATAGTAGGGCTCCATTTGCAGCAACAGCATAGTGCCCAAGTAGGAAAGGGCACAATGGAGATGCTGAAAATGGGGCAAATATATATACACCCAGTAGTCCATATTGGATACACTGGACCCGCATTGCATGCCCCAGCCTGACCACAGTCAGCTGGCAAACCACAATCAATCAACCAGGTCCCCCCTAGCCAATTTTTGCCAGATCACCAACCTCACACCCCACAGCCATCTCACCCCCATGTGGAAGTGACAGAACACTGGCAGGCAGTGATGGGGGGGGGATGTGCGGATGTCCATGTATGCCTCTGGACCCAAGACCCTGAACCTAGGCACCCACCTACCTTCACAGTGGATGGCCAGGGACTGCACATAACCAGCACCGACAGTATATGGGCATGGCAGCATGGCAGGGGGGGTTGTCGGTGGTGGAGGGGTCTGCATATGGTGTCTGTGTGGGGGGGACTGTACATGCCCCCTGTCTACGGCACTGCATGCTGCCTCTCTCAGCCAACAGGAGCATACCTGAACCATGGCACAGGTGGTAGGCACCATGGTACAGATGGCCCACGAGCTGTGCAGGCTGCATGAGGCACTCACAGGCAGCGCAGCTCATGGGCCATATGGCCACAGGGGCCCCCAGGGGGAGTGACCATGTAGGTGGCACGTGGTACCCCTGCCCTGTGCAGCACTATGCCCCAGGACTGCCTTCATCTGAGGGCATGGGTGGGTGTGGGCATGGCAACACAGTTATTGTGTAAAAGTTTAATAAAGAGTTTAACCTTTACATTGAGACCCATGTCTCTATGTTCATGTGCCTCCCCACCCATCATGCAGTTGCACAGACACACACATGTGAGCATTCCATGTGTGTATGCATGCAATACAGATGCCACATACATGGCATGGTGCACACAGTATGCATGGGGGATAGGCAGGCACAGTGCTGTGTGCATCCCTCATGGGCACATACCCACATACATGGACACATGCCTGGTAGCACTGGCATGCCAGCAGTGTGCACATGGCACAGTGCATGGCACATGTGCCAAGCCAACATATAGATGTGCTGAATGGCGACAGGGCTTACACACCACCCACCCCCAGTAACAAGGGATGGGGACAGGGAATGACATTCCACAAGGTGTAGGCACCACCTCAAGGGATATGTGACCAGGATGACCACATGGGGGACAGACTGACCATAGGAACAGAGACAGCAACACTGGACACCTGGCTACAGGTGTCAACAGAATCAGATGCCTTTATTGACACTGACATATTGTGTCCCCCCCACCTCTATTGCCTGCATGGATGCCCATGTCCGCACCGACCTGGCCTCCTCCCACCCCTCTGTGCTGGTGCTGCTGCTGCCACTGGCTGCTGCCCCTATCCAGCAAGGGCTTCAAGTGCCTCTGCTATCCTCCTGATCCCTGCCACCATGTCTTCGGTTGCGCATGCACTCTGCAGTGTGGCATCCCGCAGCTGGCCCACCTCCTGCCGGAGATCCTGCTTCTCCTGTCGTATGCTCCCAAGCTCCTGTTGTATGTCTCCTGTCGTATGCTCCCAAGCTCCTGTTGTATGTCGTATGCTCCCAAGCTCCTGTTGTATAGGATAAAAAGGTGACACCTGTGATACCTGGGTCATACACGCCACTGTGACACATGCAACTGGTGAACTGGCAGACTACAAAGGGGAGGACTGCTACATATGGTGTGAGATCTGCAAATGTAGGTAGCACAGTTGGGGAGTCAACTGAGGTATGGGAAAATAGGACATCCATGGATCATAGCTGTGTCAGCTGTGCACCCAGTGTATTTGTTACATCGGTCAGGGCCCAGCTGCAGCGAAGAGTGCCGGCCGAAATGTGACCCACGGGGGACAGCTTTTTGGACAGATGTAGTGCCCAGCAGTGGGCCACCAACGTAAAAGCAATACCGAGTCAGGGCCTACCTCACATCCAGGACACAGTGGGGAGGGGTCAGGGTATACCTGGGACCCTGCTGCGGTCAGTAGGCATGTAGATGGCTGTGTGGCTGGTGGAGGTCAGGAGCGCCTGGTAGCAGGCCTGCCTGGTGTGAGAGTCATGGGCCCCACACGTCACCTAGACATGAACGTAGATAGTGCTGTGGAGGGGTCCCCTGCCCTTGTACGTGTCTGTACCAATGACATTGGGCAATGTGGTAGGGCGGTTCCAGTGACTAACATCCAGCATCTAGGTGGGTAGATGAATGCCATACCCCCCGGAGTAGCCATCCCAGAGCAGCCCCCTGTTCCATGCCCAGCACAGAACAGGGCAGGCAGGGCCATGGAGTCCCAATGCATTGATGCAACACTGGTGGAAGGGTGAGGGTCTTGATCCATGAGAAACCAGGAAACAATCCTGGGGAGGGATGGCTACTACCAAGGGGATGGGCTGCACCCCGACTGGGATGGGCCGAGACTGCTGGCATATGCCTTGTGGATGGTGATAGAGCAGTGTGTACACTACAGAGTAGACAGGTATACATAGGGGAGGGCCAGCAGACAGGTCACCCACAGACACGCCAGACTGCAGGAGTGATGGGTGAGCCACCCCACCACTGGGCTATTCCAGACCATATGCAGTAGGTCACTCCCAGATCTGCCACCCAGTCTGTACTGCGTTGGGGAGGGGCAGAGGCATGGGACTGTCCCAGGTGTGCACACCTGCTCTGAGCCATGTGCCACACTGCAATGCTACACCTGCCTCAACAGCCTGCCTGTGACCCGAGTGTCAGCTGGGTACAGCGATATCTTGCTGGAGGCAACACCTGCTGTTATGGTGTGGGGGACCTGTCATCTGCCAGGATGGCTTATGTCACCCTACGGCCATGCTGTAGTATGCTCCCCCATCCACAGGTGGCAGTTGGACTATACCTGGGCCCCCTTGTTTGTGTGACCCTCAGTGCCTACCCCTGCATGTTGCCCCGTGTCCTGCTAGGCATCTGCACACATTAGCCACACCTGCCCCTCTGCAGCTGACATGTCGGTTCCCCTGTGGGTGTGAACCCACCTCCCAGACATGACCATGGGAGTACACGTACGTGGGGACACGCACTGTTAGTGTGCGGATCTGTTCCCTCACCGTCATGTCTGGGAGGTGGGATGCCACACCACCACATGCAACCATCTGGTCAGTCACCCACCTTCAACGTCAGCATGGGCCATGGCGGAGTGGGCATGCATCTCCCACAGGACCTCCCCCATGGCGGTGTGTGCTTTTCCCAGCTCCGGTCCTGTCGATGGGCTCCCTGCACCCAACATGGGTTCCGCTCACACGGTCTGGGTCCCTTCACCGACCACTGTGCTGCAGCTGCTGCTCTCCAGTGGGGGGTGGACCATCACTGTCCTCTCTTCCTGCGCCACATCTCCCCCTGGGGCCTCCACATCAGCACCTTCTGTAACGTCCATGGCTGACACGTCGGCCAGGGCCCCTGCCCCTGTCTCCATGCCATCCTCTGTCTCCTCGGCCTCCATGGCCTGTCTGTCGCCTGGGGTGGAACATGGTACACAGTTTAAATGTGGTGGTCCTGCACATCTATGTACAGCTCTATGTTACGTCATTAACTAATGCGCCTTAAACCGATGTCAATATGGTTACAATGTTGTCCACACATCACAGTCCAATGTGATGGACCAGACAGGTAGGGTATCACCATATGTTGGTGCATTCTGGGATGTGGCACATTGTCAGGTATGTTTGTGAGGACTGGGTGGTGAGTGATGGGCCTACTGTGGGCAGGGATAGGTGTGCCATGGGAGGGGATCCTGGAGATTGGGCACAGAGATGCATGCTTCCAGGGGCTTGGGAGGGTCCCAGCATCATGACTGGAGCTGGTCATAGTATGGGTGGGTGAAATGTGTGCAACGGAGGGTGTATGACTACATGGTTAGGTGTTGGTCCAGGTGTTCCAGTCAGCTTGCCAGGTGTGGGGACTGCCTCATTGGCCACTGCTATGGGGAGTGTTGAAGGACTAGAAAAGGGGACTGTTACTTCTGGAGAGAGATCTGCAATTGTGAGTATATACTTCTGGGAATTTTCTGAAAGGAATTCTTTCTATTAAAGCTATTTAATCTGTGAACCCACTATTTTATGTTAAATCAGTCAGAGCCTAGTAGCAGTAAATTAAGTTTAAATTTAAAACACAGAAGAGAACTTTCTGGTTGCATTTCATACCCAGCAAAGAGCTTGTAGTTTTAATTTAATAGTCACTCAGGGCCTAGTATCAGCAAAGTACTTTTAGTTTAAAACACAGAAGAGAGCTTTCTGGTTAAATTTGGAACCCAGCAGAGAGCTGTAGTTTAAATTTCATAAAAGGTTAGAGCCTAGCAGCAGCAAAGAGCTATAATTAAAATCAAATAATAATATAGATTAGCACAAAAGGCAAAACAGGGTCAGTACTCTTTGAGCAGCAAATAAAGTCTTCTAGAGACCTTTACAAAGAGGCCTTCTACCTAGGGGGCAAGAGACCTGTGAAACCTTTTCAATAGGTGTTAACACCAGGTGGCAGGTCAAAAGGACATTTTGAAAGATTCCTTCTATCCAAGCAAGGACAGTTAATCATCCAGGAAGTTGGTCACAGCTTACCTCAGCAGCACAGGACAGGGTACTGTGTAGCAGCCCTCCTTTAATAAGTATTGTTTCCCTCCCTCCCTCCCCAAACCCACCCACCCCTGGGATAATCGTAGATTTATAGGTACTTACACATCTTAAAAGACAGGAGGTGCTCTCAGGTGAAGCTTGTTACCCAAATCAGTCATACACTATGGACCTGAGATTAATTAAGTTTCAGATGAACAACGTATATTAAACGTATTAGGTACAGTTTTATTGGTATAAATATCCATAGCAACCCTTAGTAAGTAAAGAACTTAAAGATCTAAACAAAAACTTAAAACTAAGATGCAGACAGCAGTCCAGCAGTGAGATGGGGGCTTTCCAGTCTTTTCCATTGAATGTCACATGTATGATTTTCTCCCAGTTGGTGAGAAGTCTTATGTGTGCACTAGGTGCAAGGAACTCTTTGCTCTCAGGGAACGAGTCCATTCTCTAGAGGCTTGAGTAGCAGACTCTGAAAACATAAGAAAGACAGAGAGGTACATAGACGAGACCTACAGGGATATAGTCCTGAAGTCCCACCTCCAGTCTGGCAGCATCCCTGTTGCCATGGAGGAGAGAGGTCACGTGACAGGAGAGCATCACCCTGGTGTGGCAGGAAGTGATCCTGTAACTAGGACCTGTCCTCCAGGTGATGTAAAACCCTCTCGCACCGAGGAAGTTTCTCCAGGGCCATATGCCCATGAGGGAAGGGTTAGGACAGCCATTATAGTTGGTGATTTGATCATTAGACATGTAGATAGCTGGGTGGCTGGTGGACGTGAGGATCGCCTGGTAACATGCCTGCCTGGTGCGAAGGTAGCAGACCTCACGAGCCACCTAGATAAGGTCTTAGATAGTGCTGGGGAGGAGTCTGCTGTCTTGGTACTTGTCGGTACCAATGACATAGGAAAATGTGTCAGGGAGGTTCTGGAGGCTAAATTTAGGCTTTTAGGTAGGAAGTTGAAATCCAGAACTTCCAGGGTAGCATTCCCGAAATGTTTTCTGTTCCACATGCAGGATCCAAAAGGCAGGCAGAGCTCCGGAGTCTCAATGCGTGGATGAGACAATGGTGCACAGATGAGGGTTTTGGATTTGTTAGGAACTGGGGAACATTCTGGGGAAAGAAGGGGCTCTTCCGAAGGGATGGGCTTCACCTTAACCGGGATGGCACCAGGCTGCTGGCATTAACCTTTAAAAAGGAGATAGAGCAGCTTTTAAAATAGATAATAGGGGAAAGCCGACAGTCGCCCAAGAGTGGATAGTTCAGAAGAATGTATCCTTGAAGGATACTACCAAAAGCAGAGAGGTTCCAAAAAAGAGTAAAGTAGCCCAAATGCCCTCGAGTATGGAGCAGACAGAGCTTAAAGATCCCAAATTACCCATGTCTACCAATAGCCAAATTAAAATGAATAAAATACAGTCTCTAAAATGCTTGTATGCAAATGCTAGAAGTCTAAAAAATAAGATGGGAGAGATAGAATATATAGCACTAAATGAGAGGTTAGATATGATTGGAATATCAGAGACATGGTGGAAGGAGGACAACCAGTGGGACACTGTGATACCTGGGTACAAACTATATCATAATGAAAGAGCTGATCAAATTGTTGGAGGGGTTGCGCACTATCTTAGAGAGGGCATTGAGTCAGAAAGGATTAAAGTTTTGCAGGAAACAAAATTTGCTGTAGAATCTCTATGGATTGAAATTCCATGTAAAAAGGGGAAGGCAATGGCAGTGGGGGTATACTATCGACCGCCTGGCCAGAATGAACAAATGGATGATGAAATGCTCAAAGAAATCAAGGAAGCTAACAAAAGTTAAAGAGCAGTAATAATAATCGGTGATTTCAATTACCCTGGTATCAACTGGGTCAGTGTCACGGCAGGACATGCTAGGGAGATAAAATTCCTAGATGACATAAATGGCTGCTTCTTGGAGCAGCTGGTTCATGAACTGACCAGAGGGGAAGCCATATTGGACCTAGTCCTTAGTGGAACACCAGATCTAGTGCAAGAGATAAGGGTGTTGGGGCCACTTGGCAATAGTGATCATAGCATGATTGCCTTTGATTTAGTTAGTGGAGGAGGGATAGTAAGGAAATCCACAGTACTACCTTTTAACTTTTGAAAGGGAGACTATGATAAAATGAGGAAAATAGTTAAGAAAAAACTAAAAGGAGCAGTTGCAAAGGTTAAAGACTTACATCAAGCTTGGGTGTTGTTGAAAAATACGATCTTGGAAGCCCAGACCAGCTGTATTTCACGCTTTAAGAAAAGTGGAAGGAAGTCCAAAAATCTGCCAGCATGGTTTAAAGGTGAGGTCAGAGAGGCTGTTGTTGCAAAAAAGCATCTTTCAGGAAATGGAAAAAAGAGCCAAATGACGAAACCTGGAAACAGCACAAGCACTGGCAAGTCAAATGCAAGGCATTTATAAAGCAGGCAAAGGGAGAATTTGAGAAGAAGCTTGCTGAGGAAACAAAAATGTGATATAAAGATTTTTTCAAGTACATTCATTGCAAAAAACCTGTGAGAGAGTCAGTTGGTCCATTAGATGATAGAGGAGTTAAAGGGGCACTAAGAGGCGATAAGGCGATAGCGGAGATACTGAATGAATTCTTTGTTTCGGTTTTTACTGAGGAAGATGTAGGGATGATACCTATGACTGAAGTGGTATTTAAAGGTGCAGATGAATTGAAGGAAATATCAATACATCGGGAAGATGTATTACAACTATTAGATAAACTGAAGAGTAGCAAATCACCTGGCCGGATGGTATACATCCAAGGGTGTTGAAAGAACTGAAATATGAGATTGCAGTCCTGCTATTAGTAATCTGTGAACTATCATTAAAATCATCTCTAATACCTGAAGACTGGAGGATCGCCAATGTAACACCATTTTTTAAGAAGGGTTCCAAGGGTGATCAGGGAAACTACAGATCGGTGAGCCTGACGTCAGTACCGGGAAAAATGGTAGAAACCAACATAAAGAATAAAATTACTCAGCATTTAGATAGTCATGGCCTAATGGGAGACAGCCAACATGGCTTTAGACAAGGAAGATCTTGTTTTACTAATCTGTTATGTTTTTTTGAAAGTGTGAATAAACAGGTGGACAAAGGTGAATCGGGTGATATAGTGTATCTGGACTTTCAGAAAGCCTTTGACAAGGTCTCTCATAAGAGACTTTTGGCAAAACTAAAGAGTCATGGGATAGGAGGCAGTGTACTACAGTGGATCAGGAACTGGTTAAAAGATAGAAAGCAGAGGGTTGGGCTAAATGGCCAATTTTCCCAATGGAGAAAGGTGAATAGTGGTGTACCCCAGGGATCTGTGCTGGGTCTGCTGCTTTTTGACATATTCATAAATGACCTGGAAAGTGGAATAACTAGTGAGGTTATCAAATTTGCAGATGACACAAAACTATTTAAAGTTGTTAAAACCCAAGAGGATTGTGGAAAATTGCAAGAGGATCTTGATAAATTGAAAGACTTGGCATCAAAATGGCAGTGGAAATTGAATGTGGACAGGTGCAAAGTTATGCACCTAGGGAAGAGCAACCCAAACTATGGTTACACAATGCAAAGTTCCACATTAGGAACCACCACCCAAGAAAAAGATTTAGACGTCATTGTGGATAACATTTTAAAACCCTCGGCCCATTGTGCAGCGGCAGCCAAGAGAGCAAATAGAATGCTAGGTATCATAAGGAAAGGAATGGAAAATAAAACAAAAGATATTATAATGCCTCTATATCGTTCCATGGTGAGACCGCACCTTGAATATTGTGTGCAATTCTGGTCGCCATATCTTAAAAAGGATATAGTGTTATTAGAAAAGGTTCAGAGAAGAGCCACCAAAATGGTAAAGGGGATGGAAGGATACTCCTATGAAGAAAGGCTAAAAAGGTTAAGGCTCTTTAACCTGGAAAAGAGACGGCTGAGGGGAGATATGATAGAAGTCTATAAATTAATGAAGGAGTGGAACGGGTAAACCTAGATCGATTGTTTACGTTATCAGAATATAGAAAGACTAGGGGACATGCAATGAAGCTACAAGGTAAACAATTTAAGACTAATAAAAGAAAATATTTTTTCACTCAACGTGTAATCAAATTCGAATATGTTACCGGAGGATGCAGTAAAGGCTGTTAGTGTAGCTGGGTTTAAAAAAGGTTTCGACAAGTTCCTAGAGGAAAGGTACATAAACCATTATTAAGAAGGGACTCAGGATATCAATGCTTGACCCAGTACAAGCATTGCAGAACCTGTGTCTTTTGGGGAAACTGCTAGGTACGTATGACCTAGATTGGCCACTGTTGGAAACAGGATACTGGGCTTGATGGACCTTGGTCTGACCCAGTATATCATATCTTATGTTCTTATGAGTGGATGGACAGTTGTCCAGCAGTGTAGTGATGAGGGGGGGGGGAGCTGGCAGATGGGGGGGGGGGGGTAATGTGGGCAAGAGGTACATGGATATGTGCTCCTTTCCTGTACGGCTGCTGCCAACTGACTGTTGGGAGCCCTGGTAGTGGGACAGATAGGTCATCCACTGTTTGCTGCACCTGCCCCTCTTCTATGACTGTACTGGGGGCCATCTCACCAGGTATGTGTGCGGTGTGACACGTCTGTGTGTTTGGCAGAACTCTGTGCACTGTCATGTGTTTGCAGATACGTGTGTGGCTGTGTACGCGCCATGCATCTTTATTAGTGGTCCCAGCATGTCCATGTGTTCAGGGCCAGTACGTCCATCTGGCAGGGATGTTATCTGCAGAGGGCCCCGCGTTTCAGGTGGCCACGGACAGCCAACATCCTTAATTGCATATCCACAGGCCGGGTGGCCTCGGAGGGGTCGGAGATACCCCAGCTCCCTTGACCAGCTGCAGTGGTGGGGGGCATCTTCTACCTTCCCTGAGGCAGCTGTGGGGGGAGCAGGGCCCTCTCCAGCTCCCTGTTAGCTAGCTGTGGCCCTCTTCTGGAGGGGTGTGGAAGGGGGATGCTTTGAATGACAGTGGATTGTGGGAGGGATTCCAGGGACTGGATATGTGCCACTGCGGTGGCTGGATGGGAGCCGACACTGGGTGGAGCTGGAACTGAGAGGTATCTGCTGTTGGGGAAGGGTTCATCTGGGATGGGGAATTGACATGGTGTGGGGGGGGGGGAGGTCCTCTGTGTGCGAGGGAGGTTAGCTCTACATTTGGCCAGGTATTGGGTATGTTGGGGGGGATTGTGGATGGCGGGGTACACTGTGATTGTCTGACTGGGGAATAGTGTATGCTGGTGGAAAGGGCATGGGGAGAAAGGTTTATATGTTACGGCAAATGTTGTGTGTGGATGGATGGAAATTAGAGGGGAGAAGAAGAGGCAACCACAAAGCAGGCAGTGGAGTGTTCACAGAAGATACAAGGACACCAGAGGAATGTGGCCGGTGCAATTGCAACTGAGTATACAAATGCACAAAAGATGGGGAGCTATCCCTATCCATTAACCTTCATAGCTGGAATATGTCAGCTCTGGGATATGTGCATCATGAACGTCTGCATTATTTGTTGTTCAAGTGGACGTTACTGTGTAGTTCATTTCCTACAGTGGTGGTGTACATTCCATGTTAGGCTTTTGGTATTACCAGTTATATGTTTGTCTTCCTATGTCTACATTGTGCTTCCTTGATCTTTTTTTAGGTGATGGTCTTTGTTCAGCATGTGTAAATGAGCTGATGTATAATGTTTCTGTGGATAGTATTTCACATTGCCACTTGTTCTCTTTCCCCAGTAGGTTATGTATTTTTAGTCTCTGCAATATATATTTTTGTTACTGTAATTGCACTGCTGCCTTGTGATAGGTCTGGTGTAGTGCATTGTGAGTACTGGTAGTTCTGTCAGGTTATGGCGGGTTTTCTAGGGGTTCTAGATGGGCAGTGTTTGCAGTTCTTCCTAATGTAAACGCCAGCTGGCACTGGATTATAGTACTGTAGATATCTGGTACTCATATCTTGTCCATGCACCAGTATCCCTGTTTCCAACAGTGGCCAGTCTAGGTCCTACGTACCTAGTGGTTTCCCCAGATGACATAGGTTCCACAATGCTTGTATTGAGTCAAGCATTTTATTTATTTATTTATGTAGACAGTTAAAGTGGTCACAACACAATTGGGGGATACATTTAACACGAGGGGATATGAGACACATATGCTAATACTTACAGGGAACATGGGCAATGGAGGGTTAAGCATTGATATCCTGGGTCCCTTTTTAATAATGGTTTATGGACCTTTCCCCCAGGAACCTGTCCAAACATTTTCCAAACCCATTATGCAACTGTTTCTGCATCTGTGGCTTCTTGTGGATATGTTGCCCCATACCGGGTCTCAGGAAATGGCTCCACACCCCCCTGAGGCTGCCCCTGCATGTGCTGGATTGTTAGCTTTTCCTGGAATACATATCTCAGACGTACCTGCCAGTGGATGTGCTGTGCCAAGCTCTGGGGACAGTCCATGCAGGTATATTGGCCCCAGTCATTCGGCCAGCTGCTGCTCCAGGGGTGTCAGGCCAGGTACGATGGGTCCACCCCCACCAGTGCCCATAGCATGTTGTCTCTCTGCAGTCATGTGGGCACGGACTCCAAGCTTTATATCGTTAAAGCATTTCCAAAGGCTGTCCCTCTGTGGCCCACCAGCCTCGGCCACAGCCTCCTGGACCTCCTCCCACACCATGGTCCGTGTGCTCATTGGTGTTCTGCTGCTGAGCCGCCCATACAGAATCTCATAATTCTCCAGCACACTGGCCAGCAGGATATTGTTTTCCTGCTGGCTGAATCTCAGGGCCCTTTTCCTTGTATCGTGGGCACCAGCTTCCGCCTTCTCTTCCCACCTGTTGGCCTCTCAGGCTGATCCTGTGTGGGTTAGGATGCCCCCGATGCCCCAGCCACCTCCACCTCTGGCTCACACATCCCTACCGCCTCTGGGGACTGCTGGATAGGTGTTCCTCCACCTTCTCCTCTAGTTGTCTCCTCGCCCTGCATGTTCCTATTCTCACTATCCTCTCCTTCCCTGTCACACATCGCTCTGTCCTCCTACTCCTGTCTCACCTACTATACACTCTCAGCCTTCTGTGCATGTGTGATGCACTTTATGCATGTGCAGGGCGCGGTCTTGCATGTGTTGCACATGTGCAAGGCACAGTCTTGCTGCGCAGCGTATGCACAAGGTGCATACGGCCACGCTTCCGCATGTGCATGGCAGGTCTTGCATGCGCATGTGCATGGCATGGTCTTGCTCGTGGTGCGCATGGCATGATTTGCATGCGCATGGCATGATCTTGCTCGTGGTGCGCATGGTGCACATGTGCTTGGTGTGTGACCATGCGCATGTTGCACATGCGCAACGCGTGCAAGATAGCACCTTGCGCATTCGCACCGCACGCAAGACTGCACCATAAGCATGCGGAAGGCACGCGGAACCATGCCTTGCACATGTGCACAGTGCATCGCGCATGTCTAAGCGGCATGGTTGACGGTATGTCTCCACATGTCTCTATGCGTGCTATGCACGCTATGCTTACGTAGGGTGTGTTATGCACACAGGGCGTGGATCCGTTTGATACGCTACTGCTGGTGTGCACCACTGCATGTACAGGTGTGTTGTGTTTGTTCTGATCATTTGTCACTCCCCACACAATATTTAGCGTGTGTCTTTGCTCTATCTGATGCCCATGATGGCTCACATTGTGTTTGCTGCTTGTGCGATCCAGGCATTGGATGGTGAGATGGAACTGCGGTTGCCTGAAGAGGGAGATGGTATCCATGGGGGTGTGGCACAGGGCATGGGCACAGTCCCACTGCAACACAGACCTGCAGCTGTGGAGGCTCCACAGGCCAGGGTTGTGCTAGCATGGCGCAATAGGCGTGCCGAGGTTCGCACTTCCCAGCCTCACCTCTATAAGCCCAAGGCCATGCTCCAGGGCATGCGTGAGGACCAGGTCATTTCCCTCTACTGTCTGAGCACAGGGGCTATTAGGGAGCTCTTTGAGGATCTAAGACCTGACCTCGAGCTCCTGACTGGCCGTTCCATGCCATACGGGGTTTGGGAAAGCTCCTGGGTGCCCTACATTTCTCTGCCTCTGGCTGTTTCCAGTCTTAGGTGGCCGCAGTGGGTGGGATGAACCGGCCCACCTTCTCACGCTGTCTCCACCAGGTACTGCAGACCATGGTCAGCCGGGTAAGGAATTACATTGCAATTCCTAACAGTAGGCAACAGTGGGGGGCCCTGAACCTGGCCTTTGAGCAAATTGCAGGGTTACCACACCTGATGGGAGCTATTGATTGCACACATGTTGCCCTGGTCCCGCCCAGAGACAGGGAGGCAGTGTTCTGCAACTGCAAACACTACCATTCCCTGAATGTGCAGGTTGTATGTGATGCAAATATGCATATTCTGAATGTGGTTCCTAGGTTTCCAGGGTCCAGCCATGACTCCAATATCCTGCATCACTCGGCACTATTCAACCAATTTGAGAGCAGACAATATGAGGACTGTGTCCTGCTGGGTGGGTATTTCTCATCTCTAACATGCACAGGGTGTTCCTATGTCCTGGGGTGCTCATCAATTCTCATGGGTGGGCCAGGGTCACCTGTGGTTTTCTGTGAGACCTTTCTGACTGCATATCCCCTGTGACACACATGACATGCCCTGATGTAGATCTGACTCATTTTCTGGGAACATTCAGGACACTGACTGTCAGGCAGTGGCATATTACTGCCCAGCCAGTGTGTGATGTACTTGGTCCCATTGGCAATTATGACTTCTACATCCCTTGCTTTGTGTTGTGGTGGTGGAGAGCTGACCTTATATGGAGCTGTGCCCACTATCGCACCATGCCACTGTCTCCGGGGACATGTTTACATACCTTTGTGGGTTTCTACAATGACATATCTCTACCATATGTGTGTCATGGCTCTTCTGGGTGTCTCTGCACACATATGGTTTGCACTGGTGTTTGGTACTGGTGCTCTGTTGCATGGGTCTTTTAGACAGGGAACGTATGGGCACATATGGTGTGTTCATTATATGGTGGTGTGCAACACCTTTCGCTTGACAACTACGACTCTCAGCCTCAGACTAATCATATACGTACATGTACATGTGTCTGTCTTTGTGGTTTGTCCCTAGTTGTCTATGTGTGCAATCTGTGTGTGTGTGATAACCTGGGGGGGGGAGGTAGATTTGCTTCCTGATTTTTTTCCTGCAGTACTGTGTGTTGGGAGCCCATTCACCTTTGACCATTTTGACCAATTTACATTGTTATATTTGTGCTGGCACTTACAATACACATGTATGCTTCATGTATATCAATAGTGTTTTTCATTTCTTCCATATTGACTGGACTCCTCAGGTATATGTTACTGTAACATCTGCTGTGTGTGAACAGTATCATGGCCGTCAAATGCTTGCACATGTGTGCATCTCTGCCCTTGTCCAAGGTGCACTGTCATGTGTCTGCCTGATGCGTTCATGACTGATGCTAATGCCTTTTGGGTACAGGTGGTTGGTCATGTGTTTGTTGTGGACACAGATAATGTGTGTTTCCATCATTACCCTTCCCCAGTGTTCTGTGTCTCAAACCTCCAGACACTGGTGCATAGCTGTTGTGTGCCATTGTGTGCCATCATATGTTTGTGTCATTCTTAAATCTGTTGTTGGTTTGCACCTACATGCTTGTGTGCATGTGTGTGAACATCAGTTCATGATTGACCTTTCAACATTTCTTTCTGAAGGTGATGCTGGATATGGGTGTCATGCCTGGTTGCTGACTCCTGTGCGTCTTCCATGGACATGTGCAGAGATGAGGTACAATGAGGCCCATGCCTCCAGCCGCTCAGTCATCGAGTGCACCTTTGGCATTTTGAAGAGTCGCTTCAGATGTCTGGATAAGACCGGTGGGGCCTTACAATACTGACCCATGACTGTGGCACAGATGATTCTGGCCTGTTGCATCCTGCACAACATTGCTCTCAGGCACAATATTCCAGTCAAAATTAATCCGGATCTGGAAAATGATCCTACGTGCCATCCTGTACGTGTCCGTGGTGACACACGTGTGGGTACGGCGATCAGGCAACATCTGATTAATGAGCTCTTCTCATTTAAGTCCTGCATATGTGGGAAATACATATGGGTATACATGTACATGCTGCCATGTGTGTTCCAACACTACATCATGAAATATGTATGTTTCACTAGTGTTTGTGACTCCACAGAATATGCTGTTGGACCTGCATGGTGCTGTGGTACAGTGAAAACTGTGTGTACATCATTCAACTTGCAGGAGACTGGGGTAGGTAGACATACAGATAACTGTACTGTAGGGACAGTGCAATATAGCACATGTATGATGTTATCTGTCCACTTCACATGTTGTTGTACACCTCT
The DNA here is from genome assembly GCA_033557465.1 of Ichthyophis bannanicus. Lineage (NCBI taxonomy): Eukaryota > Metazoa > Chordata > Amphibia > Gymnophiona > Ichthyophiidae > Ichthyophis > Ichthyophis bannanicus. The sequence goes on along the minus strand of CM066034.1, from coordinate 1,004,543,219 downwards.
TTGATATGTGCCCTCATACCCCATATGTTCATGTTGGCATACATATACCCATGTGTTCCTCACCTGTTCATGTGTTTCAACACTGTATTTGGGACCTAAATAACTGAGCTGGGTGTGTCTACAGGTCCTTGGTGTTGTGGCAGTGAATGGCATGTATACCCTTCCCTGACATTGTGGCATAAACCAACATTAGTGTATTGTTGCATGGACTGTTAGAATTATCTCCACTGATCTTGGATTGTAGACAGACAGGCCGTATGCTACTGGAGGCATACTCACCTTGTCATACTGTGTGTGTGTGTGTGTGTTTTTTGGACGTGTCTATTGTCTACATAACAATACACTGTGCAGCCATATCACATTATCTTGTGATGGGATATGTCTGGACACCTGTGGAGTGGTGATCAATGTGCTATTTCTACCTTTCTGATGTTGACCTTGTGAACATTGTGCACATTTTTTCTGTGTTGTTGACCTATCTCTTGTGTGCTGACAGACCACTACACATCAACATTTCAGTTTCACATGTCACCATACTTTGGACATATGGCAATGATGGCTGCACATGTAGACATGGTCATTTAACACATATCAATGACATACTCTGCCTTTACTATGACGTCTTGTAGACTTTGACTGCCTCTGACTGTGGCTATCAGACACTTGCTGCACACAGATGGTAGGTTGCACCTCGGATCATGATGGACATCAACCTTTACATGTTTGTGTTTAGCTGTTAGTTTCATCATGCTTTTTTGTGGGGTCTATGTGCATCAACACTGATGGACATGATGTGGACCTCTAAGATGCCTGTGGGACATGGGCATAGCCATAATCATGTCGAGCTGACAACCTGGTTTGCAGTGCCATTTCCTAATGTCGTCAACATGCAATGTGCTCTGTGTTGTGATCGTGTAATGTTGCATGTCTGATGTTTCATTATATACATACTGATGTTTCACTCCCTGCGATGTGACCTAATGTTGTATGACACATACTATAATTGTGTTTCTCTTCCTTTTACCACATGGCACAGGCAACATACCTAGCACATCTACTACACTGCATTTGCAGTCACCATCACCCACTTGTTGGAGGACACAGCAACACCATGCAATGATCCCTGTCAGATAGTGCCATATGGTGATGGACCTTTGCGAGTGGGACACATGCTTATGATGGACATTATTGTTGGACTGGTAATTTGTGCATCACAAGGATGACCACCACACCATTGCTGCCCTGCTCTTGCTGGGTGTCATGTTCATCGCAGGGGACACACGTCACCTTTGACATACTGTGGCACATTGAGATGTCACGCATGACTATGGACTCAGCCATTTTAGCCCCTGAAGAAGGGAACTCCGAAACACGGCCTGTGTCGGGCCAATGGCTGGTTTTGGTCAATAAAGATTATTATACGTCCCTCTGCTTGCTATCCACGTCTTTTAATTGCATCGCTGGATATCCTCATATGTTTGGATCAACAGGAGCATACAGCCATGTGTGTGGCACAAGAGGAATATTGTGTAGGTCCTGTTTTATCTGTCTGGCTACCTTACACTTGGACATGACACGCTGTTTGCCACTACACCACAGTGATGCGCACCAACATATTGGATTGCTGTTAGACCCTCGCCAGGGGTGTTACTGTGCATCTGGGGAAGCACTCTGTCATGGTTCAACGTAGACAGTGCATGTGCATGTGACTGAATATGTTGGTACACCAGTGCAAGTGCTGATGAGGATTTAGTGTGGGTTAGTGCACCATTGTTGAGCTTTCTTTCTACCTCCACATACATGTTATTGTGTTTGGTTACTGTACAGATGTGATTCTCTACATTGATGTACAAACTAATCATTGCATGTCTACTGTCATGAGGCTGGTGCCAATAAAGATGCAGAGTTGATAAGAAACTGTTTTTCACAAAGCTCTAGGTGTGCAATTACCTCAAAGCACAGCTAGAGGGGGCAGGAGTGACTCTATAGAGGTTAATGAGGCTAGGAGATCTAACCAGTTGCACCTGGAAATGAGCCCGGGAGATTCAAAGGGAAGATCCCTTTATAAATAGAAGCTTAATGCTAGCAAAGCAGAAGCAGATGGAGAAGCAGATGAAGACACAGACACAGACGCAGATGTAGAAGGAGAAGGAATCCTCCTTGAGCAAGCCCAAAAGGACAGAATCCAAAGAGGTAGAGTTCAGAGGGGCCAAGCTATGAGAACCGCTGTTCAGAGGGAGTCTGCTAAGGAAAGCAGTCAGGCTGGAGGGTATGCCACTCCCTGTTTAAGCAATGTTCCTGAGTCCAAAGCTGAAAGACATACACGGAGAGCCAGAGAGCCAGGTTTGGAGGAAAGCCTGCAGGCATTGGAGTATGCTGAACAAGCTTTACCAGGTACCCGAAGAAAAAGAGTTCCTAACAAAGCTACTGTGTTACTGAAGTATAGAGCTGGAGAATCCGCACCAGGTTTTACTAAGCTTTCAGGAAGTCCAGCACTACCCAGAAGCTACCAGCAGAAAACCTGTTGTCACAGAGATGTTTATGAGAGAGAAGGCTCCAGCACTTCAAGCTACAGAAACTCAAGGTATGGAAGTTTTATTCCTGCTAATGAAAGCTTAACTCCTAAAAGCATTGCTAAAACTAAAGCTCACTTTATAAGAAGAGGAAAGAAACCAGAGTGGTTTGAAGAACTACCAAAAGACTTTAAAGCACAGTCTTATTGGATACCAGAGACAGTCCATATAAACCTGTAACTGCCAGGGACAACGTGTGCTCTGAGGGGGAAAGTAGTGAAGCAGAATTTATGGAAATAGAAAATGCAAACACTATTCCCATTCCTCAGGAAGAAGCTATGGATTGTAGTTTGTGTATAACTTCTAGCCTAGAATCCATAGCCACCTTGTAAATAAGAAGAAGTCTTGTTTAATTGCTTTGTCCTGGAATGAATTGAATTCCTCCCTTTAACCTTTCAATTAAATGTGAAGATATTTCCAATTGGTTTTACCTGCTTATTACTGGACCCTTTATAAACAAAGGACATTCTTTAATTTCTAGTGTCTTAATGAACCCTTGCACAGGGGGAAAATAAAAGCCTTGTTTCCCTACACTCGTGGCTTAATTATTGAGTTCTCACAAGGAGCTGAAATACCTAAGACCAATCTCCACTTTGGCCTTAAAATACCCCACGCTCCTTGAAAATAAATATGTTGTACAGCATGCCCTTACCGCCATTGGCCACTGGGGGATGCCACGCACGACAGAATGGCGTAGTTGTTTGGATGTGGATATCACCCTAAGACATACTGGGAACAGAGAAGAAATTACCAGTATTAAGCTGAAAAAACAAAACAAAACAAAAAAACAAAACTCGGACCGGAGGAGAAGAAAACCCGGATCGGAGGAGAAAACGCAGACCGGACCTGAAGAAAATCCGGAAGGGAAGGCGAGGTTGCTGACAATGGTGGCAGAGTGCTACAACGCAGAGCAGCACCATCATTTCTGAAAGTTGGAGTCAACATTTCTACCAGGTAAAAGGTAGAAGGGCATGACTTGATTTGGATGCAAGTTTAAAGTTTAGAGAGGAAATTGAAAAGAAAAGAAAAGAGTGTAGGCCTGGTAGTGGTACAGCCGCACTTGGGTTTTTCTTTTTTTTTTGTCTTTGTTTCCTAGGGAATCTCGTCGCCATGGATCAGCGAGAGATGTTCACCTGGATGGCTGCACAGTTCAGCAAGCAAGGGGAGCTGGCCGCGCAAATACAACAGCATGCAATCCTGTCCATGCAGGAACAGCAAAAGCCAGTCTTGCAGATGCTGGAAGCATGGCTACAGCATCAACAAAAGACACAGGAAGCAGTCGCCAGACATCCAGAACAGAGCTCGGGACTGGGCAACTGTCCGGTAGGACTAGGGTCCTATGACTCTCTGAGTTTGGGGAAGTTGGGGGTAACGGATGATGTGGACGACTTCCTGGACTCTTTTGAGAGAATAGCTCTTTCCGTAGGTTGGCCGGAAAAGCAGTGGTCCATTAGATTGGCAGTTTCCTTCACAGGAGAGGCACTGTCAGCCTATAGGGCAATGCCTGCTTCATTAGTGAACAATTATAGCGAGGTAACGAAGGCCATCAGGGATCGCCTGAATCCGACTCCTCTCGTCTATAACCGTAAGCTACGCGCGGCACACCTTGAAGTAGGTGAAACGCCTAAAGCGTTAGGTCACAGGCTGAAGAGCTTAGCCGAGAAGTGGTTGAAGCCTAGTGAAAAAACAATTGAAATGCTGATGGATATGATAATCCTTGAGCAGTTCATGACTGCAGTACCCAGTAGTATACAGAGCTTTCTTATCCTACAGAATTGTCGCACTACTGTAGAGGCTATTGCCTTGACTGAAAGATATCTAGAGGCCGAATTAGCCACCCAGCGGACTGGGGAAGGTTCAAAGATGGTGGTAGCGACATTCAAGCAGGCATCAGGAAGTCTCTCACAGTTAAAATCTCAAAATGTGAAAAATGCTAAGAATGTAGAGAAGAGTTATTCTAAAAGATGTTTTGGCTGTGGGAAAATGGGACATATTATGAGTGAGTGCCGAGCACATTCTGCTCTCATGGGGGAGAACAGAGAAATGTTATCTGAAGGATTTGTACTTGATGTAACTGTACAAGGGGTTGCTGCCAAAGCTCTTCTTGACTCTGGCGCGGACCAGACGATGATTTCACGCAAGCTCTGGTCTTTAATCAAAGAGCGAGCTGAGTCCACCCCAGATCAACCAGAGGGCAAAGTCAAGATAAAATGTGTGCATGGCGCTGCCACCTTTTATCCTGTATATAACTTACTTGTAAGAGGTTTGGGAATAGAAAAAAGAATGTTGATAGCTGTAGTGCCCAGATTACCTAAAGAGCTAGTCTTAGGTAGGGACTGACCACAATTTGAAAGAGGCCTAGAGGAGGGACTAAACCCCTGAGAAGTTTTCATCTCTACTCGCAACCAGACGAAAGCTTCAGAAGAACCCTCATGTTCAAGGGAAGAAAGTTTAGATGACCTCCCATCTCATGAGGATTTAGTAAATGCCCCGCCAGAAAGGGACAGAAAGACAAAAGCTGAAAAGCGCAAAGAAAGAAAGGGACACTCTCAAGGCAGAGCCGACTTGGAAGCAGGTGAAGAACTCCCCTGGATTCCAGCAGAGCTCATGGAGAAGTTCCCTTCCTTTGCTGGAGAACAACGAGATGACCCTGCGCTAGCACGCGCATTTGAGCACGCTCAAACAAAGAGAAATATTTTCCCAAGATTTATAAGAGAAGAAGGGGTGCTATACAGGGAGAGTATAGACCCATGCACTAAAGATTTATTTATTTAATTTTATTTATTTAGTATACACTTATATACCGCTACTTCCAGCGATCAGTAGCGGTTTGATTACAAATTTGGGAGTTGTCAAATCATGACAGAAATGTTGGGGAAATATACACATAGATTTGAGGGTATGGCACATCACACAGAATTAGGGACTTAAAGATTAGACTTTACATATTTACATTTTTAGATTTTTACATATAACATTTCTACGGAGCAGATTTATGTTTCGTTTGCTTTATCTGGTGTTCCACTGAGATTTACATCTGGTTGTAGTGACATTGGAAAAGATGAGTTTTTAGTTTCTTCCTGAAAGCACTAATGTCTTTGATTGCTCGTAGTTCGTATGGTAGTTGGTTCCAGATGGTTGGGGCAGAGAATGAGAATGCTCTGCGGCTAGTACTGGCTTTTACTGATCTGATGTTAGTAGGAACTTGTAGTGTGTCTGAGTTGATAGTTCTCCTGTCTCTGTTGGTTGGTTGCGTGCTGATAAGGGTTGAGAGGAATGATGGCGATAGGTTATGTATGAGTTTGAACGTGGTTACCAATGTTTTATATTGTATCCTGGTAGCAATGGGTAGCCAATGTAGCTCGATCAATACAGGTGTAATGTGTTCAGCAATGCTTGTTCGCATGATGATCCTTGCCGCCACATTTTGGGCCATTTGATATCCGAAAACAGTTGGTAGTCCCAAATACTTTCAAATCTACAGTGCTGAGGTTAGCCCATGATCACCCAGTGAGCGGTCACAAAGGGGTACAAGGAACCCTTGACCAGATACTGGCCAGGTTCTATTGGCCAGGAATTTTTAAGGAGGTCTCATGTTTTTGTGAGTCCTGCGCCTCCTGCCAGCGGGTGACCTCCATAAGACCACCTGGGGTGCCATTACTGCTGATGCCAGTAATAACTGATCCTATCAGAAGGCTGGCCATGGACATAGTCAGACCCCTCATAAAAACGCCTAGGGGTTTCCAATATATATTGGTCATCATGGACCAGGCAACACGTTTCCCATGGGCGGTGCCCTTGAGGACTATATCAGCAAAATCCATCGCCATGGAGCTTATAAAGCTATTTTGCAAGGTTGGATTCCCTCAAGAAGTCTTGACAGACAGAGGCACGAACTTCATGTCCAAATACTTAGCCCAGGTGTGGGACGCCTTTGGCATTAGGCATCTTAAAACCGCCGCATATCACCCCCAATGCAATGGTCTGGTGGAAAGAATGAACCAGACTATCAAGCAAATGCTGTGACGGGCACTGAATGGAGAAATGGCAGAGTGGGACACAATGCTCCCATTTGTATTGTATGCCTGCAGAGAAAGAACACAGGTTTCATTAGGCACATCACCTTATGAATTGATGAATGGGAGATCGTCCAGAGGAGTTCTGGATATCCTGAGAGAACAATGGGTGGAACCTGTACAAAATGAAGTAGGGATACCGCAATTTTTGAGAAGTTTAAGAAGCCGGTTAAAACGGACCTCACGTTTTGCTGAAGAAAAGCTGAAGGACAGTCAGAAAAAGCAAAAACAGTACTATGACAGAGATACCAAGCCCCGACGTCTAACTGCCGGTGAGAAGGTAATAGTCTTGGAATCAGGCCCCACTCCGAAGCTTGAAGCCCGCGGGAAAGGACCTTACATAGTGGTCAAACGACTTGGTCCAGCATCGTATTTGATAAGAGACACCAAGGGACATGAACAAGTATACCACATAAATGTTCTTCGACTCTGGCACGAGAGGTTGGCCTTGGTTACGTCAGCACAGAAGATGTCTAGAATTACGTGCTGTAGTAATGATGAACATTCAGCCCGTAATATTTTAAGAGGGGGGATGTGTCATGAGGCTGGTGCCAAGAAAGATGCAGAGTTGAAAAGAAACTCTGTTTTTCACAAAGCTCTAGGTGTGCAATTACCTCAAAGCACAGCTAGAGGGGGCAGGAGTGACTCTACAGAGGTTAATGAGGCTAGGAGATCTAACCAGTTGCACCTGGAAATGAGCCCGGGAGATTCAAAGGGAAGATCCCTTTATAAATGGAAGCTTAATGCTAGCGATGGAGAAGCAGATGAAGACACAGACACAGACGCAGACGCAGAAGGAGAAGGAATCCTCCTTGAGCAAGCCCAAAAGGACAGAATCCACAGAGGTAGAGTTCAGAGGGGCCAAGCTACAAGAACCGCTGTTCAGAGGGAGTCTGCTAAGGAAAGCAGTCAGGCTGGAGGGTATGCCACTCCCTGTTTAAGCAACGTTCCTGAGTCCAAAGCTGAAAGACATACACGGAGAGCCAGAGAGCCAGGTTTGGAGGAAAGCCTGCAGGCATTGAAGTATGCTGAACAAGCTTTACCAGGTACCTGAGGAAAAAGAGTTCCTAACAAAGCTACTGTGTTACTGAAGCATAGAGCTGGAGAATCCGCACCAGGTTTTACTAAGCTTTCAGGAAGTCCAGCACTACCCAGAAGCCACTGGCAGAAAACCTGTTGTCACAGAGACGTTTATGAGAGAGAAGGCTCCAGAGCTTCAAGCTACAGAAACTCAAGATAGGGAAGTTTTATTCCTGCTAATGAAAGCTTAACTCCTAAAAGCATTGCTAAAACTAAAGCTCACTTTATAGGAAGAGGAAAGAAACCAGAGTGGTTTGAAGAACTACCAAAAGACTTTAAAGCACAGTCTTATTGGAGGCAAGATACCAGAGACAGTCCATATAAACCTGTAACTGCCAGGAACAACGTGTGCTCTGAGGGGGAAAGTAGTAAAGCAAAATTTATGGAAATAGAAAATGCAAACACTATTCCCATTCCTCAGGAAGAAGCTATGGATTGTAGTTTGTGTATAGCTTCTAGCCTAGAATCCATAGCCACCTTGTAAATAAGAAGAAGTCTTGTTTAATTGCTTTGTCCTGGAATGAATTGAATTCCTCCCTTTAACCTTTCAACTAATTGTGAAGATATTAACAATTGATTTTATTTATTTATTTATTTATTTCTCTTATATACCGCGCTATTTGACATGAGTGCGGTTTACATGGAACATTATATTGAACATTACATTGAACAGGGCATTATAACTTGGAGATAACTATTTTACAGGGAACATGGGCAATGGAGGGTTAAGTGGCTTGCCCAAGACCACAAGGAGCACCTGTGGGACTAGAAACCCCAGTCCTTCCGGCTTATTACTGGATCCTTCCTGCTTATTACTGGACCCTTTATAAACAAAGGACATTCTTTAATTTCTAGTGTCTTAATGAACCCTTGCACAGAGGGGAAAAAAGCCTTGTTTCCCTACACTCATGGCTTAATTATTGAGTTCTCACAAGGAGCTGAAATACCTAAGACCAATCTCCACTTTGGCCTTAAAATACCCCACGCTCCTTCAAAATAAATATGTTGTACAGCATGCCCTTACCACCATTGGCCACTAGGGGATGCCACACACGACACTACACAGTCATATTTATTGCATGACATTGTGCCACTCACATTGCATGGGTACCTTTGCAGTGTGGCAGTAGGTATGTCCATTTTCTATCTGCATTTGTGCATTCCATGTACTTTGACATAGGTGTGATGCTCCTGTATCCACAGCACCCATTGCAGCAGGCCTTCTGCATAGTGCTATCTCTACATGTCTGTGAGGTTCTGTTTTGTATGTTCTTTGGCAACATGTGCCTCCTGTACCTGTATCCATGTCCTCATTTTGCATTGTGTCACTGTTTTTGGACCCATTTGTGCATTTAAAGTGTGTATTTGCCTGGATATCTGACTTCTGCTCTTTCTCGGTACATCACATACTATTTTTCAGGCCATTTACACTGCTGTATGACCTACTGATACACACACATATGGTCTACACAGCTGAGCATTGGGACATGACATCATTGTCATATTTGTGCATTTGCCTGTGCACTGCAAATCCACATCTCTGCATGGCAGTATGGCATTACATCTCTGTATCTTCCTTTCCTAACTTATCACCTTGTGGTTGTGGGGTCAGCTTGGTGTACCTGCCTAGACCGTGCTCCCTGTCAGTTGTGTGGCCTGGCACATATTTCATGGCTGACACACCTATCAGAGCACTCACATGGCCATGGTACAGTTGGAGGACATGGGATACATGTTACGATTACTTTGTCCTGTCCATCTTATGATGACTTTGCATAGGTGTTTGACACTGACAGCAATACATGTGCAGACATTTCGGCCAGGTATGTTGGAACGTCAGCCATGTGCATTGTGTTCTCTTGCTATTGCAGTGATGATGCAGACAACATACTTCAGTGCCGTCTGGATCACTCACAGCACAATAACCCCAGACCACCTTTGTGATAAATGCCCAGTGTGGGTGTTTTATCATACACAGGATGCGTGAGGTGTCTCCACCGTTGTGCTGCTGCATTCCTGCCCACAGATGGTTTCACTGATATCCACATAGGTGTTACATTCTAACACAGCTACATTCTTCACTCCCATATGCCTGGCCAGTTGCATCTCAGCTCATTTTGACCATTGTGGCTTCTTTTGGGTAGAGTTTTCTACTATTTGGCCACATGCATGGTCAGGCTGGTGCCAGTACATCCCCACCTGGGAGGTGTATCAGGGACATAGCTGGCATTGGTGTACGTTGGCACTGGTGCTGACAGTGGCGACGGGGTGGATTACAGATGTGCCTGCCTCCTTATCTACACATCATTGATGGCAGAGTTATTCAGGTCATGGGGTGGTAGGGTAGCCTAATGGTTCACACACTGGCTTAGGAATAAGGTGACCACAGTTCAATTTCCACTGGGACTTCATGTGGCCTTGGGCAGGTCACTTCACCCTCCATTGCTCAGATAGGACCCAGGTTATCAATGTCCTTCTTTAATGTACATTACCAGGTTTACATTACAATGTAAACCGCTTTGATTGTTATGATAAAGCAGTATAGGAAAACTGTTAAATAACTAGTTACATGCATATGTCTGTACACTTGCAAACATTTTGATGTGTATGCTTTTTCAGGATTCTGTGTCCTGTATTGCTGGGCAGGTATGTTTTTGTGGACATTTCATAACTGATGTGTGTTGGGTCCTCATCATGTATGACCTACTGTCTACATGCACACATATGTAACTATGGCATTTGGGGCATGCAGCTGCATGGGGGGAGGGCTACTGAGCAGTACACACCATGCAGCTCCTGGACATGATCTGTCCTGCTCATCATCTGTGGATGGGCCGGTGACTGTTTGTGTAACATGTTGGACACACATTTGTCTCTGCTGCTGCATCACTGCACTGACCAATGTATTTAGTGGTATACTGCTGATGTACATGGCCCACCTGTGCTCACATCCTTGAATGGTGGCAGCTGTCAGTGTGCCAGTCGTCTGCCACCTCACAGGGAGCTACGGCTTTCGATACATACATTCCCTTTGGTGGAACATATTTGCATTGTGCTTGTTGTGGTTGTTTGGGATAGTGGTTACAGACATGTGTTGAGCCACCATAAGTTGCAATTTTCATTCCCACATGTTCCTTTCCTTTTCTTTTCTTGTGTTCTGCTAACCTTACCATACAATGGCTGCAGCTTCGTCACTTTTTCACACACCCTTCCTTCTCTTCACTGTGCACTACAATGTGCCCTCCATGCAGCCTATCCATCTCATATTAGCTGTTACATATGTCCCTTTCTTTGAGCCGTCTGGGTGGGCAGTTAGTTGGCTCAGTGGTTTGGTGTTGCTGTTGGTGAGCTGTGTTTGGACTCTTCAATGTACAGGTTCAATTGTCACATGCTCCTTTTTGGATCTCGTCCCCATTTTGCCCTTGTACACACATCATCCACACAGCTGGCCCTTCAGACCAGCCCCTAATGCCCTTTCTGTTTAATTTGTTTACTCTTCTGCATGCTGTTTTCACTGCATACCATTTCATGGTGGGTGTGCATGTGTTTATCTGTGGCTCACATCCCAATTACAGACTGTGATATCAGCTGTAGCCTGCTGTTCTGCATGTGCATTGCAGCATGGCTACTGGTGAGGTTACCATATCCTGGCACACAGCAGACATTTCGTGCGGTGCTCTGCAGTGGTTTTGTATCCAGCCATTGCTGTGGAACTCAACATGGGGGTGTAGCCTACTGGTTTGTGCACTGACTTTCTGGGCAGGGGTCATGGGTTGAATTCCTCCTTTTCTCTTGTTTATGGCTATACTTCTCATATAATTTTCATGCCTGTGACAGTCACATCTCTGCAGATCTGTGCTGCCAGCACGTCACACCCTCACCACAGTTGCCAACCATCCTTCAGTCCATCTATCTGCGTCTGTCTTAACCTGAGGCACCTTATAAGGTGCCTTATCCTAGGGCGCCCTATAAGGTGCATGAACCTAAGGTGCCTTATGAGCCGCCTTAGGTTAGGGCACCTTATAGGGGGCCCTAGTATAAGGCACCTTATATGGCTTCCTAACCTAAGGTGCCTTATAGGGTTCCCTGAGATACGGTGCCTTAGGTTAGGAAGCTTTGTCATCCTTCACGTGCCCTGTTTGTCCTCTTGCCGTGCACCGTCCCATTAACATGTGTTAGATGGCCAAGCACCCTTTAACGCATGATAACTGGCCAGGGCACCCTGTATCGCATGATAATGGCGCAGGTTGCCTTAACGCGCCGCACCACCCACTTCCTTATATGGCGTTGGTAACATTACTGCTGCACTTAATGCCGGTGACATTAGCGCACCTTAGCAAACATGCCACTGAGTCGTGATTTGGACATCCAAATCATGCAGCCATTTCACAAATGACTTTTAAAGCCATATCCAGTGTAGGGACATCCAACTAGACAAGGGGCATGGCGGAAGCATATCTGGAAATGTGCAATCAACTTAAAAGTCCCTGCTTGATTTCAGAAATGGTGGGAAAGTGCTTGTTTTGGCTCTAAAACATTTTTGGGGGAGGGAGGATTAGAGAGGAGAGACAGTTAAATGACTAGCCTAAGATCACAAGAGATAGCACTGAGATTTGAACCCTGGCTACCCTGCTCCTACCCCACTACTGTAGCCATTAGGCATCCCTGTTTTGCAATCCTATTCTTGGGATGTCTATGTAGACGTCCCCATAGACGCTTCTATTGGGCACTTCCACATTTGTGAAATTGTGCCTGAACTTGTACTTGCCAACTGTTTTTTTTCAGACGTTCTGGCTTGGACATCACAGACTCCATGTGAAACAGTGACAGAAACATGTCAGCAGGAAAAGACCATATGCTCTATCTATTCTGCCAACCGATATCAACTACTATAGTTTCTTTTGTTCCTTCAGAGATCTGTGTTTGTTTCATGCTTTCTTAAATTCAGATAGTCCTCGGCTCTACTACCTCCACTGGGAGACTATTCCATGCATCTACTACTCTATCCATAAAGGAATATTTCCGCATGTTACTCCTGAGTCTATCCCCTTTCCCCCTCATTCTATGCTCCCTCATTGCAGAGCTTCCTTTCAATTGGAAGAGGATCTCCTCTTGTGCATTTATTTAATGTTTTCTTTTATATCTCTTTATCATATAGTCAAAGCAGTTTACATTATAACATAAACATGCTGATTACGTTCTTCAAGCTTAGCTAGATCCCTCCTGATGTTATCTACTCCTTCCTGGGAGTATACTCTATTGCAGATTTTAGAATCATCCACAAAGAAGCAAACCTTACCGACAGCCCTTTTGCAATATCCCTAACAAAGATGTTAAAAAGAATCGGTCCAAGGACAGATCCCTGGACGTCCTTTGTAAAACATGCCTTCACAGGTATAAGTGCCAGCAGTTATATGTGAACATAAGGATTTTGTAGGCTCTAAGTATAAGTGTCAGCTGCCAAGTGATGCAGCTCTATAGTTCGATGTCTGCTTTTGCTAAATGGAATCTCCTGCTGTATATGTTGGCATATGCCTATATATTTTCTGACAACCTGATATATATGTTAAAAAATGCTTCACGTGCTGTAGAGACCTTTGTAAAATACCTGAGAAACGTGGACATCCCAAACTAGCCTCTTCCTATTTCCCACATTTAGCCTCTATGCAAAAGGAGGCATTAAAACTAAAAGAAAATGAAACAAAAAAGGAAATTAAATTAAAAACCTCAGCAAAGAAAAAAAACAAACATAAAAACTTTTCAGAAATAATCACTGAACACCCAACTTTATTCCACATATTGATCTATAACATTTTGGATTTAATTAGATTTAATCTTTATTTATCCTCATTCTACCAACTGGCTACTGTTAAAGGCAGTAACTTCAATACAAGGTAATGCACCTAGGAAAGAACAACCCAAACTACGATTACACGATGCAAGGTTCCACATTGGGAATCACCACCCAGGAAAAAGATTTAGGTGTCATCATGGATAAAATGTTAAAACCCTCTGCCCAGTGTGCAGTGGCAGCCAAGAGAGCAAATAGAATGCTAGCTATCATAAGGAAAGGAATGGAAAATAAAGCTAAGGATATTATAATGCCTCTGTATCGTTCCATGGTGCTACCGCACCTTGAATATTGTGTGCAATTCTGGTCATCGAATCTTAAAAAGGATATAGCGTTATTAGAAAAGGTACAGAGAAGAGCCACCAAAACGGTAAAGGGGATGGAAGGATACTCCTATGAAGAGAGGCTAAAAAGGTTAGGGCTCTTCAACCTGGAAAAGAGACGGCTGAGGGGAGATATGATAGAGGTCTATAAATTAATGAACGGAGTGGAATGGGTAAACGTAGATTGATTGTTTACGTCATCAGAATATAAAAAGACTATGGACATGCAATGAAGCTACAGGGTAACCTATTTAAGACTAATAAGAGAAAATATTTTTCCACTCAACGTGTAATCAAACTCTGGAATTTGTTATCAGAGGATGTAGTAAATGCTGTTAGTGTAGCTGGATTTAAACAAGGTTTGGACAAGTTCCTGGAGGAAAGGTCCATAAACCATTATTAAAAGGGACCCAGGATATCACTGCTTGACCCAATACAAGCATTGAGGAACCTGTGTCTTTTGGGGAGATTGCTAGGTACTTATGACCTAGATTGGCCACTGTTGGAAACAGGATACTGGGCTTGATGGACCTTGATCTGACCCAGTATGGCATATCTTATGTTCTTATGTAATATACATACCCCTACAGCAGTGCAAACTAGATATCATCTGGCTAGAAATGGTGATCAATAGTCAACTATCGAATCATCTCCCAGTGGCTACAAATACACATTAAAGAGCAACGGAAACAGATAGACCCTTGTGGTACTGCAGAACCCAATATCCAGAGATCAGAACTACCACTCTCAGTCTCTGTAAATGGAAAACCATCATGCAAGTAGGATTTAAACCATCTAAAGGAACTATTACTGATGCCAGAATTCAATAATGAGTCTCTGTAAAGAAAAAAGGCATTGTGCGGATTCATTTAAAGTCTTTATTGAAAGCTTCTTGATATAGCAGGGCAATGACTACACTTTATTCTCCACTAAATGTCAAGGCAGTTTTAAGCATCTTCTAGCAAGCAGTAATGTATCTAGGAGCGCCTCTTCTACAGTGTCTTCTATGGTCAGAGATTGTAGAGCTGAAAAGAGATGAGAAATCTAAGTATAAATAGGAAATATGTGTTTAGATTTTAATATATACCATGAAAATACATTTTCTTACATCCTATTTATTCAGGGCTACCAGATTGATTTTAGAGGCTGATGTACCGACTGGAGCAAATGTTCAAAAATGAGGTTTTTGTTTGCTAAAAGTTGAATACTGCACATTTTTTGCAATTAATGAGCTATTGCAATGTAATATTATGCAAAGCCGCCCTTTAATTATAAATTTAGCAAAACCAACATGGAAAAAATGCTTTATATTCCAATTTTCACCAAAAACATAATTATACTTCAATGAGATACAACTTTTTCATGTAAAATATTGTTACCTAGTTGATTTCAATGAGTTGGGAAATTTCATATAAAATGGCTGAAAACCTGCAAGAAATCTTTTGCCTCTTCTAGAAATTTGACACATTTATGATTATAGATTTAGGGATTTCCCATTACCACTTATCACATAAAAATGTCATTATTCACTACCTACAGTTGAAATAGGTTAACTACCCCACTTTACATTGGTTTCTAGACCTGTATCTACACCCAGCCTCTACCACACCCAGCATTTGCAAAAAAGGCAACTCCCTTTTCACAGATTTCTGAGCCATGGAGATAAGAACTGAGTGATAACCGTTGTGACGTAAACAATTCTGGTGGTATTTGCCAAACATGGAGCCTTTGCTAAAATATAAATAAGGAGGTGCAGGAATGCCTGTTAATGTGCTGATACATGAAAACAGAGGAGCCATTCTCAAAATATAGACGTGGAAAATCAACAGGGGAATCTCATGTAAGAGCTGCTACTTACATGTGTATGTCGGCCATTTTACGAATCTACATGTATAAATTCACCAGGTAATCACATTTGCCACCTTCTTTATCAAAATTCAACTTGGAGAGGGAAATAAACAAAGGGGGATAAAAGAAGATAATCCCTGTAATGCTCCTGTAAAGGATTGGCCAAACCATGCACTTTTCCAAAACCTAGATGTTCCAGGGAGCAGGTATAAATCCTGATATAATAGAGGCCACTCCCTAACCATACCGCTGACGCACCCCCTTGCAATATCTATGTAGAAGGACATCCATGTGTGAATGCAACTCCATTCTAAAATTGCCATTTAAATGTGGATGCCCACCAATATGGCAGGTCCAACTCCCATCTGTCCTTCCTTACATTGACATTCCTTGGTGCTCTATCCAGCGTTTGGCTTACAGCTGTGGTCCTGCTTTAAGATGCATGCTTTCCACCTTAGGGCACCTTGGGGTATGTTTACTAAACGGCAGTAATGGAGCAGTATTTTCCGAGCGGTAACAGCAGCGATAAAGGGTTATCTTGTGCTAAGTGTGCTGGGTGTGTCAGAGGCGTTCTGGTCACATACCACCCGCTAGTGGACACATAGCGGGTGTTAACAGGACATGTTGCATTAAGGGATGCTAGTGGACACTTAGCGGGTGGTAACAGGACATTAAGGGGTGGCAGAGGACACTTAGCGGGCGATAAAATTACATGCTGTATTAAGGTGTCTTGCATGCACCCTAATGCAGGAAAATCTCTAAAACATTGAAAGGGGGGCTGGGAATCCACTGGAGAAGGTATGGATGCAAGCACAATTGGTAGCTGATGGAGTTGATTCACCAGATGTCTGGCTATGTGGAAGTATATGTGATGAGCATGTTTGACCATACAGCAGGCCTGTGCTGTTGACAAGGCAAGATAGGCTGCTTAGTGATGCTGGTAGTGAATGTTGGTAGTGTTGTGGCAGCAGAGCCAGTGGAGGAGGTGCAGCAGCAGGGGGTGCTGTGACAGGTGTGCAGTCCTAGATGCTCCTGAAAGCATACACCATGTCGTAAGTTATATTATAGTGTCTGTGAGGTGTGGACATGTATCTAGATATACTGTCAGTGTATGGCATTCCATAGGTCAAGCCAGTGTCTGGGTAGAGGCAGCATGTTCCTGATGTGGGCAGCAAAGGTAGGATTGTCCATGAGTGCTCATGTGGAGCAGTCACAGGAGAGGTGTGCATGATATGGCTAACTGCTGCAAATGACCCCTGATGGCCATGGTGGGGCAACTTACTGCCAGTAAGCTGCCCCACCATTAATCTCCCTGATGGTCAGATGGGAGGTGTAGGGTTGTGCCATGGATCTTCCAAACAGAGAGTTTGCAATTTGTGTGGTGAGTAGATGAATGAAATCATATAGGCCAAAAGCATTTGGTATGTTTGAACCAAAAGTAGCAGTGCCATGGGGTACATGAAACATCATTTATGCAGTTGGGACTGGTGCCTCAGCCTGTGCAACTGCAAGACAAAACACCCAACAGAATTGCATGATAGAAAGAGACAAGTTGAACCCATTTGCCGCATGTGGGACAAGTAATGATGGCAGAACAGGGAAGCACAAAGGAGCAGGAGAGCCACGCCACTGGAGGAAGGTGCTTTATTAATAACAGGGTCTGCCAGACACGTGTTTCGGAAGAAGCCTTCTACAGGAGACTAAGACCACTAGTAAGATACCGATAAAGCGTAACTTACTAATATACCTAAGGAATCATCAAAGTGGAGCACTTTCATAACACTGCAATTCTATCAAAGCGCACCCAGGCACAAAATGAACAAGTGGGAATCAGACCCTGGACCTTTGACCATGGAGATGTTGCATCAACCAGTAGGCTACACCTCCACACAGCTCTACACAGCCTACAGATCTCTGACCAAACTGTATGCTGTCTATGCAGGTATAGGTTGGGCCCTCCACTACCCATGAGGCACTGCACATGCAAAACAGCAGTCTGCTGCTGAAAAATTAATGGAGAAAGCAATGATCCAGCATATCAGCTCACTAAGATGCACTGGCTGTGTGTACTACATGCACATAACAACAGCAAACCATGCTGCAAAATGGTTTCAGCTGTCACCTTGAGGGTAAGAAGGGGTGCCCAGCACCTGGTCCACTGAACCTACACTGTTAGAGAGAGTTTCTGCTGCATGTCCACATCACTGCTATTAGAAACATGATGACAGACATAGATCACATGGCCTATCTAGTCTGTTCTTCCATATCAACAACTACAACAGTCCCTTTTTTTTTGTTAGAGATCCTCTGTGTTTGTGCCATGCTTTTTTTGAAATCAGATACCATCCTCATCCCCACCATGGGACTATTCCAAGGATCCACCACTCTTTCTGTAAAGAAATATTTCTGCATATCACTCCTGAATCTATCCCCTTTCACCCTCATCCCATGTCCCCTCATAGTTCTCCCCCTGTGCATTTATGCCACGGAGGTATTTAAATGTCTCAATAATATCACCTCTATCCCGGCTTTACTCTAAGGTGTACATATTAAGATCCTTTAGTCTGTCCTTATATGCTGTATAAGGAAGACCACTAACCATTTTGGTAGCCACCCTCTGTACTGACTCCATCCTGTTTATATCCTTTTGAAGGTGCGGTCTCCAGAATTGCATACAATACTCCAAATGAGGTCGCACCAAAGACTTATAAAGAGGCACTATCACCTCCTTTTTTCTGCTAGCCATTCCTCTCTGTATGCACCCAAGCATCCTTCTAGCTTTTGCTGTCACCTTTTCTACCTGTTTAGCTACATTAAGATCATCTGACATGACCACGCCTAGGTCCTGTACTTCTTTAGAGGACAAAAGTACTTCACCCCCTATACGCTCTTGGATTGCTGAAGCCCAAATGCATGGCCTTGCATTTTTAACATTAAATCCCAGTTGCCAAATTCTAGACCATTCTTCAAGCTAGATTCCTCCTCATGTTATCTACACTTTCCTGGGTGTCTACTTTATTGCAGATTTTGGTATCATCCGCAAAGAGGCAAACCTTACCCAACAGCCCTTCCGCTATATCACTAACAAAGATGTTAAACAGAATCAGACCAAGGACAGATCCCTGGGGCACATCACTGGTAACTTCCATCTCCTCAGAGTGAGCTCCATTTACCTGTACCCTTTGTTGCCTCCCACTCATCCAATTTCTAACTCAAGCAGTAGCTTTAGAGTCCATCCCTAGGGTGCTCAGTTTGTTTATAAGTCGTCTGTGAGGAACGGTGTCAAAGGCTTTACTGTAATCTAAATACACCACATCAAGTGCTCTCCCTCGGTCCAACTCCCTGGTCACCCAGTCAAAGAAATCAATCAGATTTGTCTGACAAGACCTGCCTCTGGTGAATCCATACTGACTCGGATCCTGTAATCCGCTGAACTACAGAAACCTCACTATTTTCTCTTTCAACCGCGTTCAAAATAATTTACTCACCACCGAAGTTAAATTTATTTAACTACCGGCCTGTAGTTTTCAACCACATCCTTACTTCCGCTTTTGTGTAAAGGCACCAAATGAGCCTCTCTCCAGTCCTTTGGCACCACTCCTGACTCCAACGAGGCATTGAAAAGGTCAGTCAGTGGAGCTGCTAGAACGTCCCCAAGTTCCCTCAGTATTCTAGGGTGTATCCCATCTGGTCCCATCGCTTTGTCTACTTAAAGTTTAGCTAGCTTCTTATGAACACAGTCTCCTGAAAATTCTTCAAGATGCCCCTCGCTTCTATTCCTGTTTGTGGGTATTTTCTGAGGTCCTGCTCCTGGTTCTTCAACTGTGTACACAGAACAGAAATATTTGTTAAGCAATTCTGCTTTATCCTCATCAGCTTCTACATATTCCTCCCCTTCACCCTTGACTCTGACAATACCACTTTTGCTCTTCCTCTTCTCACTAACATATCTGAAAAATGTCTTATCCCCCCCATTTTATTGCATTGGTTATTTCCTCCCCTTTTTGAATCTTTGCCTTCCTGACTACTTTGCTAGCTTCTCTAAGTTTTTCCAAATATAGATGCCTGTCTTCCTCTCTCTGTGATCTCTTGTATTTCATGAAGGCCTCCCTCTTTTTTCTTACCTTTTCAGCTACTTCTTTCCAAAACCATAGCGGCCTCCTTTTCCTTTTACCTTTATTTACAATTTTAACAAAAAGGTTGGTTGCCCTTAAAATATCCCCTTTCAGTTTTGCCCACTGTTTTTCTACATCCCCCAGCTGTTCCCATCCCGCTAACGACTCCCTGAGGTACTGGCCCATCTTGGCAAAGTTAGATTTCCTAAAGTCTAAGACCCTCACTTTTTTATATATAATTTAATATTTTTATTGTTTCCAAACATCACAAGTAAATACACTTGCATTAGAAATGGGGGACATTTCAGTAAATACAAACATAAAGAAAAAATCAGCAATAATGTATTATTTAAGGGGTGCCTTGTCCGTATATTTCGTGACCTAGCTAGGGAGACCAGATGGCGCAGGAGTGAGTTTTTAATACTGCGACCACGGGTCCTCCAGCTCGGTGGTTTATTTTTTTTGAAATACCCTTGTAAGTGCCTGGTAAAATTCCAGGTAAATTCCTATATTTTTTTGTATCCGTCTCAATTACTTTCCTTTTTAAATACTAAGGGCCCTTTAGGAGGTGAGTGAGCGGGTTCTTGTAGATGTCTGGTTTATAAGGGCTGTTCGTATGCAAGTTTTCATTGTAAATTTGTTAATTTGTATTCATTGTTTTTTTCCTTTTTTGGATCCTCCCTATAGTGGGCTATTTGAGGGGTTTATTTCTGATTTCTTTTCTTAAAGAAAAGCCTTAATAACCAATCTCAAGCAGAAACTAATGCAAAAGTAACTACACAGGTCGCAGGTTTCACTAAGGCAGTATCTGAAGTCTCCAACAACTCTGAAATATTTAATTCATCAAATCCAACAGGTCCCGCAGCCTCAGTAGAAACTGAGGTCTTCCAGGCTGTAGGAAGGTAATATACTTTAACAACTTGGGGGCATGAATCAACAGGAACCCCCAAACTCTCAACTAATTATGTTTTAAACATTCCCATAGGAGAAACAGTAGGCAAACAAGGGAAATTAATAAATCAAAGATTAGCTAACTTAGACTGACATGTGACATTTTCTAAGTTAGCTAATCTTTGAAGATTCTCACTTTTGAATGGATTCTAACAGCCCTAGTCCTAATACTGAACCACATCATCTGGTGATTACTGGATGCAAAATGATCTCCCACTATAATATCAGAAACACTTTCACCATTGGTAAGCACCAAGTCCACTATGGCCCCTTCAAGTGTGGGTTCTGTTACCAGTTGCCTGAATAGTTCTCCCTGTAGAGAATCCAGGATCTCCTTACTTCTAGATGATATTGATTGGCACATTCCTGCTGCAGTATCTGGCATACTGAAATCCCCCTATTAATAGCACTTCCCCTTTCCTGGCAATGCTGCGTTTGTCTTCAATTAACTCTCCGTCCATCTCTTCCTCCTGTGAGGGTGGTCTGTATATCCTGACAATGCAAATAGATTTCTCTTTCCCTCTTTCTAGTTTAACCCACAGTGCCTCCTCTCTCCCTTTTAAGCTCTGTAAATTCAAAGCTTTAATATTATTTTTTATATATAGTGCCACTCCTCCTCCCCTTCTTCCTACCCTGTCCTTTCTGAATAAAGTATAGCCTGGTATAGTTACATCCCAGTCATGGTTTTCTGTGAACCATGTTTCTGTAATTGCCGCCAAATCCAAGTCAGCCTTTCCCATTAAAGTTTAAACATCTGGGATCTTATTTCCCATGCTACAGCCATTTATACACACCACTTTCCATATGTTGCCCCTTTTACCCATTTCCATAAAAGCATTTAATCTTTCACTTACCTGGGGGCTTTCTTCACCCATGCCCATCAAATATAGTTTAAGGCCCTCTTCATTAGATTAGCCAGTCTGCTGCTGAAGACATGTTGACCTTTCTTGGACAGATAGACACCATCTCTGCCCTGCAACCCTTGGAACAGCATCCCATGGTCCAGGAAAACAAAACACTCTCAATGACGCCATCCATGCAGCCATACATTCATCTCCAGGATGTGGGCTTCTCTGCCTTGGTTTTTACCCTCAACAGGGAGGACTGAAGATAACACCACCACTGTGCCCCTATCTGCTTCATCCTCTGTCCCAGAGCCATGAAGTCACTTTTGATATGCTCAGCAGGATACCTGGCAGTATCATTAGTGCTGACATGGATTAGCAACATTGGGTAATAGTCAGTGGGCTTGATGAGTCTTGGCAAACTCTCCATAACATCTCGGATTTTGGCACCTGGCAGACAGCATACCTCTCTGGACATCAAGTCTGGTCGGCAGATGGACACCTCAGTCCTCCTCTGAAGAGAGTCACCAACCACCACTACCTTTCGCGTCCTTGTGGTCACTGATTCTGGAACTTTGGAGTGCTTGAGCTCTGGTTCTTCCCTTTCCAGGGATGCTTTCACCTCCTCCACTTCCAGGGGAACATAATGGTTATTCAGTTCAAGGGCTGGAGAGTTTGGATTCGTGATTCTGCAGGCCCTGGTGACTTGTGTCCAACTTTCGTCATTCTGTAGGCTCCAATCTTCTCCTCTGCTGGAAAGCTTGGATGTTGCAAGAAGCATCTCATCAATGTACTTCTCACTGTCTTGAATGCTAATAGTCAGTTACATGCATACAGCAGTAACTTACATGTGAGACATGAGTCATATATGACATCATGACTGTGACTGTACAGTTTTGGCTCCATCACATGTCTGCAGTACATGCAGACACATCCTACTGTTCGGATAGCCACCTGCAGGTATCAACTCATGTCCGTATATGCTCCATTTGCCCAGTTTGGATGAAATTTGTCCAGTTGTTATCTGCACATTTGTCTGAGATGTTGTATGGTGGTTGTTTTACTGGGACATGTGTGAGACCCACATGTCTCGTATCAGGCCTTTCACATGGCACAGACACACATTTTCCCACACTACAAATATATTGGGGAGGCACCTACTACTACTGAGCATTTATATAGCACTACAAGACATATGCAGTGCTGCCCAGACATGTAAGAGACAGTCCCTGCTCATCAGAGCTTACAATCTAGTAAAGACAGACAACACAGTAGGAGTAGACATGGGATACATCTAGGGGAAATGATAAGGAAACACAAAGGAGATCAGGTGAGTCAAAATCCAAAAGTGGCAGTTAAGAGGTGAGTTTTTAGACTAGATTTGAAAAGGGCCAGAGAAGGTGCCTGATGTACAGAGATGATTTAGTGGGAGACCAGCAATGAGTAGGTTACAATAGCCAAGACGGGAAGTGATTAAGGAGTGAATAAGTGTTTTAGTACTGGGTTCAGAGAGGAATGGGAGGATTTTGTTGATGTTACAGAGAGAAAAATGGCAGGTC
This sequence comes from Ichthyophis bannanicus, assembly GCA_033557465.1. Classification (NCBI taxonomy): domain Eukaryota; kingdom Metazoa; phylum Chordata; class Amphibia; order Gymnophiona; family Ichthyophiidae; genus Ichthyophis; species Ichthyophis bannanicus. Next base: position 1,004,519,998 of record CM066034.1, on the reverse strand, counting down.
TTAACTATCAGATGGATGTGTGTGAAGAAGGAGAGAGAGGAGTCAAAGACGACCTCTAGGTTGAGAGCCAAGGGAACAGGGAGGAGTAGAAAGTTATCCACAGAGATTGAGAAAGGAGCAGCAATGTCAGAAAGGCAGGCAGAGATCCGGATCTGGACTGACAGAGAGATTTCAGTTGTAGAGAGGTAGATCTGGGAGTCATCAGCATTAAGATGGTACTGAAAGCCATGGGAAGAGATGAGCACACCAAGGGACAGGGTATATAGAGAGAAAAGGAGTAGACCCAGCACAGATCCTTGGGTTACACCAACTGAGAGCAGGATAGCAGCAGAGGAGGATCCACCAGAACAAACACTGTAAGAGCAATGGGAGAGATAAGAGGAGAACCAGGATAGCACAGATCCCTTAAAACCAAGCGAGGACAGGGTATCAAGGAGAAGAATGTGGTCAAGAGTATCAAAAATGCAGCAGAGAGGTCAAGAAGGATGAGGACTGAGTAAAGGCCCTTGGATTTTGCCAGGAACAAATCACTGGAGATGATGGCAAGAGCCATTTCAGTAGAATGTAAAGGACAAAAGCCAGATTGTAAAGGATCCAAGAGGGTTTGAGAGGAGAGAAAGTCAAGGCAATGGCAGTGAACCGCACATTCAAGTAGTTTAGAAACAAAGGGGAGGAGGAAGATGGGTCGATATTTATAAGGGCAAGTAGGATCAAGTGATGTTTTCTTGAGGAGAGGTGTAACTACATCATGCTTTAAGGCTGCAGGGACAGTTGCAGTGGAGAACGATAGGATTGAGAATATGAGAAATGGAAGGGACAACAGTGGAGGAGATGGGGCTTAGAAGACTGGTAGGAAAAGGATCAGAGGAGCAGGTAGTGAGTTTGGAGGAGGAAAGAAGGTGTGCAGTTTCCTCCTGAGAGATCATAGAAAAGGAAGAAAGGGTAGCTGAGGTAGAGGGGGAAAGCTGGGAGTGAAGAGGGGGACGAGGGGAAGTAGCTGACTGTGTGGGGAATTGGAGGGTGATCTTATGGATTTCATCATGGAAATAGCCAGGATTTGGGCAGAAAGGGAGGGAGGGGTCAGAAGCGGAGGCACCTTGAAGAGAGAGTTGAGCGTAGTAAAGAGAAGGTGAGAGTCAGAGGCAAGATAGTTAGTCAGATGGACATATTAGTCATTTGGTGAGTGCTATGGCTGACGAAAGAGACAAGCATGAATTTGAAGTGTAGAAAGTCTGCAAGGGCATAGGAATGTAGATAGTGGGCAGTGGAAGAAAGCCAGGGCTGGGGTATAGCGTACCTCACAGGATGTGACATGGGTGAAGCGAGAGCATTCAGAGCTGAGGAGAGTGCAGAGTTACAGGAAGCTACTCTCTCATCAACAGACTCAGATGACATAGTGGAGGAAAGAGGTAAAAAAACAGTGGAGGAGAGAACCAAAGAGTCAATAGCATGCAGATTTCTAAATAGGTTGGAGGAGACAGGGCTAGGTTGATGTGGTGGGTGATGAAGAGTGAAGCTTAGCAGGTGATGGTCAGATAAGGGTGTCGAATGAGGACTGCTAGCCCATACCACCCTCCCTCTGCCGCCATCCTTCCTTCAGCTCATCCATCTGCCTCTGTTGGCTGTGTGCAGTCATGTCTTCTCATGCAAGCTGCTACACTATGGCTTACAAGGATACTTTTTCCTGCATTTCGGCTCGTCACGCATGTCTCTCCTATTCCTGATCTGTACGTCACCACTCTTGCTCTGTCCTCCTTTCGCTGTACTCCTGCCACTTCTGGCTCTGATGGGGGACATGTCCTCCCCATCCTATGCTGCACACTGACATTGCTCCGTTTTACACTGGCACCCCCCCCCCCCTCCCCAGTGCATTGTTACAGCTGCCTCCCTCATGCTCGTCCAAATTACTGGCTGCCATGTAGAGTGCCCACGAAGCTGGCAAGTCCGTCAACTCCCATCTGCCTTCCATCCATCACCTTTACATTGACTTTCCTTGGTGCTCCCTTATCCAGTGTTAGGATGACAGCCATTTTCAGATGTTAAGGTGCACGCTTGACACCTTAACGCCCGATGTCCAGTTAATGCACGTTAAATGGTCCATTGCGCCCTTATTGCCCCAGAGCCTTTTTCACATGTAAAACCCTTACTGCTGCTGTTAATGCCTGCTACCTTAATGCCCTTTAGTAAACATACCCCTTAGTGTGGGGGTGGCATCGGACCTGCACTAACGCATGGAGGCATGCCTGACACGTGCCAATATAGTTAGCGCAGGCTGCATGCCAGTTTGCCGTTATAATGCAGCCTGCGCTATCTATACTGGCACATGTCAGTCTTAATGAAATCCAGTGAGGTGGTGATAAGTGCACCCATGCTAAGTGCAACATTGCAGGTTAGCATGCATTAAAGACACTTGCACTAACGGCAGTGTGTACATGCCAGCCCTGAACTGCCCAGTCTCTGCCACAACCCACACTAAGCAGTTAGTATGTGATTTTTAGTGCAGCTGCATTTTTGGCACATGGTAAAGATAGCCATAATGCGCTAAGCGTGCAGTAAACCCCACACTGTTAGCACACTTTACTATACCTGCCCAATGGGAATTAACGAAATCAGTACATGCTAACATGGCAGCATACTTTAGTAAATCTAACCCTTATAGCTAGTTAGCATGATATTCACTGCTATTCAGCTAAATTTATCTCCCTAAATAAGGCAGCAAAGCTGCTTTAAGTCTTTAAAGCTTTGTCTTTATTAAGTATTATGAAATCTGTACAACCTCAACGAAAGAGTAACACATTAACACTCTGGGGTTGAATTTCAAAAGCACTTGTGTAGTGGTCGTCAGTGGGGGCATGGGCAGCATAAGTGCTTTTAAAAAAATTCCTGGTGCTTGAATGTTTAAGTTTGGCTGTATAAATTCTTATTGCATCCAACCCATGTGTTTTTGCTCATTTTTGTATTATCCCAGTTTTTACCCTGTCTTCCTGAATATACTCAAGGCAGCTTACAATATTACACAGTAAAATACGTCCAAATCTTTCAAACTGCTCCAACACACATCTTAGAAGTGAGGTTCATCCCTGGCTTAGGAGTGAGATCCCCAGTGTACACAGCATATGCATCAACCCAATAAAAATAATCCCTTTCATCAGAAAGCAATCATAAATCTACTTCATCCTTGCTGGACGTTCTTGTGAATTCACTACTGGATTTTTACCTGAAGTCCTTCTTGTCGGCACCTTTTAGCAAGGAGTTAGAGTCAGGAGAACATCAAAGCCCACTTTCTCACTGCTACAGAATCTAGAACTGAGAAGAAAAGAGACAATTCAGTATAAACATGCTGCTGAATGTAATATGTACTGTGAAATTACATTATCGTACATTTTCTCTTTGTCATAAGGAATGGACTAAACCAGATCTATTTGGCCCCATCACACATTATGAGACTGTAGTCCTTCTTCACATATAGAAACAAGTTTGTACCTGACTCAGCCTGTTTACACTTCATCATAGGAAACACCACAACCCTCCATCTGCTCTGAATGCTGCCCTATACATGGCAAATAAAGCTTCTGTTTGTTATCATCTGCCTAAGGTACCTGGAAGTGCTCCCCAAGTTCTCATTTAAACAGACTATATGGCCCTGTAAGAGATCTTGCCATGTCAAAATGCCCTGATGGTCACCCCCACATCACATCCCCAACACAATCTCCCTGTTATCTGTAATTTACGGTGTAACCCCACCGTAAAACCTCTTTGATGTTCCATGTAAACCGCACTGATGTCGAATAGCGCAGTATATAAGAGTATTAAATAAATAAACACAGGCACCACCAGCCCACCTCCCAGAAATGCTTTAGAAGACTGCCCTCTAGGGGTGGTTTTGTAAGTGACTTGAGCGTATGGAACTGTGTTTAATGAGCTCCAGTAGATGTTTACTAATTGCCTGAGAATAAAAAAGTTGAGATTTAGAAAACACAGCACCTACCTCAATGTTTGGAATAATAATAAAAAGATAAGTAAAAAGAAAATACAATAGAATGCAAAAGACTGATTATATTCACGTGGAGGTTATTGTTATAACCGGCCATACAGGAAGGAAAAGGACATAAGCACATATGTTGCTCCTGTTTTATAAAGACAATATAGGTGCCTTTATGTCTTTATAAAGTAGCCCACCTGAAGTCTCCCAAAGACAGGAGTAACTTTGTGCTTGTCTGTGCCACTAAGAATCAGTGCATATCTGTGTATCTCATTAATTACGCGCATACTTAAGAACACAAGATATGCCATACTGGGTCAGACCAAGGTCCATCAAGCCCAGTATCCTATTTCCAACAGTGGCCAATCTAGGTCATAAGTACCTAGCAGTTTCCCCAAAAGACACAGGTTCTACATTGATTGTATTGTGGCAGGTGTACGGCCCTGTTTCGTACAAAATGGATCACAACCTAATTATTACTAATTACCTGCAATGATCAGATCCAAAAGTCAGTACAGGTGCAATCAGAGTCTCTGTTTATTAGATAACTGATGACCAAATACAGGCAGTGGTGGGGAAGAGAGTTCTATCGGGCACTTGGCACCTCAAGAATATATCTCCTCCCATGAATATAAAAAGCATACTACATTTATACTTTTCTTTGCTTCCCTTTTCGTGCATACAGTCCCCAGATCTATTCCTCCATGTTCTCTCCCCCCTCCCCCCTTATCTCTTATCATTGCCTTTTTCTGTTTCCCTTAGTTCCTGTTGCAAAATCCCCCTGGCCCCCTCTCTCTTATACTTACCAACTATGGTCCAGCCATCTGCTTTCTTCAGAGCCAGGCCTAGCATATATGTTGCCAGCTTGTGGTTTCCTGTGTATGTGTTTCTTTGCACATAGCCTCTGCAGGCCCAAGTCTGGACTTTTCCAGCCCAGACTGGCACCTTGCAAGGCTCATTATACTGCCTTATATGGTTCCTTCCGGTGCTGGATCTCTTCTTGCAAAGGCCTGAATGCTGGCTCACATGGTATAGCAGCGTGGCTGTTGTTCTTTAGCAATTTTGTGAGATGTGGGGCAGCCATTGAGTGATTATGAACCAGGAACATTATTAACCCTTAACACTTAAAATTAAAAGCAAATCTGTTGACACTCTATCTAATACTTAACCTCTACAAGTACTTAACCCCTACACAGGCAGTAGATATCCCGGGTCCCCTTTGATAATGGTTTATGGATCTTTCCTCCAGAAACTTGTCCAAATCCTTTTTTAAATTTGACTACACTGACAGCTTTTACTATATCATCTGGTAATGAATTCCAGAGTTTGATTACACGTTGAGTGAAAAAACATTTTCTCTTATTAGTCTTAAATAGGTTAACCTGTAGCTTCACTGCATGTCCCCTAGTCTTTCTACATTTGATGGTGTAAACAATCAATCTACGTTTACCCGTTCCACTCCGTTCATTAATTTATAGACTTCTATCATATCTCCCCTCAGCCGTCTCTTTTCCAGGTTAAAGAGCCTGAACCTTTTTAGCCTCTCTTCATAGGGGTATCCTTCCATCCCCTTTACCATTTTGGTGGCTCTTCTCTGTACCTTTTCTAATAGCACTATATCCTTTTTAAGATACGGCTACCAGAATTGCACACAATATTCAAGGTCTGGTCGCACCATGGAACGATGCAGAAGCATTATAATATTCTTTGTTTTATTCTCCATTCCTTTCCTTATGATACCTAGCATTCTATTTGATGAATGGTGGAGTTCTTGTGCAGAAGCAAAGAAGCTTGACATTTTGTGGAGTTGTGATCAGATTTATGTCTGGAGCTTCCCAGGTCTGGAAAGTGTAGGACATTCTGTCCAGATAGAGAGACCATTCATGGGGAAGAAGGATGCGACTCAGTCTGTATGCCAAGATACTGAACTCCCCCAGGAGGAACACCCGCTTAGAGGTATATTTGATGAGCAATGGCAAAGGACCATGAATGCACTGTTCAAGATCTGAGGGTTGAAGCCATGAAATTCTACGTGCACCATGCATATTACTGAGACCCTGCTTGTGCATTCAAAGGCATAGAAGGTAGCCCTATTGAGAAACTTATAAACATTTTGTCTATGCTTAATTAGGGAAAGATAATCTGCTCTCTTGTCATCTGGGAGGAGAGGGGCAAAGGCCTCGAGATCCCTGGAGACCTCCTTGAGGAACATTCCCATGTAGAGAATGTAGGAATTGATCCTATCTGAGAGCATGGATGCTTTTAAGCATCGACACCCTAAGGCGTCGAGAATTCTCAATTCTCTACCTGGAAGAATAGAGGAGTGAATCTTTGAGGTTTTGATTTGGTGCAATGCCGATTCAACCACCATGAAATGGTGGGAAATCTGTGGCTTTTGAAAGTCGGAACACTCCAACACCCGATATATAGTATCGAGACATTTACTTTGAGGTGAGACCATGAGAGGCGTCTCCCACATACGGAGTATTAGGTCATGAAGGATACGGTGCAACAGTAAAGTGGCTGCCTCCTTAAGTGCTGTTGGGTATTGGAGGATCTCTGATTCCTCCGCCTTTGGCTTCTTCTCTTATGTTACCATTATAGAGAAGCCCTTGGCTAGGTCTCGAATGAATTCCTGGAAAACATGTATTCCGGAGGCGACATGCATCGCTGTTGAGGGGGGGGGGAGGGTCTGAAGGAAGGTCCTGAGGCCCCTGGGAATTGAATGTCTCCACATCTGAAATGGGGAAATCAGAATTGGAGGACTCGAAGTATCGATCGGTATGGTGTTCACCCGAAGCTAAATGCTGGTACTGATGCTCTAAGGGGTTGGTACCTGTATCGGTGATAGTTTCAAGGGAGGACTTGGTTGAGAGCAATGTCAATGTCATCTGCAGCAGCCCTGATGTCATGCCTACGACTGGTATCGATGTTGGTACCATAGCCAGTATCGACGGGGCAGTGCCTGTAGCCAAGTTTTTTATAGATACCGAGGCTGCAAGGAGAGCTGCCAAGCTCCACTTGATAGCCAGTATACACTGATCTATTGAGGTTGCTGATGCTTGGGTGTCGGTGATGGGTATTTGTGCTACTGTCCAAGAGCATGACACCAATAGATCTCCAAAGGTTGAGGCCTCAGGACCATCCTGGGGCCCCTCGATGGCTTTCAAGGCAGGGCCTCCTGCCGGGGCTGTTTGACTGGCCGATCTGCCTCTGAGGCAACACTCGAGGGGTCCTGATGCTTTAAGCGAGATCTTCCCCTGGAAATATTGTCAGACTTTGATGCGGCCATGTGCTTGTACTTTGAAGATAACTGACATCCATGGGAGGATGATGAGACCCTCGATGAAGTGGACACTATTGATACCATGTCCGAGGCGAAGAGTGCTGCAAATTTATAAGTTTGGTTTTGTAGACCTCTCCATGTCATTTTCTGACAGAGGAAACAGTCTTTTGGCTGGTGGTCTGGGCTGAAGCATTTTAAACACCAGTCATGTGTGTCAGTCGCTGAGATAGTGCTGGCACAATTAGAACATTTATTGAAACCACTAATTGGTTTTTCCATGCCTTCAAGGATGTGGAGGCTATGGTAGGCTTAAGGCCTAAAAAGGGCGTCGATGCCTGATTTTGTTTTTTTAATGTAAGTTAAAGAAAGAATTAAAAGAAAAGAATAAGGGAACCAGAGATGTCGGTGTCGATGGGAACCAATCAAAAATATCCCCGCTTCAGTGATAAAATACTAATCAAAATAACAGAATCACCAAAACACTGCCCCAAAATGTATCTCACAGTGAAAACAATTTTTTGTCGGATATCACCGCAGCAAAGCATAGATGTAAAACAATGCCTCCAAGCGGTTCAATCCATTTTATTAACCTAAAGTATTATTTCATAAAAAGACTTAGCTCAGTCCGGTAATATTTCTTGAAATCCTGGCATGACGTGCACGTTTCGGGAAATAATTCCCTGTATCAAGTGCTCTTCATCCCGTAGCTCAATCAACCGTCAGAAAACGCCGGGTCCAAACCCAGCTGATTCTTAAAGGGCAAATGACACTCAAGCATTGGCTAAAAAGCCTTTCAAGCCAGACATAAACCACCAATGAAAACACACAAAGCCGCCCCACCAATCAGGGGAAGCCCTGGGTCACAGAGGCGGAGATCACATTACACTATGCCATTCAACTTCCTTATTCAGGCCAGAGGGCATCACCGTCTGGAGTTTAAAGATCCATTGCTGTTCACATCTTTGAAGCTTCACAGTGCGATCACCACCCCTGGGGTCTAGAGGGATATAATCAATGACCGACCATCGCAAACATTCAAAAGAGTGTCCAAAGGCATGACAATGTTTCGGCCCCTATTATGGAACATTCATTTTAATAGGAACATTTTAATGCATGCTACATTGATTTAACATGAATAAATTGCAAGGTATCTTAATTTAAAGCATGCTAATCAACTTAATTTAGTGGGTACTATGGGCCTGATATTCAGCTACCTGGTAATCCGGATATTCAGTGTTGTGACAATGGCATTGAACATCCGGTGATCACCACCAAAGCTGGAAGCCACCAAAGAGGGAGGAGGGTTTATCTGAGCTGAAGTGTCAAACTTCACCATAGATCTTTGCAGTTTTCTGGGTCATGGCATCTCTTAGTAACTGGAACCAAAGTTTCCAGTGACCTCACCCTGAAGAAATCCATAGCATGATGGTTGAAACTTTTGTTTCAGTGACTAAGATGCGCATGACCCGGAAAACGACAAAGTTCATGATATCAGCTAAAGAAAAGTAAGAGAACATTAACCACAGAAGATCTTTTTTTGGGCACAGTTCAGTTTTATTTTTTTTTACTGCATCTGTGAGCCATGTGGTCTTTTTCTGTCGTCATGTTTCTATGTTTCTATGTTCTGCTAGACCAATCTAGCCAAGTGGGCTGTGCTCCTCTACCAGCAGATAGGTGGTTATAAAGAACCAACGAAAAGCTCAGGCTTCCATGACATCACTCCCATGCCTCTATTTGACTCAGTCACCAGACATCTCTTCAGTATTTCCTTGTCTCCAGCAGATGGTGGATGGATTTTCTCCTCTGAAGAAAATCTGAAGAATTTTGAGGAAAAGATTGCTAAAAATGCTCATGACAGACTACTCTGAGGGTGACGTGAGAGGCTCCACTGGACTGCAGTCTTTTTGGTTGCCATAGGAGAAGGGAAAATTGGTTCAGCTCCATGCTCTTACCTTGGATAAGAGGCTGTTGAGCAGCCAGAAAATTGGAAGGATCTGGAATGATGCAAGAATTTAGCAGCCTCATCATCGCTCCCTCGCTCCTCCTCTGTCCCCGCTGCTGAAGATTGCAGAAAGATCTCAGAGGAATCTGCCTGCCAGCCACCTTAAACACAGTGCTGCCAAGGCAGAGAAACAGTTTCAGGGGAAAAGAATGAGACTGGCATGGATCCTCTGCCTGGGGTTCTCAGGGGGTGAGTACCAAGGCTTAAGCTTGTCATTGTCCTTGTTGTCATTGTCCTTGTTGAGGGCTCCCGATTCAGTCTGTGTGGGATGCAATTCGGAGTGGACTGCTAGCAACTGTTGGTGCTGCTTAGGGGTTTTCCTACTGTTATTGGAATGTGCTAGTAGCATTTTTAATATTGTGAACCTGGCGATTGTGTGGTCCTTATGTGTGTTCCTCATGATCAGCTCCAACGCGCGTTCCTACCCAAGCACCTGTAATGTGCATTGCAATAAAATCACAATAAATGCATGCCTTCCGGGGCACTGCAGCCTTAGCGTCCGCTGTTGTGATACTTACCTTAACTCTCTATGTCTTCTTCCAGGAAACGTGGTTTGGCCTGTGGCAAGTGAGGTGCCTCATCTCCAGCTTCTGGACTATGCCCTTCTTGCATGGCTGCTTCTGAATTGTCACTGGAGGCCCTACTCCCCTCTTTCAGCTGGGGGATGCTGTTAGTCCAACCTTGTCTGCCTCTGGGCAGGAGGCAGCAGATGGTGCTATGGGTAAATATATTCAGCCGGCCAGAGATTCAGGTGACTGTGCTGTGGGCCTCTCTCTGTCCTCTGGGGATTGACGCAGGGCAGTTCTATAATGAGGTGAGTGAGGTGGCCACCTCAGGTGGCAAAGTTGGAGTCAGTTGGACCATTAGATGATAGAGGAGTTAAAGGGGCACTAAGAGGCGACAAGACGATAGCGGAGAGACTGAATGAATTCTTTACTTCGGTCTTTACTGAGGAAGATGTAGGGATGTTACCCATGACTGAAGTGGTATTTAAAGGTGCAGAAGAATTGAAGGAAATATCGATACATCGGGAAGATGTATTACAACTGTTAGATAAACTGAAGAGTAGCAAATCACCTGGGCCGGATGGTATACATCCAAGGGTTTTGAAAGAACTGAAATATGAGACTGCAGACCTGCTATTAGTAATCTGTGAACTATCATTAAAACCATCTCTAATACCTGAAGATTGGCGGATCGCCAATGTAACACCAATTTTTAAAAAGGGTTCGAGGGGTGATCCGGGAAATTACAGACCGGTGAGCCTCACGTCAGTACCAGGAAGAATGTTAGAAACCATCATAAAGAATAAAATTACTCAGCATGTAGATAGTCATGGCCTAATGGGAGACAGCCAACATGGCTTTAGACCAGGGGTCTCAAACACGCGGCCCGCGGGCCGCATGCGGCCCGCGAGAGACCCTTGTGCGGCCCGCGATGCATAGGGGGGAAAAAAAAAACCGGCTTCTGCTGCTGCTGCTGCCGCCGCTGCCGTGGCCGGCAATAGCAGCAATATCGCAAGTCCCGCGGGCTCCCCCCCACCCGGCAGATCCCTTCCTGCTTGCCTGCCAATGCTGCCAGTTCTCCGCTTCGGCTTTCAGAGCCGCGAAGGGAGAACTTCTCCCTCGCGACTCTGTTAAGCTCGCCGGGGCAGATGGGAAATTTCCCATCTGCCCCAGCGGGCTTAACAGAGTCACGAGGGAGAAGCTCTCCCTTCGCGGCTCTGAAAGCCGAAGCGGAGAACTGGCAGGCAAGCAGGAAGGGATCTGCCGGGTGGGGGGGAGCCCGCGGGACTTGCGATATTGCTGCTATTGCCGGCCACGGCAGCGGCGGCAGCAGCAGCAGAAGCCGGGTTTTTTTTAAAGTTTAATTTTCCCGGGGGGGGGGAGGGAGCAGGACTTGATGGGGGGGGAGCAGGACTTGATGTGTGGCTGGGGGGGGAGCAGGACTTGTTGTGGGGGGAGCAGGACTTGAGGGGGGGGAGCAGGACTTGATGTGGGGGGAGCAGGACTTGATGTGGGGGGGGAGCAGGACTTGTGGGGGGGAGCAGGACTTGATGTAGGGGGGGAGCAGGACTTGATGGGGGGAGCAGGACTTGATGTGGGCTGGGGGGGGGGTAGTACTGAAAATGGGGTGATGGGGGTTAGGACTGGTAATGGACAGATGGGGGTTAGGACTGGAGGTGGTCTGACTGGGGGCCTAAGACTGAAAATGGGGTTATGGGGGGGCTAAGAATGAAGATGGGGCGATGGAAGGGTTAGGCCTGGAAGTGGGCTGTTGGGGGGCTTAGGACCGATAATGGGCTAGGGGGGGGGGCTAGAACTGGTAATGGACTGGGGGGGGGGTGCTATGACTGGAAATGGGCCGAGTAGAAGGGGGAGCTTGAACTGCAAATAGCTGATGGGGACAGGGTCTTGGAATGGTAATGGGCTGAGTGGAAGGGGGCTTGGAATGGAAATGGGCTGATGGGGAGGGGGCTTGGAAAGGAAATGGGCTGTGAGGGGAGGGAGCTAGGACTGGAAATGGGCTGATGATGCGGGGACTAGAAGGGAGCGGGTGCTGGGTTGGGCAGGAGCTAGAAGGGAGTTGATGTTGGGGGACGATTAGAATGGGATGGGGCTGGGAGAGTGAAATGGAGAGGGGAAATATATTTTGTGTGGGAGGGAAGAAAAATCTACAATTGGCCGGGTATTGGGAGAGTAAGTGGGGATTGAGGATGGAGGGGTAAAATTTGAGTGGATGAAATAGGAATGAGGAAAGAGCAAAAGGAGAATGATTAGTATGTTAAAGCAGATGTAGAGAGAATGGAAAAAAAGTAGGAAAGAAGAAAGGAGAAATGGACAGCAGACGATGGAGAGTTAGCAGAAGACACAAAGAAACCAGAAGAAAGTGACTGGAACAATTGCAACTGAAAAAAAAATGCACAAAAGGTAGAAAAATATCTCTTTATTTTGAATTTATTAACTGAAATATGTCAGCTCTTGGAAATATGCATCTTTAACGTCTGCACTTTATTTAATACAAGAGGAAATCAATGTATAGTTTTATTTCTACAGTGTTGTACATTCTAAGTTTGGCTTTTGGGGTTCCCAGTTTAATTGTCTTCCTGTTTCTAAATTGTGATTCCTTGTTTGGTGATGGTGTATGTTCTGCATGTGTAACTGAGCTGAGGTATTCTGTTTATGTAATTCCTATTTGACATTGCCACTTGTTCTCTTTCCCGAGTAGGTCATGTATTGTTATTCTCTGAAATGTGTTGATTTAATATTTGCAGTGTTGCCTTTTGATAGTTAGGGTATGGTGCTTTGTGAGTCCTGGTAGTGCTGTTAGGACACGGCAGGTTTGCTATGGGTTCTAAATGGGCAGTGTTTGTAGTAGTTCCTAATGTGCCTGGTGGTTGGCACTGGTTTATAGTAATGTAGAAATCTTTTAGTCTTTCTTTATCCATACACTCATTAAGAGGCATGTTTACTAAAAGTTAGTGTATGGTAACATTATGCAAATATTTATGCAAATGATGCCCTTATGCAAATGATGCCCTTATGCAAATGAGGCCTGCGTCTTGTGCGGCCCCCGGGTTACTCTACAAGTCCTCATTTGGCCCTCAAAGCAATTTGAGTTTGAGACCCCTGCTTTAGACAAGGAAGATCTTGTCTTACTAATCTGTTATGTTTTTTTGAAGGTGTGAATAAACAGGTGGACAAAGGTGAGTCGGTTGATATAGTGTATCTGGACTTTCAGAAAGCCTTTGACAAGGTCCCTCATCAGAGACTTTTGGCAAAACTAAAGAGTCATGGGATAGGAGGCAGTGTACTACTGTGGATCAGGAACTGGTTAAAAGATAGAAAGCAGAGGGTTGGGCTAAATGGCCAGTTTTCCCAATGGAGAAAGGTGAATAGTGGTGTACCCCAGGGGTCTGTGCTGGGTCCGCTGCTTTTTGACATATTCATAAATGACCTGGAAAGAGGAATAATGAGTGAGGTTATCAAATTTGCAGATGACACAAAACTATTTAAAGTTGTTAAAACCCAAGAGGATTGTGGAAAATTGCAAGAGGATCTTGATAAATTGGAAGACTGGGCATCAAAATGGGCAGATGAAATTTAATGTGGACAAGTGCAAGGTTATGCACCTAGGGAAGAACAACCCAAACTATGGTTACACGATGCAAGGTTCCACATTAGGAACCACCACCCAGGAAAAAGATTTAGGCGTCATTGTGGATAACATGTTAAAACTCTCGGCCCAGTGTGCAGCGGCAGCCAAAAGAGCAAATAGAATGCTAGGTATCATAAGGAAAGGAATGGAAAACAAAACAAAAGATATTATAATGCCTCTATACCGTTCCATTTTGAAGAACCAGCACCTTGAATATTGTGTGCAATTCTGGTCGCCGTATCTTAAAAATGGATATAGCGTTATTAGAAAAGGTTCAGCCACTAAAATGGTAAAGGGGATGGAAGGATACTCCTATGAAGAAAGGCTAAAAAGGTTAGGGGGCTCTTTAACTTGGAAAAGAGACGCCTGAGGGGAGATATGATAGAAGTTTATAAATTAATGAAATGGAGTGGAAAGGGTAAACATAGATCACTGTTTACGTTATCAGAATATAGGAAGACTAGGGGACATGCAATGAAGCTACAGGGTAAACTATTTAAGACTCATAAAAGAAAATATTTTTTCACTCAACGTGTAATCAAACTCTGGAATTTGTTACCGGAGGATGTAGTAAAGGCTGTTAGTGTAGCTGGGTTTAAAAAAGGTTTGGACAAGTTCCTGGAGGAAAGGTCCATAAACCATTATTAAGAAGGGATCCAGGATATCAATGCTTGACCTAGTACAAGCATTTGCAGAACCTGTGTCTCTTGGGAAAACTGCTAGGTACATATGACCTAGATTGGCCACTTTTGGAAACAGAATACTGGGCTTGATGGACCTTGGTCTGACCCAGTATGGGCATATCTTATGTTCTTATGTGGGGAAACTGCTAGGATACGTATGATCTAGATTGGCCATTGTGGGAAAAAGAATACTGGGCTTGATGGAACATTGGTCTGACCCAGTATGGCATATCTTATGTTCTTATGTTAAGTTTTGGGGGCAGTAAAAAAATGCCCCCAAAACAACCGCCTCACTCTGCCTTTAAAATTAAAAAAAAAAAAAATTGAGTGGAGCAGCTGCTGCTGGCAGAATCAACCTGCCTGCCCCTCGCCACTCCCTATTGCTGACCTAGTCCGAGGACATTGATCCGAGCTATTACCGTTGGCCAAAAAAAAAAGTGATTGAAAAGTGTGGGATTTTCAAGCCTCTGTTGGCTTGTAAGTCTCTGATGGTTCTGCCCCCCCTTCTGATGCGAAAAGCATCATCATAAAGGGCGAGACCCATCAGGGCCTTGTCACATTTATTTATTTATTTATTTAACACTTATTTATATACCGAATCTTCCAGCGATCAGTTGCGGTGTACATTTAACAACAATTAACAATGCAGAGCTTGTTTTACATAGAACAGTTATAACTTTTTACAATGAACATCTTAACTTGAAAACAACAAAGTGTATGTAAAAACTAGGCGGAATAGTTCAATAAATCAACTAACACAGATTGAGTAACAATTTAAACTGAAGTACTTTCTCTAACTTCAGTTGTACTATATACAAGTGGGGGGGTATCAATGCATTGGAATGGAATGGATGTATTCTTTAAGAGAAAGCCTTTTTCTTCCCCCTGTACTTATTTCATTGTAATAGGGAGTATAAAAAAACCATCTTGATTTTAGGCAGGTTGTCTGTTTAGCCTTATATCTAAGATCTCGAGTGGAGGTTGTTCTATGGTGATAATAGTGTTGAGTGAATAGATAGGTTTTCAATTTTTTTCTGAATCTCTGTTATCCCTGTTAGTGATACGATAAGTCCTCTGGTAAAGAGTTTTCCATACTGTTGGGGCCTACGTGGGATAACAGGCTCTATTATATTTGGTCACTTTGGTTGGAGTTCTTATATAGTCTATTTTGCATCTTACGTTTTATTGATTGATTGTCCCTTTTCTATCTAGTGGGCTTAGGTGGTTCTTTGCTTATTAGATTAAAGAGTGTCTTTCGTGGGGGCCATGTGCTTTAGGGCTGTGTAATGTAGTTAGTTATTGGTTTTGTATTGTTATCCTGCTTTGTATTGGTAGACCAGTGAAGGGATGCTAGTATTGGTGTAATGTGTTGGAGTGAAATTTAATCTTTAATATGCATTCTGGCGGCTGTAGCATTGTTTGGCGCGAGTTGGATCCTGTTTGATGTTTTGGTTTTGAAAGTGGCCTATCAGTATTGCTCGGTTAAGTTGGTGGTCGGAAATCGAAGTGTGGAGAGTTGTATGGTAGCCCTGTGTTATAGTTGATAAAATCTTGTATAAATACAAGGGGGCGTAATTGTTTGAGGATTTTAAGTTTGAAGTAGTGATTTTCTTCAAGGATATTTCTTGATGTGCCGTTTTCCATAGTAAGGTGTGTATCTAAAATGACGCTCCTAGATAAGTCTTATTTCATTTTTTGAATTTTAATGTCTTGGTTCTGTAGTATTATGTGAGTTGGCGTGGGGAACGGTTTGGTTTTTTGTTACGATTAAGAGCTATGTCAGTTATATAGCAATGGTTTATATGGACGGTGTTTGGGGTTTTTTAGGCCAGCCCCCGTATTGTAATTTCATCATTTGTAGCAGTCAGATAGAAGTTGAAATCGAGGTAGGTTAGGAATTGTGAAAAAAAAAGGTATGTACATTATGATATCATCCGCATAAAGGTGATATTGTACTCGCAAATTTTTTAAAAAATAGTGCAAACTGGTGTTTGATATATTAGATATTAAAGAGTAGGGCTGACAGTGCTGAACCTGTGGGGTAAACCTATTTCTTGTTTGTATGTGTTTGTATGTTTGATTACATGTTCTTACATTTTGTGTTCTGTTATGATAAATATGAAAGTGAACCATTTATGTACGGTTGGAAACATTTATGCCTAACTAGTTTTAAGTTGTTGAGCAGTACATGCTTGGCCAAATGGTGAATTTAGCTCACTGCTGTGCTAAGCTGCCCCAGTGAAAATCCTAAATCCTAAACAACTACACCTTAAGGTATCGCATTCCTTGGCCACCAAGAAGCATCTAGTGGCAGGGGCCGGCAGCAGACAGCAAGGAAGAAAATGGGAAGTCGATGGGGCCGCATCTGGAACAATGGGTGCGCCCCGGCAGGAAGACAAATGCTGGACAAGTGCGGGGGCTGGAGGCAGGAAAACAAATGCGTCATAAAGGGGGAGAAAAGCAGGCAAGACAAATGCTGGATGGGATGAAGTGGGGTGAAGAGAAATGCTGGTCAGAGAGGGCAGAGAGTAGAAAGATCAAATGCTGGGGCACATTGGGGGGGAGAATGAAGGGAAAGACAAATGCAGGACAACAGGGGTAGGGGAGAAAGGAAAAGAAGCAAAAAGAAGACAAATGCTGAACCAGGACTGGTGCTACCCCGTAAGCTGGATAAGCATGGCCGGGATTTTGTGTGGCAGAGAGGTCAGGAGAGGGCCTCGGTAGCCACCCGCTGCCCCCCCCCCCCCCACTCCACTTTCAGGATAGGCTGCCGAGGGGTCAGCGGCCTCGTGGAGAGCTTGCCTGCAGGGAGGATGGAGAGAAAGCCACAATTGACTACTCATAGCCTTCTGGCCCGCGGGAGCAGCATGTCCCGCAGGCAAGCTCTACACTAGGCTGCTGGCGATTTGCAGATCATCCTGAATGGGGAGTGGGGTCAGGCAGCGGTGACAGTTTGACTGCCACCCTCCTGACGCTGGCCCCTGCGAGGGGAAGGTTATGTTTCAAGGGCCGCAGTCATGATTTGCACAATCCATGCCTGCGAGAGACATACTGCCTCCCACAGGCAGAAGGGTATGCAAGGCAGCAATTGTGGCCCAGAGATCAGAACCTGCCTGCAGGAGCAGCATGTTCTGCAGGCAGTGACTGTGCAAGAGGGGAGAAGATGGACACAGGGTAAATAGGATGAAAAAGAAATGGAGAGATGCTGGACATGTGGGTAATAGAGAGGGGATGGTATGGTATGGAGATGGGGTAGATGCTGGTTGCAGGGGGGATAGGAAGGGAGAGGGAAGACTTGGAAGGAAAGAGAGAAGAAGTACTGGTTGGAGGGAAGGAGAGAACCAGAGAGAATTAACAAAAGACTAAAAGGAGCAGCTGCAAAGGCTAAAGGTTTTCATAAATTGTGGCATTGTTTATAAATACTATATTGGAAGCCCAGAACAGATCTATTCTGTGCTTTAAGAAACGTGGAAGGAAGGCCAAAAAAATTCCAGCATGGTTTAAAGGCGAGGCCAGAGAGACTGTTGCAGCCAAAAAAGCATCTTTCAGGAAATGGAAAAAGGAGCCAAAATGACGAAAATGGGAAACAACATAAGCATTGCCAAGTTAGATGCAAGGCATTGAGAAGGCACAGAAATAAAGAATTTTGAAAAAAAGCTTGCCATGTAAGCAAAGAT